>CM060124.1:22492453-23692453 GCA_030522415.1 Channallabes apus | reverse complement strand
CGAAGACGGGTGGTGGTGGTGGAGGGGGAGAGGTCCTCGCCCGGGGCTTGGCGTGCTTCTTCCGCCGCTGCTGTATCCAGGGTCCGTGGTGTCCCGGCGCCGGGGTGTAGGAAAACTGGGCGGGCTGCGTCCTTGGTGTGTTGGACCTGGGCAGAGAAACACGCGGGGTTGAGGTTGTAGGAGAATTCTCACGCCGAGAATTTACCTGGGACAGGTGAGCGTCGGTCTGCGTCGATTCCAGCGTGGCTTTCCGCTGAAGTTCCGCAGTAGTTATTGGAGACTCAGATAGACTTGTAGAAAGTTCCAGTCCTGAACTATGGAATTGTCAAGTCCTCAGAGAAACAGCTGACAACATCAGTTGAGGCCAGAACCATCTTTTAAGTAGATAGAATCATCCCCAGACAGCAGACGCATCCCAAAGAGACACACGGGGCATCCATGCGACGAGACCTCCAACCAGAAACCGGGCACCAGGATGGATCAGACTGGTCCAGAGGGCACAGGGAGTCTAGATCACTGGCAGCTCAGGAACGACATGTGTAGCTCGACAGAGAGAGAGAGAAAGAGTGAAAGGGGCATACAGGGGGAGAGAGGAAAGAGAAAGAGGGGGAGAAAGAGAAGAGGAGGAGAGATGGCAATTAGGTATGGTTACAGTCACATAATGTATAATGTGAATGTATATTTACTGTAGACTGCAAGGAGGGACTCCGGCAGGACTAATTATGACAGCATAACTAAAAGGGAGAGCCAGAAGGAAACACAAACATGAGGGCTCCCTGAGATGTAAAGCAAACAAGCACCTCACCATCAACAAACCTGAGTGATCAAATGAGAGTGAGGAAGACAGCATCTAAACAGTTCACCATAAAGATGTCGCCATTAAAAATGCACGTTTCGAGAAAAGGGATCCCGTGACTTGCTGCGGCTTTGCGCGGCTGCGTGCGGGAAGCTGTGAACATGCCCTTCATTACCTGTAGGGGGCAGTCGTGTTTCAGTCTGAAGTATTGTGTGTCTACTGAAGCCGAAAATGTGTCCAAATTAAACCGCGCATGCGTGTTTGGAGACGCTGTGCCCGCGCTGTGGATCAGTCGGTTGTGGATCATCATGGAGGTACTACACGGCGTGGCTGGAGCTGGAGTTTGTCGTGTTCGAGGTAAGTTTACCTTTCTGTTTTGGATGTGATTCTCGCTTTCATGACTCCCAATTAATGTTCATCTTAATCTCAGGATGTACAATTAGCAATATTTCAGTTTTTAATAGTGTGGATATTCACAAAACACCGTTTTCGTGTAAAAACCTGAACCTATGGTTCAGAGAAATAAATAAATAAATAAAATAATAACGAACTGAGCGCGCGGATTAATAAACCGAGATGTGTGTTTCTTACCCCCACCCTTCGTGAAAACGGCGTGTTCAGAGAAAGGCTCGCCAGTGAGATGCCATTTCTGAACAAACTGAGTCGTGTGTGTTAAAGCATTAAATGGTAAAAGAGCACTAGCAATAAACGTTTTTTTCTGAATCCGAATTTTATTAATAAGTTACAAATTAAATTTCAACTGTAAAGAACCTGTACATATGTTCATACTGTATTGACAGCAGCTCTAATTTGTCTAAATCGCATTGCAGACAAGAAAAAGAAGTAGAGTCATCCTGTGACCTTGCATGCTTAATCTTTCCAAAAATGATTCTTGCTTCTCACTTTCTCCTTAATCTCCGGTTCGGTTTTGGTTTCGGTCTGTTGTCATGAGTTGTGAAGCGAGAGGAACAAAGTATAAAGTTTGCTAAATTAAGTATCATGAATTTTAATTGAATATCTATCTCTGTATTTTTTCACAGCAGTTTGTGACTGAAAGTGTGTCTGCATCTGACTTCAGGAGTTTCCTGACCAACGTATCTAACGGTCATATTTAAAAATCATAACGTACAGTTATAAAGTACAAAACGTTTCTGTTGGTGTTTAATTTTGTTTCTATTATTAATACTTATTTGTGGTTTATGTTTTGTACATCTTTTCAAATTGAGACCTCATTTGTAAGTTACTGTAATCTCGTTTTCTCGTTTTTGTATAAATTAATCAAATGTTTGCTTGTTATTAAATGTATTTTTTTTTTATAAAAAAATAAACGAATCTGTTTTATTATTAGCTGAGAGTGTGGTTTATTTATTTATTATCATATTTGGTAATTGTAACATGCATTAGGGAGCATTATCTCTGCGACGTGTGTGTGCTATCTGGGAATGAATTATCTTTACTTGATTATTTTTAATAAATCTAATTTGTGCATTAAATATAATTATGTAACTTTTACTTGATTTCTTTGATTGTTAATTTAATTATTAAGTAGATTTTACCTGACAATTACGGGTTAGTTTTACTTAATATTGGAGCAATAAAATTTACTTAAAATCTATGTGTGCAAATTGTTAAGAGGATTTTATCAAGTAAATCTTACAAGTTCTTTTTTTCAGTGCATGGGTGAACACGATGATTTAAGAAATTAATTAAGTACACACATGTATATATATATATGTATATGTATATATGAATATATATGTGTGTGTGTGTGTGTGTGTGTGTGTGTGTTTACCATATAAACTTTTTTCTATGTACAGTCAGAAAAATGTAACCAGAAAATAGCATATAACTTTAAACATTGATTAGCAATATAAACAACACACCTATGAGGCTGGACAATGGAATAAACTGTGTGGGTGCCAATAATATTAAATATTTATCTGTTAATACTTTGACAATACTGCTGCTTTTTGTTGGAAACTGGCAGACATAAAAAATATGAAAAATACTTTAAATAAATTTAAAGGGGTTGATGGGCTAAAGCCCCCCTAAAAATGGCCTAGCGATGCCTGTGTATATATAATGAAAATATTATGTGTAAAGAAAATATAATTTATGTATTCGTGTTTAATTACAAAAAAAAACATTTTAATGGTTAGTGATTGTTGCAGACATTCACATTATTTTTTGGGGAAGAGCTTGGCTTGTACAGGCTACTATACGCTCATCAGCAGTCGGCGCCCCGCTGTAACCAGAAGATCAAAGGAGCAGTTATCGGCTGACACGTAGCCATCTGAGTTTGGAGACCCACAGAACCCCCACTGTATTATAATGCCTCTTCTCACCTTTCATTCATAGGTTTCGCTGATGGGGGAATTCGTAGAATTGGGGGTTTTAAAAACAATTAACAAGGCCGAGCAGACGTCTCTGCCTAAAATGTTTTTCGCCAGCAAAACACCTCTCTCTCTCTCATATATATATACACACAGTGGTGTGAAAAACTATTTGCCCCTTCCTGATTTCTTATTCTTTTGCATGTTTGTCACACAAAATGTTTCTGATCATCAAACACATTTAACTATTAGTCAAAGATAACACAAGTAAACACAAAATGCAGGTTTTAAATGAGGGGTTTTATTATTTAGGGAGAAAAAAAATCCAAACCTACATGGCCCTGTGTGAAAAAGTAATTGCCTCCTGAACCTAATAACTGGTTGGGCCACCCTTAGCAGCAATAACTGCAATCAAGCGTTTGTGATAACTTCCAATGAGTCTTTTACAGCGCTCTGGAGGAATTTTGGCCCACTCATCTTTGCAGAATTGTTGTAATTCAGCTTTATTTGAGGGTTTTCTAGCATGAACCGCCTTTTTAAGGTCATGCCACAACATCTCAATACACTGTAAAAACTGGGACTGGGGTGAAGTAATATTTAATAGAAAATTTGATTAACCTTTACACTATTAAAAAGAGTACAGCTAGTTTTAAACAACATTAAGCTTAATTCAGCAAATTTTGATAAACATTTAATTTATTTTACTCAATTTTTGTTGAAAATACTTAGACTAAATAAACTGAGTAGAAATTAAGTGAGGAAAATTAAAGTCTCAAAAAAAAAGGTGGATTTAACTCAAAACACACTCTAATTTTAATCAACATCCACTTCCGCCTGAATCGCGCCACATGGACATGAACCAAGCAGAAGCTTGTTGGACTGCTTTGTCACATATCAAATAAAGACTTCAAGGTAAGATGTTTTCTCTCATTTTTAATGAATAAATGTCTAGTAGCAATGTTGGTGTTAATGCAATTTGACAGACTAACATTAGTTCATTTCATTGCACATGAGCTGCCGAAGCTAATATGGTTAACAAGTGCTCAAAGTATATTTAATTAACTGAAGTCATGTTAATGCTAAAGTTAGGTTAAATTACAGCTGCTGAATCTGTGAAAAACAAAGTTTTTGCATTTAGTTTGTGGTGTAACAGGTGACGGACATCTTAATTTGCTTCAGGTCAAGGATAGGACTGAGGAAGGCCGTCTAACTTTATAAAACTGTTAATAACATACCCTTCTAATTTAAAATTATCTGCATAAAACATGACACTAATGTCCCCTTCTATATGTTACCGATAGTAGTGGCAGCATTGCCTCTCTTTTCCTACCCCAAGTCAAAGTATTAGCAAAATTGCCACATGAGAGCACAAAATGCACATTACAGGGCAAATAAACGTAAATAAATCAGTGTTAATTTGTTCACAATAAGTATTCAGTGACGACGTTTTAATTAATGACGAAAAAATCGAAAACGATTTTTATTTTTATAATAATATAACATTAATATTCCCATCTCAACGCGCCAAAGTTTTCCATTTTTTTAAACCAATCGTTTGCATGTATCCGTTTGAACGTGCAAATCCTCTCTCTCATTGGACGAGAATCTATCCAGCAAGTCAGGTATCGTAAAGCCGGGCACCTGTTAGCATGCTGCTAACCAAGTCAACGGTGCTGTTAGCTTAAAGTCACGAGCTTAGCTTAAAGACACGATAATGAACGACATGGCAGCCGCAAGCTCACCAGTGGCCTGTCAGGTGGGAAGAAAGAGGAGACATGATGCAGGTGGGGAAAAAAACACCGCCAAACCGCAAGACACGCCACCCTACAGTGTATGGCAAGGTAGATAAAATATAAGCTAACGTTGTGTATATAATGTTAGGTAAATGTTATCGTGTTTTAGTGAAACCAGCGATAATCACCTCATAGCGGGTCTATCACTCTGTGTATCCGGTTAATGTTAGTTACAGGGAATATTAGCCACTCCAGACCTCTCGTAGTAATTTGCGTAGGCGCTGTTGTTGTGTTGTGTGTTGGATGCCACAAGTGGGAACTTATCTGACTGACATTTGCCAACATGACAAATTTTCTAAAATGTCTACATGATGTACAGTAACAGTCAAAAGTTTGGACACCATTTAACTGAATATGAAAGTGTGTGCTAACTTTTGACTGGTACTGACCTCTATCTGAATCTCACATGTTCTAAATATCTTTTGTCATAAAGTCTTTAACATTTGACTGAGTTACTTCTGATAAGTTCCTGTTTTAGATTTTTTTATACTGTCAGTGAGTGTAATTTGAATGTATGAACAGAAATGTATATTTATTTCTTTTACAGGTGCATACAGTATGCAGTGTCTGACTGTCTCTTATCAACAGGTATTTATATACACCATACATACAATGTGATAAAGACTATATATTTTTTGTGAAAAGGCACAGAATGTCTATCATGTAATACAGGAACAGGTTCATGAACATTATTGTATAGATTTCAAAGTAAAGCTAGGGGTATTGATGTTAATGCAGATCACAACTTGGATGGCAGATTTCCAAAACCCAATAAACAGCTGTTATTTTGTGCTTTTTCCTTGAAGTTCCAAGTGGTTTACACACCTCGAAGCCATGAACATAAACAATTATAGACAGTCATGTTTTTTTCCTGCAAGTCATTTTGCTTGAAAAATAAACCATGGATTGCAGACAGTCCTACTCTGTATCATTCAACAAGGGTTCTGTTTGCCTATATGCAGTGTCAGGGATTTCATAATCAAACTGGACTGTATGATGATATTCACAGTGAGGACCAGAAGTATTTGGACAGATCATTTTGGCTCTGGACACCACCGCAATGGATTTGGAATGAAAGGTCCTGCTTATCGTGTAATAGCTTTAAGCACGATCAATAGCTTTAATTTAAGGGCTTGGCCTTCCTATTTTTTATGTTTACAAAACCTCTGTATTTGCTCTTTTGTTAAGTCTTTTGTTGATTGTTGTCACTGTCACAGATGTCCCTACCTCTGGGAAGGTGTTTTTGTTCTTGACAGCTGTTCTAAAGGGGTTTTTCTTTAGCAGAGAAGAATTCTTCTGTAATCCATCACAGTTGTTTTCCATGGTCTTCCAGATTTTTGATGTTCCTGACCTCACCAGTCTCTTCTGTCTTTTTTAAGAATGCACCAAATAGTTCATTTGCGCACACCTAATGTTTTTATTTCTCTGATGGTTTCATTTTAGTTTTTTAGCCTAATGATGCTTGTTCCCTGGCAGTAACAGGTCTTTAGACTTCACATTGTTAACAGCAACAGGTTCCTAATGCAACACTTAGAATAAACTCTAGACCTTTTATCTGCTGACTTGTAAATGAACTCAAGAGAAAATACACCCCTGGCCATGGAACTGCTGAGGAGCAAGCTATCCCAATATTTTTGTGCCACCAAAAATAGGTGTCTTTGTACGAAAATGTCTGTAATGCCTACACAGTTCAACCTTTTTTTTTCTCTCTCTCTCTCTCCCTCTCTCTCTCGACCAAAAAAAAATAAAAAAAATTAATGCCGACAGTCTCCACTTTAAGCACATCTCTTCATTTCATTCCAAATCCATGGTGGTGTACACAGCACAAACGATATTGTTACTGTCCAGATACTTCTGGTCCTATCTTTACTTACTGCTTCAGTGCAAAGCTCATTCTGCAATCTATTTTCTTGGAGAGTTACAGTAACTACAGTATTAATTACAGTAACATGATATTGGTTTATAATGTTTTTTTTTGTTTTGTTTTGCTATTTCAGGTCCCAAACAATGCTGCTTGATGGAGTACGTAGGGGAACTAGATCAACTTACAGTATGAAAGACGTAAGTGAATACAAATGTAAAATCAGTAAAAAAAAAAAAAATTTGTCTATTGCCTCAAAAGTTTGGCATTTTCACGGGATGCTAAGGATGACTGCAGTAATATGTTACCTACAAAATGTTTAAGCTCCGAAACTTATATTTCTCTTTTACTCTCTCTCTCTCTTACTTTGTAAAAAAAAATGGCTTTATTTTTATATGCATATTTCATTAGTTGCCAAGTTGACAAATATTTGTATGAGATTTTACACTGAACATTTCTAACACTTAATTAGGACAAGATGCATACTTAATTATTATAAAGATCATGTTTCATGGATAATTTACGTAGGAGGTCTAAATGATGTGATATAAGTTAAGATATAGTAAACTATTCACCAGGACATAAGAACACCAGGGGAATGTGGGTTATGTCTACATGAATGGATCTTTTTGAATAGAGGTTTCCAATCTCAAATATGTTTTTTGTTTTTGTTTCACCAGAATGCTGATGGAGACAGAGTGTTGTCTCCTCACAACACAAATGATGAAAATCTATGATCAAGAACATTGTGTCAGAAGAACCAGAGGACACTGGGATCATAATTGAGGGGGGTAAAAGTTCTGAAAGTCTTGCTGCGTGCTGGTATGCACTGGATCATGCACTTACGTATGCACTGGATCTTGCCCTTTTAAGAATCTGTTCTTATAGCTGGACTGTGGGAGGATGTCTCCAAAAGTTCTCAAAAGCTTAAAAAGTTCTTTAAAATAAGCTTCTTGCTTAAGTCAAGTGACTCTTTAACTTTTCTTTAAGAAATGTCATATTTTTGTAAAAAAAAAATTGCAAACATATATATGTATATAATTTTGTTTTAAGCCTCACCAAACCTGTTTACAATTAAAAATGTTGTAAAGCAACATGTGTCTACATACAGTAAGCACTTGTTGTAAGTATTAATCTTGTGTCTACTGCCTGTACTGTACAGTATGTATCTGAGCGATGCTAACCAAGTGGTCTCAGAATGTGTTTTGGCATTTTGCAGGTAAACATTTTTGTTTCCAAGTTGCAAAAATAAATTGTTACATATCTTGCAATACCATCTTGTGACTTTACTTATATTTATAATGTCAGTTTCTTGGTACCGTAATTTCAGTAAATTGTAGTTAATGCAGTAAAAAGTAAGCAGGAAAAATGAGTTCCATTTATTTATATTTAATTTATTTAGTCATCTTAAATCATTTACACTTGGATATTTTATAAATATTTATTAATTTTACATATATTTTTAGTAAATATATTTATTTAAAAAAATAAATATATAAATATTTGTTTAAGATAGATATTTAGTAAATATCAATTAAATATGAACAAAATTATTAGTAGATTGAAATCAATTTTAGGCCGGATAATGAGTTAGTGTAAAGCTTGTTTTTGTTTAAATTGCTTTATATTTACTTAATGCATTTGATTACATCAACTCATAATTTACTATAATATTACTAAATGCAACACAATTTAGGTATTGCTTTTATTACAAATCACTGAATATTTTGATTAAATTTAAACAATTTATTTAATGCATTTTACTCAAATTTTCGGCACTTAAAATCTACTAATTATTTTAAGTGTCACTTTGTTGCCACAATTTTTTTGAGTAACCAATGGTCAAATTTTTTAGAGTGTAGGATTCAGGTCAGGACATTGACTAGGCCACTCAAAAGTCTTCATTTTGTTTTTCTTCAGCCATTCAGAGGTGGATTTGCTGGTGTGTTTTGGGTCATTGTCCTGCTGCAGCCCCCAAGATCTCTTCAGCTTGAGTTGACGAACAGATGGCCGGACATTCTCCTTCAGGATTTTTTGGTAGACAGTAGAATTCATGGTTCCATCTATCACAGCAAGCCTTCCAGGTCCTGAAGCAGCAAAACAACACCAGACCATCACACTACCACCACCAAATTTTACTGTTGCTATGATGTTCTTTTTCTGAAATGCTGTTACTTTTACACCAGATGTAACGGGACACACACCTTCCAAAAAGTTCAACTTTTGTCTCGTCGGTCCACAAGGTATTTTCCCAAAAGTCTTGGCAATCATTGAGATGTTTTTTAGCAAAATTGAGACGAGCCTTAATGTTCTTTTTGCTTAAAAGTGGTTTGCGCTTTGGAAATCTGCCATGCAGGCCGTTTTCACCCAGTCTCTTTCTTATGGTGGAGTCGTGAACACTGACCTTAATTGAGGCAAGTGAGGCCTGCAGTTCTTTAGATGTTGTCCTGGGGTCTTTTGTGGCCTCTCGGATGAGTTGTCTCTGCGCTCTTGGGGTAATTTTGGTCAGCCGGCCACTCCTGGGAAGGTTCACCACTGTTCCATGTTTTTGCCATTTGTGGATAATGGCTCTCACTGTGGTTCGCTGGAGTCCCAAAGCTTTAGAAATGGCTTTATAACCTTTACCAGACTGATAGATCTCAATTACTTTTGTTCTGATTTGTTCCTGAATTTCTTTGGATCTTAGCATGATGTCTAGCTTTTGAGGTGCTTTTGGTCTACTTCTCTGTGTCAGGTAGCTCCTATTTAAGTGATTTCTTGATTGAAACAGGTGTGGCAGTAATCAGGCCTGGGGGTGACTACAGAAATTGAACTCAGGTGTGATAAACCACAGTTAAGTTATTTTTTTAATAAGGGGTGCAATCACTTTTTTTTGCCCTAATGAGGATGGGTTCCCTGTTGAGTCTGGTTCCTCTCAAGGTTTCTTCCTATTGCCATCTCAGGGAGTTTTTCCTTGCCACCGTCGCCGTCACCCTTGGCTTGCTCATCAGAGAAATTTCATTCATTCGTCTCATTATTATCTGCACATTTTTCTCACACATCCACACTTCCAATTATTTTCTTTTCTATAATTATTATTATTATTTGTTTTTATTTATTTATTTTCTATTATAATTTTATTTATTTATTTATTATTTTATATATAATTATTCTATATACAGTTTTTTTTTTTGTAAAATTTCTTTAATTTTTGTGAAGCTGCTTTGAGACAATGACCATTGTTAAAAGCGCTATATAAATAAAATTGAATGGAATTGAATTGAACTTTTTCACACAGGGCCATGTAGATTTGGAGTTTTTTTTCTCCCTTAATAACGTAAACCTTCATTTAAAAACTGAATTTTGTCTTCAATTATGTTATCTTTGACTAATAGTTAACGGTTTTTTTATGAGCAGAAACATTTAAGTGTGACAAACATGCAAAAGAATAAGAAATCAGGAAGGGGGCAAATAGTTTTTCACACCACTGTATATATATATATATATATATATATATATATATATATATATATATATATAAATTCACAATCACATTCCAGCTCTTATTCCCAGCCGTGGTCAAATAATGGATGAAATAATTATTCAATGCTGGACACAAACAGCAAAAAACATGAAAAGCCCTAAGCAATTTATTGCTTTTCATCATGTTTTTTGCTGTTTGTGTCCAGCATATATATATGTTTGATAACTTCACAGTTAAGGTGAGAAGAGGGACTGAGCTGTAACTGAGCGCGCAAAAAACTAAAGATGCTCTCGGGACTTATGGCTTTACTGAAGATTTATAGGAAGAGAGAGAGTAGAGTTTGTGCTTTGTGCACTTTAACCCGAGAGCGCGCGCTAAACTGATACTCTCTCCGGTGTCTTAGACAGACAGAGGCTTGGGCTTTGCCTGTGTCTTCTCCAGCGCGCTTTGTCTTTGGCACTGACACCTTTTACTGGTGCGACCGAATGATCAGACGGAGTGTCGCAGTATCACGAACCGGCCCATTAAACAACTTATGCGCAAGCTCCACCCCTCGCGCGAGCCGCGTCGTTACATACATATCCACAAATACTTTAACAACATACACTTATCACGAATTGCATTTTATATGAATGTTACATATGAGACACGCACACAAACACATACTTATATAATATACGCACATACAAACACATATACATTGTTAATTCATGTCTTCTGATGATGTTGACTGATTTTTATGTTTTAAATAAGACATGTTGGCATATTCACGAATCAGGACATTCGCATAGTTAACACTATCAGATAGCCTACTATCAGGAAATTAAATTAATTTCAAGACCATTTAAACCGCGGCATGGCCATATCTTTCATTATTTTGTACCTGTTAAGACATTACAAAAACTATATAAGAAACTTTTAAAGCACGAATTTGGGCATCTCATTTCATCATTATGAAAATAACATGAAGCACATATACACACGTTCATTATGAAATATCTGTTGTAAAACAAAATAAAATTCATGTTTGCTACAGCATTGGAAACAATGTTGTTTTAGGTTAACGGTTAACCTTATACATAATTCATTTGTACTTGGTCCGGCTTTTAGATAAAGTCCTTCCATGCGCGATCTGGCGGATATTCAGTGAAGCACAACACATTTATTTTAAATTCCTGAATGTTGCCTCTGGCAAGTCCCCACGCCGCGCGCTAAATTGTGGCCTCTCCCGGGAAAACACGCGCAGTCTTAAAGGCGACATCTGTAATACTCTATGTCCATGAGTCCCCCAGATCTGCTCCTTTACCTAAGGCAAATCTATTTATAAAAATGCTTGGCTAAATAAATAGGTTTTTAGCCTAGACTTAAACACTGAGACTGTGTCTGAGTCCCGAACACTATTTGGAAGACTATTCCATAATTTTGGGGCTTTGTGAGAAAAAGCTCTGTCCCAAGCTGTACTTTTCATAATACGCGGTACTGACAAGCAGCCTGCATCTATTGATCGAAGTAGGCATGGCGGATCGTAAGACACTAGCAGTTCGCTCAGATACTGCGGCGCGAGACCATCAAATGGTTTATATGTCAAGAGTAGTATTTTAAAAACAATGCGAAATTTAACAGGGAGCCAATGCAGTGAAGATAGGATAGGGGTGATGTGCTCATATTTTCTGGTTCTAGTGAGGACTCTCGCTGCTGCATTCTGGACTAGCTGAAGCTTGTTTATGCACCTAACAGAACAACCAGACAGTAAGGCATTACAATAGTCCAACCTAGAAGTGATAAAAGCATGAACTAATGCTTCTGCATCGTTTAGCGACAATATATTTCTTATCTTGGCAATATTTCTGAGGTGAAAGAATGCTATCCTGGTGATATTATCTACATAAGCTTCAAATGAAAGCCTGGAATCTATAATCACGCAGAGGTCTTTTACTGTTGCACTTAATGGGACAGAAAGGCCATCTAAAGTAACGATGTGATCTAAGATTTTACTCCTAGCTGTATGCGGTCCTATGACTAGAACATCTGTCTTATCCGGATTAAGCAGAAGTTAATTAGCATCCAATTTCTTATGTCCTGCACACATTGCTCTACTTTAATAAGCCGGTTTTTCTCATCAGGTCTTGCTGAGACATATAACTGTGTGTCATCAGCATAACAATGAAAACTACTACCATGCTTATGGATTATGTTGCCCAGTGGAAGCATGTAAAGGGAAAAAAGCAGTGGGCCTAAAACTGAACCCTGCGGAACACCAAACTCCACCAGAGAAGATGCAGAATAATCACCATTTAAATCTACATACTGATAACGATCGGTCAAATAGGATCTGAGCCAGGAGAGGGCTGTACCTTTAATTCTTACTACATTTTCTAATCTGTGAAGAAGAATAGCATGATCAATGGTGTCAAAAGCTGCACTGAGATCGAGTAATACAAGCATAGTTAAACAACCCTGATCAGAGGGCAATAGGAGGTCATTTACTACTTTAACGAGTCCTGTTTCTGTGCTGTGATGAGGCCTATCCTGACTGATACAGTTAATTTATGCTATTTCTATGTAGATATGAGCATAGCTGCTCTGCTACTATCTTTTCCAGAATCTTAGAGATAAAGGGGAGGTTTGATATTGGCCTGTAATTGGACAGCTGACAGGGGTCGAGGTCAGGTTTCTTAATTATTGGTTTGATAACTGCTAATTTAAAAGATTTTGGAACATAACCAATGCTGAGTGAAGAATTAATTATTCTCAACAGCGGTTCTGTTATTACTGGTACTATCTGTTTAAGAAAATGTGTCAGTATAGGATCTTTTATACAGGTTGATGAATTTGCAGAAGAGATGACTGAAATTAGTTCATTCTCTTCAAGGGGAGTAAAGTATTCTACGTAGGTTCTGATCTGACACGGCTACAGTGGTTACTCAATAGGAATAACCATTCCGTCGTGCTCACCGCCGTTTAAAGGCAACAGCGGCCAAAATAAATCAGTTGCATTTCAAAGTCATTCATAAAATGGCCGCCAGGTGGCGCGAAGTTACATTTTCATTCATCGCAGTAAATACAACAGTGATGTTCCAAAACAAACATGAAAAATCTGAACCAGAGCTATTGATGTGTACTGTACAATAATGAGTAAAAAATTTTTTATAGTAGATTTATTAACTGAAATAAATGACCATATTTTTCAAGAGAATTTTCAAGCCCCACTCATCAAACAAAATTATAATGAAATCGGCCAAGCTTACTATTTATTTAAATATAAATTTCTAAACCAATAAGATCAAATAACACCAAGTTATTATTATAACAGGCTTACTTCGTCACTTATCTAGAGCTTGCTTTCAAAGAAGTCAAGTGCCTTGTAGCGCTGCCACACAAAAGGGACACCTTCAACAACAGGGAAATGGTTGTGGAGCTAATCTGCTCACCTGTGGCCGAAGGTGTGCCCTAGCG
This sequence comes from Channallabes apus, assembly GCA_030522415.1. Taxonomy (NCBI): domain Eukaryota; kingdom Metazoa; phylum Chordata; class Actinopteri; order Siluriformes; family Clariidae; genus Channallabes; species Channallabes apus. The sequence goes on along the minus strand of CM060124.1, from coordinate 23,678,751 downwards.
GTTTCTCTTTTCCCTATTGACAGTGGTTTGGTCACCGGGCAAGTTCCCGCGCATGCGCGATCGCGGCGCAAGGGAACCCGGAAGTGGCGTGGGTCACATGATCTGGCATAAAGCCGGAACCGGCGTAGGAGCCGGCACGGAGAGATGAAGACAGCGCGCTGCATGGTTTTTGAGACTGAGAGCCTGATTGTGGATTATACATCTATAATTTCATTCAGTACCCAGCTCCTTCCGTTTCTCGATCTCCCAGACCTTCCATCTTCATCTGGTGAGATCGAACCATCTCTCCAAATCACCATCTTCATACTTTTTGCCGTTTTTCAGACTCTGGACTATCATACACACACTCACACACCCGCATACATCACACACACACTTTTTTATATTTGTATTATATTTGTATTATATTTGTATATATTGATTTGTGGTGCACCGTGTTTGTTTATTTCTTTATTCCGTCTGTATAATACACTTGGTTTAATTTATTATAATTGTTTTGTGTCGCGTCGTGTTTTGTCCTGTCGCGATTACGCAATACCGGAAGTAGTGTTTTCAAGCCCCAGTTTAGATTCCCGAATCCGTTTTTTTGTAACCAAGCGGTTTTCTAAATCCAAGCGTTACATAGTGGTGGCCCGTACAGGGAATCTGTATTTTGGGATATTTTCCGGTTTTGTGTAACAAGGCTGAACAAAATGGACGCTAATGTTAACATCGCTAATGCTAGTGCTAAAGCTAAGGCTAATGCTAGTAGTGCTGCTAAGGCTAACTGTGTAGTGGATAATAACATGCTGGTTGATGTAGAGGATGCATTTAATGCACGCCATAACCCTACAGCTGAATTAACTTCATTGATTGGTTCTTTATATATATCAGATAGCCATGATAATGACAATAATGATGATGATGATATTGTTCATGGGTCTGATATTGAGGTAGTACACACACTACGTACTGAACTGTATCAATGCAAGATGAATGTGGGGGCGCTTACTGATAAGGTGAGCTCCATGGAGCAGGATTATAGACAATCCCTGGACAGCAGTCCCCTCCTTGAACCACCACCTTATCGTGGTGGAGGGGTTTGCGTGTCCCAATGATCCTGGGAGCTATGTTGTTGGGGGCTTCATGCCCCCGGCAGGGTCACCCATGGCAATCTGGTCCTAGGTGAGGGAACAGACAAAGAGTGGTTCAAAAGACCTCTTATGATGAGTACAACCAATGGAAAACGTTTTCCCTCGCCCAGACGTGGGTCACCGGGGCCTCCCTCTGGAGCCAGGCCTGGAGGTGGGGCCCGATGGCGAGCGCCTGGTGGTCGGGCCTGCACCCATGGGGCCCGGCCGGGCACAGCCCGAAGAGGCAACATGGGTCCCCCTTCCCATGGGCTCACCACCTGTAGGAGGGGCCAAAGAGGTCGGGTGCAGTGTGAGCTGGGCGGTGGCAGAGGACAGGGGCCTTGGCGGTCTGATCCTCGGCTGCAGAAGCTGGCTCTAGGGACGTGGAATGTCACCTCTCTGGCGGGGAAGGAGCCTGAGCTAGTGTGTGAGGTTGAGAAGTTCCGGCTAGATATAGTTGGACTCACCTCGACGCACAATTTGGACTCTGGAACCAGTCTCCTTGAGAGGGGCTGGACTCTCTTCTACTCTGTAGTTGCCACCGGTGAGAGGCGACGAGCAGGTGTGGGCATACTTATTGCCCCCCGGCTCGGGGCCTGTACATTGGGGTTCACCGCAGTGGACGAGAGGGTGGCCTCCCTCCGCCTTCGGGTGGGGGGACAGATCCTTACTGTTGTTTGCGCTTATGCGCCGAACAGCAGTTTGGAGTACCCGCCCTTTTTGGGGTCTCTGGAGGGGGCGCTAGAGAGCGTCCCTCCTGGGGACTCCATCGTTCTGTTTGGAGACTTCAATGCTCACGTGGGCAATGACAGTGAGACCTGGAAGGGCGTGATTGGGATGAACGGCCCCCCCGATCTGAACCAAAGCGGTGTTTTGTTATTGGACTTCTGTGCTCGTCATGGATTGTCCATAACGAACACCATGTTCAGGCATAAGGGTGTCCATATGTGCACCTGGCACCAGGACACCCTAGGCCGCAGTTCGATGATCGACTTTGTGGTCGTATCGTCGGACTTGCGGCCACATGTCTTGGACACTCGGGTGAAGAGAGGGGCGGAGCTGTCAACTGATCACCACCTGGTGGTGAGTTGGCTTCGTTGGCGGGGTAGGATGCCGGTCAGGCCTGGTAGACCCAAACGTATTGTGAGGGTCTGCTGGGAACGTCTGGCAGAGTCCCCTGTCAGGACGAGCTTCAACTCCCACCTCCGGCAAAGCTTCAACCATGTCCTGGGGGAGGTGGGGGACATTGAGCCCGAATGGACTATGTTCCGCGCTTCCATTGTCGAGGCGGCCGACCAGAGCTGTGGCCGTAAGGTGGTCGGTGCCTGTCGCGGTGGCAACCCAAGAACCCGTTGGTGGACACCGGCGGTGAGGGATGCCATCAAGCTGAAGAAGGAGTCTTACCGGGCCTTTTTGGCTGGTGGCACTCCGGAGGCAGCTGATAGGTACCGGCAGGCCAAGCGGAATGCAGCTTCGGTGGTTGCTGTGGCAAAAACCCGGGCGTGGGAGGAGTTTGGGGAGGCCATGGAGAATGACTTCCAGACGGCTTCGAAGAAATTCTGGTCCACCATCCGGCGTCTCAGGAGGGGAAAGCAGTGCACGGTCAACACAGTGTATAGTGGGGATGGTGCGCTGCTGACCTCGACTCGGGACGTTGTGGGTCGGTGGGGGGAGTACTTCGAAGACCTCCTTAATTCCACCAACATGCCTTCCGATGAGGAAGCAGAGTCTGGGGACATAGAGGTGGACTCTTCCATCTCTGGGGCCGAGGTCGCCGAGGTGATCAAAAAGATCCGTGGTGGCGGGGCCCCGGGGGTGGATGAGATCCGCCCGGAGTTCCTCAAGGCTCTGGATGTTGTAGGGCTGTCATGGTTGACACGTCTCTGCAACATTGCATGGACATCGGGGACAGTGCCTCTGGACTGGCAAACTGGGGTGGTGGTCCCCCTCTTCAAGAAGGGGGACCGGAGAGTGTGTTCCAACTACAGAGGGATCACACTCCTCAGCCTCCCTGGGAAAGTCTATTCAGGGGTCCTGGAAAGGAGGGTCCGTCGGATAGTCGAACCTCGGATTCAGGAGGAGCAGTGTGGTTTTCGTCCAGGTCGCGGAACAGTGGACCAGCTCTACACCCTTAGCAGGGTCCTGGAGGGGGCATGGGAGTTTGCCCAACCAGTCTACATGTGCTTTGTGGACTTGGAGAAGGCATTCGACCGTGTCCCTCGGGGAGTCCTGTGGGGGGTACTCCGGGAGTATGGGATATCGGATTCCCTGTTAAGGGCTGTCCGGTCCCTGTATGACCGGTGTCGGAGCTTGGTCCGCATTGCCGGTAGTAAGTCGGACCTGTTTCCGGTGAGAGTAGGACTCCGACAGGGCTGCCCTTTGTCACCGATCCTGTTCATGATTTTTATGGACAGGATTTCTAGGCGCAGCCAGGTCGTTGAGGGGGTACAGTTTGGTGGGCTCAGGATTGGGTCACTGCTTTTTGCAGATGACGTTGTTCTGTTGGCCTCATCATCCTGCGACCTACAGCTCTCACTGGATCGGTTCGCAGCCGAGTGTGAAGCGGCTGGGATGAGAATCAGCACCTCCAAATCTGAGGCCATGGTCCTCAGCCGGAAAAGGGTGGAGTGCCCTCTCAGGGTTGGGAGTGAGATCCTGCCCCAAGTGGAGGAGTTTAAGTATCTCGGGGTCTTGTTCACGAGTGAGGGTAAAATGGAGCGGGAGATCGACAGGCGGATCGGGGCAGCGTCTGCAGTGATGCGGGCTCTTTATCGGTCCGTCGTGGTGAAGAAGGAGCTGAGACAAAAGGCAAAGCTCTCAATTTACCGGTTGATCTACGTTCCTGCCCTCACCTAGGGTCATGAGCTGTGGGTAGTGACCGAAAGAACAAGATCGCGAATACAAGCGGCCGAAATGAATTTCCTCCGTAGGGTGTCTGGGCTCTCCCTTAGAGATAGGGTGAGAAGCTCAGTAATCCGGGAGGGGCTCAGAGTAGAGCCGCTGCTCCTCCGCATCGAGAGGAGCCAGATGAGGTGGCTTGGGCATCTATTTAGGATGCCCCCTGGACGCCTCCCTTGTGAGGTGTTCCGGACACGCCCCACCAGAAAGAGACCCCGGGGAAGACCCAGGACACGCTGGAGGGACTATGTCTCTCGGCTGGCCTGGAAACGCCTTAGGATACCCCCGGAAGAGCTGGAAGAAGTGGCCGAGGAGAGGGAAGTCTGGGCATCCCTGCTGAAGCTGCTGCCCCCGCGACCCGACCTCGGATAAGCGGAAGAAAATGGATGGATGGATGGACAGCAGTCTCAACCGGGAAATCAGTCTTCGTGACGCAGTGGACGCGAGCCTGGAAGGGCTGCAGCGCTACTGCCAGGAGGCTCTCGAAAAGATGGAGAGAGCCATCGTTGACTGTTTTCTGCGACGTGACGCCATCTGGGAAAACCGGATGAAGAGACTGCGTCCCACTTGTACGCCCACCGCCCACAGGTTAAAGGCCTACACCCCTACTCCATCTCCTGCACAACATCTGCCCAGCACTCCAACCACTACAGCGACGGCCAAGGTAAGGCCACCAAGCATGCATGTCAGCTACGATGTTCCTACTGGTGTTCCCGCTCACTCCTCGGCTCTGCTCTCCTCCCCACTTTCTTCTTCTCTTCATGCTCATCCATCCATCGGCGTGGAGTTTCCAGCCTTCTGTGACGCGTCAGAGACAGCTGAGGTGTGGAACTTCATTAAGCAAGCAGAGAAGTACCTGGAGATCAGACCCCTGACCCGACCAGAGCTGCTGGGAACCCTCGGCACAGTTCTACGAGGGCCTGCTCTCAGTTGGTGGAAGACGGAGAAAGGCAAGGTAAAGGACTGGCAGTCTTTTAAACAGGCGTTCACGGCGGCGTTTATACTGGAAGACGACCTCGACGAAGAGGAAGATAACCTGAGGTCTCCGGTACAGCAGCCACGGCAACGCCAGGGAGACTTTGCCAATGAACACCCCGCCCTCTGTCTCATAGGAAAACCTGATATCTCCGAGGAAGAACAGATGGGGCGAACCCGGGAGAACAGCAACACGAGAGTGGTGTTAAGAGGAGCGGCGAGCACCATGGAACAACCGGTGGAGAGTGGCGCTAGGGGAGAGAATGTTCGCGAGGACCACTTTAATACGGGTCCAGACGCCATACCCCGAGCACACCCGCCGCGGAAAGGAGCTGACACCCCACGTCTACCCACCATGTCCACTAAAAAGGCCTCCAGCTTCCCGAGCGACCTGAGCGAGATCATCAAAGCCCAACTGAATGACCCAACTATCACGAAGCTGCTCTCTAAAGATCACCCAAGAGGTACACAAGATCAGAGGGTCACCTTCGAATGTCATCAGGGCATGCTGTATCGCCGGGTACCAGTAAGGCACGGGGAGAAAATCCAGCTTGTTGTCCCCCAGTCTCTAATAAAACTCTTTCTTCAGTATTATCATGACAATCCACTGGGAGGACACTGGGGACAACTGAAGACCCTGCTGAGGAAAGACGTCTGGCACTACACAAAATCTTGCAGCGTTTGCCACCGACACAAGGCAGGACAACCATCACCTCCCAGACAAAGACTTATCATGGAGGAGGGGAAAAAAAGAGGAGAACAACATAGATCCAGACAATCCAGATGTCACAATACCCGGGGGTAAGCAGCGCACTTCCAACCGGGAGAACTGGTTTGGGTCAAAACTCGACCTCTCTCCTCCACAGCCAAGAGAGATTCTGCAAGGCAAGCGCACCAGTGGGGGGGTCCAGCAGAGATAAAACCCAGAAGAGAACCAAATAAATACACAAGGTCTTGGGGATACCCACAAAAAGCCGATCAGTACAGTGTGGCGAATTTAAAGCGCTGGTACGGACATTCTCCTCAGACGCCGGAAGCTTGGGGGGGGGGGGTCTATGTAGCGCTGCCACACAAAAGGGACACCTTCAACAACAGGGAAATGGTTGTGGAGCTAATGCTGCTCACCTGTGGCCGAAGGTGTGCCCTAGCGGTTTCTCTTTTCCCTATTGACAGTGGTTTGGTCACCGGGCAAGTTCCCGCGCATGCGCGATCACGGCGCAAGGGAACCCGGAAGTGGCGTGGGTCACATGATCTGGCATAAAGCCGGAACCGGCGTAGGAGCCGGCACGGAGAGATGAAGACAGCGCGCTGCATGGTTTTTGAGACTGAGAGCCTGATTGTGGATTATACATCTATAATTTCATTCAGTACCCAGCTCCTTCCGTTTCTCGATCTCCCAGACCTTCCATCTTCATCTGGTGAGATCGAACCATCTCTCCAAATCACCATCTTCATACTTTTTGCCGTTTTTCAGACTCTGGACTATCATACACACACTCACACACCCGCATACATCACACACACACTTTTTTATATTTGTATTATATTTGTATTATATTTGTATATATTGGTTTGTGGTGCACCGTGTTTGTTTATTTCTTTATTCCGTCTGTATAATACACTTGGTTTAATTTATTATAATTGTTTTGTGTCGCGTCGTGTTTTGTCCTGTCGCGATTACGCAATACCGGAAGTAGTGTTTTCAAGCCCCAGTTTAGATTCCCGAATCCGTTTTTTTGTAACCAAGCAGTTTTCTAAATCCAAGCGTTACAGCCTTATTAAGGTGACTGGGGTGCATTGTCTCTAAATGCCCGCTTGGTGTTGCGGTTAGAGCGCTCGGCCAGAGATCTACAAAGCGCCGGTTTGAATCCTGAGTGATGATGTTTTAAAATTGTTTTATTTTAATTAATGCAAATTTAAGATAAAACTAAATAAAATGTTTTAAGTGCGCTTAAGGTAGAGTCTTATAAAGGCTATGTAGACTTATATAGTTTTATTATATATTTTTTGCACATTAATCTGAGTCCTCATCTATTAGATCTGTTTAGTTTTTTTTTTTCCAGCCGGCACGAATACGCGGCTCCATCCCTTTCCTGCCTATTCAGGGAGCCCACTGAGTGAGCGAGTAACGATAGTCAAATCGATGGGTGTGCGCCCAACTCACGTTACTCGTGAGCCGCCTATTCATGCCGGCTGGTGATAATTAACGTTAATATGATCTCGGGCTTGCTCACGATGCTCAACATCTATAAAAATAGCAAAGTATTATGTATAGAGTGATAAAAAAATATCTATCTAACGCATGTTATGATAAGGGAAGGAAGTCAGGGGTGCATTGTCTCTAAGTGTCTGAGTGGTGCAGCGGGTAAGTCCGCACCCTTTCACGTGGGGGACCCGCGTTCGATCCCTGTGTGATACTGTTTTAAATTTTTTTATTTTAATTATAGCAAAATAAAAATAAAACAAAATAAAATGTTTTATTTTGATTTAGCTTCAGCATACTATAGGAAAAACAGCAAACTCGCACGCAACCAGTTTGTATTCTTTAAATTTAGGGGAGTGACGACTCTGTGTGTGTGTGTGTGTGTGTGTGTGTCATTATACTGATGAAAAGTGGTGGATTATTCAGTGAAACGAGGCTCAGCTGAAAGATGTTAGGCACATCAGTCACTTAACCCCAAATAAAAGGTATTTCTGAGTGTTCTTATATACTTGTAAAATAACAGATGTACAAACGGTGCACACTGAATATTAAACCTATACCAGGCACAATGTTTTTTTAAAATAAAAATACCAAGGAATATTGTTAACATTTTACAGATTAAAAACAATGCAATTTATGCTATCATAAGGTAAATCTCAATTTCTTCCATTCCAAGGATTAAAAAAGGTAACAATGTCAACTTTAGAATCTAGAATCCGGAAGATTAAAATTACACAAATTTAAATCACTGAAAGCAGGGGCAGGCTGGCCATCTGGGGTACCGAGAGTTTTCCCGGTGGGCCGCTGGCCAGTGTAGTCCGGCCCAGTCAGTACACAAATATATAAAAAATGACGGAAACCATAATATTGCATCTCTTTCCTAATCATATGGAGGAGTGCGCAGGCGCCGCCGACAAAGAGCGTGTTGTTGCAGGAGAGAGAGAGGTTGATTTTACGACAGCTGTTTACGGGAGTGTAGTCCAGTGCGGGAGATGCATTGTGGGTAATGAGGTCCGGTGTGTGTGAAGTTGAATGCGAATGCGAGATGAGTATCTGGGATATAGAGTCTGAGTTTTGTATTCTTTTCACTCGTTTTTAGTTTGATTTAATAGCAGGATCTACCCGAAAGTTTGTACTATAACCTGACAATATGCAGCAAAATAAAGAATGGACATCGACAAGTTTGTCCAACTCATCATTACATGAATTAACGGGCTGTTACACTGCCGCGAGCAACATTAAAAACAAAGCGGAGAAGCTAACTGTGTTTGTTACTGCGCATGCGGATGTTTCGCTCCCTCTATATTAACTAAACACCTTTCCTTTAATTTACAGAGGGAGAGATATTGATCCTTTCTCGATGCAGCGAAGTTGTTTGAGCAAATTAATAATTTCAATGAATGAAATGGAGGAAGAAGAAAAGGTGGAGCTGAAAAGTACACGAAAATAAGAAAAAGCTTTAGAGGTAAATGCAGTGAAATGCTTCAAATGAACAGATTCTGCCTTTTAAAAGGAGGAAGAAGAATACACTGGCTCATTAAAGTGGAGATTAATTTTTTATAACCACATACTAGTATAGAAATATAACAAACAAAAATGTAAATAAAAAGTATCACTGAACATATATTGGGTCATATTTGTAAAAAAAAATAAAATAAAGAAAGGAAAGAACAATAAGTTAATTATTCAAAGTTATTCAGATCAGTGTAAAGTTAGTGTGATTTTAAAAGTGCTTTAACACCTGGCACAGGTTCATCCTAGTGGAACAATCTGACTACATTTGCAGTGCCATGGAAAAGTATTTGCCCCTTCCTGATTTTTTTTCTTTGCATATTCGTCACACTTGTATGGGTGGAATTTGACCTAAACACTTTATGAGGAAAAGACAAATTTGCCTTTTTGTTTGTGAGATATCATGAACATTTGGCAGGGGGTATCATCGTGATGCAGTGTAAGATCTACCACTCATCAGTGTAAACTGTAAGTGCAGCAGGTCAGTGATGATGAACCAGTGCCTGCTGATGATGACCAACACGTCTCCCCTTATCTACCAGAGCCAAGTGAAAAGAATCACAATCAAACTGAACAGGTAAGCTGGAATAAAATTAGTTGCAGCATTAACTCCTGCTAGTAATTATTATGGTAGACAATATTAATTAAAAAATAATGCTGCTACTGATTTTATTTCAGCTTACCTGTTCAGTTTTATTGCCATTCTTTTAAAAATATTTTCTTTATAGATTTATATGTAGTTTGTCTTGATGTTCTTTCCTTTGTTTCTTTGTTTCACTAATATGACCCAATATATGTTCAGTGATACTTCTAATAATATGTTTAAATAGCATTGATTTCCGTATTGTGTTATTTTTTTTATACTAGTAACTGGTGTTAAAATATATCTCTACATTAATGAGCCAGTGTATTATGATGTGGGTTGCTATGGGCCAGAAAGTCCAAGGCCACTTTTTGGTCCCAGTCCACCCCTGACTGAAAGTCTGAGGCATAAGAGCCTCAGATTGGGGAAGTGGGGAGAGGTCCTGAATGTATAGGGGGAGGGTGAATAATTTGCATTTGAATGTTGTCTGGCATTGTAAAGCACACACAGGACGCAGCAGTGGTTCTCAAACATTTTCTGTTATTCCCCACTTAAGGGAGTGGGAGAATTTTCAAGCCCCACTTGTCAAAAAATTAGAACGAAATCGGACAAGTTTACTATTTATTGAAATATAAATTTCTAAACCAATGAGATCAAATAACACCAAGTTGAAAACATGCAATTATTATAACAGGCTTACTTCATCACAGTTATTTGTAGTTTATCTGAATGTAGAGGTGAGAAGGCATGGGGAGGCGTGAAGTATCTGCATTTGAATGGTGTCTGTCTGTTTAAAGCACACAGAGTAACACTAAAACAACAACTTAAAATTAATAGGAGGCCCTGATGCTGCATAAATATTATTTAGTACAACAAAACTTCTCCGCGCTCTGGAAAACTTTATTAGACTACGTAGGAAAATAAAAAGGAGGATAACGATACCGGCTTTATATTAAATTAACAAATATTGTAAATCATCAGCACTCGTGTTTTTGCGTTATTATAAATAATGAAATGCAGTAGGCTGTTATGGTCATTATAATTTTCTTTAATAATGATTCGTTCTATTTTTTTTATTCTGATAGTTTACTCAATTTGCTTTTTGGTTATTTATATATTTAAATTGGGATGCCTTCAACTGTTACAAATTTAACTCTTGTCAAAATAATATAAATGTTTCTTACAAGCCCTTGTGTTGTTGTTTGTGCTGTTGTTCTTTAATAATACAAATAATCAGATACAAACAGTCTTTCTAAACGAAAACTAACCAATGTTTTTTATTTTATTTTGCTCAGCATACTATAGAAAAAACAGCAAACAAACAAAAAAAACATTGTGCCTGGTATAGGTTTAATATTCAGTGCGCACCGTTTGTACATCTGTTATTTTACAAGTATATAAGAACACTCAGAAATACCTTTTATTTGGGGTTAAGTGACTGATGTGCCTAACATCTTTCAGCTGAGCCTCGTTTCACTGAATAATCCACCACTTTTCATCAGTATAATGACACACACACACACACACAGAGTCGTCACTCCCCTAAATGTAAAGAATACAAACTGGTTGCGTGCGAGTTTGCAGTTTTTCCTATAGTATGCTGAAGCAAAATCTAAATGAAACATTTTATTTTGTTTTATTTTCATTTTGCTATAATTAAAATAAAATTTTTTAGAAAGTATCACGCAGGGATCGAACGCGCGCAGGTCCCCCGCGTGAAAGGGCGCGGACTGACCCGCTGCACCACTCAGACACTTAGAGACAACGCACCCCAGACTATAAATAGCACCCCTCTCCATTCTTCTTCTTACTGTTCTTTACAGATTTTCCTTATCATAACATGCGTTAGATAGTTTTTTTTATCACTCTATACACAATACTTTGCTATTTTTTATAGATGTTGAGCATCGTGAGCAAGCCCGAGATCATATTAACGTTAATTATCACCAGCCGGCATGAATAGGAGTACGAGTAACGTGAGTTGGGCACACACCCATCGATTTGACTATCGTTACTCGCTCACTCCGTAGGCTCCCTGAATAGGCGGGAAAGGGATGGAGCCGTGTATTCGTGCCGGCTGGCGATAATTAACGTTAATATGATCTCGGGCTTGCTCCACATTATAAAAGCAAGGCACTACTAGCAAACCCACCTGAAGGGAATATGCCTAACACACCGTGACAGGCAGATCTAACAGATGAGGACTCAGATTAATGTACAAAATATATATAATAAAACTATATAAGTCTACATAGCCTTTATAAGACTCTACCTTAAGCGCACTTAAAACATTTTATTTAGTTTTATCTTAATTTTGCTATAATTAAAATAAAAAAATTTTAAAACATCATCACTCGGGATTCGAACCGGCACTTTGTAGCTCTCTGGCCGAGCGCTCTAACCGCTACACCAAGCAGGCACTTAGTGACAATGCACCCCAGTCACGTTAATAAGCCACTTGACTTCTTTGAAAGCAAGCTCTAGATAAGTGACGAAGTGAGCCTGTTATAATAATAACTTGGTGTTATTTGATCTTATTGGTTTAGAAATTTATATTTCAATAAAACCCTACACACATCTTTTCTAATTACACGTGATAAAATCTAAAGTTTAGATATAGTGTTAATATTTATTGTGCTTAAATTTGATCTTAATAAGATTTGATTTAATTTGAATTCTACATTTGTACTGTAATTTTAGTACTGTGATTATGAATTCGGTCAACTACAGTGTTTCACTTGATGTTATCAGCTACTACGTGTATTATTTAATGGAACGCGTCTCATTAATGCGGCAGAGAATGAACTAAGGCATGAGGCGTCAGTCTGTAGTTATATAGCGCCACTCACTGGTAAAAGCCAGCAAATGCACAAACCCAAATGCGGCGGCGACGGTAAAAACGAAGCTCCGATTAGGTGACCACTGTAGGTTAACATCTGTATCAATTACATTGTTCGGTTTCAAAGCCTCAATTTTATGCCTGATATTTACAATTTTATTATTAAAAAAGTTCATGAAGTCCTCACTATTGCATGATGTTGTTGTGGAGATTTCTGTAGTGGTCTTATTTCTGGTTAATTTGGCTACGGTATTAAATAAAAATCTAGGATTATTTTTATTTTCTTCTATAAGAGTGGAGAGATACGTTGATCTAGCTACACTAAGAGCTTTCCTATAGTTCAGGATGCTCTCTTTCCATGCTATTTGGTACTATAGCATACTAACAATTTAGTTTGATGCCATTTCTTAATTAAGAAACCTGACCTCGACCCCTGTCAGCTGTCCAATTACAGCCCAATATCAAACCTCCCCTTTATCTCTAAGATTCTGGAAAAGATAGTAGCAGAGCAGCTATGCTCATATCTACATAGAAATGGCATACATGAACTGTATCAGTCAGGATTTAGGCCTCATCACAGCACAGAAACAGCACTCGTTAAAGTAGTAAATGACCTCCTATTGGCCTCTGATCAGGGTTGTGTAACTATGCTTGTATTACTCGACCTCAGTGCAGCTTTTGACACTATTGATCATGCTATTCTTCTTCACAGATTAGAAAAATTTAGTAGGAATTAAGGGTACAGCCCTCTCCTGGCTCAGATCCTATTTGACCGATCGTTATCAGTATGTAGACTTAAATGGTGATTATTCTGCATGTTCTCTAGTGGAGTTTGGCTGTAACGGTTAACCCCTAGATGGCGCCAGAGCGCCATTTATAGTTGTGTTGTGTTTTGAGTTGTAGTTTTGTTTTTCGTTCAGTTTGACTTCATTTCCCAGTTTGCACCTCGGTCAGGTGACGTAGAAGCTCACCTGAACCGAGGGAAGTTAATTTGATCAATGTTTATGTTTCTGTATAAATAGCCTGGCTGGACTCCAGTCAGGTGTCTAGCAACCGTTACCGAAAGTAGTTTGTGTTGGAGTGTTTTTGTTTTATGTTTTGTTTGAAAATTGAAAATAAAAGGACTTTGTTAACCGTCAGCTCGCCTCCGCGATCATGCCTCGCAAACACGGCCGACACAGACATATAGGGAAACGTGACAGATTGCTAGACCAAACAAGGGGCATGGCAGAGGGTTTCCCCCTGGAGTTTTTTGGGGGGGGCGCGGTGACCATCTCGCCCGAGCTGGCGAACTGGCGGGACAGCGAGGAGGAGTACTATGGCTGGAACTACATCGGGCTGGTAGAGGACGAGGAGGAGATGTACCGCAGCTGCGAGTACAGATTGCTGGAGGAGCAGGAGCACCTGCGAGAGAGCAGCGAGGAGAGAGAGAGAGATACCACAAAGCTGGGAGGGCTGCAGGCTCGCCATTCGGCGGACGCCATTCAGGGGCGACGCGGCACGGGGTCACGTGGTTCCCCGCACCGGCCGGAAGAGAAGGGCGAGGAAGCCCAAGTACGGCGGTGACGAGGGGGAAAGAAAACCCCAGGCAGAGCAGCAGCAGAGAGAGGAGGAGCTCATGTGGTGGATTCCGGAGCCGGAGCGGGTGAGTGAAATGCTGGAGCATGTTAAGGAGCTCCAGCAGATGATCCTCCACTTCCGGGATAACCGCGAAGCGGGCTCGGAGCTTTCTCCTCCCTCGCCAACACTCAGCAGCGAGCTAGCGTGTCAGCAGCCGCTGCCCGACGCACCCGTCCTACCGCCGCCTTCCAGCTTCGAGGACAGCGAGCCAGCGTGTCAACAGCTGCTGTCCGACGTACCCGTCTTACCGCCGCCTTTCGGCTTCGAGGACAGCGAGCTAGCATGTCAGCAGCCGCTGACCGATGCACCAGTTCTGCCGCCGCCTCCCGGCTTCGAGGACAGCGAGCTAGCACGCCAGCAGCCGCTGACCCACGCACCCAGTCTGCCGCCGCCTCCCAGCTTTGAGGACGACGGGGCGCCGCTGTCGAGCGCACTGCACGCTCCAACGCTGCAGTCGAGCGCCGTGCACGCTCCAGCGCTGCAGTCGAGCGCCGTGCACGCTCCAACGCTGCAGGCGAGCGCCGTGCACGCTCCAACGCTGCAGGCGAGCGCCATGCACGCTCCAACGCTGCAGTCGAGCGCCGTGCACGCTCCAACGCTGCAGGCGAGCGCCGTGCACGCTCCAACGCTGCAGGCGAGCGCCGTGCACGCTCCAACGCTGCAGGCGAGCGCCGTGCACGCTCCAACGCTGCAGGCGAGCGCCGTGCACGCTCCAACGCTGCAGGCGAGCGCCGTGCACGCTCCAACGCCACCTCCCGGCTTCGAGGACAGCGAGCTAGCATGTCAGCAGCCGCTGTCCCACGCACCTGTTCTGCCGCCGCCTCCCGGCTTTGAGAACGACGTTGAGCCGTCGTTGAGCGCACTGCACGCTCCCACGCCGCTGTCGAGCGCGCTGCACGCTCCCACGCCGCTGTCGAGCGCACTGCACGCTCCCACGCCGTCTTCGAGCGCAGGGACCGCTCCCACGCCGTCTTCGAGCGCAGGGACCGCTCCCACGCCGTCTTCGAGCGCAGGGACCGCTCCCACGCCGTCTTCGAGCGCAGGGACCGCTCCCACGCCTGCGTCGAGCGCAGTGACTGCTCCAACGCCTGCGTCGAGCGCAGTGACCGCTCCAACGCCTGCGTCGAGCGCATGACCGCTCCAACGCCTGCATCGAGCGCAGTGACCGCTCCAGCTCTGCAGCCGCCGAGCACTTCCCCAGCTCTGCAGCCGCCGAGCACTTCCCCAGCTCTGCAGCCGCCGAGCACTTCCCCAGCTCTGCAGCCGCCGAGCACTTCTCCAGCTCTGCAGCCGCCGAGCACTTCCCCAGCTCTGCAGCCGCCGAGCACTTCTCCAGCTCTGCAGCCGCCGAGCACGCTTCCAGCTCTGCAGCCGCCGAGCACGCTTCCAGCTCTGCAGCCGCCGAGCACGCTTCCAGCCCAGCAGCCACAGAGCATGCCTCCAGCCCCGTCGCCCGGCCTCCTGGATAGGAGGTGAGAGGTAGAACATTGGGTTGGGTGTCCGGGGCCTCCGGCGATGCTCCGGAGGAGCATTTTTGGGAGGGGGGGTAATGTAACGGTTAACCCCTAGATGGCGCCAGAGCGCCATTTATAGTTGTGTTGTGTTTTGAGTTGTAGTTTTGTTTTTCATTCAGTTTGACTTCATTTCCCAGTTTGCACCTCGGTCAGGTGACGTAGAAGCTCACCTGAACCGAGGGAAGTTAATTTGATCAATGTTTATGTTTCTGTATAAATAGCCTGGCTGGACTCCAGTCAGGTGTCTAGCAACCGTTACCGAAAGTAGTTTGTGTTGGAGTGTTTTTGTTTTATGTTTTGTTTGAAAATTGAAAATAAAAGGACTTTGTTAACCGTCAGCTCGCCTCCGCGATCATGCCTCGCAAACACGGCCGACACAGACATATATGGCGTTCCGCAGGGTTCAGTTTTAGGCCCACTGCTTTTTTCCCTTTACATGCTTCCTCTGGGCAACATAATCCGTAAGCATGGTATTAGTTTTCATTGTTATGCTGACGACACACAGCTATACGTCTCAACAAAACCTGATGAGAAAAACCATCTTACTAAAGTTGAGCAATGTGTTCAGGACATAAGAAATTGGATGCTAATTAACTTCCTTCTGCTTAATCCGGATAAGACAGAAGTTCTAGTCATAGGACCGCATACAGCTAGAAGTAAAATCTTTGATCACACCGTAACTTTAGATGGCCTTTCTGTTCCGTCAAGTGCAACAGTAAAAGACCTCGGCGTGATTATAGATTCCAGCCTTTCATTTGAAGCTCATGTAGATAATATCACCAGGATAGCATTCTTTCACCTCAGAAATATCGCCAAAATAAGAAATATATTGTCGCTAAATGATGCAGAAAAACTAGTTCATGCTTTTACCACTTCTAGGTTGGACTATTGTAATGCCTTACTGTCTGGTTGTTCAGTTAGGTGCATAAACAAGCTTCAGCTAGTCCAAAATGCAGCAGCGAGAGTCCTCACTAGAACCAGAAGATATGAGCACATCACCCCTATCCTATCTTCACTGCATTGGCTCCCTGTGAAATTTCGCATTGATTTTAAAATACTACTCTTGACATATAAGGCATTAAATGGTCTCGCGCCGCAGTATCTGAGCGAACTGCTAGTGTCTTACGATCTGCCACGCCTACTTCGGTCAAAGGATGCAGGCTGCTTATCAGTACCGCGTATTATGAAAACTACAGCTTTTTCTTACTAAGCCCCAAAATTATGGAATAGTCTTCCAAATAGTGTTCGGGACTCAGACACAGTCTCAGTGTTTAAGTCTAGGCTCAAAACCTATTTATTTAACCAAGCATTTTTATAAATAGATTTGCCATAAGGTAAAGGAGCAGATCTGGGGGACTCATGGACGTAGAGTATTATGGTGAAGTGATATGTTTAGATGCTGTCTTCCTCAGTCTCATTTGATCACTCAGGTTTGTTGACGGTGAGGTGATTGTTTGCTTTACATCTCAGGGAGCCCTCATGTTTGTGTTTCCTTCTGGCTCTCCCTTTTAGTTATGCTGTCATAGTTAGTCCTGCCGGAGTCCCTGCTTGCACTCTACAGTAAATATACATTCACATTAGACATTGTGACTGTGACCATACCTAATTGCAATCTCTCCTCCTCTTCTCTTCCTCCCCCTCTTTCTCTTTCCTCTCTCCCCCTGTCTCCCCCTTTCACTCTTTCTCTCTCTCTCTCTGTCGAGCTACACATGTGGTTCCTGAGCTGCCAGTGATCCAGACTCCCTCTGCCCTCCGGATCTGTCTGATCCATCCTGGTGCCCGGTTTCTGGTTGGAGGTCTCATCGCATCGATGCCCCGTGTGTCTCTTTAGGATGCGCCTGGTGTCTGGGGATGATTCTATCTACTTAGAAGATGGTTCTGGCCTCGACTGGTGTGGTCAGTTGTTTCTCTGAGGACTTGACAATTCGATAGTTCAGGACTGGAACTTTCTACAAGTCTATCTGAGTCTCGAATAACTACTGGACTCCATTTTACATCAACTATTATAACATCAGTTAACATCAACTATTATAGCTGAACCTAACACTGTATGAATGCAGATCATTTCCTGCTATCTGTTTCACCCAGATGAGGATGGGTTCCCTGTCGAGTCTGGTTCCTCTCAAGGTTTCTTCCTATTACCGTCTCAGGGAGTTTTTCCTTGCCACTGTCGCCCTCGGGCTTGCTCGCCAGGGAATATCTGAACATTTTGATTCATACACATTCACATTCCATACAAACTTAAATAATTCTTTAGATTGTGTAAAGCTGTTTTGAGACAATGTCAATTGTTAAAAGCGCTATACAAATAAAACTGAAATTGAATTTATGCTCTAATTTCCGAGCGGTCTGTTTTAAAGTGCGTGTTTGATCGTTATACCAGGGAGCGAGTTTCTTATCTCTAATAATTTTTCTTTAGACAGATTATCATTGTAAATAGCTGCGACGCCTCCTTCTCTACCAGTTAACCGAGGCTGGTGTATGTAGCTGTATCCAGGAGGACTAGCTTCATTTAGAGCTATATACTCGTCCTGTTTAATCCAGGTTTCAGTTAAACAGAGTATATCAAACTCCTGATCTGTGATAATTTCAATTAACAGTAACCGCTTTTGATGCGAGAGATCTAATATTTAACAGTCCTAGCTTCAGATCAGATGTGCCGGCTGCGCATTCAGTATGACCCGAGTTTGTGGTCTTTATGTTAATTAAATTGTTGAAACAGACTTTCTGAGTCTTTCTACATTTTTGCTTAGATCGGGGAACAGACACAGTCTCTATAAGGTGATCCCTGAGTGACGACTCTATGCAGCTAGCAGATGGTTGGTTTAGCCTGTCTGTCTGCTCCCTGGCCTGGGCTCTGGATTGTCACCAATTAACTAGACCTCTACTGAGACTATGAGCTATACTACAGGAAATGAGAGCAGCACCTTCCCGAGTGGGATGGACACCGTCCCGCCCTAACAGGCCAGCTTTGCCCTCAAAGGTCTTCCAATTATCTATGTAGCCCACATTATTTTCGGAGCACCACCTGGACATCCCGCGGTCACCACGTCTCATTGGGATGGGACCAGAGCATACTATGTGTTCTGAAACATGCCCCCCCCCCCCCTCTGATTTACGGAAGGAGAGATATTGATCCTTTCTCGACACAGCAAATTTCTCTGAGCAAATTAACAATAATTTCCATGAATGAAAAGGTGGAGCTGAAAGTTACGCGAAAATGAGAAAAAGCTTTAGAGATAAATGCTGTGAAATGCTTCAGATGAACAGATTCTGCCTATAACTGTAACTGGTCAGGGACAGCGAGGCTGGATCCAGCAGCCCACCACGTCCCACATCATAATACATTGGCTCATTAAAGTGGAGATTAAAATTTAAAACCACATACTAGTATAAAAATATAACGCAATACAAAAATGTAAAAAAGTATTTATTGGGTCATATTTGTAAAACAAAGAAACAATGGAAAGAACAATAAGACAATAAGATCCCCAGAATCTTATATAAAACAACATATAAAACTACTTGTAAAGACAATATTTTAGTGTCCAGTAGCACCAGTCTCACAGAGACCCAGGAGGCTTATAAACAGTTTGACAGCAAAATGAGACATTTTGGCAGTATTGAGATTTTTTTATTTATTTATTTCAAAAGATACAAGACAATACTGCCCAATTTTTTTTTTGTGAGATATCAAACATTTCGCAGGGGGTATTGTCGTGATGCAGTGTAAGATACACCACTCATCAGTGTAAGCTGCAATTGCAGCAGGTCAGTGATGACGAACACGTCTCCCCTGATCTACCAGAGCCAAGTGAACAGAATCACAATGAAACTGAACAGTTTACCTGAAATAAAATAAAATCAGTAGCAGTCTTACCTTGTGTTAGTAATTATTATGGTAGTTAATATTAATTGAAAATAATGTTTCTCAGCATTATTTCGAATTAATATTGACTACCATAATAATTTAAATAAGTAACTAGTTTACTAGCGTGAGCTAATGCTGCTACTGATTTTATTTAAGCTTACCTGTTTAGTTTTATTGTCATTCTTTTTAAAATTTTGTCTTTATAGATTTATATGTTGTTTGTCTTGATGTTCTTTCCTTTGTTTTACTGATATGGCCCAATATATGTTCAGTGATACTTCAAATAATATCTTTAAATAGCACTGATTTCTGTATTGTATTATATTTTTATACTAGTAACAAGTGTTAAAAATTTATCTCTACATTGAGTCAATGTATTATGATGTGGGCTGCTGTGGGCCAGGAAGTCCAGGGCCACTTTTTGGTCCCAGTATGCCCCTGGCGCTAGCTACTGGGACTGGGCCAGCCAGTCGTCTATGTAAATCAAATACGAATGCCCTGGAGTCGTAAGAGCCAGAACTACATTCATGCATATTGTATATGTGCAGGAGAGAGAGCTAGACCAAATGGAAGGCCCCGATACTGGTAAGCTTCACCCCGAAAGCGAACCTCAGGAACCTCCTGTGTTGTGGCAATATTTCTATATGAAAGTAAGCGTCCTTCAATCGATTGTCACAAATCAATCACTTGGTAGGATTTGAGAGCAATCACTTTGACAGTCAACATTTTGAAGCTGTATTTATTTTAGATAGCCGAACAGCCCGCGAAATCTAAAAATTGGACGCAGCCCCCCGTTCCTCTTGGGAACCAAAAAATACCGACTGTAGTGGCCTGACTCACTGTCTGGTAGGGGAACATTGAGTCCCATTCCCCAGCAACTTCTGTCAGCAGATGCGCACTTTCCGGTTTCATGGAAGTGGAGACCACGCCATTGAAACACGGAGGGTGATGTGAGAACTGAATCCTGGAGTTTCTCTCTATAGTGTTTAGTACCCAAGGAGATATACTTGGCAGTAACTTCCACGCTGCCAGTTTCTCAGAAAAGGGGGAAAAAAGGAAATGAACGAAGAACTAACACGTTATTGGAGACTGGTGTTGCGCGAAACACCAGTGGTGGTGGAGTAAGGACACCGACTTCCTGGGCTGCCAGGGAGAATACTTCATTCTTGAAAGGAATTCTGCATGCCCCTCCCCATTGGGGGGGGCACCCCCATGGTCCTGGGCACATGAACCTCAGGGCTTCTTTGTGAAGAAGACAATATGCAGCGCGGCACACCCCAATCTTTAAAATCAAGGAGGAATGCATGATCCTTGTCCTTGATGTGCCTGAGATTCAGCCACAAGTGCTTCTGCGTGAAAACCATAGCAGCCATAAAACGGCCGATAGCATGAGCCATCTGCTTTGTTGCACGAAGAGACAAGTCTGTGGCCCAGCGTAATTCCAATACCCCCTATCTTGAAGAGCCCCGCCAGTACTCAAGTCTCTCAGCAGGTCAGCGTGGTAGGCCTGCAAAACCGCCATGCTGTGCAATGGAGCACCAACCTGACCTGCTGCCTGCAAAGCTTTTCCGTCCAGGGAAGATGAAAGTCTACACAGCTTGAAAGGAAGTATTAGCTTTTCAGGAAGGATGATGTCCCAGGAGAGAGATAGCCTGGAAGCGTCTCTTCTATCTGGGCATTATCATATAACCCTGTGCTTCCACATCAACTACAAACCGGATTCCAAAAAAGTTGGGACACTAAACAAATTGTGAATACAAACTGAATGCAATGATGTGGAGATGGCAAATGTCAATATTTTATTCAGAATAGCACATAAATCACGGAACAAAAGTTTAAACTGAGAAAATGTATCATTTTAAGGGAAAAATATGGTGAATCAAAATGTCATGGTGTCAACAAATCCCAAAAAAGTTGGGACAAGGCCATTTTCACCACTGTGTGCCATCTCCCCTTCTTCTTACAATACTCAACAGACGTTTGGGGACCGAGGAGACCAGTTTCTCAAGTTTAGAAATAGGAATGCTCTCTCATTCTTGTCTAATACAGGCCTCTAACTGTTCAATCCTCTTGGCCTTCTTTGTCGCACCTTCCTCTTTATGATGCGGCAAATGTTCTCTATAGGGGAAAGATCTGGACTGCAGACTGGCCATTTCAGTCCCCGGATCCTTCTCCTACGCAGCCATTATGTTGTGATTGATCCAGAATGTGGTCTGGCATTATCTTCTTGAAAAATGCAGGGTCTTCCCTGAAAGAGATGACTATATGTTGTTCTAAAACCTGAATATATTTTTCTGCACTGATGGTGCCTTTCCAGACATGCAAGCTGCCCATGCCACACGCACTCATGCAACCCCATACCATCAGAGATGGCTTCTGAACTGAGCGTTGATAACAACTTGGGTTGTCCTTGTCCTCTTTGGTCCGGATGACATGGCGTCCCACATTTCCAACAAGAACTTCGTGTTCGTGTTCAACAAGAGAATCGTGACTCGTCTGACCACAGAACAGTCTTCCATTTTGTCACACTCCATTTTAAATGATCCCTGGCCCAATGAAAACACCTGTGCTTGTGGATCTTGCTTAGAAATGGCTTCTTCTTTGCACTGTAGAGTTTCAGCTGGCGACGGCAGATGGCACGGTGGATTGTGTTCAATGACAATGGTTTCTGGAAGTATTCCTGAGCCCATTCTGTGAATTCCTTTACAGTAGCATTCCTGTTTGTGGTGCAGTGTCGTTTAAGGGCCCGGAGATCACAGGCATCCAATATGGTTTTACGCCCTTGACCCTTACGCACAGAGATTGTTCCAGATTCTCTAAATCTTCGGATGATATTATGCACAGTTGATGATGATAACTGCAAAGTCTTTGCAATTTTTTGCTGGGTAACACCTTTCTGATATTGCTCCACTATCTTTCTGTGCAACATTGTGGGAATTGGTGATCCTCTACCCATCTTGGCTTCTGAGAGACACTGCCACTCTGAGAAGCTCTTTTTATACCCAATCATGTTGCCAATTAACCTAATTACTGTTAATTGGTCTTCCAGCTCTTTGTTATGCACAAATTTACTTTTTCCAGCCTCTTATTGCTACTTGTCCCAACTTTTTTGGGATTTGTTGACACCGTGAAATTTGGAATCAACATATTTTTCCTTTAAAATGATAGATTTTCTCGGATTAAACTTTTGATCTGTCATCTATGTTCTATTCTGAATAAAATATTGACATTTGCCATCTCCACATCATTGCATTCAGTTTTTATTCACAATTTGTTTAGCGTCCCAACTTTTTTGGAATCCGGTTTATATATTTAAATAAATAAATAAGTTGATGACAGGAAAACACAGGATGAATACAGCTTACTCCATGAAAGGGTTAACTCATATGGAGATTGCTAAGAAAGGGGAGAGCGTCGTTGAGGCTCCGCCCCCCGGCCCCCCGACAGAACCTGCTGTCTAATGTTTTTAAGTGCTCAGAGGCTATTTCCATCTCCTCGGAAGCAAGAGAGGATGTTTATCCTCGCCCATTCACAAGAAGCACCAGGGCGGCTTGAGAGCAAACAGAGGAATTTTCCGATCCGATGAGAACGCAAAAGAAAGGAGTTTTAAATCCGTCTCTCACAGCTCTGTCGGATGCACGAATTTTAAGCCCCAGGAATGCGCGGCGGCACGAAGCTTCTCAAGGAATGCAAGGCGCACGCGCAGCACTTAATCGAAGCAGTAAAGTGTAGAGATCGCCCTCCGATATGGATTATCACATACGGAGGGACATCTCATTTAAAACTCTGCCATATCGGTGAATTAAACACTTTCTTATTTTGCTGGTTTAAACACAGATACGCTCAACACAACAAAGTCAGAGAAGACGTACAGTGGTGTGAAAAACTATTTGCCCCCCTCCTGATTTCTTATTCTTTTGCATGTTTGTCACACAAAATGTTTCTGATCATCAAACACATTTAACTATTAGTCAAAGATAACACAAGTAAGCACAAAATGCAGTTTTTAAAAGAGGGGTTTTATTATTTAGGGAGAAAAAAAAATCCAAACCTACATGGCCCTGTGTGAAAAAGTAATTGCCCCCTGGACCTAATAACTGGTTGGGCCACCCATAGCAGCAATAACTGCAATCAAGCGTTTGCGATAACTTGCAACGAATCTTTTACAGCGCTCTGGAGGAATTTTGGCCAACTCATCTTTGCAGAATTGTTGTAATTCAGCTTTATTTAAGGGTTTTCTAGCATGAACCGCCTTTTTAAGGTCATGCCACAACATCTCAATAGGATTCAGGTCAGGACTTTGACTAGGCCACTCCAAAGTCTTCATTATGTTTTTCTTCAGCCATTCAGAGGTGGATTTGCTGGTGTGTTTTGGGTCATTGTCCTGCTGCAGCACCCAAGATCGCTTCAGCTTGAGTTGACGAACAGATGGCCGTACATTCTCCTTCAGGATTTTTTGGTAGACAGTAGAATTCATGGTTCCATCTATCACACCAAGCCTTCCAGGTCCTGAAGCAGCAAAACAACCCCAGACCATCACACTACCACCACCATATTTTACTGTTGGTATGATGTT
The DNA here is from genome assembly GCA_030522415.1 of Channallabes apus. NCBI lineage: Eukaryota > Metazoa > Chordata > Actinopteri > Siluriformes > Clariidae > Channallabes > Channallabes apus. Next base: position 23,655,048 of record CM060124.1, on the reverse strand, counting down.
CTTTTTCTGAAATGCTGTGTTAATTTTACGCCAGATGTAACGATGTGACAGATGTGACACGCACCTTCCAAAAAGTTCAACTTTTGTCTCGTCGATCCACAATGTATTTTCCCAAAAGTCTTGGCAATCATTGAGAAGTTTTTAGCAAAATTGAGACGAGCCTTAATGTTCTTTTTGCTTAAAAGTGGTTTGCGCCTTGGAAATCTGCCAGGCAGGCCATTTTCACCCAGTCTCTTTCTTCAATTCAATTCAGTTTTATTTGTATAGCGTTTTTAACAATTGACATTGTCTCAAAACAGCTTTACACAATCAAAAGAATTATTTAAGTTGTATGGAATGTGAATGTGTATGAATCAAAATGTTCAGATATTCCCTGGTGAGCAAGCCCGAGGGCGACAGTGGCAAGGAAAAACTCCCTGAGATGTTAATAGGAAGAAACCTTGAGAGGAACCAGACTCGACAGGGAACCCATCCTCATCTGGGTGAAACAGATAGCAGGAAATGATCTGCATTTATACAGTGTTAAGTGTTAGGTTCAGCTATAATAGTTGATGTTAATTGATGTTATAATAGTTGATGTAAAATGGAGTCCAGTAGTTATTCGAGACTCAGATAGACTTGTAGAAAGTTCCAGTCCTGAACTATCGAATTGTCAAGTCCTCAGAGAAACAGCTGACCACACCAGTCGAGGCCAGAACCGTCTTCTAAGTAGATAGAATCATCCCCAGACACCAGGCGCATCCTAAAGAGACACACGGGGCATCCATGCGATGAGACCTCCAACCAGAAACCGGGCACCAGGATGGATCAGACAGGTCCGGAGGGCAGAGGGAGTCTGGATCACTGGCAGCTCAGGAACCACATGTGTAGCTCGACAGAGAGAGAGAGAGAGAAAGAGTGAAAGGGGGAGACAGGGGGAGAGAGGAAAGAGAAAGAGGGGGAGGAAGAGAAGAGGAGGAGAGATTGCAATTAGGTATGGTCACAGTCACAATGTCTAATGTGAATGTATATTTACTGTAGAGTGCAAGCAGGGACTCCGGCAGGACTAACTATGACAGCATAACTAAAAGGGAGAGCCAGAAGGAAACACAAACATGAGGGCTCCCTGAGATGTAAAGCAAACCATCACCTCACCATCAACAAACCTGAGTGATCAAATGAGACTGAGGAAGACAGCATCTAAACATACCAGTTCACCATAATACTCTACGTCCATGAGTCCCCCAGATCTGCTCCTTTACCTTATGGCAAATCTATTTATAAAAATGCTTGGCTAAATAAATAGGTTTTGAGCCTAGACTTAAACACTGAGACTGTGTCTGAGTCCCGAACACTATTTGGAAGACTATTCCATAATTTTGGGGCTTTGTAAGAAAAAGCTCTGCCCACAGCTGTAGTTTTCATAATACGCGGTACTGATAAGCAGCCTGCATCCTTTGACCGAAGTAGGCGTGGCGGATCGTAAGACACTAGCAGTTCGCTCAGATACTGCGGGGCGAGACCATTTAATGCCTTATATGTCAAGAGTAGTATTTTAAAATCAATGCGAAATTTCACAGGGAGCCAATGCAGTGAAGATAGGATAGGGGTGATGTGCTCATATCTTCTGGTTCTAGTGAGGACTCTCGCTGCTGCATTCTGGACTAGCTGAAGCTTGTTTATGCACCTAACTGAACAACCAGACAGTAAGGCATTACAATAGTCCAACCTAGAAGTGATAAAAGCATGAACTAGTTTTTCTGCATCGTTTAGCGACAATATATTTCTTATTTTGGCGATATTTCTGAGGTGAAAGAATGCTATCCTGGTGATATTATCTACATGAGCTTCAAATGAAAGGCTGGAATCTATAATCACGCCGAGGTCTTTTACTGTTGCACTTGACGGAAAAGAAAAGCCATCTAAAGTTACGGTGTGATCTAAGATTTTACTTCTAGTTGTATGCGGTCCTATGACTAGAACTTCTGTCGTATCTGGATTAAGCAGAAGGAAGTTAATTAGCATCCAATTTCTTATGTCCTGCACACATTGCTCAACTTTAGTAAGATGGTTTTTCTCATCAGGTTTTGTTGAGACGTACAGTGGGAGCCACGCCAAATAGCCGCGACAGTGTGGCTGAAGTGTGAATGGCGTGTGAATGGCCTTTGCACGCCGTAATCCCCCCTCCCTTTTCTGGCCGAAAGGCGTGTCAAGATTTCACAGTAAACACGCCCATTCAAGCCCAATTTATTCATTTACCTGGTGCCACCACTAGATGGCGCTTCGTTCTCAAGAACACGTTAAAACAAGCCAGCTGCGCTGAGTTGCAATCACGTGATTTTAACAACCCGCCTCCACCCCCGCCGAACTGACGCTGCCAAACTACAGAGATGAAGATGACGGCTTAACGGACTATTCGTGGTAAGTGATGTTTTATTTTATAAAATGTGTTTGGGGTAGTTTACAGTTTATTTCCCAGTTTAGTTTTTTTATTGGCCGTTTTAAATATCACTGGCAGCACCAGCAGCGGTCAGATGTGACTTTAGAGAACTTAATGATCTGTTTACCAAGTCTGGAGTTAATATTACAGCTTACTGTCAGTGTCACACACTCACAATGTCACTCCACTTTACCTCAAAAACATGCTCAAGCTTCGACAATACTATTAATGTCCCTATTACAAGAGCTGCACTACCCGATGAAGAGTGTTTGTGTTCTCTGTAAATACTGAGAGAATCTCACCGCGTGTTGTCTGGATAAATTCAGCGGTTATTTATTCTCTGGTTAAGAGTTAATCTGCAGGTTATTTCTGTGACTGTAATATAATGTGATGCAATTGATGAGGGACACAGACTGAGGGTAGCTGTACAGGAGCTAGTAACGCTCATAACCCGGTTTATATTTTTTTGTCCGGGACTTTCCGCGGTAGCGCGAGCGCTTAGTTAACGAGCTGAATAACAACACTGAAGTGTTTATCAGTTAAGGAGGAGGAGGGGGGAGGTGTGTGTGTGTGTGTGTGTGTGAGGGGCTTCAGTAAGTTATAGTTTGGCTTCAGGGATGAACTAATTCTCATATACGAGTGTTATATCGCTTAACTTATTTGTATGAGAAGCGCATTAAGTAAATTCCCGGTTAATTTAATGCAGACGATAACACTGGTTAACACTAACACTGTTCACTGGTTAACACTAACACTGTTCACTGGTTAACACTAACACTGTTCACTGGTTAACATTAGCACAGGCAGATTATTTACATTACAGAATCCCCAAAACAGTACTTTACACACTCTGTGGTAAATAGGTTTATTAATATATTTTATTTTTATTAGAACTATATGTTCTGTAAAGTTTATTTGTCTTTGTCTTGACTAAATTCTCCTGTTGTCTTTAAGCAGAGCTCCGCTGTGGAGGATTGGGGGGTCAGACGGCTGACGGCTGGACTTTTGGAGCTACAGGACTGGAGGAGCCTGAACAAGCTGTTGAGGGAGCTGTAGGAGGGATGATGTCACAGTCCGACAGCTTTAGAATGATGTTTGATCAGGTCTACTGTATATTCTGAACATAGTACTGCAAAATGTCTGATACAGTACTTTGGGGGAAACAAAGACTTAAACTGTTAAGTAATAACATTATTAATAACAAATATGTAATAGTTTTGATATTTGAAAAATTGATATTTTAATATAAAAGGACTATAGATAGAGACTTATAAGCAGCTGGTGTATCCGGGTTGTTTAATGAACTTTAAGCAAAAAGACAACATGTATTCATCTGTTTTATATAAATTACTGTTTTAACTTTGACTAGTTTTGGAAGAATAAATTGAATTGTTAAAGTGATGTTTTGCGTGTTTTAATTTTGGGGGATTGTTTGGGTATTTAAAAATTGTTTAGTTGAACCAACAACTTCAATGGGCAAAAAATGGGACACAACTTTGTTTTAAATAGTCAAAGAGTTGGGCTGAAAATAATAATAATAATTATTGATCATAGAAACAAATGAAACCAGTTAAACACTTGATTATATGTATTTGTGTTTGTGATTGTGACCCATAATAATTTTTTCTATGTATAAATAAATGTTTTGGGTTTTAAGAACTCCAAAAGAGCAACGACAAACTTGGTATTCTCCATTGCGGTTTCTCACCTTCCACTCCTGAGTAGGACATGGTGTTAATTGCTCTGTGTGTGCGTGTGTTTTTGGCGGGGGGATGGGTGTGTGTGTGTTTTCGGCTGTTCAGCAGTTCTAAACACAAGCACAGTTTTTGTCCTTAACTAAAATACTTCAATACGTTAATAATGAATTTATTTTGCTGAATAAGGTAATAAGCGATGTTTAAACCAAACCAGTAAGTTAAGTAAGTGTTCCATACATTAAAGTACTGTGTATAACCAAGTGCCCTAGCAAACACAGTTACAGTACAGTTTACAGTACAAACAGAGTGTGTGCGCTGGGGGGATTGGAAGGTGAGTGAGAATACTCATTTACAAGACAAAAGACGGTCAGAGGCAGCGCCGTTCTAGACCAGACAACACCTGGTGGGGGGAGGGGCGCATCATGTTCGAGCACTGTTTTTACCTGGCCTTACTGTATAGTAACAGTATTGTATTTGCTGAATTGTGTTGAGGCACGCAAACCCCCAGACCACAATAAGGTGGCAATCCCTCAGGGGGAAACTAAAAAATATATATATATATATATATATATATATATATATATATATATATATATAATTATATGATATCCTTAATCCAGATTTTATCAATCAATGACATAACATTTATCTAAGCTGGATGGTCAAATTCTCAAAAACGTTTAACCTAAAGTAAGACTTAACACACTATAACTAAAATATTTACAAAACTGAAAGGTTGGCTTATGAATAATAAAAAATACAAACTAAATTGAAACAGATGGGCTGTTGAACAGATCATAATATGTTTTATGTTTTCTGATTATAAATGATATATGGGTTGATTTTAGAAAGGCTAAATCAAATAGCTAGTTTTGGTCATGTCAGTCCAGTAACTATATGTCATGCACACTCAGCCGCGACTGGCACTAGGACCCGGAAGTAAGACGGTCGCGAACCTGAAAGCATAAAGGTAAACAAGATGGCGCTGCACATCGCTCTGTCATTGAGTTATGCCCAGATCCTTTCGGAATCGTTCCCGTATCTGTGAGTACTCACTTTCTTGGCTATCTTTTCAGACTGAGTGTGTGTTTATAGGACTAGGGTTAGATTGTGTCTTTCCTTTGCTCATTGAGTGTGAGAGTCCTTATAACAAAGCGCGTGATTATCCTGCCCGCTCGTGTTTATCCGCGTTTGGGTTTACCATTCACGCTACAGGGCTAACTGCTAAAGCTATCTGCTCATCCCGGTTTGTTCGTGACAGATAGCACGATCATCTTTCTAGTCATCCCGGTTAGTTTGTGACAGAATTACAGAGCCGCGAGCAGTAAACCCAGCGGATTACGCCCGCCTCCGCGATGTGGTTGACCAGCATGCTTTGCTCATCAATACGCTAACCGCGGAGCTCGGTTCTCTGCGCCGCAGTGTCCAAGACATTGGACACGAGGTCGCGGAGCTTAGGCAGGAGAACGCGAGCCTCCGGGAGGCGGTTGGTGGGCTGGCTAGCTGCCCGCCCGCCGCGGCGGTCGGGGCGCCGCACCCCCCCCCCTTCTGACGTTTTTTTAGCTCTTCCAGATAAATGGGATGGCACGGATGGGAAATGCAGTGTGTTTTTAAGATCGCTGGAACTGGTGTTTGAGTTCAATCCCACCAAGTACTCCACCGACCGGCTGCGCATTGCACTCCTCGTCTCGTTGCTATCAGGGCAGGCAGCAGAGTGGGCCACGGCAGTCCTGCGCGCAGACACAGACACCGCGCACTCCTACAATGAATTCACCCACCAGCTCAAGTTAACCTTTGAACATCCTTTGAAATCTTTTAAAGTAGCAGTTATTAAACCAATAATTAAGAAACCTGACCTTGACCCCTGTCAGCTGTCCAATTACAGGCCAATATCAAACCTCCCCTTTATCTCTAAGATTCTGGAAAAGATAGTAGCGGAGCAGCTATGCTCATATCTACATAGAAATCGCATACATGAACTGTATCAGTCAGGATTTAGGCCTCATCACAGCACAGAAACAGCACTCGTTAAAGTAGTAAATGACCTCCTATTGGCCTCTGATCAGGGTTGTGTAACTATGCTTGTATTACTCGACCTCAGTGCAGCGTTTGATACCATTGATCATGCTATTCTTCTTCACAGATTAGAAAATTTAGTAGGAATTAAGGGTACAGCCCTCTCCTGGCTCAGATCCTATTTGACCGATCGTTATCAGTATGTAGACTTAAATGGTGATTATTCTGCATGTTCTCTAGTGGAGTTTGGCGTTCCGCAGGGTTCAGTTTTAGGCCCACTGCTTTTTTCCCTTTACATGCTTCCTCTGGGCAACATAATCCGTAAGCATGGTATTAGTTTTCATTGTTATGCAGACGACACACAGCTATACGTCTCAACAAAACCTGATGAGAAAAACCATCTTACTAAAGTTGAGCAATGTGTTCAGGACATAAGAAATTGGATGCTAATTAACTTCCTTCTGCTTAATCCGGATAAGACAGAAGTTCTAGTCATAGGACCACATACAGCTAGAAGTAAAATCTTAGATCACACCGTAACTTTAGATGGCCTTTCCGTTCCGCCAAGTGCAACAGTAAAAGACCTCGGCGTGATTATAGATTCCAGCCTTTCATTTGAAGCTCATGTAGATAATATCACCAGGATAGCATTCTTTCACCTTAGAAATATCGCCAAAATAAGAAATATATTGTCGCTAAATGATGCAGAAAAACTAGTTCATGCTTTTATCACTTCTAGGTTGGACTATTGTAATGCCTTACTGTCTGGTTGTTCAGTTAGGTGCATAAACAAGCTTCAGCTAGTCCAAAATGCAGCAGCGAGAGTCCTCACTAGAACCAGAAGATATGAGCACATCACCCCTATCCTATCTTCACTACATTGGCTCCCTGTGAAATTTCGCATTGATTTTAAAATACTACTCTTGACATATAAGGCATTAAATGGTCTCGCGCCGCAGTATCTGAGCGAACTGCTAGTGTCTTACGATCCGCCACGCCTACTTCGGTCAAAGGATGCAGGCTGCTTATCAGTACCGCGTATTATGAAAACTACAGCTGGGGGCAGAGCTTTTTCTTACAAAGCCCCAAAATTATGGAATAGTCTTCCAAATAGTGTTCGGGACTCAGACACAGTCTCAGTGTTTAAGTCTAGGCTAAAAACCTATTTATTTAGCCAAGCATTTTATAAATAGATTTGCCATAAGGTAAAGGAGCAGATCTGGGGGACTCATGGACGTAGAGTATTATGGTGAACTGGTATGTTTTAGATGCTGTCTTCCTCAGTCTCATTTGATCACTCAGGTTTGTTGACGGTGAGGTGATTGTTTGCTTTACATCTCAGGGAGCCCTCATGTTTGTGTTTCCTTCTGGCTCTCCCTTTTAGTTATGCTGTCATAATTAGTCCTGCCGGAGTCCCTGCTTGCACTCTACAGTAAATATACATTCACGTTAGACATTGTGACTGTGACCATACCTAATTGCAATCTCTCCTCCTCTTCTCTTCCTCCCCCTCTTTCTCTTTCCTCTCTCCCCCTGTCTCCCCCTTTCACTCTTTCTCTCTCTCTCTCTGTCGAGCTACACATGTGGTTCCTGAGCTGCCAGTGATCCAGACTCCCTCTGCCCTTCGGACCTGTCTGATCCATCCTGGTGCCCGGTTTCTGGTTGGAGGTCTCATCGCATGGATGCCCCGTGTGTCTCTTTAGGATGCGTCTGGTGTCTGGGGATGATTCTCTATACTTAGAAGATGGTTCTGGCCTCGACTGGTGTGGTCAGCTGTTTCTCTGAGGACTTGACAATTCGATAGTTCAGGACTGGAACTTTCTACAAGTCTATCTGAGTCTCGAATAACTACTGGACTCCATTTTACATCAAGTATTATAACATCAATTAACATCAACTATTATAGCTGAACCTAACACTTAACACTATATAAATGCAGATCATTTCCTGCTATCTGTTTCACCCAGATGAGGATGGGTTCCCTGTCGAGTCTGGTTCCTCTCAAGGTTTCTTCCTATTACCGTCTCAGGGAGTTTTTCCTTGCCACTGTCGCCCTCGGGCTTGCTCGCCAGGGAATATCTGAACATTTTGATTCATACACATTCACATTCCATACAAACTTAAATAATTCTTTTGATTGTGTAAAGCTGTTTTGAGACAATGTCAATTGTTAAAAGCGCTATACAAATAAAATTGAATTGAATTGAACATCCTGCGGGCGAGGTGGAGACCGACACAAAGCTCTACCACCTGCGGCAGGGAGGACTGTCCGTGAGTAAATACACCGCCGAGTTCCGGACACTCGCCATCCAGACCTCCTGGGGAGACGCAGCCCTCCGGACGTCCTACTTCGAGGGGCTGGCTAATCGAATCAAAGACGAGCTAGCCGGACGAGAGCTCCCAGCCACACTGGAGGGGCTAATCCAGCTAGCCCTCCGGATCGACCAGCGCCTCCTATCCCGTCCGAGGCCAGCACCTCGAACCCTGCCGCCACCACCCACGTATGCCTACATTGCACCAAGACCACCAACCACCGTCACCACCGCTCTCCCTGGACGTGTCGGATCTCCACCCCCTGCCGTGGTTGACACCGGAGCCGGGGAACCCATGCAGCTAGGGCGCGCCTCCCTGACCGTGGCGGAACGCGAGAGACGTTACCGCGAGGGACTGTGCGCTTACTGCGGATCAGCCGCGCACCATCGAGCGACCTGCCCGTCCCGTCCGGGAAACGCCCAAACCCGGTGAGAGAGAGGAGAGACTCCCCGGGTATCATCCATCTCTCCGCGACCACCGACAACGCTGAGACTCGACTCACGGTCCAGGTAACCCTCCATCTTGGCCACAAACGGGTCAGAAGTGCCGCGTTCATCGATTCTGGTGCCGCGGGTATCTTCATTGACTCAACGTATGCCAGAGGATTGGGGGTAAAGATAGAGGCGTTATCCCAGCCAGTGAAAATCACCTCAGTCGACGGGCGGCCCCTCTCATCCAGCCCCATCACCCAGCAGACTTCACCCATCACTCTCATCCTCGGCCAACATCAGGAGTCTATCCAATTTCACCTTACACCCATCTCCTCTCCACCCATCATCCTCGGCTACCCCTGGCTCTTACAGCACGACCCACTCATATCCTGGTCCCAGAACCGAATCCTTCAATGGGGGCCGACCTGCACCGACTTATGCCTACAGGCCCAGGCTGGGACGTGTTCCAGGGAGTCCGAGGCCCCCGACGTCGACATCCACGCCCTCCCACCACCATATCGAGACCTGGCTGAGGTGTTTTGCAAACGCCGGGCCAGCCATCTACCACCTCACCGACCTTACGACCTAGCCATCGAACTCCAGCCAGGCTCCAGCCTCCCCCGCGGCCACCTCTACTCCCTTTCTACCAGCGAGACCCAGGCTATGGAGGAGTATGTCGCCAGCGCCCTGCGAAATGGCACCATCAGACCCTCCTCCTCGCCGGCTGCCGCGGGGTTCTTCTTTGTAAAGAAAAAAGGGGGCGAACTTCGTCCGTGTGTCGACTATCGGGGGCTTAACAAGATTACCATCAGAAATCGTCATCCTTTGCCTCTTACCAACTCAGCCCTGGACGCCCTCTCTGGTGCCACCATGTTCACTAAGTTGGACCTCCGGAGCGCCTACAACTTGGTGCGCATCAGAGAGGGTGATGAGTGGAAGACGGCCTTCATCACCCCCACCGGACACTATGAGAGCCTGGTCATTCCATTTGGTCTCTGCAACGCACCCTCGGCCTTCCAGTGTTTCATCAACGATGTTCTCCGGGACATGCTAGGCCGATGGGTGTTCGTCTACCTAGATGACATTTTAATATACTCACGCACCCCCGAGGAACACACAAAACATGTTCGGGCTGTCCTAAAGAGATTGCTCGCCCACCAGCTGTACTGTAAGTTGGAGAAGTGTGCTTTTCACGAGCACTCCACCACGTTCCTGGGTTTTGTTATCTCGCCCCAGGGTGTGGCCATGGACCCGCAGAAGCTGGAGGTTGTACGACACTAGCCCCTACCCAGGACACTCAAACAGCTCCAACGCTTTCTCGGGTTTGCGAACTTTTATCGTCGCTTTATCCGGGACTACAGTACAGTTGCAGCACCACTCACTGCACTTACCAGGCTCTCACACCATTCGTTCCAACTCAACCCTACCGCCATCTCAGCTTTCCACCGACTCTGTCACCTGTTCACCACCGCCCCGATTCTCCTCCACCCGGATGCCAGTCGAACGTTCGTTGTGGAGGTGGACGCGTCGGAAGTGGGTGCCGGCGCTGTTCTCTCACAACGAGGTCCAGACCAAAAGCTACACCCCTGTGGCTTTTACTCCAAAAAATTTAACCCCACTCAGCAGCGATACGGAGTAGGGGACCGTGAACTGTTGGGCATAAAGTGGGCCTTGGAGGAGTGGCGTCACTGGCTCCAGGGTGCCAGTGAGCCATTCATTGTCTGGACGGATCATCAGAACCTCATCACCATCCGCAACCTCAAACAGCTAAACCCACGACAGGCACGGTGGGCCTTATTCTTCGAACAGTACGATTTCCATCTTTCGTACCGCCCGGGGTCAAAGAACACCAAGGCCGATGCCCTCTCCCGTCAATACGAGCGAGAGGCGCCCCGGGCGGAGCCCGTGCCTGTCCTTCCACCCACCCGGATCATCGCACCCCTGCACTGGGATATGGAAACGAGGGTCCGCCAGGCACTGGCCACCGAACCCGCACCGGCAGGTGTGCCGCCCGGGTGGCTCTACGTCCCCACTCAACTCCGGCCCGAAGTCCTCCAGTGGGGCCATTCTTCACCCGTCGCGGGACACCAGGGAACCCGGAGAACCCTCACCTTCGTGGGACGGGCCTTTTGGTGGCCTTCGATGAGGAGGGAGGCTACTGAGTTCGTCCGGGCGTGCCCAGTGTGCGCCAGGGCCAAAGACTCTAACCAACCAACTCCGGGGGAGCTCCAACCACTTCCAGTCCCTCGTCGGCCCTGGTCGCACATTGCCGTCGACTTCATCACGGGCCTGCCGATCTCCGAGGAAAGAGACGTCATCCTTACCATCGTGGACCGCTTCTCCAAGGCAGTGCACCTGGTGGCCCTCACCGGACTCCCGTCAGCCAAAACCACAGCAGAACTGATATTGGAACCCGTAATCCGATTGCATGGGTTCCCTAAGGACATCGTCTCGGACAGAGGTCCCCAGTTCACCGCCCGGTTCTGGAAGGCCTTCTGCCGTCTGATCGATTCGTCCTGCAGTTTGTCCTCTGGCTATCACCCCCAGACGAACGGTCAGACGGAGCGAACCAACCAACAGCTGGAGCGCTACCTAAGATGTTTCGTGTCGGATCGCCAGCGCTCCTGGGCCCGCTACCTCAAGTGGGCCGAATTATCACACAATCTTCACGTCTCCTCAGCCACCAACCTGAGTCCATTTGAGGTGTGCTATGGTTTCCAGCCTCCGATGTTCACTCACCAAGAACCGGAGGTTGATGTACCATCGGCCCAACAGTTGGTTCGCCGGTGCCGGCGGCTATGGCACCAAGCCAATCTCGCCATCCGACGCACCAACGCCAACTATGTGGCCCAACACCGCCGTCGGCACCCTCCGGGACGATTGTACCACGTAGGTGACAAAGTGTGGCTATCATCCAAAAACCTCCACCTGCACACAGAGTCAAAAAAGTTATCACCAAGGTTCATCGGGCCATACCGCATAACTCTCAGGATCAACCCTGTCACCTACCGGCTCCAGCTGCCTGCGGCGCTCCGGATCCATCCTGTCTTCCATACCTCACAGCTGAAACCATTCACCACCTCACCCATGGTTCCACCCACCCCCCCTGCTCCTCCCCCCCGAATCATTGACGGCGGTCCCGCCTACACCGTGCGACGGATCCTCGACTCGCGCCCTCGGGGCAGGGGCACCCAGTATCTGGTCGACTGGGAGGGCTACGGCCCCGAGGAGCGGTCCTGGGTTCCGGCTCGCTTCATCCTCGACTCCGGGCTCATTAGGGACTACCGTCACCGGGTATCCTCCACCCCTGGACCGTCCGGAGTCGGTCCTGGACGGGGGGGTACTGTCATGCACACTCAGCCGCGACCGGCACTAGGACCCGGAAGTAAGACGGTCGCGAACCTGAAAGCATAAAGGTAAACAAGATGGCGCCGCACATCGCTCTGTCATTGAGTTATGCCCAGATCCTTTCGGAATCGTTCCCGTATCTGTGAGTACTCACTTTCTTGGCTATCTTTTCAGACTGAGTGTGTGTTTATAGGACTAGGGTTAGATTGTGTCTTTCCTTTGCTCATTGAGTGTGAGAGTCCTTATAACAAAGCGCGTGATTATCCTGCCCGCTCGTGTTTATCCGCGTTTGGGTTTACCATTCACGCTACAGGGCTAACTGCTAAAGCTATCTGCTCATCCCGGTTTGTTCGTGACAGATAGCACGATCATCTTTCTAGTCATCCCGGTTAGTTCGTGACACTATACTATGTAAAAGTAATTATAATATGAATTAATTAAGGGCAGGACCTAACCTAATGTTAATAATTTACACCATGATAACATTAGTATTCATGTTTTTGTATATATTTTTAAATGTTCAAATGAACGTTTCAGAGTATATAATTTGTCGTGTCATCTGTGATTGAGACCCATGAGTTAAATTGAAATATTTTTTATAGGTAGTAAGCCAGGTTTTAGTAACCTTGGATAAATCAGCATGAAAGCCCTCTCTCGCGCACGCGCTCTCACGCTATCTCTCGCACTCACACACACACACACACACAGACACACTGTACACACACAGACACACAAATAATACATGAAATCGCGTAAAACCAAATGAAACTAGGGTAAAAAATATGAGCAGTAAAAAACAGTAGTATCCTGTAGGTGATTCCTGTCCTGTGATAACAGGCACTAACACTCTAGAACTGTTTACTTCTGTTAGTTTTGTTTTCAAGTGTGAATGTTTATGGGGATTAAATCTGTCTCTGCTGCTGCATCTATACACCGTTGTGATAAGTGATTTGTGCCCCATCAGATCTTTAATGTGGGACATTATGCTGGTTAAATGACTAAAGACACACTGATCCGTATGGACAGATATTTGTTCCAGATATTATGTAAAGGCGGAAGTGCGTGTTTGTAGCTGAGGAGCGACGGAGAGAAGCCACCGTGGATCCCAGGTGAGTGCCGTTGGGTTGAAGTGCAGCCGCGAGCACAAACACTTCCGTAGTGCTAGCTCACAATCGTAATCCAAAAACACAGTCAGGGTCATACACGAAGATCAATCCAAAATCGGGCGAGGTAACTAGGGGCAAAGGCGAGCGAATTATCCAGAATGAGTAAGCAGGGGTCAGCAACGGGCAAGAAAACACTGAATACACTGGTGAAGAAAATACGGGGCACACGAGCGAGACACTGAAGCGCAGACACTCTGCGTGCTTATATTATGCACGATTACCTGATTAGATACAGGTGTGCTGTGATTGAAAGTGGAGCGCGTAGGGGGGAATCTGGAATGGATTTAGGCCTGTGAGTCTAGCTAGCTCGTGACAGTACCCCCCCTCCAACGGACGCCACCTGGCGTTCTGGCTGCTGCGTTGGGGTGTCTCCGGTGGATATTGTCAATAAGGGCCGGGTCCAAAATGGATCTAGAAGGGATCCAGCTTCTTTCCTCTGGGCCATAACCCTCCCAATCTACCAGATATTGGAGACCTCTGCCTCGTCGTTGGGCTTTCAAAAGCTTGTGCACCGAGAAGGCTTCGCTTCCGTCGATAAGTCGCGGAGGAGTAGCTGGGCAGGTGGGTGGATTCAGTGGCTGATGTGGGCAGAGAATTGTGGGCATACTCAATCCAAGGGAGGATCCGGCTCCAAGAATGGGCATCTCTAGAAGTCATGCACCGGATGGCCGTCTCCAGGTCCTGATTGGCTCTCTCTGCTTGGCCATTCGTCTGAGGGTTGTAACCCGAGGATAGGCTGGAGGTAGCCCCGATTAGCTTGCAGAAGGCGGACCAGAATTGGGCAGTGAATTGGGGACCCCGGTCCGATATGACGTCTGTGGGCAGCCCGTGCAGCCGGAAAACGTGCGTGATTAAGAGTTCGGCGGTTTCCTTGGCCGTGGGGAGGCCAGCTAATGGGACGAAGTGGGCTGCCTTGGAGAAGCGATCAACGACTGCGATAATACAATGCTTGTATTACTTTCAGAGTCAGGGAGTCCGGTGACAAAGTCGACGGCGATGTGGGACCAGGGCCTGTGAGGGATCGGGAGAGGTCTGAGGGAACCTGCTTGATCTTAGTGCTGCATTCGACACTATAGATCATAATATTCTCATAGATCGCTTACAAAATTATATAGGTATTCAGGGACAGGCATTAAAATGGTTTAGATCTTACCTGTCTGATCGCTACCATTTTGTAGATCTAAATGGAGAACCGTCTGGTATAATGCCAGTGAAATATGGGGTCCCACAAGGGTCAGTTTTAGGACCTCTGTTGTTCTCAATATACATGTTTCCCTTGGGTAACATCATTAGAAGACATGGGATTAGTTTCCATTGTTATGCTGATGATACCCAATTATATATCTCAACTAAACCAGACGAAATACCTAAGCTGTCTAGATTAACTGAGTATGTCCAGGACATAAAAGATTGGATGACCAATAACTTTCTTTTATTAAATTCAGATAAGACAGAGATATTACTTATTGGCCCAAAAACCAGCACACAACAGCTTTCACAATTCAGCTTGCGCTTAGAAGGATGTACTGTTATTACCAGCTCAGCAGTAAAAGATCTGGGAGTAATATTAGACAGTAACTTGTCTTTTGAAAATCACATTTCAAATATCACAAAAACAGCCTTTTTCCATCTTCGAAATATTGCTAAACTTAGGAACATCTTATCCGTATCTGATGCAGAAAAACTAGTTCATGCATTCATGACCTCCAGACTGGACTATTGTAATGCATTACTAGGTGGTTGTCCTGCATCCTCAATAAACAAGCTTCAGTTAATCCAAAATGCAGCTTCCAGGGTTCTCACTAGATCCAGAAAATATGATCATATAACCCCAATATTATCATCCCTGCACTGGCTACCTGTTCAGTTTAGAATAAATTACAAAATAGTATTACTTACATACAAGGCCTTAAATGGTTTAGCTCCCACATACCTAACCAGTCTTCTGATACGCTACAATCCACCACGCGCCTTAAGATCACAAAACTCCGGACTTCTGGTAGTTCCCATAATTTCAAAATCTACAAAAGGGGGTAGGGCTTTTTCATATTTAGCTCCAAAGCTTTGGAATAGCCTTCCAGACAGTGTTCGGGGAGCAGACACGGTTTCTCAGTTCAAAAGTAGACTCAAGACGCATCTTTTTAATCTGGCATACACATAACTCATCCCAGTACTCATACTACAGTACACCTATACCGAATGGCAACTACGCTAATTCTCCCCATCTGTTCTGTATTTCTCTACCCATCCCGAGGCATCGGGAGATTTTGCCAGCTTCAGTAGACAAAGGCCGACCCTGCGAGGTTCCTGAGGCATCCAGAGAAGGACCAGCTCCAGCTGGATTCAGCTTTATGATGGTTGGAGCTACACATGCTGCTCCTGTGCTTCCAGTGATCCAGACCTCATCTGCCCTCTGCACCTACTGACTCGTCCCTATGCTGAACTGGTCTTCATGTCAATTTAAATAATTTCTGTCATATTGAATTTTCACCTGCACAACACACAAGATGTTATATTTCTATCTGTTATCGCCCAAATGAGGATGGGTTCCCTGTTGAGTCTGGTTCCTCTCAAGGTTTCTTCCTATTGCCATCTCAGGGAGTTTTTCCTTGCCACTGTCGCCGTCACCCTTGGCTTGCTCATCAGAGAAATTTCATTCATTCGTCTCATTATTATCTGCACATTTTTCTCACACATCCACACTTCCAATTATTTTCTTTTCTATAATTACTATTATTATTTGTTTTTATTTATTTATTTTCTATTATAATTTTATTTATTTATTTATTATTTTATATATAATTATTCTATATACAGTTTTTTTTTGTTTTTTTTTTTTGTTAAATTTCTTTAATTTTTGTGAAGCTGCTTTGAGACAATGACCATTGTTAAAAGCGCTATATAAATAAAATTGAATTGAATTGAATCTTATTTTTTGCTGATCGTATTCCTGGTACAAGAATCGCAAGCACTCACGGAGCGGCGTGTGTCTTCTTTTATGGTCGGCCACCAAAAGTGCTGCTGGACCAGTGCTAACGTGCGTGCTGTGCCGGGGTGGCAGGCCAGTCTGGAGCACTGCAGCACGTGGGGTCGTTCTGCCTCAGGGACGAAGAGCTTGCCCGGCAGGGCCCCATGGGGACCTGATTCCTGATGCTGCGCATTCTTGACCCATGACTCAACATCTAGTAAGGCCGCCCCCAACAGGTAAGATTGTGGCATCAGGTGTTGGATCCTGGGCTGGAGAAAACTGACGGTGACGACCTTGCTTGCCGGGAGTTTAGACGTTTGGCCGTCCGAAGATACTCCAGGTTCTTGTGTTCCGTCCAGACCAGAAAAGGGGTTTTGGCACCCTCAAGTAAATGCCTCCACTCCTCCAGAGTGAGTTTGACTGCCAGTAGTTCTCGGTCGCCAACGCCATAATTCCTCTCAGCGGAGGAGAGTCGGTGAGAGAAGAAACAACATGGATTCAGCTTATCATCCTTGGGAGACCTCTGTGATAAAACTGCCCCAACTTCGGTGTCCGAGGCATCCACTTCGACCACAAACTGAAGGGAAGGGTCTGGCTGAAGGAGGATAGGGGCCGAGGTGAAATGCTTCTTTAACTCAAGGAAGGCCCTGACATCATGTTCTGACCACATGAACGGAGTCTTGGATGAGGTCAGGGAGATAAGCAGGGCGGCCACCAAGCTGTAGTTGCGGATGAACCGCCTGTAAAAATTGGCGAACCCCAGGAAGCGTTGGAGCTCCTTACGTGTTTTTGGGGCAGGCCAGTCTGTGACAGCTTTCAGTTTGATGGGGTCCATCTGAACTTTGGATGGGGCAATGATGAAGCCCAGGAAGGAGACCGTGCTGCTATGGAACTCACACTTTTCAGCCTTGACGAAGAGCTGATTCTTGAGGAGCCTTTGGAGTACCTGGTGAACATACCTCTTATGTTCGTCCAAGGAGTGCGAGAAGATGAGTATGTCATCTAGGTACACGAAGGCGAAGATGTTGATAAAATCTCTGAGGACGTCGTTGACTAGAGCTTGAAACACGGCCGGGACGTTGGCCAGCCCGAAAGGCATGACCAAATACTCGTAGTGACCAGACGGAGTGTTGAAAGCAGTCTTCCACTCATCCCCTTCTCTGATTCTAACCAGGTGGTAAGCGCAACGGTATGAAGCCCTCGGCGTGCTTATATAGCAGAGGGATGATTACGTGATTAGATATAGGTGTGCTGTGATTGAAAGTGGAGCGCGTAGGGGGGAATCTCAGCAATGGATTTAGGCCTGTGAGTCTAGCTAGCTTGTGACAATACAGATGCATGTAATAGTGGAATGACATCACAGACCAACTTACGATTGTCAAAATGGATGCTTAACTAACAAATTCAAAGCTTATTGCTTATGTAATAAACTTAATGCTTAATGCTTTACTAATGAACAGAATAAGATAGAATAAAATTAAATAAAACAAATTAACACAACAACAAATTCATAACAAATACGATATGGCTTTTACAGGCCCACTTTTTCTCTTTACATGCGCCCCCTGATGTCCAAACCTGTCAAAACCACCTCAATCTGGCCTCTCTGACTTTATCTCCAAAACATCTAACATGGGTTGTCCCTCTGATGAACTCATTCTTGATCCTATCCATCCTTGTCACTCCCAAAGAGAACCTCAACATCTTCAGCTCTGCTACCTCTAGCTCTGCCTCCTGTCTTTTCTTCAGTGCCACTGTCTCTAAGCCGTAGAGCATTGCTGGTCTCACCACTGTCCTGTACACCTTTCCTTTCATTCTCGCTGATACTCTTTTATTGCACAACACACCTGACACTTTTCTCCACCCATTCCGACCTGCCTGTACTCGTCTCTTCACCTCCTTTGAACACTCTCCGTTGCTCTCGACCGTTGACCTAAGTACTTAAAATCCTGCACCTTCTTTACCTCTGCTCCCTGTAGCCTCACCGTTCCTCTTGGGTTCCTCTCATTCACACACATGTATTCCGTCTTGCTGCGGCTAACCTTCATTCCTCTGCTTTCCAGAGCGTACCTCCACCTCTCCAAATTTTCCTCCACCTGTTCCCTGCTCTCGCTACAAAGCACAATGTCATCTGCAAACATCATAGTCCATGGAGACTCCTGTCTAACTTCATCTGTCATCCTGTCCATCACTAGAGCAAACAAAAAGGGGCTTAGAGCCGATCCCTGATGCAGACCCACCTCCAACTTGAACTCTTCTGTCACACCTACAGCACATCTTACCACTGTCTTACAGCTCTCATACATGTCCTGCACCACTCTAACATACTTCTCTGCCACTCCAGACTTCCTCATACAACACCACAGCTCCTCTTGGCACCCTGTCGTACGCTTTCTCTAAATCTACAAAGACACAATGCAACTCTTTATTACCTTCTCTGTACTTCTCCACCAGCATCCTCAAACCAAATACTGCATCTTATGTACTCTTTCTAGGCATAAAACCATATTGCTGCTCACAAATTCTCACCTCTGCCCTTAACCTAGCTTCCACTACTCTTTCCCACAGCTTCATTGTATGGCTCATTAGCTTTATAGCTCTGTAATTGCCACAGCTCTGCACATCTCCCTTGTTCTTAAAAATCGGCACCAATACACTTCTCCTCCATTCCTCTGGAATCCTCTCATTCGCCAAGATCTCGTTAAACAAACTAGTCAGAAACTCTACTGCCACCTCTCCTAAGCACTTCCATACCTCCACAGGTATGTCATCAGGACCAACAGCCTTTCCACTCTTCATCCTCTTCAACGCCCTTCTCACCTCACTTTTACTAATATTTGCTACTTCCTGCTCCACAACAGTCACCTCTTCTACTCTTTGTTCTCTTTCGTTTTACCCATTCATCAACTCCTCAAAGTACTCCTTCCATCTTCCCATCACCCTCCTGGCATCTGTCAGTACATTTCCGTCATGTGACTTTACTGAGCATTGTGGGTTTGTCCTCGTTTAATGGAAGGGATACCACCAATTTCATCCTACAGGTGTTTTTTCCTCCGCTCCTTCATGCTGGGACTACTGGATAGGAAGAAATGTGTTTCTATTTCATTCCCTGTAGCTTACTCGACATGTTTGAAAATTATTGGTCTCTGTAACAATATTAAAAGTCTAAGCTACATTTTACCACCTGAGCCATGTAGTTTTGAGTTACCATCTTGGATTTGTCTCTTTTGTGAATGTTGGCATGTGTCGTTGAGCCGAGATCTTTATACTTGCGCAGAGGCAATATCGTAGCTTATGAGGTTAATCCAAGGCGCGATCATTGCTAGTTGAAAACTTTACCCAATACCCCGCCTGGATGACTTGAAAGATACAGTAGTCAGCCATGGCAATTTTTTATGGTCTCTAACGAGACCCTTTAAGACCTGTTAAAAGAAGAGAGATTGTTTATTTTATCAGGGTTGGTACCAATTGCTTTATAAGGTGTTTCGTTCCAGAACTCTTTGATAGATGTGGGGTGCAACTACCTCTTTGGACACGTCTGGTTCATCAACGCACATAAGTGATGATAGTTGCCTATGGTCAAATGACTTTCCATCTTTTCTTGGCTCCCATGCACATTTTCAGGTAATTTTCATTGTTTAAATCCTTTAGTTGAATCACAGTTCAAGCGGAATGTCTGAATTTCATCAATCTTTGTTCATTAAATAATTTTAGCATTTCAATTTCAAGTGACCTCAGTTAGCATTGTGGGCTCTCCTTCGGTCAGTGGAAGGGTACCATGAAATTCGTTTCCAGGTGTGCCTGTCGTGTTTAGCCCAGATCTGGGTGACTCATGGATGTAGACTATTTATGGTAAACTTGTATGTTTAAATGCTGTCTTCCCCATTCATATTGATCACTCAGGTTTGTTGATAGTGGAGTGACTATCAACAAACCCAGGCAACCCTTATGTCTGTGTTTCCTTCTGGCTTTCCCTTTTAGTTAAGCTGTCATAGTTAGTCCTGCCGGAGTCCCTGCTTGCACTCTGCATTAAATATATGCATTATGCATTACGTGCTTGTCGTCATACAGTAGCTAACTCTTATTTCTCCTTCTCTTTTCTTCTCTTCTCTTTTCTTCTTTTCTCTTCTCTTTTCTCTCCCTCTCTCTCTTTCCCTCACCCTATCTCTCTCTGTCGAGCTACATATGATGCTTGCCTTGTCCTGGTGCCCCTCTTCTGGTTGGAGATCTCGTCGCATGGACTGCGTGTGGTCTGCTTGGGATGTGTGTAGTGACTGGGGATGGTTCCACTTTATTATGAAGATGGCCTCGGCTGATGCAGAGCTGCCCCAAAGTTCTGCCTAGAAGCCAGCCATCAAGACACAGCCACTAAAACTGAAAAAGCTGATGCCTCAAAGTAAGGCACACAGAAGGCATCAGGAAGCACAGTGAGGGGTATGTTCTCAGGGCACAGGAATCTTATTATTAGATTACAATGTTTTACAATATTATAAAACCTTATAATGCCCCCTTAAATTCTAACAGAATTTACTAAAATTTTTCAATAAAAATGACAATAAATAAAGAATCAGGCATTCAGACAAATTAAAAAATTTGAACTAATCAAAACCCTGTGCCTGTGTTATGTTGCGAGGAACTTAGGCGGACACAGATATGCAGGAGGTTCGTGAGCACACGATATTTCATTATCTTCTTTCACACAGAAAAAATGTCCAACAAAAGCAAACCAATCCTACTCCAAAAACTCCCTCTGACTGGATCTGCAGGTTAAGATACACAAAACACAGGAGATAAATCCACAACAAACTCAGGTAGCGGTCCTGCGAGGTCCTTTCGACACGCAGCGGGCACTTTGACTTTGCTCCGTAACACGACACCTGTCCAGACAGGCTTTTACGGAGACCCTGCAGCTTAAGATCAGTCCTGGGGAGAAAACACGAGGTTCAGTAGGGCGGTGATAT
Source organism: Channallabes apus (assembly GCA_030522415.1). NCBI lineage: Eukaryota > Metazoa > Chordata > Actinopteri > Siluriformes > Clariidae > Channallabes > Channallabes apus. The sequence continues at coordinate 23,633,729 of CM060124.1, read as the reverse complement.
AAACAAACAGTGATAACGGTCGACGGACAGGATGCTACGGGTTCGGCTGGCTTAAATAGACACACAGGGGAGAGACACAGGTGAACGTGATTGGTGATTGGGGTACATACTAACGTAGACACACTAGGGGGAGACAAAGCAATGGCTCAGTAGTCCGGAGACCCAGATCTTATTTCCCCGGCCCGTGGTGGTACCGGTGTTACAGCCTGTGTAAAAAGAAATTTAATATATGCCCCTTTTTGTGGTGTCTTCATGATGCCTGTGATTCTATTAAGCTACAGGAACTGATGATAAACTCCTCTCTGTGAGTGTAATAATGTACTCTAGAGACCAAGCCCTGAACTCCAAACCTCCGTTTAAGAATTCTGCAGGCCATCTCCAGTCCTTCTGGTCTTTTATCAATAGATTCCAATCAAAACCATTTCCCCAGACCATGAAGCCAAACATCTCTCTCCACAATGGACTAGAAAAGAGTAAAAGACTTCAAGTCTGACTAATCTACCTGTACATCAGATATAACATGTCAATGTGCCAATCATAACTTAATACAGTGCAATTCTTCTTCTAACTTAGTACAATTCTGCCATGTGTGTTTTCATATAAATACAGTAGTGTTTACTTTGTGTATGTGGGAAGGTGAGGAAAAATCAGTGTCCAAAACATCTGTCATGCACACTCAATCTGCGCCCGGCACTAGGACACGGAAGTAAGACGGGCGCCAAACCAGGAAGTATAAAAGAGGTAAACAGACGATGGCTTACCGCTCAGTCATTGAGTTCGGCCCATGTCGGTTTCGGTTGTCGTTTCAGCAAACCGTGAGTACTCACCATTTGGTTCATCTGTCTTTTGCTATTGTGTGTGTATTTATAGGACGCGGGTTAAATTTGTGTTTTTCCCTTGCTCCGCTTTTGTGAGAGTCCTTAGACTAAATCGCGTGGTTATCCTGCCTACTCGCTTCTTTCCGCGTTTGTGTTTACCATCCACGCTACATTGGGCTAACCGCTAAAGCTACGTCTTCTGGTCACCTCAGGTTAGTTCATCTTTGACATCAAAGTCCTCTTCCAAGCTGATCTCTTCTTCGACCCAGATACTTTACATACTGTATAGTAGAGAGGCAGTTGGAGCCCAGAAGAGAGGTTACTAGCACTTCATTATGGGCCCGGGCCTTCAATCCTTCACCACGGAAAATACGCATCAGCATATGAATAAGTAAGATCTCAGATTAGAGTTACATATGGATCATTTAGGGATATCTCTGATGAAATGTGCCAGAATTCCTCCTTATCTGTTGCTGCTATGAGAAAACCTTTGGTTAGATAGATATAGACAATATTCATAAATGTCAGCTGCTCCAATGGAATTTCTGTATCTGAAATAAAAGAGAAGGTTGTTTAATGGTAATTGTAATGATTTGTTATGGTGCTGCTTCCTTTCATTGTACTTTTTCCTGTTGAGGAAATTAGTATTAAATCTTGCTACTGCTGTTTTGTCTGTAAAAGCAATATAGTTGTGTGTAAACATGAATAAAGTCACTTACAACATGGAAGACATGAATCTTTGTCACATACAATCTGTACAAATGTCAGGTGTGTTAGTTTGAATATTAGTTGAAGACACACTAGGGGGAGACAAAGCAACGGCTCAGTAGTCCGGAGACCCAGATCTTATTTCCCCGGGCCGTGGTGGTACCGGTGTTACAGTACCCCCCCCCCTCCAGAACCGACCTCCTGAGGGAGGCGAGGGCGCCCCCGGCGTCTGGGCGGGGGGTGTTTGGGACTCGTGGCCCGGGTGGGCTGTTCGCCGAGTGGGTCGGCCCGGAGGTCGGGGAGCCGGGCGGTCCGGCCGTTCCTGGTGAAAAGTGGTGATGAGCTCAGGGCTCAAGATGTCTCTGGCCGGGACCCAGCTTCTCTCCTCCGGGCCGTATCCCTCCCAGTCCACGAGATATTGGAGGGCCCCCCCTCTCCTACGCGAATCTAATAATCTTGTTACTTTGAACGCCGGGGTGCCCTCTATCTGCACAGCCCCAGGGAGCGAGGGTTCGGCTGTGCCCTCGTCTAGGGGTCCCCGGATCACTGGCCTGAGAAGAGACACATGAAACACAGGGTTAAAACGCATATGTGTGGGGAGTTTGAGTTTGAAGGATACCGGGTTGATTTGTGCGAGAATTACAAAGGGGCCGATGTATTTTGGGGAAAGTTTGCGACAAGGGAGACGTGTCGAGAGCCATACTCGATCGCCTACCTGGAGCGGAGGACTTTCTTTCCTTCGTCTATCGGCAAATCTTTTGAAACGGGAGACTGCCTGGGAGATGTGCGTGTGCGCATCCTCCCACACTCTCTCTGCTGTTTTAAACCACTGGTCCACCGAGGGCACCTCGGTGGGCGTGGCATCCCAAGGCCAAAGCCGAGGTTGAAATCCAAGTGTGCATTGAAACTGCGTTAGGCCGGTCGCGGAGTGTACTAATGAATTTTGAGCATACTCCGCCCAAAGTAACCAATTAGCCCAGTCGTGCTGCCTGCTACTGCAGTATGCTCGAAGATATCTCCCGAGTTCCTGGACATTCCGCTCTGCCTGCCCGTTCGACTCGGGGTGATAGCCCGACGTTAGGCTAACAGTGGTCCCCAATTTCTGGAAAAATGCTTTCCAGACTTTGGCGATAAATTGGGGACCACGATCAGAAACAATATTTTCGGGCATGCCATAGTAACGAAACACTGATTCAAAGAGGGCTTCGGCCACTTGGAGGGCGGAGGGGAGAGAGCCAAACGGGACAAAATGGCATCCTTTCGAAAACCGATCTACAATGACCAGAATAGTAGTGTACCCTTTAGACACCGGCAAATCCGTGACGAAATCCACAGCAATGTGTGACCACGGTCGGTTCGGCGTCGGTAGGGGCATTAATTTACCAACTGGTAAGCTACGCGGACTTTTTGTGGTAGCGCAAATGGCACAGGACAACACGACTGTCTTTACGGTTTCCCTCATTCTCGGCCACCAATATTTTTGCTCTAGGATCTTAAACGTGCGTGTCACGCCGGGGTGCCCTGCGGCTATACTGGTGTGAGCTTGGATGATCACACGTTCACGAAGTGCCTCGGGGACGTGGGTCCGACCCCGAGGGCACCCGGGAGGCACGGGATTTGTTTGTGCCCACCGGGCGATCTCGGCATCCAGGTCCCACGCCACCAGTGCGACCACGAGCGCCGCGGGCAGAATAGGCTCAGGATTTTTGTCTGGAATAGGGGCTGAATAGTAGCGTGACAGCGCGTCTGCTTTTTTATTTTTTGATCCTGGCCGATAGGTGATGTGAAAGTGGAAACGCGTAAAGAACAGCGCCCACCGGGCCTGTCGAGTGTTTAATCTTTTTGCCTGTTGGATGTATGCTAAATTCTTATGATCGGTCAGGACTATGAATGGATGTTTGGCCCCCTCTAGCCAGTGTCTCCACTCCTCTAACGCCGCTTTAATAGCCAGCAGCTCCCTGTTACCGATATCGTAATTGCGTTCGGCAGGTGTCAGTTTACGAGAAAAAAACGCGCAGGGATGAAGTTTCTCAGGTTGCCCCTGGCGCTGCAATAGTACCGCCCCTATCCCCACCTCGGAAGCATCTACTTCCACTATAAACGGCCGCTCGGGATTAGGAAGCCGCAATATGGGTGCGGATGTGAATGCTGTTTTAAGGTTCCAGAAAGCGTTTCCAGCTTCTGCCGAAAATGCTTTCAGTGTAGTCGGCTTCCCCTTTAGTAGTGAGGTGAGGGGGGTGGCTACCGAAGTAAAGTTCCGAATGAAGCGCCGGTAGAAATTGGCAAACTCAAGAAAACTTTGTAGCGCCTTTACTGACCTGGGTTCTGGCCATTGTGTTAACGCCTCCACCTTTGATTTCTCCATTTCGACCCCCCGTGGCCCTATGCGATAGCCCAGAAATGAGATCTCTTGTTTATGGAACTCACATTTCTCTGCCTTCGCATAGAGCCCGTGTGCGCGCAGCCGACGAAGGACGGCGGTTACATGCTTAACATGCTCGGGATAGGACCGTGAGTATATTAGAATATCGTCCAAGTATACTACCACACAACAGTTAAACATATCCCGAAACACGTCATTCATAAACCCCTGAAACACCGCAGGTGCGTTTACCAGCCCATACGACATTACATTATACTGATAATGACCCGATGAGGTGCTAAACGCAGTCTTCCATTCATCACCTTTACGCACACGCACGAGGTTGTAAGCGCTCCGGAGGTCGAGTTTAGTGAATATGGATTCGTCTCGGAGTTGGTCGATAACGGCCGGAACCAATGGTAGTGGGTGCTTGTATTTTACTGTTATTGCATTAAGCCCTCTATAATCTATACAGGGCCGCAGGCCCCCACCTTTTTTTTCTATAAAAAAGAAACCCGCCGACGCAGGGGACGTGGACCTGCTGATGAGCCCCTGTCGGAGAGCCTCGCGCACGTATTCCTCCATCGCCCCGGTCTCTTCCAGGGACAACGGATAAATACGCGAACAGGGCGGTGTTTTCCCCGGCAGGAGCTCGATCGCGCAGTCCCACAGACGATGAGGAGGAAGTAGTGTTCGGGACTCAGACACAGTCTCAGTGTTTAAGTCTAGGCTCAAAACCTATTTATTTAGCCAAGCATTTTTATAAATAGATTTGCCATAAGGTAAAGGAGCAGATCTGGGGGACTCATGGACGTAGAGTATTATGGTGAACTGGTATGTTTAGATGCTGTCTTCCTTAGTCTCATTTGATCACTCAGGTTTGTTGACGGTGAGGTGATTGTTTGCTTTACATCTCAGGGAGCCCTCATGTTTGTGTTTCCTTCTGGCTCTCCCTTTTAGTTATGCTGTCATAGTTAGTCCTGCCGGAGTCCCTGCTTGCACTCTACAGTAAATGTACATTCACATTAGACATTGTGACTGTGACCATACCTAATTGCAATCTCTCCTCCTCTTCTCTTCCTCCCCCTCTTTCTCTTTCCTCTCTCCCCCTGTCTCCCCCTTTCACTCTTTCTCTCTCTCTCTCTGTCGAGCTACACATGTGGTTCCTGAGCTGCCAGTGATCCAGACTCCCTCTGTGCTCCGGACCTGTCTGATCCATCCTGGTGCGCGGTTTCTGGTTGGAGGTCTCGTCGCATGGATGCCCCGTGTGTCTCTTTAGGATGCGCCTGGTGTCTGGGGATGATTCTATCTACTTAGAAGATGGTTCTGGCCTCGACTGGTGTTGTCAGCTGTTTCTCTGAGGACTTGACAATTCGATAGTTCAGGACTGGAACTTTCTACAAGTCTATTTGAGTCTCGAATAACTACTGGACTCCATTTTACATCAACTATTATAACATCAATTAACATCAACTATTATAGCTGAACCTAACATTTAACACTGTATAAATGCAGATCATTTCCTGCTATCTGTTTCACCCAGATGAGGATGGGTTCCCTGTCGAGTCTGGTTCCTCTCAAGGTTTCTTCCTATTACCATCTCAGGGAGTTTTTCCTTGCCACTGTCGCCCTCGGGCTTGCTCACCAGGGACTATCTGAACATTTTGATTCATACACATTCACATTCCATACAAACTTAAATAATTCTTTTGATTGTGTAAAGCTGTTTTGAGACAATGTCAATTGTTAAACGCGCTATACAAATAAAACTGAATTGAATTGAATTGAAGTCTCGCGGCTGCCCTAATACTAAACATATCCTTAAAGATCGCATACTCTGGTGGCACACTGACAGACACTTTGTCAATCGGGCTTTCAATAGTGGTGGTCTGGACCGTCAATGGTAACGGTTTACATGATTTAGCGCACCATGGGGACCATGATCGAATGCGAGGTTTTGCCCAATCAAAATTCGGATTGTGAAAACTGAGCCATGGTAGACCCAGCACGACGGAATGGCCCTCCTGAGGGAGCACAAAAATTTTTATTTCCTCAGTGTAGATGCGGTTGGCTATTTTCACTAGTTTTGACGCGTAGCTAATGTCTTAAAGTTTCACTCACATGACAGAAGTCCGATCTCTTTGTCTTTTGTCGTTTATTTGTCAGCATCAAAGAATCAACACTTCATACAGTCGTCTTGAGTAAATCCACCGTTATTACAGACACCAGTTGCTGCATCTTGCAAATCTCTGAGTTTTACAACAACCTGTTTGCTGTATCTTGTAGATTACAATCTTGGCTTGGGTATCTAACAACACTCTTGTTGTTTCTTACTTTCCCAGCTTACGTTAGCTTACGGTTACAACAACCTCGTTGCTGTATTTTACATTTCTAGCTTACCGGGAGCTCTCACTAGCTGACGGTTACAACAACCTCGTTGCTGTATTTAGCATTTCAAGCTTACCGGGAGCTCTCATTAGCTGACGGTCTGAAGCTTGTGTTTCCGTAGCCTTCCAAATCTATACTGAGCTTTCTAGCATATCACAGTCACACAAATGCATGTAATAGTAGAATGACATCACAGACCAACCTACGATTATCAACTTATGATGCATAACTAAGAAATTTAAAGCTTATGGCTTATGTAACAAACTTAATGCTTAATGCTTTACTAATGAATAGAACAAGGTAGAATAAATGAAATAACAGCAAGTAAAATAAAATAAAATAAACACAACAACAAATTCATAAAAAGTGCGATATGGCACTTACATTCCAGCCCCTAATTGACAGGCATGGAGACTGACAATTACAATTTTGTGTTTTTTTTTTTTTTTGATAAAGCAATGAAATCAAACATTCTTAACCTTCTAAAACGTTTTAAATCTTTTAAGTGTGTAATATTTATCTCAGGTGTTTACATTTGCATATCAAATTTCATAACATATTACCACACATTTAACAGTCCATTTCACATGTGAGGCACAGCTTGTCGATGGGTCTTTCCAGAGTGTTGGTCTTAGTTTTAACTAACACACGTTTCACCAGTCCCCCTTTGTTGGGGAACACTTTCGTGATTCTTCTCATGACCCATGAATTTCTTGGAGAAGACTCATCAGTTATTAAAACTATGTCTCCAATCGAAAGGTTTTTTTTGTTTTGAAACCACTTTTGCCGCCGCTGGAGCAAGGGCAAGTATTCACGTACCCATCGCTTCCAGAGCAGGTCTGATCGATGCTGGATCTGCTTCTCCCTGCGACGTGCATAGATGTCTTCCTTTTTGAAGAATCCAGAGGGCAGGTTTGGCTGTTTTTTCATCAGCAGCGGGTAGTTTGGTGTCAGAGGTTTCAGTTTGGGCGAGCAGCTGTTTCTTTTCACAGACGCCTTTCGTTTTTGCTGTGTGCGAATTCCCTGTTTGAATTCTGCTGCTGCTTTACCCTTTTGCAACGTGAGAAGTTCTTCCTTAAAATTTTGTCTTTGAGGGAACTTAATGATGTCGTTTTTTGCTCTTGTTAGGTCTTGCGCTTTTAGAGACTTGTGATCTTCTGTCTTTGGGTTATCTACTTGTGTTTTAACCCTTTTTGTTTTTCGTTTCAGCATGTCTCTGGTGCAAAGGATCCAGGCAACGGATCTTTTTAACTTGTGCCAGTCAGAGTGATGATTAATCAGTTTACTCACTGTGTCTGTGTCTATGCATTTTGTAATGCTCACAATATTCACTAAAGCTGAGAGCTTAACTTCATCAGCATTTTCATCAAAATTTTCTTTTATTGATGTGTCATGAATATTTTCAGGCCATTTGCACTCTGCTTCTTTGAGGAGGGAGGGACCTTGGATCCAGTTGACATTTTTCATGAACTTTTCACAGGATACCCCCCTGGAGGCAGAATCAGCTGGGTTTTGTGAGGTATTAACGTACCTCCATTGCTGTGACTTGGTTGACTCCCTTATAATGGCGATTCTGTTGGCCACGAAGGTTTTAAAACGAAGTGTTTCGTTATCAATGTATCTCAAAACAGTTGTACTGTCAGTCCAGAACATAGAGTCCAGCAATTTCAATTCTAGCTGTTCTTTCAACATTTTGTCATTTTTTACAGCGACCACTGCCGCAGTCAGTTCCATTCGTGGAATGGTGGTTTGTTTCAGGGGTGCTACACGGGAATTCCCCATCATGAATGCACAATGTGTAAGTCCATCAGCGTTTACTAACCTGAGGTATGAGACAGCTCCGTATCCCATTTCACTTGCATCCGAGAAGTGATGGAGTTGTGCTGTAGCTGTAACTCCGAAGTCGGCTGGTTTTATGGACCTTGCTATGCTGAACTCGGACAGTCTGTGCAGCTCTTGCAGCCAGGTTTTCCACGCCGTTGCAAACTGCTCGGGAATGTCATCATCCCAGGCAAGTTTTTCTTTACATAACTGTTGCATTAGGATTGTAGCTGGCAGTATGGCAGGTGGGAGAAAGCCTAACGGGTCGTATGTTGAGCTAGTGATTGACAGAATTCCTCTTCTTGTCACAGGTCGTTCCTTTAAGCTAATCTTAAACTTGAACATGTCTGAGTTAATGCACCACAGCACCCCCAGAGCTCTCTCTATGGGCAGTGCATCGTTACTCAAGTCTAAGTCTCTCATGTCTTTGATCCTTTCACTCTCGGGAATGACAGTCAGTAGGGCACGGCTGTTGCTTTCCCATTTAGTGAGGTTAGACCCTCCACTTGTACAGAGACTTGTGAGATCATTGTATAGGGCGACTGCTTGGTCATGACTCGAAACAGATTTCAGGCAGTCGTCTACATGAAAGTTTTTAAGCACTGTGTTAACTGCCACAGCAGATGCATTGCTGCGGTTTTCTTCTGCTGTCTTTCTGAGGGCGAAGTTAGCACCACTAGGCAACAATTTTACACCGAACAGATGAACTACCATTTTATTTTCAACTAAGTCTTGGTTCACATCTCCATTCGGCCACCATAGGAAGCGCAGCAGATCAGTGTCCTTCTCGGGGACTTTCACGTGATAGTACATGGCTTCTACTGTGTCCTTTTTCTTGGACTTTATTTTAACGGGCACAATGGGGAGGATGCAATTACCTCCAGCCCCAGTGAGCGCATTTGATTCGTGACTCTCTGCCGGTGGTGTATTTTTTGTGTCACTTTCGGTTTCATTCTCGTCAGCGCGTGTAGCTGGCTGCGCCGTGACTTGCACTGCGCTGTGTAGCATGCTTGGATGTGACTTTGAACACAATGAACATACAATTTTTCTGGTACAGTCTTTCCACAAATGACCCGTTCTTAAACATCCGAAACAGAATCCGTTTCTTTTTAAGAATTCTACTTTGTCTTTGTGTGTCTTATCATTAAATTGCAAGCAATCGTCTAAGATATGCTCCCCTTTGCAGTGTGCGCACGGGTTAGTAAAAGCGCTGACAGGTGATGTACCGGCATTCTTCATTGTAATCAATTCTTTGTGAATTTTACCAACCTGTCCGTCCTCGGTTGCGACGCTGACCCTGGGTTTTCCTTGGCCCGTTTGTTTGGGTCCTTGAAGGGATGTGTGACAGGGTTTTCCGTCGCTGATTGCGGCGTCCAAGTCCGTAGAGTGTGCGCTGCTCAGGTGCGTGTTGCTCAATTCAGTGACCGCGCTCTCGTTCGCAGTGTAGATGCGGTTGGCTTATTTCACTAGTTTTGACGCGTAGCTAATGTCTTAAAGTTTCACTCACATGACAGAAGTCCGATCTCTTTGTCTTTTGTCGTTTATTTGTCAGCATCAAAGAATCAACACTTCATACAGTCGTCTTGAGTAAATCCACTGTTATTACAGACACCAGTTGCTGCATCTTGCAAATCTCTGAGTTTTACAACAACCTGTTTGCTGTATCTTGTAGATTACAATCTTGGCTTGGGTATCTAACAACACTCTTGTTGTTTCTTACTTTCCCAGCTTACGTTAGCTTACGGTTACAACAACCTCGTTGCTGTATTTTACATTTCTAGCTTACCGGGAGCTCTCACTAGCTGACGGTTACAACAACCTTGTTGCTGTATTTAGCATTTCAAGCTTACCGGGAGCTCTCATTAGCTGACGGTCTGAAGCTTGTGTTTCCGTAGCCTTCCAAATCTATACTGAGCTTTCTAGCATATCACAGTCACACAAATGCATGTAATAGTAGAATGACATCACAGACCAACCTACGATTATCAACTTATGATGCATAACTAAGAAATTTAAAGCTTATGGCTTATGTAACAAACTTAATGCTTAATGCTTTACTAATGAATAGAACAAGGTAGAATAAATGAAATAACAGCAAGTAAAATAAAATAAAATAAACACAACAACAAATTCATAAAAAGTGCGATATGGCACTTACATTCCAGCCCCTAATTGACAGGCATGGAGACTGACAATTACAATTTTGTGTTGTTTTTTTTTTTGATAAAGCCATGAAATCAAACATCCTTAACCTTCTAAAACGTTTAAAATCTTTTAAGTGTGTAATATTTATTTCAGGTGTTTACATTTGCATATCAAATTGCATAACATATTACCACACATTTAACAGTCCATTTCACGTGTGAGGCACAGCTTGTCGATGGGTCTTTCCAGAGTGTTGGTCTTAGTTTTAACTAACACACGTTTCACCAGTCCCCCTTTGTCGGGGAACACTTTCGTGATTCTTCTCATGACCCATGAATTTCTTGGAGATGACTCATCAGTTATTGAAACTATGTCTCCAATCGAAAGTTTTTTTTTGTTTTGGAACCACTTTTGCCGCCCCTGGAGCAAGGGCAAGTATTCATGAACCCATCGCTTCCAGAGCAGGTCTGATCGATGCTGGATCTGCTTCTCCCTGCGACGTGCATAGATGACAAATCCAGGTGGCAGGTTTGGCTGTTTTTTCATCAGCAGCAGGTAGTTTGGTGTCGGAGGTTTCAGTTTGGGCGAGCAGCTGTTTCTTTTCACAGTTGCCTTTCGTTTTTGCTGTGTGCGAATTCCCTGTTTGAATTCTGCTGCTGCTTTACCCTTTTGCAACGTGAGAAGTTCTTCCTTAAAATTTTGTCTTTGAGTGAACTTAATGATGTCGTTTTCTGCTCTTGTTAGGTCTTGCGCTTTTAGGGACTTGTGATTTTCTGTCTTTGGGTCATCTACTTGTGTTTTAACCCTTTCTGTTTTTTGTTTCAGCATGTCTCTGGTGCGAAGAATCCAGGCAACAGATCTTTTTAACTTGTGCCAGTCAGAGTGATGATTAATCAGTTTACTCACTGCGTCTGTGTCTGTGCATTTTGTAATGCTCACAATATTCACTAAAGCTGAGAGCTTAACTTCATCAGCATTTTCATCAAAATTTTCTTTTATTGATGTGTCATGAATATTTTTAGGCCATTTGCACTCTGCTTCTTTGAGAAGGGAGGGACCTTGGATCCAGTTGACATTTTTCATGAACTTTTCACAGGATACCCCCCTGGAGGCGGAGTCAGCTGGGTTTTCTGAGGTATTAACGTACCTCCATTGCTGTGACTTGGTTGACTCTCTTATAATGGCGATTCTGTTGGCCACGAAGGTTTTAAAACGAAGTGTTTCGTTATCAATGTATCTCAAAACAGTTGTACTGTCAGTCCAGAACATAGAGTCCAGCAATTTCAATTCTAGCTGTTCTTTCAACATTTTGTCATTTTTTACAGCGACCACTGCCGCAGTCAGTTCCATTCGTGGAATGGTGGTTTGTTTCAGGGGTGCTACACGGGAATTCCCCATCATGAATGCACAATGTGTAAGTCCATCAGCGTTTACTAACCTGAGGTATGAGACAGCTCCGTATCCCATTTCACTTGCATCCGAGAAGTGATGGAGTTGTGCTGTAGCTGTAACTCCGAAGTCGGCTGGTTTTATGGACCTTGCTATGCTGAACTTGGACAGTCTGTGCAGCTCTTGCAGCCAGGTTTTCCACGCCGTTGCAAACTGCTTGGGAATGTCATCATCCCAGGCAAGTTTTTCTTTACATGACTGTTGCATTAGGATTGTAGCTGGCAGTATGGCAGGTGGGAGAAAGCCTAACGGGTCGTATGTTGAGCTAGTGATTGACAGAATTCCTCTTCTTGTCACAGGTCGTTCCTTTAAGCTAATCTTAAACTTGAACATGTCTGAGTTAATGCACCACAGCACCCCCAGAGCTCTCTCTATGGGCAGTGCATCGTTACTCAAGTCTAAGTCTCTCATGTCTTTGATCCTTTCACTCTCGGGAATGACAGTCAGTAGGGCACGGCTGTTGCTTGCCCATTTAGAGAGGTTAGACCCTCCACTTGTACAGAGACTTTTGAGATCATTGTATAGGGCGACTGCTTGGTCATGACTCGAAACAGATTTCAGGCAGTCGTCTACATGAAAGTTTTTAAGCACTGTGTTAACTGCCACAGCAGATGCATTGCTGCGGTTTTCTTCTGCTGTCTTTCTGAGGGCGAAGTTAGCACCACTAAGCAACAATTTTACACCGAACAGATGAACTACCATTTTATTTTCAACTAAGTCTTGGTTCACATCTCCATTCGGCCACCATAGGAAGCGCAGCAGATCAGTGTCCTTCTCGGGGACTTTCACGTGATAGTACATGGCTTCTACTGTGTCCTTTTTCTTGTGTAAGTTTTAACGGGCACAATGGGGAGGATGCAATTACCTCCAGCCCCAGTGAGCGCATTTGATTCGTGACTCTCTGCCGGTGGTGTATTTTTTGTGTCACTTTCGGTTTCATTCTCGTCAGCGCGTGTAGCTGACTGCGCCGTGACTTGCACTGCGCTGTGTAACATGCTTGGATGTGACTTTGAACACAATGAACATACAATTTTTCTGGTACAGTCTTTCCACAAATGACCCGTTCTTAAACATCCGAAACAGAATCCGTTTCTTTTTAAGAATTCTACTTTGTCTTTGTGTGTCTTATCATTAAATTGGAAGCAATCGTCTAAGGTATGCTCCCCTTTGCAGTGTGCGCACGGGTTAGTAAAAGCGCTGACAGGTGATGTACCGGCATTCTTCATTGTAATCAATTCTTTGTGAATTTTACCAACCTGTCCGTCCTCGGTTGCGACGCTGACCCTGGGTTTTCCTTGGCCCGTTTGTTTGGGTCCTTGAAGGGATGTGTGACAGGGTTTTCCGTCGCTGATTGCGGCGTCCAAGTCCGTAGAGTGTGCGCTGCTCAGGTGCGCGTTGCTCAATTCAGTGACCGCGCTCTCGTTCGCAGGCTGCGCTCGGCTGTTGCATGTTGGGTTGGAGAGATGAAAGTGCGCGCTGCTCGGGCGCGCGCTGCTCGATTCAATGAGTGCACTCTTGCTCTTGGGCGATCGGCTGTCGTATTTGCGATCTTGACGTTGAAGCACTCTTAATTTGGCATCATGCATAGCAAGCACCGTTTTGGTTTCCAGTCTGGGAGCGCATGCGCTACTTGGTTCGTTGAAGGTGCTCTCTTTTACCGGCTTTCGGCAGCTGTCGTATTCAGGTTTGTGGCCCGTCCAAGGCGGGCTGCTCGAGCGTGTGCAGCTCGGGTCGATGACTCCGCTCTTTGATGCAGGCTGTCGTTTTTTACAACTCTGATAAACCTGTAATTCAGCGTCGACAATTGCGAGCGCAGTTTCTAATTCCAACTTTTCTTTATCAGCTTTTAGTTGCTCTGCCTCAGCCTTTAATTCTGCTTCTTTTGCCTTTAATTGTGCTTCCTTCTGTTCTAACGCCCGCCGTTCTGCTAAGGCTGCTGCTTTAATCAACAAGGCTGCTCTGTTGGCTTCCGCTTTCTTTATTAGGGCTGAGGATGATGTAGAAGTTACAGACCTTTTGGATGCTGCTGTTGTCTGTGACACGCTGACGCCCGGCGAGACATCTTCGCGTATTCGCGACGTCACAGAGTGGCTCTTAGTGTCCTTGGTGTCCGCTTTCCAGCGACCCACCGTAGCTATGAATTCTGTGCGGCCTTGAGCCTCAGGTGCGCCGCAAGCGACCTGATCGCGTCTGTGTTTGTCTTCATTAGTGTACACAAGCACATCAACGTTACTTCTCATGAAGGCCTCTCTCAGCTTCCCGTATTTGGGTCTGTACTCAGTTTCAAGGATGTCTAACTTACGTGCATAGTTCATGGGTGTCTTTAATGCAGTAGACGTTGCATTCAGTCGAATTCGCTTGCCTTTTCTTGCATCCAGCGCCTCGTTGAGGTTTTTTCTGTTCATCTCGTGGAGCGCCGTTAGGCTCCCCAGCCAAGTGCCGGGAGCGTTGTCCTCGTTGTTCGGCATGGTGAAGTTCGACGGCTATTCTCTTTCACTTTCCATTTCAGTGTTCACTTGTTTTCGTTCAAACAGCGGAAAAGCTTTAGACTTTTGTAGATGCGGTTGGCTTATTTCACTAGTTTTGACGCGTAGCTAATGTCTTAAAGTTTCACTCACATGACAGAAGTCCGATCTCTTTGTCTTTTGTCGTTTATTTGTCAGCATCAAAGAATCAACACTTCATACAGTCGTCTTGAGTAAATCCACTGTTATTACAGACACCAGTTGCTGCATCTTGCAAATCTCTGAGTTTTACAACAACCTGTTTGCTGTATCTTGTAGATTACAATCTTGGCTTGGGTATCTAACAACACTCTTGTTGTTTCTTACTTTCCCAGCTTACGTTAGCTTACGGTTACAACAACCTCGTTGCTGTATTTTACATTTCTAGCTTACCGGGAGCTCTCACTAGCTGACGGTCACAACAACCTCGTTGCTGTATTTAGCATTTCAAGCTTACCGGGAGCTCTCACTCGCTGACGGTCTAAAGCTTGTGTTTCCGTAGCCTTCCAAATCTATACTGAGCTTTCTAGCATATCACAGTCACACAAATGCATGTAATAGTAGAATGACATCACAGACCAACCTACGATTATCAACTTATGATGCATAACTAAGAAATTTAAAGCTTATGGCTTATGTAACAAACTTAATGCTTAATGCTTTACTAATGAATAGAACAAGGTAGAATAAATGAAATAACAGCAAGTAAAATAAAATAAAATAAACACAACAACAAATTCATAAAAAGTGCGATATGGCACTTACATGCAGGCTGCGCTCGGCTGTTGCATGTTGAGTTGGAGAGGTGAAAGTGCGCGCTGCTCGGGCGCGCGCTGCTCGATTCAATGAGTGCACTCTTGCTCTTGGGCGATCGGCTGTCGTATTTGCGATCTTGACGTTGAAGCACTCTTAATTTGGCATCATGCATAGCAAGCACCGTTTTGGTTTCCAGTCTGGGAGCGCATGCGCTACTTGGTTCGTTGACTGTGCTCTCTTTTACCGGCTTTCGGCAGCTGTCGTATTCAGGTTTGTGGCCCGTCCAAGGCGGGCTGCTCGAGCGTGTGCAGCTCGGGTCGATGACTCCGCTCTTTGATGCAGGCTGTCGTTTTTTACAACTCTGATAAACCTGTAATTCAGCGTCGACAATTGCGAGCGCAGTTTCTAATTCCAACTTTTCTTTATCAGCTTTTAGTTGCTCTGCCTCAGCCTTTAATTCTGCTTCTTTTGCCTTTAATTGTGCTTCCTTCTGTTCTAACGCCCGCCGTTCTGCTAAGGCTGCTGCTTTAATCAACAAGGCTGCTCTGTTGGCTTCCGCTTTCTTTATTAGGGCTGAGGATGATGTAGAAGTTACAGACCTTTTGGATGCTGCCGTTGTCTGTGACACGCTGACGCCCGGCGAGACACCTTCGCGTAGTCGCGACGTCACAGAGTGGCTCTTAGTGTCCTTGGTGTCCGCTTTCCAGCGACCCACCGTAGATATGAATTCTGTGCGGCCTTGAGCCTCAGGTGCGCCGCAAGCGACCTGATCGCGTCTGTGTTATTCTTCATGAGTGTACACAAGCACATCAACGTTACTTCTCATGAAGGCCTCTCTCAGCTTCCCGTATTTGGGTCTGTACTCAGTTTCAAGGATGTCTAACTTACGTGCATAGTTCATGGGTGTCTTTAATGCAGTAGACGTTGCATTCAGTCGAATTCGCTTGCCTTTTCTTGCATCCAGCGCCTCGTTGAGGTTTTTTCTGTTCATCTCTTGGAGCGCCGTTAGGCTCCCCAGCCAAGTGCCGGGAGTGTTGTCCTCGTTGTTCGGCATGGTGAAGTTCGACGGCTATTCTCTTTCACTTTCCATTTCAGTGTTCACTTGTTTTCGTTCAAACAGCGGAAAAGCTTTAGCCTTTTGTAGATGCGGTTGGCTATTTTCACTAGTTTTGACGCGTAGCTAATGTCTTAAAGTTTCACTCACATGACAGAAGTCCGATCTCTTTGTCTTTTGTCGTTTATTTGTCAGCATCAAAGAATCAACACTTCATACAGTCGTCTTGAGTAAATCCACCGTTATTACAGACACCAGTTGCTGCATCTTGCAAATCTCTGAGTTTTACAACAACCTGTTTGCTGTATCTTGTAGATTACAATCTTGGCACACAATGAACATACAATTTTTCTGGTACAGTCTTTCCACAAATGACCCGTTCTTAAACATCCGAAACAGAATCCGTTTCTTTTTAAGAATTCTACTTTGTCTTTGTGTGTCTTATCATTAAATTGCAAGCAATCGTCTAAGATATGCTCCCCTTTGCAGTGTGCGCACGGGTTAGTAAAAGCGCTGACAGGTGATGTACCGGCATTCTTCATTGTAATCAATTCTTTGTGAATTTTACCAACCTGTCCGTCCTCGGTTGCGACGCTGACCCTGGGTTTTCCTTGGCCCGTTTGTTTGGGTCCTTGAAGGGATGTGTGACAGGGTTTTCCGTCGCTGATTGCGGCGTCCAAGTCCGTAGAGTGTGCGCTGCTCAGGTGCGTGTTGCTCAATTCAGTGACCGCGCTCTCGTTCGCAGTGTAGATGCGGTTGGCTTATTTCACTAGTTTTGACGCGTAGCTAATGTCTTAAAGTTTCACTCACATGACAGAAGTCCGATCTCTTTGTCTTTTGTCGTTTATTTGTCAGCATCAAAGAATCAACACTTCATACAGTCGTCTTGAGTAAATCCACTGTTATTACAGACACCAGTTGCTGCATCTTGCAAATCTCTGAGTTTTACAACAACCTGTTTGCTGTATCTTGTAGATTACAATCTTGGCTTGGGTATCTAACAACACTCTTGTTGTTTCTTACTTTCCCAGCTTACGTTAGCTTACGGTTACAACAACCTCGTTGCTGTATTTTACATTTCTAGCTTACCGGGAGCTCTCACTAGCTGACGGTTACAACAACCTTGTTGCTGTATTTAGCATTTCAAGCTTACCGGGAGCTCTCATTAGCTGACGGTCTGAAGCTTGTGTTTCCGTAGCCTTCCAAATCTATACTGAGCTTTCTAGCATATCACAGTCACACAAATGCATGTAATAGTAGAATGACATCACAGACCAACCTACGATTATCAACTTATGATGCATAACTAAGAAATTTAAAGCTTATGGCTTATGTAACAAACTTAATGCTTAATGCTTTACTAATGAATAGAACAAGGTAGAATAAATGAAATAACAGCAAGTAAAATAAACTAAAATAAACACAACAACAAATTCATAAAAAGTGCGATATGGCACTTACACTCAGAGTGGCCGGGAAACGTTAATCGGAGGGGTGCAGAGATGGTTTTAAGTGGCGATTGTGTTAGGGGCTGGCCATCCAGAGCGTTAATCGACATCGGGCACGGAAGCTTCGACACGGGAGCTCGCAGCGCGGAAAGGACAGATGACGAGATGAGATTGCCAGCCGACCCGGAATCTATTAAGGGAAAAACAGACAAGGTGTTATTCTCAAAAGAAAGGTGTGCAGGTAAACAAAAAGGTGCGTGTGTGCGAGGTGGGGTGCGGTGAGTTACTTTTAGTAATGGGCACGAGTTGATCTTATGCTTTCCCCCCCCCCCCGCCACAGTACACGCACAGTCCAGACGTCATCCGCCGAGTCCTTTCGGCCACTGATAGGTGAGAGGAGCCCATCTCCATGGGCTCTGTCGAGGACCCTTCGCGCTCGGGAGGCGACAGCTGATGAGAGATCGGTCTACGCTGTGAGTCGAGATGTTTGGCTGGTCGCAGAGGGGGGCGCCGCTGCTGGCTACGCAGGTGCTGGGTGAGTTTAATAGCTAGAGCGATGCAATCCTCTAAAGAGAGCTCAACATCTCTGCACGCCAGTTCCATCTGGATCTCTGAATTTAATCCATCCCGGAATCTCGCCAGCAAGCTTCTCTCGCACCACCCGCTCTCTGCTGCCAGCACCTGAAACTTCACAGCGTACTCAGATACTGGTGTGTTACCTTGCTTGATGCGCAGCAGCTGCTGCTCTCCCGTTTTCCCTTGGTCTGGGTGATCGAATACGGCGCGAAGGGCCTCGATGGTACCTAGTTGTCATGGCACCTCCGGTGCTCCATACTGCCGTAGCCCAGTCCAGCGTGCGCCCGGTAAGATGTTGAGTGACGAAGCTCACCTTCTGCAGGTCCGTCATGGCGGGGAAGTCCGCTAGGAACAACTCGCAGGCGAACAGGAATCGTCGGAATCCCTCAGGGTCACCTCCATATCATTCTGGAGGGGCGGGACGTGGAAGTGTCGGCGCGACAGGTGCGTGTGGGGGGCCGGCAGCACCCTTGCAGTGGCGAGTTGGCTCACGCTGCATGCCAAGTCGTGTACGGCTCTTGCCAAACTGCTGATCTCCTGCTGCTGATCACGCAGGTAGCTGTGGAGTCGGGCATTTTCATCTGGCAGGGGAACTCCTGCTGCGTCCTGAGTGGTCCGTCCATCTGTCATGTTGCGAGGAACTTAGGCGGACACAGATATGCAGGAGGTTCGTGAGCACACGATATTTTATTATCTTCTTTCACACAAAAAAGATGTCCAACAAAAAAAAACAATCCTACTCCAAAAACTCCCTCTGACTGGATCTGCAGGTTAAGATACACAAAACACAGGAGATAAATCCACAACAAACTCAGGTAGCGGTCCTGCGAGGTCCTTTCGACACGCAGCGGGCACTTTGACTTTGCTCCGTAACACGACACCTGTCCAGACAGGCTTTTACGGAGACCCTGCAGCTTAAGATCAGTCCTGGGGAGAAAACACGAGGTTCAGTAGGGCGGTGATATAAACAAACAGTGATAACGGTCGACGGACAGGATGCTACGGGTTCGGCTGGCTTAAATAGACACACAGGGGAGAGACACAGGTGAACGTGATTGGTGATTGGGGTACATACTAACGTAGACACACTAGGGGGAGACAAAGCAATGGCTCAGTAGTCCGGAGACCCAGATCTTATTTCCCCGGGCCGTGGTGGTACCGGTGTTACAGCCTGTGTAAAAAGAAATTTAATATATGACCCCTTTTGTGGTGTCTTCATGATGCCTGTGATTCTATTAAGCTACAGGAACTGATGATAAACTCCTCTCTGTGAGGGTAATAATGTACTCTAGAGACCAAGCCCTGAACTCCAAACCTCCGTTTAAGAATTCTGCAGGCCATCTCCAGTCCTTCTGGTCTTTTATCAATAGATTCCAATCAAAACCAGTTCCCCAGACCATGAAGCCAAACATCTCTCTCCACAATGGACTAGAAAAGAGTAAAAGACTTCAAGTCTGACTATCATAACTTAATACAGTGTATATATAACAACATAACAAGTGCCAATCATAACTTAATACAGTGCAATTCTTCTTCTAACTTAGTACAATTCTGCCATGTGTGTTTTCATATATATACAGTAGTGTTTACTTTGTGTATGTGGGAAGGTGAGGAAAAATCAGTGTCCAAAACATCAAAGTCCTCTTCCAAGCTGATCTCTTCTTCGACCCAGATACTTTACATACTGTATAGTAGAGAGGCAGTTGGAGCCCAGAAGAGAGGTTACTAGCACTTCATTATGGGCCCGGGCCTTCAATCCTTCACTACAGAAAATACGCATCAGCATATGAATAAGTAAGATCTCAGATTAGAGTTACATATGGATCATTTAGGGATATCTCTGATGAAATGTGCCAGAATTCCTCCTTATCTGTTGCTGCTATGAGAAAACCTTTGGTTAGATATACTGTAGACAATATTGATAAATTTCAGCTGCTCCAATGTAATTTCTGTATCTGAAATAAAAGAGAAGGTTGTTTAATGGTAATTGTAACGATTTGTTATGGTGCTGCTTCCTTTCATTGTACTTTTTCCTGTTGAGGAAATTTGTATTAAATCTTGCTACTGCTGTTTTGTCTGTAAAAGCAATATAGTTGTGTGTAAACATGAATAAAGTCACTTACAACATGGAAGACATGAATCTTTGTCACATACAATCTGTACAAATGTCAGGTGTGTTAGTTTGAATATTAGTTGAAGTCACTCAGTCAGTCAGTTCTTTGTCTGTTTCAGGAGTACATGTCGCTCTGTCATAAGCTCCCAAGCCGAGGCTTGTTCTTAATTTGGAACAGCGGAGCTCAACGCTGCATAATTTGGTATCCAGCTTGTGCCAATAGTTGGTTATTTCTCAATCATGATATAATCTATTTGCTTACTTATTTTTGTTACACAGTCGTTATACTGTGTGCACAAGTGTAATAGTTCCATAAGCATGCTTTGATTGTTGGTGAATTGTAGTGTATCAAAGTTAGGCGGACACCTCAATTCAATTTTATTTACGTATATAGCACTTTTAACAATGGTCATTGTCTCAAAGCAGCTTCACAAAAATGAAAGAAAATTTACAAAAAATGAAAGAATTTTTTTAGAAAAGAAAATAATTGGAAGTGTGTATGTGTGAGAAAAATGTGTCTAGATAATAATGAGATGAATGAAAGATGAATTAAATGTCTCTGATGAGCACGCCAAGGGTGACGGCGACGGTGGCAAGGAAAAACTCCCTGAGATGGCATTAGGAAGAAACCTTGAGAGGAACCAGACTCAACAGGGGGGGGGGGGGGGTACCGTGGCGCTGAGCGGGGGGGGGGGGGGACGCTGTGGGGGGGCGGGGAGCAATTGAGTATAGAACCGCTACTGCGTAGATAAATAATACAGTATTTGTTTAAAAATAAATCAATTTTAAGATAATTCCATTTTGCGGGAGTCCCGCGATTAATGTTATTCTCCCACATCCCGCACATACATGAGGACCTTCCCGCCCGCACCCGCATTCACCCATCAAATTTTGTCCCGAGCCGCACTCCGTGCGCTGGGTACTCCCGCGGGAGTGCAGGTCTCTAGCTCGAACCATCATAAAGCTGAATCCAGCTGTAGCTGGTCCTTCTCTGGATGCCTCAGGAACCTCGCAAGGTTGGCCTTTGTCTACTGACGATGGCACAATCTCCCGATGCCTCGGGCTGGGTAGAAAAATACAGAACATGTGGGGAGAATTAGCGTAGTTGCCATTCAGGATAGGTGTACTGGAGTATGAGGTTATGGAGTTACGTGTATGCCACATTAAAGAGATGCGTCTTGAATCTACTTTTGAACTGGGAAACCGTGTCTGCTCCCCGAACACTGTCTGCAAGGCTATTCCAAAGCTTTGGAGCTAAATATGAAAATGCCCTACCCCCTTTTGTAGATTTTGAAATTCTGGGAACTACCAGAAGTCCGGAGTTTTGTGATCTTAAGGTGGATTGGTGGATTGTAGCGTACTGTATCAGAAGACTGGTTAGGTATGTGGGAGCTAAACCATTTAAGGCCTTGTATGTAAGTAATACTATTTTGTAATTTATTCTAAACTGAACAGGTAGCCAGTGCAGGGATGATGATATTGGGGTTATATGTTTAGTGAGAACCCTGGTGGCTGCATTTTGGACTAACTGAAGCTTGTTTATTGAGGATGCAGGACAACCACCTAGTAATGCATTACAATAGTCTGGAGGTCATGAATGCATGAACTAGCTTTTCTGCATCAGATACGGATAAGATGCTCCTAAGTTTGCAATATTTCTAAGATGGAAAAAGGCTGTTTTTGTGATAATTGAAATGTGATTTTCAAAGGACAAGTTACTGTCTAATATTATGCCCAGGTCTTTTACTGTTGAGCTGGTAGTAACAGTACATCCTTCTAAATGCAGGCCGAATTGTGAAAGCTGTAGTGTGCTGGTTTATGGGCCGATGAGTAATATCTCTGTCTTATCTGAATTTAATAAAAGAGTTATTGGTCATCCAATCTTTTATGTCCTGGACACACTCAGTCCAGGACATAATTTTTTTTTTAGAAAAGAAAATAATTGGAAGTGTGTATGTGTGAGAAAAATTTGTCTACTGTAGGTAATAATGAGATGAATGAATGATGAATGAAATGTCTCTGATGAGCACACCAAGGGTGGCGGCAACAGAACGGGGCTGATGCCCAAGCACACACTGAAATGCCGTTAGGCCGGTTGCGGAGTGGCATAGCGAGTTTTGTGCATATTCCGCCCAAATTAAGCAGTCTGCACATTCATGTTGTCGACTGCTACAGTATGCCCGAAGGTATCTCCCAAGTTCTTGGACAGTCCGCTCAGCCTGCCCATTAGACTCAGGATGATAGCCCAACGTTAGGTAAGGTAACGTAATGATGTTACCCAAGGGAAGCATGTATATTGAGAACAGCAGTAGTCCTAAAACTGAACTGATCCTTGTGGGACCCCATATTTCACTGGCATTACACCAGACGGTTCTCCATTCAGATCGACAAAATGGTATCGATCAGACAGGTATGATCTGAACCATTTTAATGCCTGGCCCTGAATACCTATGTGATTTTGTAAGCGATCTATGAGAATATTATGATCTACAGTGTCCAATGCAGCACTAAGATCGAGTAGGACTATTATTTAGATGCAGCCTTGGTCTGCAGCTAAAAACAAGTTGTAAGAGCCATATCACATTTGTTATGTAAGATGGATCTGCAGAATTTGTTGTTGTGTTTATTTAATTTTATCTGTTTTATCTAATTTTATTCTATCTTATTCTGTTCATTAGTTAAGCATTAAGTTTATTACATAAGCCATAAGCTCTGAATGTGTTAGTTAAGCATCCATTTTGACAATCGTGAGTTGGTCTGTGATCATTCCACTATTACATGTATCTGTATGACTATTGTATGATAGAAAGTTCAGTTTAGATGCGGAAGGCTACGGAAACACAAGCCTTTGACCGTGAGCTGAACGCAATCAGATAGATATAACATAGGTTGTTGTAAAAGTCAGAAATTTACAAGATACAGCAACATGTGTTGTAACCACAGTGGATTTACTCAAGACGACTGTATGAAGTGTTGAATCTTTGATGCTGAAAATAAAATACCAAGACAAAGAAATCATCGGACTTCCGTTCTTGTGAGTAAATGATCAAACCAAAGCTACGCATCAAAACTAGTGAAATAACATGACCGCATGTACATTAAAGTCAAAAGCTTTACGTCTTTAATAATTAAAAAACCTGACCTCGACCCCTGTCAGCTGTCCAATTACAGGCCAATATGGCAAAACACAGGCTTAAGGACGAACACAGGCTCCAATACCTGTTACACAGATTATAAATCCTATGTCGAAACACAGGCCTAATGACAAATACAGGCTCTAATACCTGATACACAGATTATAACCCCGATGGCGAAACACAGGCTTAAGGACGAACACATAATCTGTGTAACAGGTATTTGGGCCTATATCTGTGTGCTGTATGTAATGTCTTAGAGCTTGTGATTCACACTAGAGCCTACATCTTGTAAGTGTCGTCATAGCACCGGTGTCTCGCAAAATCACATCTTTCATCCTATGCCTTGTTATAGTTTAAGTTTGTTTGTTCATTTGGGTTTGGTCTTGTCATTGTGCTTGTTTTATCTTATTTGCATTAAAGACTCTTATGTTGAAAACACCCCTCTGCGATTATGCCTCCCTGTTTGTGCCCACGGCAATAATATCAGCATGTAGCACTCCGAACGTGACAAGGAGAAATGAAGGATGTGTACTGACAAAGTTGGGGTTTAGGTTTAACTTGTTTTCACTAAACTTCAAATTATTATAACCACATGTCCGAAAATTATAAATATTAATTAAATGACATATTACCATAGGCTCCAGGCCTCCAGGGACCCCTTACAGGATAAGCGGTATAGAGAATGACTGAGAGTGATAGTTATTAATCTACATTTAAATATTACATCTGCAATGAATGAAAATGTCTTGGGTTACTTTGCTGTAACCCAGTTCCCTGAAAAGACGGGAACAAGATGCTGCGTGAAAACGCTATGGGAATATCTTTTCATGTTGCCGGTCGTGAAGCATGTATGTATCAAACATGCCAAATTTTGGCTTATATAACCTCGGTCGGGTGACGTCATCTGATTAGACGCACCTGCAGGTTTATAAATAGGAGTGATCCGGAAACATTCCTCAGATTGATTTGTCTGAACGGACGTCTGGTCATGTGGGTAGTGCGACATTGGGACGCAGCATCTCGTTCCCGCCTTTTCAGGGAACAGGGTTACAGCAAAGTAACCCGATACGTTCCCTTTCAAAGGCTACACTGGATGCCTCGTGAAAACTCTACGGGAACGAGAGTACCAACGTCGCCACACTGCAAGTGTCTGGACCCCCGAGTTTTGTAGCGTGTGCGCACAAGGCCTAGACGTCTCAGAACTATGTCTGGGAAGCTGACTCGAGGACTCATGAGCCCGGAGTGGCATGAACATCCAGACTATAAAATCTAACAAATGTGTGTGGAGAAGACCAGCCCGCCGCGTCACACACTTGCTGCAGGGGAATAGCTCTTGCTAGTGCAATAGATGAAGTGGTTGAATGAGCCCTGATTCCTAAAGGCGAAGTGAGCCCACACGCCTCGTAGGAGAGAGCAATGGCATCTCTTACCCAGTGTGACAAGGTCTGTATAGTGGCGGCTGCCCCCCCAGTTGCGGCCTCCATAGCATATAAAGAGCTGCTCTGATTCATGCCACTGGCTGGTGCGGTGGACGTAGATCCGAAGAGCACGTACTGGACACAGTAGGTGAAGTTTCTCCTGCTCTGAAGCTGTGAAAAGCGGAGGACAGAAGGCTTCAAGAACAACAAGGTTCATGGTTGAGAATGGAACTTTCGGAAGATAGTTCGGGTGAGGATGCAAAATGGCCTTGACTAGCCCATGGGCAAAGTCGAGGCAGGATGGGGAGACTGACAAGGCGCGCAGATCTCCAATCATCTTGAGAGAGATAATGGCCATAAGAAAAACCATCTTCAGAGTCAGAAGCCTGTCAGGTGCTGACTCTAGTGGTTCGAAAGGAGTGTCAATTAGACCTTCGAGCATGATAGATAAATCCCACGAAGGTACAGTGGCCCTAGTGGGTGGCCTCAACCGTTTAGCTCCACGAATAAAACTGGCAACTAAAGGGCGTTTTCCTACAGTAACCCCTTCAATCGGAACGTGGCAGGCTGAAATAGCGGCGACTTACGTCCTGAGGGTAGTAGGGCACAAGCCCGAGGACAACTTTTCTTACAGAAACTCCAGCACTGAAACTATTCGGCAGTGGACTGGGTCTACGTGCTTCATTATGCACCAACTTTCAAATACATTCCATTTGAGGGCATAAGGGGAATAGCTTGTGCGCATTTAGCACGCTTGTAGCAGCTAGAATAGTGTCAATTACGCTGGCTGAAAGACCAGCTTGACTTAGTTGGTCCCGTTCAGGGACCAAGCATGAAGGTTCCAAAGCTCGGGTCGAGGATGAAATATTGTCCCCTGCACCTGAGACAAAAGATACCTCCTCACTGGAATCATCCAAGGTCAGCCATCAAGGAGAGATATTAGATCCGAGAACCATACTCTGGTCGGCCAATGGGGCGCTATCAGTAAGAGGGACCGTGTTGACAGACCCTGTTTTTGGGCCACGTATGGGACATCGCGTCCAGACCTTGGGGAGCTGGATGAATCAGGGAGTGGTAGAGGGGACATTGTGCTGTCTCTTGGGAGGCAAAGATGTCCACCTCTGCTGTAAATAATTTTTTCCAGATTTGGCTGACTACGTCGGGGTGGAGTTTCCATTCCCTGTGTGTCACAGCTTGTCTGGACAGTACATCTGCTCCCCCATTCATGTGCCCTGGAATGTAAATCGCCCTGAGGGACAGGAACTTGTCCTGTGCTCAGAGCAGAAACTGATGCGCTAGCTCTTTCAAGCCGCGCAAGTGCAGTCCGCCCTGGCAATTTATATAGGAGACTACTGATGTGTTGACCACCCGCACTAGAACATGGTAGCCTCTCACCTGCTGAGGAAGTGCTGTAGGGCCAAAAATAGAGCCATCATTTCGAGGCAATTGAAAAGCTCTCATGTGCAGAAGGCCCAAAGGTATCGCCATCGATGCAGCTGCCATGAGGCCCAAACATTTTTGAAAGTCATGTACAGTCACTTCTTTGTCTAGTCTGATTTCTTTGAGGGCGCTGAGGATGGATTCGACACGAGCGGGAGACAATTGTGCCTGCATAGTGATCGAATCCCACCTGACATCCAAGTATGTTGTCCTCTGAGCTGGAAAGAGAACGCTTTTGGTAGCGTTGAGTCTCAAACCCAGCGAATGGAGATGAGCTACACTGTAAAAAAAAAAAACAAAGCGTAAAAAAACGGTCAAATGACTGGCAGCAATGGCTGCCAAACAAAAACCGTAAAATTAAAGTAAAATACTAGTTCATATTATGCTTAAAAAGATTCAATTTACAGAAATTGTTATTTTATCTTTTACAGAGAAATACCGTTATTTTACAGATTTTTCCTACATTTATACAATTAAACACCTTCATTAAACGAACAGCACTAGAAGTTTAGCATGAAACACCGTTAATTTACAGATTTTTCCTAAATTTATATGATTAAACACCTTCATTAAACGATCAGCAGTAAAAGTTTAGCAGTGAAACACCATTATTTTACAGATTTTTGCAAAATTTATGCGATTGAAGACCTTCAATAAAGCAACAGCACTATATGTTTAGCAGTGAAACACCATTATTTTACAGATTTTTCCCAAAATGTATACGATTTAACACATTCATTAAAACAGCACTAGACGTGTAGCAGCAAAATGTTTTTATTTTACAGTTTTTTCCAAAATTATTACAATCAAACACCTTCAATAAAGCAAAAGCATTAGGCATTGTCATGCACACCCAATCTGCGGCCGGCACTAGGACCCGGAATTAAGACGGTCGCCTACCAGGAAGTATAAGAGGAGTAAACAAACGATGGCTTACCGCTCAGTCATTGAGTTCGGCCCATGTCGGTTCAGGTTGTCGTTTCAGCAAACCGTGAGTACTCACCCTTTGGGTTATCTGCTTTCTGCTATTGTGTGTGTATTTATAGGACGCGGGTTAAATTTGTGTTTTTCCCTTGCTCCCCTTTCGTGAGAGTCCTTAGATTAAAGTCGCGAGGTTATCCTGCCTACTCACTTCTTATCCGCGTTTGGGTTTACCGCTAAAGCTACGTCATCTGGTCCCCGAGGTTAGTTCACTCCTGACAGAATGACTGAGCCCTCCGCAGTAAACCCAGCGGATCATGCGCGCCTCTGCGACGTGCTAGATCAGCATGCCGTGCTAATCAACAAGGTAACCAGAGAGATCGCTACTCTGCGTCAGGGCGTCCAAGACATTGTGGCCTTGCGCCACGAGGTTGCGGAGCTCAGGCGAGAGAACGTGGATCTCCGTGCGGCTGTTGATAGCTGGCCTCCTGCCGCGCCGCATCCCCCCCACCCTACTGATGTCTTCTTATCATTACCAGAAAAATGGAACGGCACGGACGGGAAGTGCAGTGTGTTTTTGACAGCGCTCGTTCTGGTGTTTGAGTTCAATTCCACCAAGTACTCCACCGATCGGCTACGCATTGCTCTCCTCGTTTCGTTGCTCACAGGGCAGGCAGCTGAGTGGGCCACGGCAGTTCTCAAAGCAGACACGGACAACGCCCACTCATATAATGAGTTCACCCATCAACTCAGGCTCACTTTCGAACACCCAGCGGGCGAGGTGGAGACCGACACAAAACTCTACCACCCCAGGCAGGGAGGATCGTCCGTGAGCCGCTACACTGCCGAATTTCGCACCCTTGCCGTCCAGACCACCTGGGGAGATGCAGCGCTCCGGACATCCTACTACGAGGGTCTGGCTTCTCGGATCAAAGATGAACTAGCCGGGCGACAGCTTCCTGCCACATTGGAAGGTTTAATTCAGCTCGCTCTCCGGATCGACCAGGGCCTTCTCTCTCGCCCGAAGCCAGCTCCTCGCACCCTGCCACCAGCACCCACCTTCGCATTCAGTAAACCACGACCCGCAGACTCTGCTACCTACACCACCCCTGGACATTTCGGTTCTCCACCTCCTGCCGTGGTTGACACAGGAGCCGGGGAACCCATGCAATTAGGACGCGCCTCCTTGACCGCTGCAGAACAGGAGCGATGGTATCGAGAAGGACTATGCGCCTACTGTGGATCAGCAACACATCACCGGGCGCTTTGTCCTCTCTGGCCGGGAAACGCACAGGCCCGGTGAGATGTGAGAGGCACTCGCCGGGTTACCTTTTTCTCTCCGCCATCACCGCCACCTCCTCCCGTCTCACGGTCCAAGTACACCTCCAAATTGGCCACAAACGAGTCAGAAGTGCTGCATTCATTGACTCCGGGGCAGCAGGTAACTTCATTGACTCTTCTTATGCCAAAGAATTGGGGGTAAAACTTGAGGCGTTATCCCAGCCCGTTCGAATCACATCTGTTGACGGTCGCCCCCTATCCACCAGCCCAATCACTACCCAGACGGAACCTGTCACCATCTCCATCTATCAACACCGAGAACAGCGTCACTTCTACGTCACCTCCATCTCTTCACCTCCCATCATCCTTGGACATCCCTGGCTATTACAACATGACCACCTCATCTCCTGGACCCAAAACTGGATCCTCCAGTGGGGCGCGACCTGCACTGAACTATGCCCACGGGCAGCGGCTGGGACGTGCTCTAGGGAGTCCGAGGCCCCCGACGTCGACACCAACTCCATCCCAGGGTCTTATCGGGACCTGGCAGAGGTTTTTTGCAAAAGGCGAGTTACCCATCTTCCTCCGCATCGTCAGTACGATCTTGCCATTGACCTCCAACCTGGTGCAGTCCCACCCCGCGGCCACCTCTACTCGCTGACATCTACAGAGATGCAGGCTATGGAGGAGTCTGTGACCAACGCCCTTCGCCAAGGCACCATCAGGCCCTCCTCCTCACCTGCCACCGCGGGGTTCTTCTTTGTGAAGAAGAGGGGCGGTGAACTTCGCCCCTGTGTCGACTATCGGGGGCTAAACAACATAACTATCAAAAACCGACACCCATTGCCTCTTACCAACTCAGCCCTGGACGCCCTCTCTGGCGCCAACATCTTACTAAGTTGGACCTCCGGAGCGCCTACAACTTGGTGCGCATTAGAGAGGGCGATGAGTGGAAGACGGCCTTTATCACCCCAACTGGACATTATGAGAGTCTCGTCATCCCCTTTGGACTGTGTAATGCCCCCGCCGCGTTTCAACATCTGATTAATGACGTCCTTCGCGACATGCTCGGTCGGTGGGCATTCGCTTATCTGGATGACATCCTCATTTATTCACACACCATTGAAGAACATACCCAGCATGTCAGGGCAGTCCTAAAGAGATTACTCGCCCATCAACTGTACTGTAAGTTGGAAAAGTGCGCTTTTCACGAGCGCTCCACCTCGTTCTTGGGTTTTGTTATCTCACCCCAGGGTGTGGCCATGGACCCGCAGAAGCTAGAGATTGTGCTTCATTGGCCCCTACCCAAGACCCTCAAGCAGCTTCAACGGTTTCTCGGGTTTGCGAATTTCTATCGTCGCTTTATCCAGGACTACAGTACAGTTGCCGCCCCTCTAACCACTCTGACTCGTCCCTCATCTCTCGCTTTTCACCTCAACCCTGCAGCTGTCTCCACTTTCAAGACACTTTGTCACCGAGTCTCCTTCATCCTGACGTCAGTAAATCATTCGTTGTGGAGGTGGATGCTTCAGATGTGGGGGCTTGAGCCATCCTCTCCCAACGAGGTCCAGATCAGAAACCACACCCATGTAGTTTCTTCTCCAAAAAATTTGACTCAGCAGGGATACGGGGTAGGGGACCGCCAGCTGCTGGCCATAAAGTGGGCTTTGGAGGAGTGGCGTCACTGGCTCCAGGGCGCCAGAGAGCCATTGATAATCTGGACGGACCACCAAAATCTCATCACCATCAGGAACCTGAAGCAATTAAGGCGCGGTGGGCGTTATTTTTTGAGAACTATGATTTCCACCTCTCATACCGCCCGGGGTCCAAGAACACGAAGGCGGACGCCCTCTCACGACAGCTGGAGTTGGACTTTTTGTTAAAAGCGCTATACAAATAAAACTGAATTGAATTGAAATTGACTTTCCCCGGGTGGACCCCGCGCCTGTCCTTCCCTCTTCCAGGATAATCGCCCCACTTCAACTGGACCTGGAAACGAGAGTTCGCCAGGCGCAGGCCACAGAGACCGAACCGGCAGGTGTGCCACCTGGACGACTCTTTGTGCCCGACATTATGAAGTCAGTGGGGAAATTCCTCACCCATTTCAGGACATCCGGGCACACGACAGACCCTCCAATTTCTCCAGCATGACTTCTGGTGGCCATCCATCACGAGGGACGTCCAAGAGTTCGTTCAGGCATTCCCAGTGTGCGCCAGGGCGAAGAACACCAATCAACCGGCCCCAGGTGAACTGCAACCACTCCCAGTTCCTCGACGGCCCTGGATGCACATTGCCATCAACTTCATCACGGGCCTGCCGGCCTCCGAAGGGAAGGACACCATCCTAACAATCGTCGATTGGTTCTCTAAAACCGTGCATCTGGTGGCTCTCGCCGGACTCCTGTCAGCCAAAAAATCAGCAGAGCTAATTTTAGAGCACGTAGTCCATCTGCATGGGTTCCCCAAGGACATCGTCTCGGACAGAGGGCCCCAGTTCACAGTCCGGTTCTGGAAGGCCTTCTGCCGTCTGATCGACTCTGAGACACCTGCAGTCTATTATCTGGATACCACCCACAGACGGTCAGACGGAGCGGGCCAACCAACAGCTGGAGCGCTATCTGAGATGTTTCATAGCAGATCGTCAGCACTCCTGGGCTCGCTACCTCATTTGGGCTGAACTGTCACACAACCTCCACACCTCCTCTGCCACCAACCTAAGCCCATTTGAGGTATGCCACGGTTTCCAACCTTCAATGTTCAACCACCCAGAACCGGAGGTTGATGTACCGTCCGCCCAACAGTTGGTCCGCAGATGTCGGCGGCTATGGAACCCAACCAACCGGGCCATCCAACGCGCCAATGCCCGCTACACTCACCAACACCGCCGTCGACATCCTCTGGGACGATTGTTCCACGTAGGTGACACGGTATGGCTTTCTACAAAAAATCTCCACCTTCACACCGAATCAAGAAAACTTCCGCCCAGATTCATCGGACCATACCGCATCACCCACAGGATCAACCCTGTCACCTACCGGCTCCAGCTGCCTGCGGCGCTCCGGATCGACCCAGTACTTCACCTTTCACAATTCAAACCTTTCACCACCTCACCCATGATTCCACACACCCCCCCCAGCTCCTCCTCCCCGGATCATCGACGGTGGTCTCGCCTACACCGTACACCGGATCCTCGACTCGCGCCCTCGGGGCAGAGGTACTCTGTACCTGGTTGACTGGGAGGGCTACGGCCCCGAGGAGCGGTCTTGGATCCCGGCCCGGTTCATTCTCGACCCCGAGCTGATTCGAGACTACCGTCGCCGGGTATCCTCCACCCCAGGACCGTCAGGAGCCGGTCCTGGAAAGGGGTGTACTGTCATGCACACCCAATCTGCGGCTGGTACTAGGACCCGGAAGTAAGACGGTCGCCTACCAGGAAGTATAAGAGGAGTAAACAAACGATGGCTTACCGCTGAGTCATTGAGTTCGGCCCATGTCGGTTCAGGTTGTCGTTTCAGCAAACTGTGAGTACTCACCCTTTGGGTTATCTGCTTTCTGCTATTGTGTGTGTATTTATAGGATGCGGGTTAAATTTGTGTTTTTCCCTTGCTCCCCTTTCGTGAGAGTCCTTAGATTAAAGTCGCGTGGTTATCCTGCCTACTCGCTTCTTATCTGCGTTTGGGTTTACCATTCATGCTACATTGGGCTAACCGCTAAAGCTACGTCTTCTGGTCCCCGAGGTTAGTTCACTCCTGACAGGCATTTAGCAGGGAAACACTGTTATTTACAGATTTTTCATAAATTGAAGATCAAACACCTTCAAACAAAGCAATAACACAAAACCCCTGATATTTAACTTTTTCTTTCCTATGAATACACATGTTCAATAAAGTGTTAACCCAAACTCAAAATTACAATATTTGTAAAAAAAAATTTAAATTTAAAATTAAATAGTCTGTATAACTGTGACACAGTATAGTACAAGTATGATGCAAAATACAGTAAAAAGAAGTTAAGTTTTATAGCATTACAGTAAAATCCTAAAATGAAAAACAATGAAATATGTAGACTATTGTGCTATAACAGTGAAACATTCTCTCTCACAAACTTAAACATTGCTGTGAAATATCCTTGACTAAAAACCTATGAAGAAATTAACAATTTCAAACAATATTCTCAATGTTCCAATTAAAGTTGGATTGGAAACTTTATTACAAATATAGTACAATGTGGTCCCATATTTAAATCTATTGTTCTTATATAATGTATGTGTACAAATAACTTAAACTTTTAGTTCAGAATCCTAATGTCTTAGTGCAATTAAGTCAAATCTAAAACATACCAAAATGGCAAAATGGATGGTCCACTGTATCCAAGAAAGATCCTCTTCCAAACATGCAGTAAAGAACTTGGTGTATTAGGGTGGATTGGAAGAGAGAAGAAAAGAACACACTAAGATCTTAGATTGAAAAGAAAAACGTAATCTGAGATTTGCGACAGACGAACGTGGCAGTATTAATAAATGAGCTTTGTTTACAGCAACAACAATGAGAATTAAAATAAGAATAAAAAATATCTTACCGTCATTGTCTCTTGAACTTGCAGGTATTTTACATTTCAGAGTCTTCTCCTCTGTCCCTCAGAGACTGCTTTCCTCCTCATCTGTAGCTCAGCAGCGTGTCTTCACTCCTCTGAATTTACACACAATCGTTTACCGGCTGCTGAGTCACACCATCCCTGCGCCAACATTTGAAGGACGCCTGTTTCCCATTGGCTGGTTCATATCACATTACGTCTGTACCTGAGCAATAAACGTAGGTGTTTTCCGCATCAGGTCCCGCCCTCACTCGCACCCTTATTTAAATGCGCCAGTAATGAAGAGGTAATTAGAATATCTCCGCCTCCGGCTGCTGATCAGTCAATCAGAAACAAGATTACAATGTTCCAGCTTCTGATTGGCTGTGGCAGTTAACACAGAGAGTTCGTGGAGTTTTCTCTAATGTTTTTGGTACAAAAATGACACCATAGTTCCCCTCATACAAGCTAAATATCAAAATGTAACTTAAAGCCATGCTTTAAAACAGCTACACAGCAAATACATTATCCTTGTGTCAGAATATGCAGGCATGCATTAAGAAAGCTGATGGCTAGATTGCCATGGTGATATTTCAGAACAACTGTAATACAAAAATATATTTGTTGATAAGTATCAGTCTCCTAAATTCTCTTCACATTCTTTGAAGGCATGAAGCAGATACTATAGCCTACATGTAAGTGATAATGTAAGAATAATCTTTTAAAAAGTCATGAAAAAATGCTAAACTTGCATCTAGAACTTAAATGTCAAAGTATTATCAAACTAATATGATTTACCTCAAAATTACAAAGAAAAACAATAAATTTTTTGTATGGACATTAACCTTTATCTAATGAGTTTTGTATTTAATTACAATTTATTATTGTAATTTTACATAAAGTTACACGTAATTTACAAAAACAGAAAAAAACAGTAAAAATAATATGGTATTTTTACTGTTAAAAAATGTGAAAAAAAGTAAAATTTTCAATATTGAAATAATACTTAAAAAAACAGTCGACTTCGTAATTTACAGATAATGTCTGTAATTTTACAGAGATTTATATGTACTGTAGTTTTAAAAAAAAAAAAGGAAAACTACTATAAAAAAGTTATTTTTTCCGTAAATTTAGGACTTTTTTTTACAGTGTACTGTAGGATGACATCGTGATGTCGGAGCGCTAGCTGCTGAGACTGGGCCAGGATTAGCCAGTCTTCTATGTAATTGGGAATACAGATGCCCTGGAGTCACAAGGGAGCCAGGACTGCATCCATACATTTTGTGTATGTGCGGGGGTGACAGAGCTAGACCAAATGGAAGGACCCGATACTGGTAAGCTTTTCCCCCAAAAGCGAATCTCAGGAACTTCTGTGTTGTGGCAAAATTTATATGTGAAAGTATGCGTCCTTTAAGTCTATTGTCACAAACCAATCTTCATTTTGAATCAGTACTTTTTGAGATAATGGTTCAATCCGCGAGGATCCAAAATTGGACGCAGCCCCCCGCCTTTCTTGGGGACCAAGAAATAACGACTGTAGTAGCCTGACTCCCTGTCTGGAGGAGGAACCTGTTCTATGGCTCCCTTCTCCAGCAACGCCTGGAGTTCGGAGTTCAGCAAATGCGCCCTTTCACAGAAGTGTAGACCACGCCGTTGAAATGCGGAGGGCGATGTGCAAACTGAATCCTGTACAGTCTTTAGCACCCAGGGAGATATACCTGGCAGTAGCTTCCACGCTGCCAGCTTCTCCGAAAGGGGTACAAGTTTAAGTACACGAGGGGTTGTTAGTGGTTCGGCATCCCGGAATAAAGGCACTAACATATCTTTGGAGATCGGTGTCGTCCGAAACACCAGCGGCAGCGGAAGCTGCAGACCGACCCCCTGGGGGTTGCTGGGAGGTCACCGTCCTGGGTGCGTAGGCTCTTCTTTGAAAAGAAGAAGGTGCTGCGATCTGATTTTTTAGAGGCAGCCTGTGAGGGGCGGCGAGCCGTACCCCAGTCCTTACTGCAGGGTGCCCGGCTGCTGACGCTCTCCTTCTGCACCTCTCGTCTGACAAGAATCAGATCTGGCCGAGGCTGGGTGGCCGATGGCCTCGACTCTTGAGCACGGCGTGGGAGGAATTTCCCAAAAGACTGTTTGTACAGCCTAGCCTCTCGTAACCTAGTGGCGACGGAATTAACAGCGTCAACAAATAGGCCACAAGGTGAGACAGGGGCATCAAGGAGGAATGTTCCATCCTTGTCCTTGATGCCTGTCAGATTTAGCCACTGGTGCCTTTCAGCAGTCACCAAGGAGGCCATAGAACGGCCGATAGCACGGGCTGTCTGTTTAGTCGCACGAAGGGATAAATCAGTAGCCCGGCGTAATTCGGTGAATGCTTCTTGATTCACAGTGCCGCACGTGCTCAAATCTTTCAGCAGATCAGCCTGATACGCCTGCAAAACCGACATGGTGTGCAAGGAAGCGCTGGCCTGACCTGCTGCTTGAAACGCCTTCCCTATCAGGGTAGAAGAAGTTCTACACGGCTTGGAAGGAAGTGTTGGCTTCTTTAATGAGGATGATGTCCCAGGAGAGAGAGATAGCCCGCAAGCGTCTCTTCTATCTGGGGCATCATGCTATAGCCTCATGTTTTTGCATCAACGATGTTCGAGTAAAACAAAGTCGATGGTACAAAAGTACGGGAAGAAAAAGGTTTACTCCAAGAACGAGATCATTCGTTGTGGAGGTCACCAAAGAAAGGGAGAGAGCGGTGTTGTGGCTCCATCTCCTGGCCACCCGACAGAAATCTGTCGTCTAGTTTGGACTGTTTTGGGTGAGCTTGCTCCTGTGGCCAGTCAATATGCAGTCGTTCGACTGCACGCGTTATGACGTCGAGCAACTCCTCATACTCTCTATCATCTTTATACTGGTGAGTTTTATGCTTTATTTTTTCTGTTTGCTTGTATGATAGTTTTGTGCTTTGCTGACATACACACGCGCACAATGCGGTGAAAACAAAGATCTGAGGAATGTTTCCGGTTCACTCCTATTTATAACCTGTAGGTGCGTCTAATCAGATGACGTCACCCGACCGAGGTTATATAAGCCAAAATTTGGCATGTTTGATACACACATGCTTCACAACCGGCAACATGAAAAGATATTTCCATAGCGTTTTCACGCAGCATCGAGTGTAGCCTTTGGAAGGGAACATAATTGTTTTGATGAAGGTTAAATTGATGTTTAAAAAAAAGTCTTGCTATAAACAATTTCTACCATTTAATATCATGACATGATTAATAAACATGAATAAAATGTTATCACCAAAATATGATAATTGGTTGTTATAATACTTTTTTAATTTGACAACTGCAATGAAAGAAATGGTATGGTGAAAATTTGCAATATACTTTGATTAGCTTCAATAACAATATTGCTTGTTTCTGGTTAAATAAAAGGTTGTTATAATATAAACTATTGACTGTCTCAAAATACCAATCAAGCTGTCCCATAGTACCTGAACAAACTGCTGAAGTGAGAGCTTTGAAGGTGTGTAGCTGATATAATGTTGTATTTAAATATTGTGTTTAAATACAACATAAATGTTGCTCTGCGATGGATTGGCACGCTGTCCAGGGTGTACCCTGCCTCGTGCCCAGAGTCTCCTGGGATAGGCTCCAGGTCCCCACGACCCTAAATACAGGATAAAGTGGTATAGAAGATGAATGAATGAATGAACAACATAAATGTTGTATTTACATAATAAAGAAATGCTAAGTTTAAATTATAGGCATGACAGCTTTGTACTAATCACAGTTTAAAGTTCTTGTAATACAGATGCAAATAATACATTTTGAAACTATGCAAAACATTTAAAAATTTAACGCTGTATGTACAGTAATATTTCTGCCTCGTGGTCTGTGTACATGGAGTTTGCATGTTTGCTCTGGGTACTCCTGGGTATTGCGGTTTCCTCCCCACAATTCAAGGACATGAAGATTAGGCTAACTGGTGTTCCCAATTTGTCAGTAGTGTGTCAATGCGCATGTAAATGTTGATCAGAGGTTTTACCAGGGTTGTTAAAAGGAGAACAAATACAATAGTCACCTTTGGCCTCCATGGTCCCTAGTTGGATTACAGAGGTTCCTAGATGGACGGATGGGTGAAACTACGCACAATTTGGAATTGTGTAATATGCACCACTAGAGGGCATTCTCTCTCTCTCTCTCTCTCTCTCTCTATCTCTCTCTCACACACACACCACACATAAAGAGAGAGAGAGAGAGAGAGAGAGAGAGAGAGAGAGAGAGATCTGAGTTGCCAGGTTGGATAATTTTAACCTCCCCCGCCAAAAATGAAATGACTGTCGACTGTTGAATAAAAATCCCGTTGTTAAAGTTATTAATATTTCCCTTGATGTTTAGAACAGGCTTATATTTCCGGGTCAGAGTTGAAACCCTTCGCGTATGGGATTAAGATTATTTTCTGGCGATGTGCTTTCTGGCGATGTGGCAATCCCCTGTGCCTGTGCGCGCGCGGACCGGATGCGTTACATCCTGCGGGACAAAGAGCTGCTCTGTCGTCTCACCCCCCAACAACCCCCCCCCCCCCCCCATCGCACACACACAAACACACGCACACACGCGCGAGCGCGTGTTTCTTTCCTGCACTTGGACTTGGGGCGCCATTTGTAACATTTTACAGCTTCAGCTGTTTGTAAATAAAAAGTGATTAAAAACACAGAAGGACATCTAGTAACTCAGCTTTGTGCTAGAGGATGTATTGAACTCTCTTAATCGGACACGCACGCACATACACACGCACGGGCTTGGTGTGTTCAAATTACGGTGAGTTTTGAAAGTTCTATATTTAAGCATGTCTTTCGTTATAAACAATTAAACAAGTGTTTATGTGATATTAGCATTAAAATGGTTCCGTCAAGATTTTTTAGAGGGTTGTGTGTGGGGGGGGGGACCCTCAGTGCGCTCGTTAATTCTGACACGGGTAAAAGATCGCAGAAGTGTGTGTGCGTGCGCGCGCGCGCACGTAGAGATGTGAAGTTTAGCCTGAACAGTTGAATGAGTATTCATGAACACGTCGCAGTGCATTATGGGTGTTATGATTATGATTTATGTGGATATTTAACCTAGAAAGAAAGAGCAGTTCCACAGAGTGGACTGCATAAGTCTGCTTATTTGTGTCTCGGACTGCCTGTTTGTCCCTCTGTCTGACCCACTGATTGTACATAGAGGACATTCTGTTCTGTTTGGGGGGTCTGAGCATCTGCCTGTTTATATCTCTGTCTCAATGACTACCTTTCTTCTGTCTGACAGAATGCATGTCTCCTGGTCTGTCTCTCTCTGTTTCTGTCTGATTGACAGCCTGTCTGGCTGTCTCTCTCTCTCTCTCTCTCTCTCTCTGTATGTCTGTGTAATAAATATATATAATAATGATGTCAGTGATGCGGCATGGATATAATGCTACAGCCGATATCCTCTCCCATCCCCTACGCGGCTCCAGCGGCCAAGGTTTAATTCTAATTCTACGCTCACATTACTGTCTGTGCAGAGTTTCACATGTTCACACAGCATAATTATGATTTACTAACTCATAATAGAATGCCATATTAGTAAGTCACAATAATATATCAAACTTACACTCTACTATAAAGATAATAAATTAGCTTATACATATATTACATATATAGATATATATTAAAATAAAATAATTCTTGACTAGAATTCTAGCAGATAGAACTAATAAAAGTCTACCCACAGAAAAGGATGCAATGGGCCTTAAAACTCAACAAAAATGCAGTTTTTGAAAGTGGACTTACTTAAAACAAGATTATTATTATGAATAGTAATAGTGATAATAACACAAGTCATGTTTTTTCCCACCAACAGCTTTTAACAGAAAAAAAAAACACTTAAGTACACTCTTCCAATGAGAGCGGGGTAGCAAGTGACAGTGAAGTAAAAGTATACCTGTAGAGTGAAACTTAGCAATTAACAGCAATTCTAGTGAGTTATACTGTAGCTAGGAGTTGAAAGTCTACCTAGTGAGTAAATGGAAAACTAGTGAATGAAAGATTAACCTAGCAAGTAATATCTAAACTAGCAAGAGCAATCTAAGTGAAAGGAAAATTAATGAGTTTAAGGAAAGCTAATGAAAGGTTATTCAGAAAGTGAAAGATATATAGAGAAGATATATAAGAAAACACGACAAGTGAAAGTTAACAGCAAATGAAAGCTAACTATTCGAGTGCAAACCTAGTGACTAATTGCAGGTCTAGCAGGTAACTTCTAAGCTTTCCAGTTAAAGATAAATGAAAGTTTAAAAAGGCAAGTGAAAGATACTGTAACAGGGTGAATAATACCCCTATCTCACTTGTGCGGTTTGACTCACGGTGAGATGCGGTGTCGGGCACCGTGAGTTGCCGCGATTGCCTGCCGACGTTCCCCTGACGTTCCGCGAAGTTCGCAAAGGTCCGCAAACTTCCGCGAGGCCCACCAAAAAAATTTAACATGTTTAATTTTTCGCGCGGAAAGATGGAAACGTACTCACAACGCCAAAAACTCACGGTGAATCATAATGAACCATATTTACAGCCACCGCGCAAAACCGCATAGATGAGATAGGGGTATAACCTAGATAGTAAAAGTAAATGTCAGACCATCATTCTTTTTTTCCATAGTTCCACAATCCAATCTTTACACCACCTTACATTACCTAGCAAATTCCAGCCTTTTAATGATCAGCCTCATTAATAAGTTTTCCTGAAACAAAAAAATTTACAGTATAGTGAATGCTTTACTTTTAACAAATGAATATATCCATATTTTAACTAATCTAAAGCTTAACCTAAATATTTGTATTTACCACATAATTAATTTAACAGTTTAACTTTGTTAATTTCTAATGCTGTGCGCAGCATGTTAGTTGTTGATAAAATGTTGATTTGATCTTTTGACAAAAGATATGATCCCTATTTTCTCTATCGAGAAAGAAGGATTTACCTAGCTGTGCAGAAAAGTAACACTGCCGTGTATAGCAAATAGTACACAAAATGTGTGGTTTTTAATATATCCTTTAAACACAGAAGTACATTATAGTCACAAATGAAAAACAAAAACAATCAAATAACTTATCTCAGGATTATGACTTAGACCCCTTTCATACATACAGGAGTCCAACGAGAATTCAAATGTTAATTTATTCTATAGATAATTTTGTGAGAAAAAAAAAAGATTCCTATACAGGTCCTTCTCAAAAAAATTAGCATATTGTGATAAACTTCATTATTTTCTGTAATGTACTGATAAACATTAGACTTTCATATATTTTAGATTCATTACACACAACTGAAGTAGTTCAAGCCTTTTATTGTTTTAATATTGATGATTGTGGCATACAGCTCATGAAAACCCAAAAAGGTTCTCTAAACGAGCTATTAACCTAATCATCTGAATCAACTAATTAACTCTAAACACCTGCAAAAGATTCCTGAGGCTTTTAAAAACTCCCAGCCTGGTTCATTACTCAAAACCGCAATCATGGGTAAGACTGCCGACCTGACTGCTGTCCAGAAGGCCATCATTGACACCCTCAAGCAAGAGGGTAAGACACAGAAAGAAATTTCTGAACGAATAGGCTGTTCCCAGAGTGCTGTATCAAGGCACCTCAGTGGGAAGTCTGTGGGAAGGAAAAAGTGTGGCAGAAAACGCGGCACAACGAGAAGAGGTGACCGTGCCCTGAGGAAGATTGTGGAGAAGGACTGATTCCAGACCTTGGGGGACCTGCGGAAGCAGTGGACTGAGTCTGGAGTAGAAACATCCAGAGCCACCATGTACAGGCGTGTGCAGGAAATGGGCTACAGGTTGCAAATTTTGCATGTCATTCGGAAATCAAGGTACCAGAGTCTGGAGGAAGACTGGGGAGAGGGAAATGCCAAAATGCCTGAAGTCCAGTGTCAAGTACCCACAGTCAGTGATGGTCTGGGGTGCCATGTCAGCTGCTGGTGTTGGTCCACTGTGTTTTATCAAGGGCAGGGTCAATGCAGCTAGCTATCAGGAGATTTTGGAGCACTTCATGCTTCCATCTGCTGAAAAGCTTTATGGAGATGAAGATTTCATTTTTCAGCACGACCTGGCACCTGCTCACAGTGCCAAAACCACTGGTAAATGGTTTACTGACCATGGTATTACTGTGCTCAATTGGCCTGCCAACTCTCCTGACCTGAACCCCATAGAGAATCTGTGAGATATTGTGAAGAGAAAGTTGAGAGACACAAGACACAAGAATCTGCAAAAGGATTCCCGACCAAGTATTGAGTGTATAACTGAACATAATTATTTGAAGGTTTTGAAGGTTGACTTTTTTTTGTATTAAAAACACTTTTCTTTTATTGGTCGGATTCAGTAATTTTTTGAGACAGGGATTTTGGGTTTTCATGAGCTGTATGCCACAATCATCAATATTAAAACAATAAAAGGCTTGAACTACTTCAGTTGTGTGTAATGAATCTAAAATATATGAAAATCTAATGTTTATCAGTACATTACAGAAAATAATGAACTTTATCACAATATGCTAATTTTTTGAGAAGGACCTGTATTTCGTAGCACTTTCCTAGCACTTGTAATCTTACTTCTGGGACACTCTTGGGCACTCCCCAAAGTCACTCTCCTGATTTTTGCCGATCTCTTGTATACAGGATGGGGACAGCTATGTTAACTTTGAAGAAATTGTGAAGAAAGTCTTTGCTGTGTTGCTTTAAATACACTATGCGCTACTTATCATTTTCTCATAACTTGCTCATGATGCTTTCACCTCGTTATGCTTATAGTTGCAGGCCGCACATCGAGCAATGCCCATCACTCCTCATTACTGTACAAGCACTCCTTATTCTAGACAAGATTGGCAGATATTCCTCATTCTCACCATACGCTCACCATACATTCGCTGAGAACTCCTTGTTCTCATCAAAGTTCTTCTCAAATCCATACACCCACCAGGTCACAGAATGGCAGTTTCACTCGCTACAAGATTTTTTGTCGAACTCCTGTGTCTATGAAAGAGGCTTTATTAACTGATAATTATGACTTACTAACGCATAATAGTAAGTTATAATAATAAGTCAAACTTAGACCCTACTAGAAAGAAGCCAGAATTTATTAAATATATATATTTAAAATGTCTTGTATTGGGTAAAAAAATTCAAGTAAAAAATTTCTTAGCTGATAGAACTAACATAAAAGTCTACCTACAGAAAAGGATGCAATGGGCCTTAAAACACAACAAAAATGCAGATTTTTTAAATTGGAATTACTTGACATCAATACTTAAGGCACTTAATTATTCTTGTTATTCTCTCTTCAAACATTTTAATTTAACTGAAGATATTTGGAATGCCTTAAGACAAATTTACATGTATTCTAATGCCTTCTTTTTCAAATGCAAATCATGTTTGACAGGATTAGTTTTTTTTAAATAAAAGTTCACTGTTTTTACCACAATTTTAAAATAATTGTTTACACTCCAAAAGAAGTAAAAAAAAAAAAGAAATTGTGGCAAAAAAGATGATATAGTGAATAAAAGATGACCTTGAGAGTTAAGGATAGCCTAGCAAATGAATGATGACGTAAACAGTCATGTTGAATCAGTAACAACAGTATAAAAAAAGACGTGAAAAGTAACTATATGAGTGAAAGATAAACTGGAGAATGAAAGATAACTTTGTGAATAAAGGATAACTCAGAAAAAAAAACCCTAAAGGGTAAAAGGTAACATAGCTAATGAAATATACAGACCTAATACGTGAAGGAGATACCCTGAAGAGTGAAAGAGAAGCTAAGAAGAGAAAGGTAACGGACTGAATGAAAGATGACATACACAGTGAAAGGAAACATAAGGAGTAATAGAAAATGTGTAATGGATCATTTAGAGAGTAAAAGATTTGAAATTCATCTAAACCTAGTAAAGGTGCTCTCAAACTATGGACTCAGACCCACATCTGAGTAAACTTGACCTCGAACGTCTTGTATGTTTGTATAATGTGAACACTAATGTGTACTGTATCAGGGCACAGATCAGCATACTATGCTAAGTTCCAAGTCCACTAGTGGTGTGAAGTACAGTATGGCGCTCTCAGGCTGATAAAGTAAGAAGGCAGGTGAGAGGGACAGTTTCCTCTAAGATATACTTAATATTCGGCATAGCGTGAAGGTTGAATTCCTTGTACTCTTCTCTTTGTGTTTATTAGTTAGTCATAAACCATCTAGATGCATACTGCCACCTTCTGTGTCCGAGAGTATAAATACACAAGTGTACACTGGTACTAATGTCAAAGCTGGCTGCCAGGGAAGAGGGGAGGGGGCGCAATCATACCCAGCTACAGTACAAAGGAAACGTGCATCCCTAAGTGAAATCTAGCCTAGCCATGGAAGACTGATATAGCAAACAGGGCTACTGCGTAAGTCTGTAATTGGCTGATTGCTACATGGTGGTATCTCAAGTTCAGTCTCAAAATGAAGGCTGCTAATTAAGTGTGCTCTTTAGAAAGTTAGGCCACACCTAATATAGCATTATATGGACGGTCTCAGACCATGTCAAATCAAGTGCCTTGTGCTGCTGTTTGAATGTTTTTAAAACATTAACATCTGAAACATTTTCTACATATTGTATATGGCGTTCTCAGTATTTTAATTAAAAGTTTTGTATACCTCATTACCAATATTAGTTGAAGCCGGAAAGAGTGAAAGCCATTAACGGTGTGGGAGAGCAGTGCACAAAGAACCCTGTGTGTGCATGTGTGCTCGCTATTTGCATGGATTTGTTTATTGGGCTCTTCTGTTTGCTTCTGTTCATACAGACATTTTTCTGTACATTGGAAATCAGCTTAACTTAAGCAATTCTACAGGAATAGATCCTGAAGCAACAACATGACTCAGGCTAACTTCCCTTTTTGTTTAAAGAGTATGTTTTTATCACTAATTATGGGCAAGAACTGTCTA
The DNA here is from genome assembly GCA_030522415.1 of Channallabes apus. Classification (NCBI taxonomy): domain Eukaryota; kingdom Metazoa; phylum Chordata; class Actinopteri; order Siluriformes; family Clariidae; genus Channallabes; species Channallabes apus. The sequence continues at coordinate 23,589,824 of CM060124.1, read as the reverse complement.
CTTTCAATTCAGTTTACATTTTTTAATTTAGTAAACATACACATTGCAGTTTTTACTATCAGAAAAATTGTTAATAACGTTGAGGCTTTAGTGCTGCCTCTGTTCATGTGCAGGATTTGTTTTTGAGTGAAATAGGTACCAGGCAAGCTTTTCTCATTTACATCCATATGCTGATAAGTTAGCTTCTGTTGGTTACAGTCATGCTGATTTGCATGTACAGGAACAATGACATTGCATTTATTGCTCTGTTCCCCCTGCAGGACTTTCAGATGTGTTCACTTCGCTCCCGAGAGCTTCACATCCTCTTGTTGAGCAACAATGGAGCCAAGAGCCCAGGACAGCGGCAGTGGCCTTCTCTCGCTCAACCAGATCCAAGCTGTCCACTCCTGCAACGAGTACACAGAGAGTCCCATGACCTGGCCACGCCCACAGATGCCTGACCCCACCCCAGAAGAAGGTGCTGTGTCTGGGCCAGATGATCACACTCAGGATTCTTCAAATTCACCTCAGAGTGCTCGGAGGTCTACTGACACTGGACCATCCTCAGAGCAAGGGACTATTGAACACAATGGTGAAACTGTAGTAAAGGAACAGGCAGAGAAATTCGAGCAGGACGTGCAGAAGGGACTCACTCAGGAGCTCAGCTTCCAGGGAAATGTTGGCAAAAATCTGTCAGCAGTAGAGGAACAAACGACGAGCACTGAATCAAAACAGGAAGTGTTAGACTTGGGTGGAAGTTTTGTCTTAGAACAGAGGAGTCTAGGATCTGTAGGTGAACTAGATGTTGCAATACAGGAGCAACCCAAGAGCTGCGACTCAAAACAGGAAGAGACAAAGCTGCTGGGAAATACTTCCACAGATCAAAAGCATTTAAAATTGGAGTCAAAACAGGAAATGACAAAGCAACACAACAGAAAGCACCCAAGCCCATGTGATCGCTGCAGTCGCTGCAAGTGCAAGGACTGCACTGTTTCCACGCCTCTTCCATCTTGCTGGATGTGTGGGCATCGCTGCCTGTGCTCAGCCGAAGCACTAGTGGAGTATACCACATGTGTGTGCTGCCTTAAAGCATTGCTCTACCACTGCTCCAACGATGACGAGGACTCCAGTGCTGATGCCCCGTTTTCCTGTCAGGAGTCCCGGAGGTGTACACGATGGAGTATGGCAGCAGCCATGGCATTCGTCCTGCCGTGCCTACTTTGCTATGGCCCCGCTCGAGGCTGCCTGGCTCTCTGTCAACTTTGCCATGACCACCGGACCCGCTGCAGATGCAATCGTCAATATGTAGCACACCAGTTATGATTTTGTTGTTGTTGTTGTTGTTATGCACAGATTGACGTGAGGTTTTTAATGTTTGTTGTTTGTGTCAACTTTTTAATTAACCTATGTGGCCATTTGACTTATACGTTTTTAGTTAAGACTTATAATTATTCAATGGTCACTCATTATTTTTAATTTCAACTTATTTGTGATTGTTGACAGACTTTCAGCACTGTAGATTAAGCTTGTTGTCTTGTTCGTTTTTGCTGACACAATGTAGTTTTGACACTGTAATGGGAAACAGTGAAACTCAGTGGTTCCCTTTGACTCATGACTGGTTATTTTTAACTCAGGAATTTATTATTTTTTTATTTATTCTATTTTCCTCTTGAATCTGATGTTTTTTAACTCGCAGATGTGAATCTTTTTAAGGGTTTGCATACAGTACATTTTTTTCTTAAGCTAAAGTAAAAGTACCAGCCATATATAAATATATAACCAGTAAATATAACCAGCAAAAACACTTTTTACACATTTTACAAATTACACCTATTGGTAAATTAGTGATTTGGTAATGTTCTTGGAGATGGCTTTATTTTTTATAAATTTGAGCTGTGAAAGTGTCATGTCTTACCTGGAAACCTCAACAGATCTTTATATAGACCACATTTATGGTGCATTTCTGGAGCAATACTTGTAAAATTGTACAGTGGATTTTTATTCTAAGTTTTAATTTCTTAGCGTATAGGATTTTTTTGTAAACAAATATTTATTTTACAGAGAAACAAGTCATGCTAACACTGAGAAACATAAATGGTGTAAATAATGCAAATGAGATTGCCATTTGTAAAAGTTATATTCATGTAGTGAATATAAAAATATTAACATTGTTTAAATTGAACCACTTTGTTTTCTCAAGATCCTTTTTTTTTTGCTGCTTTCATAACATTTGATTAAAAGGATGGATTGTAGAGTATAGTTGCTTTTTGTTGCTGAGATTCCTGCTTCGGTCATGTTTCAGGGGACAAAATAGCCAATAGAGAGAACATGCACAGCCACACATATGGATACTTGGGTTGTTTTATCTCTTATTACTAACCGAGTCAAATTGATGTGGAAATTGATTATGGAAAATTAAAAAAATGTTGTGATCTGTGTTGATTGACACTAATGTCATAGACTCTGTGTGCTGTGTTAGGTGTTAATTAATGTTGCAGATTATTGTCAATCTGTAAGGAAACAGATACAACCTAATCTTGTAATTTACAAATATTCATGAACACGGGAAGTGGTGTCACTTTTTCTAGAACACATCCTGTTGGCTTTAAACAGTGGCCAAAACAATAGCAAAGAACCATAATTCAAGCTTCAGGTAGCTTTGATGTACAGTAAGATCTAACCCTTTCCTTATATATTGTTCCACAGCCAAAATTATTCCAGCAACATTGCTACAAATCTCACTGAATAAAAGACATTTAAAACCAGAAGCCTATACAAATTACATGTTCTTTCCTAAATGAGAGAATACTCAGCTGTGTAATGAATTAATTTGGCAAACATGAAAGCTAAACAATTAGTCATCTGTCTCACCCAGTCAAACACAAAGTGTAGGCTTGCAGTTTCCCCTTCCTTCTGGTAATAAAGGATAATGAGTAGGTTTTATACAACAGTAGGTTTGACTTACTTCACCTATCCAATACACAATAAACGTGACATGCAATTTATGTGAACAAGTAATTAACACCTTTCAGTTAGTTATAAACCTCCAAGCTACAATATACTTTCAGTACTTTTGTTTCAGTACTTTCAGTTTGTTACTGGGTAACAAAGCTCCTTTCTATGTGTGGATGCATATTAGGAAAGCACACTCCAAAAAAAACTAACTCTTACAATTTTTGTTTAAAGAATCCAGTAATGACAAGCATTTGTTAATGTATTATTAGTTTTGATAGTTAATGTATGTTTTATTAGTATATTTACTAATATTATATTTATTAATATATACTTTATATATACTTTAATAGTATATTAATATATACTTTATATATTCAGTGATCAGCCATAAAATTAACACCATCCGCCTAATATTGTGTACTTGTTGCAATTTTGTGCCACCAAAATAGTTCTGGCATGTTGAGGCACGGACTCCACAAGACCCCTGAAGGTCTGTTGTGGTATCTGGCATCAGTACTTCAGCAGCAGATTCTCTGAGTCTTGTAAGATGCCCAATGACAGAGATTTGGGAAATTTGGAGGCCAAGTCATAACCTTTCATTCTTTGTCATGTTCCACAAACTATTTCTAAACATTTTTTAGAGTGCCCTTCTGCTAAGAGGTCAGTGTCATTAGGGAATGTTGTAGCATTGCTAGGTCAAATTGGTCTGCAACATTGTTTAGGCACGTGGTGCTTGTTTAGGCAAGTAACAAGACTGCCTGGGCCCTAGGTTGTCAGAATACTGCTCAGAGCATCCCACTGCTTCCACCAGCTTACTCTCTTCCCATTACTCTCTTCCCGCTGCATCTGCTCCTCATCTGGATACCAATGCATTTGATACATTTGATACATGATGTAACAGGAAATATGATTTAACAGACCACCTCTTTCCACTGCTCCATGGTCCAGTTTTGATACCATTATGTCCATTGTAGGATTCAGTGATGGACAAATATCAACATAGGCATTCTCCAAAAAAAAAAAAGTTTACCGTTTATTTATTTTTAGGTGTTTTTGTGTAAAAACATTATAAAAAATGATCTGATCATAGTGGGTCTAGTATCTTATGCAAAAACAAAATAAGACGAACAATGACATATAACAATTAAATATTATTAAATAATGGCACAGTACATTTCAATTGGGTTGAGGTGTGGACTTTGACTGGGCCATTCTAAAACCTTGGATTTTATTTTTCAGCCATCCAGATGTAGATTTACTGTTGTGCTTCAGATCATTGTCCTAATGGATGACCCAATGTCACCCAATCTTTAGCTATCCGACAGATGGCTTCACATTTGCTTTCAGAATAGTAAGAAAAGCTCATGGTCAATTCAATGACTGCAAGATGCCCAAGTCCTGTGGCTGCAAAACTGAGGCTGCAAAAAGTATGTTAAATGTTCTCTAGGCAGCACAAGGGGGATGACATGGACTTTAACATTTAACATACTCAGTGAGGCCTTTTTTTGGACCTCAATAAAACTTCAACGTCAAGAATGATCTGTTCACTTGCTGCGTAATATACAGTGGGGGAAATAAGTATTTGACCCCCTACAGATTTTCTAAGTTTGCCCACTTACAAAGAAATGAAGGGTCTATAATTTTTATCATAGGTTTATGGTAAAGGATTGAGACAGAATATCAACCAAAAATCTAAAAAAAACACATGATACAAATGTTATGAATTAAGTTGCTTTTCATTGAGGGAAATAAGTATTTGATCCCCTACCAACCAACAATAATTCTGCCTCTCACAGACTGGTTATGTGCTCTTGTGGTACACATATTAATTTAAGAAGGTGCCCCTAACAACAATGTGGTACAGTATGTGTATTAAAGCCACCTGTCCACAAAATCTCTATCTTCTCATTCAAACCTCACCACCATCGGCAAGATCAAAGAGCTGTCAAAGCAAGTCAGGAACAAGATTTTAGACGTGCACAAGGCTGGAATGGGCTACAAGACCATCAGCTAGAAGCTTGGTGTGAAGGAGACAACTGCTGGAGTGATTATTTACAAATGAAAGAAATACAATGTAACCATTAATGACCCTATATGCAAGATTTCACCTCATGGAGTAAGAATAATCATGAGGAAACTGAGGGACCAGCCCAGGACTACACTGCAGGAGCTTGTGAATGATCTCTAGGCAGTTGGGAGTACAGTCTCAAAACAAACCATTGGTAACACAATACGCCTGCATGGATTAAAATCCTTCAGCGCAGCAAGGCTTCCCCGCCTGAAAAAGACACATGACCCGTCTGAGGTTCGCCAATGAACAGAGAAAGATTGGGATAAACTGCTGTGGTCAGATGAGACCAAAATTGAGCTCTTTGTCATCAACTCGACTTGCTGTTTTCGGAGGAAGAAAAATGCTGACTATGACACTAAGAACACTACAGTCTCTACAGTCAAGCACGGAGGTGGAAACATTATGCTTTGGTGCTGTTTCTCTGCTAAAGGTACAGATTGACTTTGTTGCACTGAGGGGCCAATGGATGAGGCCATGTGTTGTAAAATTTTGGATGAGAACCTCCTGAAGATGGGTTGTGGATGGGTCTTCCAGCATGAAAATGACCCCAAACATACTGCCAAGGCAACTAAGGAGTGGCTCAAGAATAAGCACATTAAGGTCATGGAGTGGTCTAGCCAGTCTTCAGACCTTAATCCAATAGAAAATTCACGGAGAGAGCTGTAACTTCGAGTTGACAAGCAACAGGCAAGAAACCTTAAGCATTTAGAGAAAATCTGTAAAGAATAGTTGATCAAAATGCATCCCAAGATGTGTGCAAATCTGATAAACAACTACAAGAAACATCTTCCCACTGTGCTTTCCAGCAAGGGTTTCTCTAAGTCATGTTTTGCTTGGGGATCAAATACTTATTTCCCTCATTGAAATGCAACTTTAATTAGTAATTCATAACATTTGTATCATGTGCTTTTTTCCTTTACCATAAACCTATGATCAAAATTATAGACCCTTCATTTCTTTCTTAAGTGGGTAAACTTATTCAATCAAATACTTATTTCTGCCACTGTATATCATCCCTTGACAGGTGCCAGTGTAAATTAGATAAACAATGTTATTCATTTTGCCAGTAAGTGGTTTTAATTCCATGGCTCATCAGTGTACAGTTTTGTGAAGTTTCCCCCCACCTTCTTTTTTTGTGTATTTGTGACACTAAAACATTCATATCATCAAACAAATTTAGAGACAAAAAAATTTTTCACAAAAATAACCCAAGTAAATGCAAAATGCACTTTATAAATGATCATTTGTTTATTAAGGGGAAAAAGCTGTCCAAACCTTCCTGGCCCTATGTGAAAATGTATTTGCCTCCTAAACCTAATAAATAGTTGTACCAGCCTCAATCATTTGCCATAACTGAGTCTTTCACATCGCTGTGGAGGCATTTTGGCCCAGTAACACTCTTGTTATTTCAGCCACATTAAAGGTTTAACCTGTTTAAGGTCCTGCCACAGCATGTCAATCGGATTTAAGTCCACACTTTGATTAGGCAACTTCAAAACCTTCTTTGAGCTATTCAAAAGTGGACTTGCTGGTGTATTTCAGATCCTGCTGCATAATCCAAGTGCGCTCCTGCAATTATTCAGATGCTTGTTCAGTTATTGCAACTCACTCCTGGGAGATCTCCTCTGGCACCATCTGTCCTCTGCAGCTGATCCAGAATGTACCTACACAGCTTGTTTTCAACCTTTCTAAGTTCTCCTAAATTACCCACTTGTCTGCTCCCTCCATTTGCTTCCTGTAACTGATCAAATCGAATTCAAAACGGCCCAGTACCCACTAAACTCTCAGCTCTAATCACTGCACCACATTCCCTCCGATAAAGCACTACTCGACTGGTCTCACCATCTTTTAAGGATTGAGGACAAAAAAAAAATCACAGTTAATTTAGCATTTAGCACCTTTTTCAAACAGGGCCAAGCAAGTTTGGACAGCCTTTTTCCCTTAATAAATGTCATCATATAAGAACTACATTTTGTATTTACTCGGGCTTTGTATAATATTATGTATTGTATTAAATTGCTTGATGATCTTGTGTGACAAATATACAAAGAAATAATAAAATCAGGCACTGTAAATCTTGTTTGTTCATTTCTCAGAGCCAATCATATTGTTTTTGCAGCATTACATTTAAAATGGCGATAATGGAAATGGTTTAGGAATTAATATGGACATGCACTAACTTTATTATTGTTTTTTTTTTTTTTTACTTCATCATACGTTCTATAGTTATATTTAATGTTGTGGAACATACACAAAACAAGAAAGTTCCTCTTCTTACTTAAATAATAGTGATTACAAATTGTTTTTCCCTTACCAGCCTTTCCTTTTTCTCTCGTTTGAACCTATTAAGATAATAATAATACTGTAATACCAATACTACTACTACTACTACTACTACTAATAATAATAATAATAATAATAATAATAATTTTGAGATCTTACAGTACATCTTTATCCATAGCTTTACCTCTGTCTGTTACAAATGCCCTAAAGCAGTGTTTTTCAACCACTGTGCCGCGGGAGGTCGTCAGGTGTGCCGTGGGAAATTATTAAATTTCACCTAATTGGTCTAAAACATTTTTTGAAAACTAATAAGTCTGCGAATAATATGCCATTGCAGCTGCCGCAATTACCCGCCGACGTTCCGCGAAGTTCTGCAGGTCCGCAAACTCCCGCGAGGACCGTCAAAAAAATTTAACGTTTAATTTTTCGCATGGAACGATGGAAATGTACTCACAGCGCCAAAAACTCGCGGTGAATCATAATGAACCGTACTTATGGCCCAGGTGTCACACTGAGTAGATAGAAATATGAAAGATCAAAAAAGACTGTTTTCATTGTGTTTATTGGATTCCTATTCAAGACACTTTGATAAGAATGACTGTATATTGTTAATATAGGCTACAGAGTTTCATTCTTTTTTTACAGTTTCGATTGTTGGTGTGCCTTGTGATTTTTTTCAATTAAAAATGTACCTTGGCTCAAAAAGGTTGAAAAACACTAAAAGACTCTTTCCATAAATGTTAAATTCTGATCAAAATGTAAAATTAAACAATGCTGTGGTATAATGCTGACATTGACTTCACATGTAGCTGAAAGTCAGCACTAGAAGTTGGACCACTGGACTCTTGTTGACCACTGTATAAGAGAGGCAACTTCATGTTTGTGTTTTGTTAACAACAAGCTGCCAGCTGTGTTGAGTGATTTATGATTTCCAACTCAAAAAAGTGAACTTTAAAAACAATGATAAAAAAAAACTAACAAGCAAACACACTGCCCAGCCAAAACAAAACATTTTGGAAAATTTTTTATTTATTTATTAGGGAGCATAAAGAATGGACTGTGGCACTGGAATTATGTACAGTAATCTTGTCTGATGAGTCCAGATTTGTGATGTGTTCTCAGTATAAGAAAAGAGGCAGATAAAGCTCATCATGCCTAGTGTCTACCATACAAGCTTGTGGTTGTGAACTGTGTTATGATAGGGGTTTGTGGTTTTTTTGGTCAGTTTCAGGTTCAGCATCATTATGTTCTGTGAACAGGTTTCTACATCAATAGATTTTTTTCATCCCTGATGCCACAGCCATAGTCCAAGATGCCAATGCCAGGATTTAAATTGTGAAAGAGTGGTTCAGGGAACACAAGACATCAGTTTTACACATGGATTGGCCACCACATAGTCCAGACCTTAACCCTGTTGAGAATCTTTTGGATGTGCTGGAGAAGACTTTGGGTCAACTCTCCATCATCAATAAAAGATCTGTAAATGTTACGAGATTGCATAAGCTTATTGTAACGATGCTACAGCAAATGTATGCTGTAATCTTAACAAAAGGTAGTCAAACGAAATATTAGTGTGTGTGTGACTGTGTGGCTGGGCAGTGTATGTCTGAATGTTGATTAACCTAAAATGTAAAGGTATGAAGGTCTACTTTGTTCACTGATGGTGCTGTGCATTGTGGCTAATGTGACCTGTGGATATTTCATACTTTTCATACCTTTCAATAAAATTTTAATAGTTTGATAGTAGAAGAAAATGTATTATTATTATTATTATTATTATTTTTAAATATATTGCCACGTTTCTTGAAATGTACTTTACAGCAAAATGGAGATCTGGATTTAAAAAAGAAAGAAAATTTCTTTAGTGGAAGAAAAAAATACATGACACCAGGAAGTAGCAGGTAACATGCAATTATGTGCACACATTTCCGAGAAAGTGAAGGCTATGGGTTTAAGTTATTTCCTGTTAAACTTAACCACACACACACACACACACACACACACACACATACAAACACACACAGAGACTATTTTCTTTGTTAGCATGTGATTAATGGAACATTTTAGTAAAAACTTGCATTATCAGTGAAAATAAAAATCCTCCTAAAACCCTCATCTGTTGTAAAACTAGTTAGTATGAATATATGTGCTCGTCTCTCTCTCTCTCTCTCTCTCTCTGCATTTATGTGCAGTGTGTGTGTGTGTGTATGTGTATGTGTCTGTCTGTCTGTCTGTCTACCTATATGTGTCAGTGTGTGCATGCACATACCTGCTAATTGAGGGGTGAGATGATGAATTTAATGGAATAAATAAGAAATGTTATTGTAAATCTAGTGGCTAGAAAAAATGGGACAAACTGAAACTGAATGTTTTCTGTAAAAATATGTTGGCGGCACGGTGGTGTAGTGGTTAGCACTGTCGCCTTTCACCTCCAGGATCTGGGTTTGATTCACGGCCAGGCTCGATTCCCGTCTCTGTGGGCGTGGAGTTTGGATGTTCTCCCCGTGCTTGGTTGGTACTCCGGTTTCCACCCACAGTCCAAAGATATGCAGGTTAATTCTCTTTTTAAGGTCACTGGCGGTCGTGTAAGCATTTCACTGCATATCGTACTGTGAATGACTGTGTATGTGACGAATAAAATTTGAATTTGAGGTTAGGCTAATTGGTGTTTGGCACCCTGTCCAGGGTGTACCCTGCCTTGTGCCCTAAGCCTCCCGGGATAGGTTCCAGGTTCCTGCGACCCTGAATACAGGATAAAGTGGTATAGAAGATGAGTGAGTGAGTAAGAATATGTCTTAGTGTTTAATATAAGATGGAAACTTGGAAACGTAAACCTCAACAAAAGAAAAAGAAAAAAAAACTTTTTTTTTTTGGAGGCTGAAATTAATTCAATTTTATTTATATAGCGCTTTTAACAATGGTCATTGTCTCAAAACAGCTTCACAAAAATGAAAGAAAATTTACAAAAAATGAAAACCATTTTTAGAAAAGAAAATTATTGGAAGTGTGTATGTGTGAGAAAAATGTGTCTAGATAATAATGAGATGAATGAATGATGAATGAAATGTCTCTGATGAGCAAGCCAGGGGTGACAGCGATGGTGGCAAGGAAAAACTCCCTGAAATGGCATTAGGAAGAAACCTTGAGAGGAACCAGACTCAACAGGGAACCCATCCTCATTTGGGTGATAACAGATAGAAATGATATACAGTGGTGTGAAAAACTATTTGCCCCCCTCCTGATTTCTTATTCTTTTGCATGTTTGTCACACAAAATGTTTCTGATCATCAAACACATTTAACTGTTAGTCAAAGATAACACAAGTAAACACAAAATGCAGTTTTTAAATGAGGGGTTTTATTATTTAGGGAGGAAATAAATCCAAACCTACATGGCCCTGTGTGAAAAAGTAATTGCCCCCTGAACCTAATAACTGGTTGGGCCACCCTTAGCAGCAATAACTGCAATCAAGCGTTTGCGATAAGTCTTTTACAGCGCTCTGGAGGAATTTTGGCCCACTCATCTTTGCAGAATTGTTGTAATTCAGCTTTATTTGAGGGTTTTCTAGCATGAACCGCCTTTTTAAGGTCATGCCACATCATCTCAATAGGATTCAGGTCAGGACTTTGACTAGGCCACTCCAAAGTCTTCATTTTGTTTTTCTTCAGCCATTCAAAGGTGGATTTGCTGGTGTGTTTTGGGTCATTGTCCTGCTGCAGCACCCAAGATCGCTTCAGCTTGAGTTGACGAACAGATGGCCGGACATTCTCCTTCAGGATTTTTTGGAAAAAAGTAGAATTCATGGTTCCATCTATCACAGCAAGCCTTCCAGGTCCTGAAGCAGCAAAACAACCCCAGACCATCACACTACCACCACCATATTTTACTGTTGGTATGATGTTCTTTTTCTGAAATGCTGTGTTACTTTTACGCCAGATGTAACGGGACACGCACCTTCGAAAAAGTTCAACTTTTGTCTCGTCGGTCCACAAGGTATTTTCCCAAAAGTCTTGGCAATCATTGAGATGTTTTTTAGCAAAATTGAGACGAGCCTTAATGTTCTTTTTGCTTAAAAGTGGTTTGCGCCTTGGAAATCTGCCATGCAGGCCGCTTTTGCCCAGTCTCTTTCTTATGGTGGAGTCGTGAACACTGACCTTAATTGAGGCAAGTGAGGCCTGCAGTTCTTTAGATGTTGTCCTGGGGTCTTTTGTGGCCTCTCGGATGAGTTGTCTCTGCACTCTTGGGGTAATTTCGGTCGGCCGGCCGCTCCTGGGAAGGTTCACCACTGTTCCATGTTTTTGCCATTTGTGGATAATGGCTCTCACTGTGGTTCGCTGGAGTCCCAAAGCTTTAGAAATGGCTTTATAACCTTTACCAGACTGATAGATCTCAATTACTTTTGTTCTCATTTGTTCCTGAATTTCTTTGGATCTTGGCATGATGTCTAGCTTTTGAGGTGCTTTTGGTCTACTTCTCTGTGTCAGGTAGCTCCTATTTAAGTGATTTCTTGATTGAAACAGGTGTGGCAGTAATCAGGCCTGGGGGTGACTACAGAAATTGAACTCAGGTGTGATAAACCACAGTTAAGTTATTTTTTAACAAGGGGGGCAATCACTTTTTCACACAGGGCCATGTAGATTTGGAGTTTTTTTCCCTCCCTTAATAACGTAAAGCTTCATTTAAAAACTGCATTTTGTGTTCAATTATGTTATCTTTGACTAATAGTTAACGGTTTTTGATGATCAGAAACATTTAAGTGTGACAAACATGCAAAAGAATAAGAAATCAGGAAGGGGGCAAATAGTTTTTCATACCACTGTAACATCATGTGTGTTGTGCAGGTGAAAGTTCAATATGACAGAAATTATTTAAATTGACATGAAAACCAGTTCAGCATAGGGACGAGTCAGTAGGTGCAGAGGGCAGATGAGGTCAGGATCACTGGAAGCACAGGAGCAGCATGTGTAGCTCCAACCATCATAAAACTGAATCCAGCTGGAGCTGGTCCTTCTCTGGACGCCGCAGGAACCTCGCAGGGTCGGCCTTTGTCTACTGAAGCTAGCACAATCTTCCGATGCCTCAGGATGGGTAGAAAAATACAGAACAGATGGGGAGAAGTAGCGTAGTTGCCATTCGGGATAGGTGTACTGGAGTATGAGGTTATGGGATGAGTTATGTGTATGCCAGATTATGAGGTTATGGGATGAGTTATGTGTATGCCAGATTAAAGAGATGCGTCTTGAGTCTACTTTTGAACTGGGAAACCGTGTCTGCTTCCCGAACACTGTCTGGAAGGCTATTCCAAAGCTTTGGAGCTAAATATGAAAATGCCCTACCCCCTTTTGTAGATTTTGAAATTCTGGGAATTACCAGAAGTCCGGAGTTTTGTGATCTTAAGGCGCGTGGTGGATTGTAGCGTATCAGAAGACTGGTTAGGTATGTGGGAGCTAAACCATTTAAGGCCTTGTATGTCAGTAATACTATTTTGTAATTTATTCTAAACTGAACAGGTAGCCAGTGCAGGGATGATAATATTAGGGTTATATGATCATATTTTCTGGATCTAGTGAGAACCCTGGCGGGCTGCATTTTGGACTACTGTAACTGAAGCATGTTTATTGAGGATGCAGGACAACCACCTAGCAGTGCATTACAATAGTCCAGTCTGGAGGTCATGAATGCATGAACTAGCTTTTCTGCATCAGATACGGATAAGATGCTCCTAAGTTTGGCAATATTTTTAAGATGGAAAAAGGCTGTTTTTGTGATATTTGAAATGTGATTTTCAAAAGACAAGTTACTGTCTAATATTACGCCCAGGTCTTTTACTGCTGAGCTGGTAGTAACAGTACATCCTTCTAAACGCAGGCTGAATTGTGAAAGCTGTTGTGTGCTGGTTTTGGGGCCAATAAGTAATATCTCTGTCTTATCTGAATTTAATAAAAGAAAGTTATTGGTCATCCAATCTTTTATGTCCTGGACACACTCAGTTAATCTAGACAACTTAGGTATTTCGTCTGGTTTTGTTGAGATATATAATTGGGTATCATCAGCATAACAATGGAAACTAATCCCATGTCTTCTAATGATGTTACCCAAGGGAAGCATGTATATTGAGAACAGCAGAGGTCCTAAAACTGACCCTTGTGGGACCCCATATTTCACTGGCAATACACCAGACGGTTCTCCATTCAGATCTACAAAATGGTATCGATCAGACAGGTATTGTCATGCACACCCAATCCGCGACCGGCACTAGGACCCGGAAGTAAGGCGGTCGTGAACCAAGAAGTATAAAAGGAGTAAACTAGCCAGAGCATATCGCTCAGTCATTGAGTTTCGGCCCATGTCGGTTCCGGCTGTCCGTCTGCTAAACCGTGAGTACTCACTATCTTTGGTTTGCTTCCTGATATTGTGTGTGTATTTATAGGACGCGGGTTAAATTTGTGTTTTTCCCTTGCTCCCCTGTCGTGAGAGTCCTTATACTAAATCGCGTGGTTATCCTGCCTACTCGCTTACATCCGCGTTTGGGTTTACAATCCACGCTACATTGGGCTATACCGCTAAAGCTGCGTCTTCTGGTCACCGAGGTTAGTTCATCCTGACAGAATGACTGAGCCCTCCGCAGTGAACCCAGCGGATCATGCGCACCTCTGAGACGTGGTAGATCGGCACACCGCGCTTATCGATAAGCTAACCGGAGAGATCGCTAATCTGCGCCGGGGCCTCCAAGACGTAGCGGCCTTGCGCCGTGAGGTCGCGGAGTTCCGGCGGGAGAACGCGGATCTCCGCGCGGCTGTAGATGGCGCGGCTAGCCGGCCTCCCGTCGCGGCGGCCGCAGCGCCGCACCAGCCGCCCCCCCCCTCCTTCTGATGTATTTCTTGCGCTTCCAGACAAATGGGATGGCACCGACGGGAGATGGAGTGTGTTTTTGTCATCACTGAATCTGGTGTTTGAGTTCAATTCCACTAAGTACTCCACCGATCGGCTACACATTGCTCTCCTTGTCTCATTGCTATCCGGGCAGGCAGCTGAGTGGGCCACGGCAGTACTTCGTTCTGATTCTGACACCGCCCATTCCTACAATGAGTTCACCCGTCAACTCAAAATGACTTTTGAACACCCTGTGGGCGAGGTGGAGACCGATACCAAGCTTTACCACCTGCGGCAGGGAGGATCGTCCGTGAGCCGCTACACTGCAGAGTTCCGCACCCTCGCGGTACAGACATCTTGGGGAGATGCCGCACTCTGGACATCCTACTACGAGGGACTGGCTTCTCGGATTAAAGACGAACTAGCCGGACGAGAGCTACCAGCCACACTGGAGGGATTAATTCAGCTCGCCCTCCGCATTGACCAGCGCCTCCTCTCTCGTCCGAAGCCAGCCCCGAGGACCCTGCTGCCTACCTCCATCCACGCCTACACTCCATCTCGACCACCAAACCTTCATTCCCGCCACCACTGAACATGTCAGATCTCCACCTCCTGCCGTGGTTAACACCGGAGCCGGGGAACCCATGCAATTAGGGCGCGCCTCCCTGACCATGACGGAACGAGAACGAGAACGCCGGTTTCGAGAGGGATTGTGTGCCTACTGTGGGTCGGCGGCCCACCACCGAGCAATCTGCCCACTGCGCCCGGGAAATGCGCAGCCCCTGGTGAGCAGGAGGAGAGACTCGCCGGGCACCATCCACCTCTCCACCACTACCAACGCCACCACCTCTCGCCTCACGGTTCAGGTAACCCTCCAGTTTGGCCACAAATGGGTCTTAAGTACCGCATTCATTGACTCTGGTGCCGCAGGTAACTTTATTGACTCCACCAATGCCAAAGAAATGGGAGTGAAGATCGAGGCGTTATCCCAGCCTCTTCGTGTTACATCAGTCGACGGTTGGCCCCTCTCCTCCAGCCCCATCACTCACCAGACCCAACTCCTCACTTTCATCATCGACCAACACCATGAACAGCTGCAGTTCTACCTCACTTCCATCTCGTCTCCTACCGTCATACTCGGCTATCCCTGGCTGCTACAGCACGACCCTTTCATCTCCTGGGCAAAACCGGATCCTCCAGTGGGGGCCGACCTGCACAGAACTCTGCCTACGGGCACAGGCTGGGACATGTTCCAAGGAGTCCGAGGCCCCTGAAGTTGACGCCATCCCACCTGAATATAGGGACCTGGCTAAAGCCTTCTGCAAGAGAAAAGCCACTCTATACGACCTGGCGATAGAGCTTCAGCCAGGTTCCATTCCCGACCGCGGCCACCTTTACTCCCTATCGGCCACCGAGACGCAAGCTATGGAGGAGTACGTCGCCAATGCCCTACGTCATGGCACCATCCGGCCCTCCTCCTCACCAGCAGCCGCAGGGTTCTTCTTCGTTAAGAAGAAAGGGGGCGAACTTCGCCCTTGTGTCGATTATCGGGGGCTGAACAAGATCACCATAAAAAACCGACACCCGCTACCGCTCACCAACTCAGCCCTGGACACTCTCTCTGGTGCCACCGTATTCACGAAGTTGGACCTCCGGAGCGCCTACAACTTGGTGCGCATCAGAGAGGGTGATGAGTGGAAAACAGCATTCATCACGCCCACCGGACACTACGAGAGCCTGGTCATTCCCTTTGGACTCTGTAATGCAACCTCGGCCTTCCAACGGTTTATCAATGACGTCCTCAGGGATATGCTGGGCCGATGGGTGTTCGTCTACTTAGACGACGTCCTCATTTACTCTCATAACCTCAAAGAACACATCCAACATGTTCGGGCCGTCCTAAAGAGATTGCTCGCTCACCAACTGTACTGCAAGCTGGAAAAATGTGGCTTTCACAAGCACTCCACCACGTTCCTGGGTTTTGTCATCTCGCCCCAGGGTGTGGCCATGGACCCACAGAAGCTCGAAGCTGTACGTCACTGGCCCCTACCCAGAACACTCAAACAGCTTCAACGGTTTCTTGGGTTTGCGAATTTCTATCGTCGCTTTATCCGGGGCTACAGTACAGTTGCAGCACCACTAACCACATTGACCAGGCCCTCGGACCACCCTTTTCGACTCACCCCCGCCGCCAACTCCGCCTTCCAAGAGTTGTGTCATCGCTTCACCACCGCCCCCATCCTTCTCCACCCCGATGCCAACAAACCTTTCGTTGTGGAGGTGGACGCATCGGATGTGGGGGCCGGCGCCGTTCTCTCCCAGCGAGGTCCAGACCAGAAACTGCACCCTTGTGGTTTCTTCTCCAAGAAATTTAATCCCACTCAGCAGCGATACGGAGTAGGGGACCGCGAACTGCTGGGCATAAAGTGGGCCTTGGAGGAATGGCGTCACTGGCTCCAGGGCGCCAGTGAGCCGTTCATCGTCTGGACCGACCACCAGAACCTCATCACCATCAGGAACCTAAAACAGCTCAACCCACGACAGGCATGGTGGGCCCTGTTCTTCAAGCAATATGACTTCCACCTGTCATACCGCCCGGGGTCCAAGAATACCGAGGCCGACGCACTGTCCAGACAACATGATGAGGACCTGCCCTGGGCGGAACCCGTGCCTGTCATCACCTCCTCCCGGACACCAGGGAGCTCGAAGAACCTGTCCTTCATCGAACGGGCGTTCTAGTGGCCCGCCATGAGAAGGGAGGTCACGGAGTTCGTTCAGGCGTGCCCAGTGTGCACCAGGGCCAAGGATACAAACCAACCATCTCCTGGAGAGCTCCAACCACTTCCAGTTCCTCGACGGCCCTGGACGCACATCGCCCTGGATTTCATCACGGGCCTGCCGGTTTCCGACGGAAAAAACACCATCCTTACCATTGTTGATCGGTTCTCCAAGGCAGTGAACTTGGTGGCCCTCACCAGACTCCCATCAGCTAAAACCACCGCTGAGCTGATAATGGAACACGTAGTACGCTTGCATGGGTTCCCCAAGGACATCGTCTTGGACAGAGGGCCCCAGTTCACCGCCCGGTTCTGGAAGGCCTTCTGCCGTCTGATCAATTCCACCAGCAGTCTGTCATCTGGATACCATCCCCAGACTAATGGTCAGACGGAACGGACCAACCAACAACTGGAGCGCTACCTAAGATGTTTTGTTGCTGATCGCCAGTGCTCCTGGGCCCGCTACCTCATATGGGCAGAACTATCTCACAATCTTCACGTTTCCTCTGCCACCAACTTAAGCCCATTTGAGGTGTGCTATGGTTTCCAACCTCCGATGTTCGCCCATCAAGAACCGGAGGTTGATGTACCGTCGGCCCAACAGTTGGTCCGTAGGTGTCGACGGGTCTGGAATCAAGCCCTGGAATCAATAACCGTTACATCACTCAGCACCACCGTCGACACCCTCTGGGACGCTTGTACAACGTAGGTGACAAGGTATGACTATCTACAAAGAACCTCCATCTGCACACGGAATCCCGGAAACTTTCACCTCGCTTCATCGGACCATACAGCATCACACTACGAATAAACCCTGTCACCTACCGGCTCCAGCTGCCTGCGGCGCTCCGGAATCACCCCATATTCCACACATCCCAACTCAAACCCTTCATCACCTCTCCGATGATTCCACCCACCCCCCCTGCTCCTCCTAAGCAGGATAAGCACTTCAAATGAATTAACCCTGGGCCTTATTTTCTGACTAACAGTGAGTATATCATTGTAGATAGTGGCGACACCACCACCGCGACCAATTACACGGGGCTCGTGCTTAAAGAAATATCCTGACGGAGTAGACTCATTCAGACCAATATATTCATTTGGTTTAAGCCAGGTTTCGGTGAGACAGAGTACGTCAAGGCAATAATCTGAGATCATTTCATTAACAATATGTGCTTTAGGCGCAAGGGATCTAATGTTGAGAAGTCCAAACTTTAGAGGTGGATTTTGACTACTTATTTGGCCTTTTTCTGGTTTTCTGGTTATCAGATTGTTTCGGGCAAATTTAACAAATTGATTCCTTTTTCTCACTATTCGGGGAACAGACACAATTTCTATAGGACAAGTTATGTGTGTTCGTCTATCACTATGGTGAGTTGTGATGTGGCTAATATGTTTGGAATCTACGGTATGACTTACCGCCAGTCAGATGGTTCGTAGTGTCCTGGAGATGTTGTCAATGAGGACTGCTGCTCCAGCTCTGCTAGGGTGCAGGCCATCAGTGTGGTAGAGCCTAGGATGCTCCCAGAAAACATTCCAGTTATCAACAAAGGGTAATTTCTGTTGTCGACACCAAGATTGTAACCATTCATTAAAGGCATATAATCTACTGAACTTCTCGATTCCTCACTGAAATCTGGGAAATCTGGGTCCAGATACGACGATCCTTGTCGTGGGTGATGTGACCTTCTCGACCAGGCTCCTGATGTCCTTCTTTAGGATTTCCGTCTGCCTCAGCCTGGTGTCGTTCGTGCCAGCATGAAGGACCACAGCTCCAATGTTCTTCCTCAGGGCAGCAGGCACCTGTGCAGCAACATCAAGAAGGCGTGCACCAGGTAAACAGCGAGTGTACGCCTTACCTTTAGCCGTGGTAGCACGTACATGACGAAAGATGGAGTCTCCGATGACCAGCGCATCGTGTGCCGTCTCGCGGAGAGGAGCGAAGCGGTTTCGGGTCGAGATCTCAAAGACGGGTGGTGGCGGAGGGGGAGAGGTCCTCGCCCGGGGCTTGTTGCGCGCCTTCCGCTGCTGCTGTATCCAGGCTCTATGGTATCCCAGCACCAGGGGAAAGCTGAGTGGGCTGTGTCCTTGGTGTGATGGACCTGGGCAGAGAAACATGCGGGGATGAGGTTGTCGGAGAATTCTCTCGCTGAGAATTTACCTGTGACAGGTGAGCGACGGTCCGCGACGATTCCAGCGTCGCTTTCCGCTGCTGTAGCCGGGCCAGCTTCACCTGTACCTCGCGGATCAGCTTCTCCACGGCCTCCAGCTCCAAATCCACCGAGTGCAGCTCCATTGTCTCCTCACCTGCACTCAGAGGCAGAGTCACAACCGACATGGTGTACTCTTTGTAAGGGGACGAAAAATATAAAAAATTGGTCAGTCTGGCGGAGCTCGGAAAAAAGCAGCATCTCAGCGTCCTCGTACAAGGGTTGCCTAAATTAACACTTAGGCTGGAAGAATGGAAGGATATCATTACAGAGATTTACCAAATACCAATTGATGTACTACAAAATTGCCATTGTGAACTATGACCACATTTCTGTGTTGTCTTTACATAACAAGAAATTCTAAATATAATTCAGAAATGAAAGGTTAAATGTAAATAAAAAAGGTACAATGATGTAAAACACATGAAATATTTCCAAATATATGAAACATAAAATTTAACAATTTTTTTATCCCTGATAAAGATGGCTAGGGCAAACTTTGTATATACTGTATGCTACAGTATGCTTCATTAGTCTGTTAATGGGTTCACATTTCCAAAGACGTTGTCCAATCATAAAAGAGACGTGTTGTATCAGTGAAGCCAATTATACGCAGGCATACAACTGTGACTGTGAACCAAAACTGCCCTCGTGAGCACAGACGTGCACGTCTTTGGAAACGCTGCATGCAAGTGCTGTTGAAAGCCCTCACAAAAATGAGTATATGTTCATGGGTTAAATTTGATTTGCGTATGCTTCTAAATCCTTGCAGATTTATCCCATTTGCACTCGCTGATTTTGCCATTTTTTAACACCATATTTTTTCTTTTACTTTTCTTTGAAAGTTAAAATACAAGTGTAAAGAGATTTCCGCTGAGGAAAAAAGTTGGGAAAAAATTTAGGTGATTGTAAAAATCTCTATAAAGGTGTTTTCCTTATGCCTGGGAAACCAGGGTGTAAATCCTGATGACACCAAAGCCATTGGTGTCTGGAAGTCAAAAGAAAAATGTGTTCATGAGGCAAATGTGCGAATGAAGCAAACTATAGTACAGTGGAACCTTGGATTAGGAGTGTAATTCGTTCCGGAAGTGGGCTCGTATTCCAAAACACTCGTAAACCGAATTTAATTTTGCCATAGGAAATAATGGAAGTTGAAATTATTCATTCTACAGCCCAAAAAAATAAATACATAAAAATAATTAATACAAAATAAAAAGTAAAAATAAAACAAATTAACCTGCACTTTAAAAATAAATCCTGACAGATAAGTGTTTCCGTATATGCAGGCGCTGTGTGTGTGTTTGGGTCTGTTGTTATGTGTGCATGCGTAATTTGACACTGTGCCGGTTCACAAACACACACACATAGCGCCTGCCTGCTGCTCTCTCTCTCTCTCACTAAAGGCGAGAGAGAGAGAAAGAGTGTGTGAACCGGCACAGTGTCAAATTACACACGGGCACACACATAACGATAGGCTGAGGGAGAAAATGCGTGCACAGATGTTGATTATACCAGTAAGAGATGAGCACTAAGACCCAGCTGATGATTACCCACTTCTACAGCGCAAGAGAGAGAAAAACCATTGGCTCAGTTGTGATCACGTGACGCTCGGTGTCAAAATAAGAAGCACATACGTGATACATGATACTCTGTACTCGTAAACCAAAACAATGCTTGTTTTTCAAGTCAGAATTTATTAAAAATCTTTGCTCGTCTTGCGGAACACTCGTAACAGTTCCACGTTACTCCCACGTTACTTCCACGTTTCTAAATAAGTTCATATTAGTTAGCATTTTTACTGTTCATAAAGTTTGTACTCCTGCTTCCACACAAATAGATGTGTAACTGGATAAACTGGATATTTCTATTATATTTTTTGCTCACTTAACGACTTAAGCCACCTTATTAAGATCAGCCATAACTACTGTATGTAAGCCAGCATTTAAGCAATAACCTAATAGGCCAAGGATATGGCTATGCAAAAATCATGCAGATACAGTTCAAGAGCTTTATGTAATGGTCACATCAAACATCAAACATAAGGAAAAAAAATTTATGTTTATAACTTTGATCATTGGATGGTTGTTGGTATCATATGAGCTGGCTTGAGTATTTCAAAAACATGGGAATTTCATATGCAACAGTCAGAAAATTATATTTTTTTTAAAAGTGAGAAACAGTTTTGTGTGTGAAAATACAAGGTAGAGTCAGAGGAAAATATAGAAAAACAGAGAAAGTTATATCCCGTTAAGGCTTTGGTGTGCAGAAAAACATGCACAGCATGCACAGCACATCAAAACTTAAAATGGATGGGATACAACAACAGAAGATTGCAATGGGTTCCACTCGTCTCAATCAAAAACAGGAATATGAAACTCAGACTCACTGACAGTTGAAGATGTGAGCAAAAAATCCTGCAACGAATTGGATAATTGCATAAATTGTGCTTTTTGCATGGTGGCTTTTGCTTCATGTTATAAGCACTCTGGGTTTATCCCTGTTCCGCTTGTCACAAAGGCCTCCTTTATGTTTAAGTCTCCATAATATGTCAGCGTCAAAAGATACTACACACATACACATTCACACACACATATTACCGACATATACACACAAAGCAGTTTTGTTTGCTGGTACTGGAAACCACAGTAAGAAAAATACAGCCATTTTATCACACAAGTCATTTGAATGATGAAAATCAGGTGTATGAAGTTAAGTTCCTCCAAAGCTGTAATGTTTGCATGTGGTGTTTCCTTGTGGATATGTGTGTGTGTGAGCATACACGTGATGCTAACATCTCTGTTAAACTTCATTGTATCAGTGTAGGGTTTATCTGCTTATTAGCTTCAGTTTGACTATACGAATCTCCATATTTATGATTTATCTGTAACAGGAAAGATTTTACACATACTTAGTTACAAATATTTGCACTTTACCTGTTTATTAACAAGCAGCTCAGCCTGCAACTTTTAACCATCTTCAAAAAAAAAAAAAACATTCTGAGAAAGGCTGTTGAATAATGTCATTAGCGTACATCTTTAGATCTCCTTTAAGGAGATTATTGTAAATTAACTGATAATAATAATAATAATAATAATAATAATAATAATAATAATAAACAGAATATGTATTTAATTTGCTTAATAGAAACGTGGATCAGACCAAAATGTTTACCAGTTACAGATTAACAGTTTGACTGCAAAATTTGTTTGCCATTTTCTTGTGCCCACTTTCTTCACACAAGATTGTCTATCCCAAAGATTTTTTTTCTTTTTCTTCCTGAAAGTCGCTCTGTATTCTTTAGTCATCATTCCGACATCATTATCATTATCAGTTTACATACTGTACAGTATATCACAGTACACATATATCACATGATTCATATGGGTTCAGTTTCACTTATATCTAGTTATCTATCTATTTATATAATAATATAACAGTCTGACAAGACAGTTGTTTAAAATAGATAAAAAAGGATATACCAGTCTCATTGAGGAGCTGATCCTGCACGGAGGGGATCTAGTGTGATCAAATGCATGCCACAGAACAAAATGGCATCATGCTGTTTTTTGGCATTGAGACAAATCATTACTGTTCTGTTAATAACATGTTTCACAAACTGAGTTGTAAAACCATCGTCTATATTGAAAAAGCACTTAATATTTAAGCTTTACACATAGCAGATATTGTACACTGAAGGAATTTAACTCGAACCACTGCTTCACTATTGAGAAAGAACAATGACTTTGGGGTTGGTAATTACGGTAATTAGGGTAATAATGTAGCCCAAGCACTTTATATACAGTATATATGCTTCATGGTGAAGTAGAGGTCAGCACTGTGGCCTCACACCTTCCTGTTCTTCCCGTGCTTTGAGAATATGTGTTTGTTCGTTAACTTTGTATATCGCTTATCCTGTAAAGGCTGGTGGGAAACTTGACGCCTACTGTATCTTGTTCAACTTTTTTGTTGTACAACTGATGAAATTATAGACAGAGTAAAGAAAGCCAAATACTATGCAGTGATCATGGACAGGTTTCCAAACTTTCAGAGGGCACACACTCAGCTGCACTCACACATTTATATAATTATATACTGTATAGTATACCCTGGTTTATTCTAATTAGCACCCCTCTTCAGCCTGGTAGGCTAGAACCAGTTAAGGAAATCACCTTTATTGTTCACAGGGAGAACGTAAACTGTAATACTGTATATCACTATATGTTGTCCTAATATTTTTAGCCACCAGTGTGTGTGTGTGTGTGTGTGTGTGTGTGTGTGTGTGTGTGTGTGTGTGTGTGTGTGTGTGTGACTGCTGCACATACGGTATCTGTTTGTGCAGGCTGATTTTCTCTTCTATAATTATTATTATTTTTATTTTATTTATTTATTTATTTATTTATTCATTTATTATTATTATTAATTATTATTATTATTATTATTATTTTTATTTTTTTTTTGTTAAATTTCTTTCATTTTTGTGAAGCTGCTTTGAGACAATGACCATTGTTAAAAGCGCTATATAAATAAGATTGAATTGAATTGATTTATGCCTCTGCGTCAAGCCTGTGCAGAGACTACAGTCTTGTGAGCATTTAATTCTTGTGCAGTGGTATGTCTGTGTCATTCTGCAATTATACATACAAACCACTAGTTGCAGTGGAAACTCTCCATTACAATATATATATATATATATATATATATATATATATATATACCCGCGTCCTATAAACACACACTCGAATCAGAAAGATAACCCAAGAAAGTGAGTACTCATGAAATGGCAGGGAGACGATCCGAACCGACATGGGCGAACTCAATGACAGAGTGAAGTGAAGCGCCATCTTGGCTCCTTTTATGCTTCCTGTTTTGCGACCGTCCTACTTCCAGGTCCTAGTGCCGGCCGCAAAACGGGTGTGTGTGACAGTGGGAATTTTGAGTTATATGCTGATGTCTCAGAGACATATTCCCAAATTGCAAAGTCTCTCCATGCTATGTCTTACCAATGTACCTTTAAATATTGGGTAGACATTTTATGTTCTGCTGTCCAAACATTATCTAGGGTGCATTTTCGAGTCAGTGCTGACAAACAAACACAGGTATACATCAGGGGCCTGTTTCAGAAAGGAGGTTAAGTGAAAACTCAGAGTTTGGTAACCCTGAGATAAGAGAAAGTCAGAGTTTTCCATTTCAAAAAGGCAGGTTTGTCAAACCCGAGAAAGCAGGGTAACTCAAGCCTGTTTCTGAAAGAGAGGTAACTATTACTCAGAGTCAGTTACTCGGAGTTTCTGTCGGTCTCCTCCCCTTTTTTAAAGACGCAGCGGTATTTCTCGCCGTAGCCTTAGTCATTCATTGGCCACATTTCGGACACAAACAGAGAAGACAGTTAGGAGAACGGCTTGTCCTTTTTTGGAGGATCCCATAAATGAATTGGCTGCATTAATTCAAAGAGAATTACATTTACTGTACGTCGGGCAAGGATTTTGAGACCCAGAGTGGATTTTTTGTCTTTCCCCCGTACATTTTTGTTTGAGTGTTACCGTTTTTCATTGCCATCAATTACTGTACATATATCCATAATCTAATCCGTCCTTACATAACTAATATCACCCATCGTGGCCGTGCTCTTACATCCAAGCAGATACTATGTGCAGCTTTACATTTCTTTGCTAATGGAAGCTTTCTGTACAATATCGGGATGCGGAGCATATTAGTAAGGCCACTGTATGCAGAGCTGTATGGAAAGTGTGCCTCGCTCTGAAACGCTTTCTGCACATTTTTGTGGTGTTTCCTGGCCACAAACCCCTGGGAGTCATCAAAGAGGAATTTTACAGGATTGCTGGTTTGTAGCTTTCAAATAATTTCAAATGTAATATATACATATATGTTCAGTTTATAACATTTTGCTGTGACCTCTGACAGTAATGTAATATTTAAAATTACCCTCAGGATTTCCCAATGTGGTTGGATGCATTGATGGCACACATATACCCATCATTGCACCAACTGAAAATGAGGGAGACTATGTTAACAGAAAGCCAATCCACAGCATTAATGTGCAGGTACTCTGAGTTACATACAGTTTACAATCGTGAAATACCACATATATATATACCTGTATACTATATGTCATATATCTTATTCTCTCCACTGTGAAGGTCATATTTGATGCTGCACATATCATCACCAATGATGAGGCCAAGTGGCCCGGCTCTGTTCATGACTCATGGATATATCGTGAGTCGACCCTAAGCAACAGACTGCAAAGTGGTAAGTACAGTAAATGTATGCACTACACACTTAGGCACTTCAATGCAGCACTAAACCAATGTGAAACTTTGCACTAACCCCTTACCCAGAACCTGAACAAGGGCCACAGCAGCGATTTAATGTGGCACACAGCAAAACTAGAGGCAGGGTGGAAATGACAATAGGTCTGTTGAAAGCACGTTTCCAGTGCCTACGTCACCTCAGGGTCACCCTTGAAAGGGCCTGCGACATCATTGTGGCATGTTTAGTTCTTCATAATATTGCCATTTTTAGAGGGGAACAACATCCTGCCCTACACATACAAAACCCAGAGGAAGACCCCATCCACCCTGCAGATTTCCAGGATGGAAGTTGGAAGCCTATAAGTCCGAGACCTTATATGCCACAATTCATTCTCGGATTAATTCAGCCACCACCACCACAAAAAAAATTTTTTTAATAAAATAAATGAAATTTATTTTACATCACTTTATTTGGTCTTCTTTATTTCCTAAAAATTAAAAAGCAAATGGTAAATTTCTATATTCTTTTAAAAACTTTTATATAATCTACGAATTACAATACACACCTTACCTGTAGCTTGTGTTTCAGGATCTCTATCTCTATATCGGACTTTAAGATCTGTCGATCCAAGTATATCATTGCTTTATTGTTTTTTTTTATTTGCTTAATTCAATTCAATTCAATTCAATTTTATTTATATAGCGCTTTTAACAATGGTCATTGTCTCAAAGCAGCTTCACAAAAATTAAAGAAATTTAACAAATCATAATAATAATAATAATAATAAATAAATAAATAAAATAATAATAATAATAGAAAATAAATAAATAAAAACAAATAATAATAATAATTATAGAAAAGAAAATAATTGGAAGTGTGGATGTGTGAGAAAAATGTGCAGATAATAATGAGACGAATGAATGAAATTTCTCTGATGAGCAAGCCAAGGGTGACGGCGACGGTGGCAAGGAAAAACTCCCTGAGATGGCATTAGGAAGAAACCTTGAGAGGAACCAGACTCAACAGGGAACCCATCCTCATTTGGGCGACAACAGATAGAAATGATATAACATCTTAGCTTAAGTAGATGCAGTCTATATAACTCCTTTACGGGTAACTGAAAATACAGTAGTTTAGGGTTACATCATGTTGTACATTGAATAAAACTCTGGCATTTACTGTACATCACTGAACTGTGTTCATCTGTGCAGAAGAAGTTGATGGACCCTCCTCCTCCTCCTCCTCTTCCACACTCTGGAGGGTGGTGATGGGGGAAGACAAGAATACGTTTATACTTGGATATACTTACATTCTATAGGTTACTGGACACAAAAATGTGAAGATTGTTTGATGTCTACAGACATAACATTACCTCTATAGGCCTCTCTGTATCAGCAGAAATAGTGTCATCATCCCCTACATCCTGAGAAGAAGAGCATTTGGTTGAGCACACTTTATAATATTACTTAGCCTACTCAATACACCAGAAATTAGGACACTTACAACTGCCGGGGGTTCTGATAAGACAGGAGGCTCTAAAACGCAGATATTGCCGTCAGAATCTATTGACACCAATTCAAAAATGAAATATATATATGTGTGTGTGTGTGTGTGTGTGTGTGTGTGTGTGTGTGTGTGTGTGTGTGTGTGTGTGTGTGTGTGTGTGTAGCCCTCATACAGTTTATGTAGGCACTTGTGTCCTGTGGAGTGACTGGCTCTGATGAACACCAGGAATTCCCTCAGCCACTGGCCTTCCAGTGTTCAAATTCAGGGCCATCTCCTCAGCATTTGTGAGTGGTGGTGGTGGTGCAGGGTCTCCTCCTGTCTTGCGAGCCTCTGCCTTCTTTCTGTTGGCTGAAGAGACGTCAAATAAAACAAAAATGAGCACTGTATGAAAACAGCATTACACTGACATGTATTGTCATGTACATACTAAATGTCATTTGTGAAGAAAAACTACATCCATCACATGCTCAAACCTTACCTGATTGAATTATGTTTTTATATTTCATTTTCAGCTGCTGCCATGTTCTTTTAATACCTGCAGGATTGCACCTACATAACAATTAGATTCAAAATCATTTTAAGTTTTACCTTTGATATTACTGCAAAAAAATAATAATTAGCTTCAATTCACTGACCTTCAACAGGAACATGTACTGTAACTAGAGTAATGGGATTATTACTCGTTCTAAAAACTATTTTTTAGTACTGCTAACATTCTAAAGGTTATATGCATTCTTGTTTTTTCAAATTTGTTGTAGAAACTATGCAGTACCCTATTTTATGTAATTTAATGCAATTTCATATGAAATTACTTTACAATTATGGCCAGTTCCCAACATTTTCAAGTGAAAAGTCAATAAACGTCACACATTACTTATTATCTATTATACTGAAATATTTAAATACTTTAAATGTAAACTTACGAATTAACTTGAGCAGCTATGTTTTCCCCCACGCTTCCTGTCTCTGTTTCGCCGATGCAGTGGTGTTACTTTTTTTTTTTTAATATGTGCTCATATTTGCTATACGTTTGCATGAGCATATCAAGTTCAGCTGGGGAAAAAAATGCCGATCTCTTTTTTTCTGCTGTTGCCATGGTGACTCGTAATATCTGCGCTCCATTGATAATGGCTTTTTAGAGTCGCGGTGTAAACGCTTAAGTCTGAGTTAGTCCACTCAGAGTTGATTGAACTTACTCAGATCAGCTGTTCTGAAACCGAAAACTCTGAGTTTTTAATCTCTGGGTCAATCAACTCAGAGTTCAACTTTAAACTCCGAGTTGTTTGAACCTCCTTTCTGAAACAGGCCCCAGGTGAGTCAAAATTTGCTCTTGAACCCAGTGGCGGTTCTACACTGAATTGCACCCTGGGCGAGACTCCCTCCCGGCGCCCCCCCCCCCTCCCCCCAAAAAATTTATTTAAAAACTGCACATTTTGTACACACCACACGTTTTATTAAACTACTCATAAGTTAAATAAATATACTGTGTACAAACAAATATTATATACATATAGAATAAATATAGAACAAATCACAAGAAAAATAACTTATTTACTTCACTGCAGAACAGAAACCACAAACTGAAACTAAAATCTGACTTTTCTGGCCTTTCTAGATGCAAAGTCATCAATTATGGCATCATATGAGCTATGCTCCCCTATTGCATGATTTATGCTTATGACAGCAAGGCCAGTGAGCCGTTCCTGAGACATGGTTTACCTAATCAGGTATGTCTTGATTAACCTGAGTTTGGAAAAGCTCCTCTCTGCTTGAGCTACAGTCACTGGCAATGTAAGTGCAATCCTGAGAGCAGTCCAAAAGTTGGGGTAGATAGATCCTTATCTCTCAGATAGATCCTTATCGTACATAAAAGTGATAAGCTGAAAGAGGCTCATGGTTTTTGATTGAAGTCATTAGACACTATTAATCTAATATAATCTAATCTAAGGGAGGAACAATTAGCTCCTTGGTTAATTTACTGCCTCAAATTATATGCTTTGTCACGTAACAGAGTTATAGGAAATGGAAAATGTCTTTTAAACTATCTACACATATGTAAATTAAACTGGCTATTTACAGTATACTGTAAATATATTGTAAATATATTGACTATAGCCAACATTAACATAATAAACAATGGAAATAAATAACTGTACTTGCTGCAGTCTTGCTGCAAAGCATCATTTTGTGGTTACATTTTGTGGTATTTAATAGAAACCATTAGAATTTCTTTGATGGTTTGTAAATTAGGCTTTTATTGTGTGTGTGTGTGTGTGTGTGTGTGAGGTAAGCATAGCAAGAATCATAAGCAAGAAGGCTAACAAACCTAAGAGTTAACGTTATACCACTAATTAACATAATGACATGAATAACTTAATCATACAGAGAGAACATTGTTGCATACCTTTATCTTTTGCCCGTTTCTCCTCATCTTCATTTCTTTTTTTTTTCTAAATTGGACCCCTGACAGTTTTGGCCTTTTTCTCTCCATCACTGTGTTTATACTTTATAATCGACGATTCGACAATCAGCAGATTTCCCCCAACGCTGTCACTCAGGACCAGAAGTCAAGACTAAACCAATTCACCTCCACATCATAATCGTTTTTATTACCTATTTTTATTTGCCATTTCACACAATTAAATAAATGAAAAAAAGTGCAAATTACTGGTGTGTGTTTATAATATTTTGAATGAAATGTGCGTTATTTGTAAGAAAGTCAGGTAGACATAATTTAGCCCCCTTCATGTCTGCTTCATTTGGGAAAGGTGAACTGTACTCTGCGCCTCCCCCCCATCCCCCTGCCCTCCGTCATCCCCTCTCGCTCCCCTCTCCGCTCCCCCCCCCCCCCCCATCCCCCCGCCCCCTCCCGGTCTTCTCCGCTCGCTCAGCTTCTGTGCGGCTCATTCAGGGGCGGCGCGAGCGCAGGTATCACAGATAATAGAAAACTGCTTAGCGGCACAGATTATTATTTTTTACTCCAGGTTCATGTGCCGCCCCCCACGTGACATAAAAAAATGCCGCCCTGGGCGGCTGCCCACTTCGCCCTACCCTAAAACCGCCACTACTTGAACCACTGGAAAGATGTTTACTCGCAATTGTGAACCATCTATAAGAACATAATCTTGCATTTTGCGGAAACTCAGAGTGGTTGGTTGAGTCTGGCAATGCAATTTACCTTTGGAAAGTAGAACTGTTGGCTCAGTTTGACCCTGTCATGCGAAAGCATTTGAGAAAGTTTCAGGGAAAAGAGATCAGTGACACTTATTTAAGCAAGCACATTCTTAATGAACGTATTTCCCTTGTGGCAAAGTGTACAACTGATGCAATTATAGACAGAGTAAAGACAAAACTGAAAATTGTGAGACCTGAAATGGTGTCCCTATTCATGAGCACTGTGTTGTTGTTTTTTTGGCACAAGACACAGGGAGATGCATTCGTGGCTTGCATCTCACCCTAAAACATTTTTAATGAGTTTTTCACCATATTCATAGCTGAAAAAGCTGATGACAACAGGATGTTGATTACACCATGATAAGAATCTGAAGGAATCTTCTGTATGAGAGGAGCACCTATTCCAGTAACCATCGCAATCCAGAAGGCTAGGTAGACAGACAGACAGACAGAGAACGATCTTGACAACGGCTACTGTCTCATTGTAAGTTCAGCACATTGGTTTTGTGATTCCATCAGGACATATAAATGGATATTTTTTAATCCACTCATTCTTAAATGTCTGGTGTTCAGAATGAACATGTCTTTTCTTGCTGTTGGCTAATTTTGAGCACACCATTTCCACTCTTTTTACATATAAACATATGTAAATTCTTTAATGCAAATGACTACACCATTGCTGCTTGCAAAGGATGATGGGAAATGACTGGTTGATATCACTGGTTGATAAGAATGCACGGCTGGTACATGTAGGTAAGCTATTTGGCTCAAATGAGACAGAAATATTGCTATAGTGATGCTATTACAGCTGCTGTGTTTAGACCTGGTAGAAGATGACACGGAAAGCTGCAGATCTTTAAAAAAAAAAAAAAGTGCAGAATCTTTGTGATTCATGCAGATGGTTTAAATAGTGTTTGCACCCAGACCAAAGTCTGCTTATTGACTCTCCCTGGAATATAGACACATAGTGTATGACATACAGACTACAAACTCACTGTTCTGAATATTTTTTGACAAAGAAAGAGAAATTCAAGCAATGTAAATAAAGTGCTATAACATGCTCCAAAGTGTGAAGAGTTACAGATGTTCAGCTGTGTTTTTCGTCAAAATGTTCATGTTGCACCTGCAACTAAAGGTAAGATCCCACTTGTATGCCTAGATTAAAGTGGAATATGCTAATTATTATGGGCTGTTATCGTTGTATTTTAATAACGTACTGAGATTATGGTTGTGGAAAAATTAACATAGATATGAACAGATTGTGGCGGCGCGGTGGTGTAGTGGTTAGCACTGTTGCCTTGCACCTCCAGGGTCTGGGTTCGATTCCCCGGCCAGGCTCGATTCCCGTCTCTGTGTGCATGGAGTTTGCATGTTCTCCCCGTGCTTGGGGGGTTTCCTCCGGGTACTCCAATTTCCTCCCACAGTCCAAAGATATGCAGGTTAGGCTAATTGGCGTTCCTAAATTGCCCGTAGTGTGTGATTGGGTGTGTGAGTGTGTGTATGTGTGTGTGCCCTGCGATGGATTGGCACCCTGTCCAGGGTGTACCCCGCCTAGTGCCCGAAGTCTCCTGGGATAGGCTCCAGGTCCCCCGCGACCCTGAACACAGGATTAAGCGGTATAGAAAATGAATGAATGAATGAACAGATTGTATTGTTCCTTTTTAAGCTGCTTTTATATGGCCAGTGGTTGTTTGTAATTGTTTTGTCCAGCTTTCTTTGCTTCAAAGAATAAGCTTTTGCCTTTTGATGATGTTTTTCCATCAGGGACTTGGGGCAAGATTTGGTTTTATTATAGAATTACTTTGTAGTGTTGTATTACTGTCAGTAAGCAAGCGTTCACTGTTTGGTCACAATTCAGTGTCCACTCTGAACAATATCTGTCCATTAATTTTACAGTCTATAAATATTTTAATTCATTCATTCATCTTCTATACTGCTTTATCCTATATTAGGGTCGCGGGGACCTGGAGCCTATCCCAGGAGACTCTGGGCACAAGGCAGGGTACACCCTGGACAGCGTACCAATCCATCGCAGAGCACACACACACACACACACACACACACACATACACACACACACACACACTCATTCACACACTATGGTCAATTTGGGAATGCCAATTAGCCTAACCTGCATGTCTTTGGACTGTTGGAGGAAACCGGAGTACCCGGAGGAAACCCACCTAGCACAGGGAGAACATGCAAACTCCATGCACACAGAGACGGGAATCGAGCCTGGCCGGGAATCGAACCCAGACCCTGGAGGTGCAAGGCGACAGTGCTAACCACTACACCACCGTGCCGCCACAATCTGTTCATATCTATGTTAATTTTTCCACAACCATAATCTCAGTACGTTATTAAAATACAACGATAACAGCCCATAATAATTAGCATATTCCACTTTAATCTAGGCATACAAGTGGGATCTTACCTTTAGTTGCAGGTGCAACATGAACATTTTGACGAAAAACACAGCTGAACATCTGTAACTCTTCACACTTTTGAGCATGTAGTTTATAATTTTATAAATGATCATGCTAAAGCTTTTTTATTGCAATAACTTGAAACAGTACAACATAAAATTCAACACAATAATTTCGGTAAAATACAGATTAATTACAGTAATTAGGAAAGTAGGAAAAACAAAGGACAACATGAATAATATGGGAGTACAAAATAAAGGGAAAAGACATGAGAGGATAGTTGTGAGATATCAATAGTGGGAGAGATATTACCAAGAGACACACTTTCTTTAATTAAAAACAAAGTTTGTTGTTCTTGTATTAAAGTTAGTTTTAGAGACTTTATTTATAATAAATAGTGGAAAAGACAGTTGTGCCTTTTGCAATTTTTTTTTTATTATAAATGAAGAATTTTAATTTAAACCTAAATAATTAACTACCTGTCCGAGAGGTTTATTTTCCGAATGTTCATGATCAAGATAAAGCAACGAATGTGCAAAGAATTCTACGCCGCCATGTGGCGGACTCCTGCCACTTCTGAGCACGTTACGGTTCTTCCTTCTGAAAAGAGTTGGCAACATTTTTGTCTACTCTGCTTTGAAATCTGGCAACCCACTCCTACTCGCTGTGTGGTTCCTCTTCAGTTGTGAAAAGGGGCGAACGCCTTTCTGTAGTTTAAACTGGATTGTTGTAAATTAGAGAAATATATCACGTTCAGAGCTATTCTGTTAGCTGTTTATCTTCAACTAAAGTTATACAGTGTTATTTAATTATATATTTATTTATTATTGATTTGTCTAGTAACGGCTGTGAGAAAGAAAAATGGAGTCGGCTGTTAGCCGCTATCGAGTGGTAAGTCGTCTAGCGAAACTTACTAACCACATCATGCTTTCAATAATTATTACAAATCATTTAAGCATACGAATGATGTGCTTGTTTGTGTTTCGTGATGTTCGCTAGGCTTTAAATATCCGTCGTGTTGTTTCCAGATAGCACAGCTGCTAAAGTCACTAGCTGGATCTCGCGGTGGTTATCTGGTGCATTACGCAGGACTGACCGATATGTCGCTCTGTGTTTAGGACACATGTGAATAGAAACGAGTGCCATAGAATCGCATTTATTTCTTTGTAAAATCCATTATATTATTAATCCTAAGGTTACTTAGGCCTATGTGTGTGAAGTTGCGATTCGGCCACCGCCGACTTCCGCGTTCCAGACTGCACGGCCTTCTCTATAGAGTAACCTTCATCATCATCATCATAAGTTATTATTATACAAGTTGATGTACATGTCTACTGTCTAAACAGTGGAGTAGAATATCCTCCAAAGAGGTATCTGTTTAAAGAAAACAACAACTGCATGTTGATTGTGATCCTTCCAGGTGATTGACAGACTAATGAAGTTAGTGTAATAGTTGTGTAGTAGAGTTAGTTTGATTTAGAGAGTAGGTCAAAAAATGTATACACACCTCAGGAAAAGGAAAAAACAACAACTTGTACTTATATTTTTATTATAAAATATTGTTATACATGATGTATTTTAATAATAAAATATATTATGATTATACTATGATAATAGTGTTAATGATATAGAGACACACACAACAAGTTAGTTAAAAAAAAAAAGTAAAAGGAAGTATAATGTTTAAGTTTGTGTGTGTTATTGGGAATAGGTGTGTTTAGATGTGTACACATTGGAGTGTATTGATGGTACTGATGGATTGATACAGTGTGTGTGTGTGTACATGTCCCCAACATTTGAACAAGTTCTTTTCTAAAATCTTGTTAGTAAGTAGGGTTGGGTATCGTTTTGGTTTTTTTCGATACCGGTGCCAAATGGATACTTTGAAAACGGTACCGGTGCCAAAACGGTGCCTGAACCGATACTTTTAAGCCACAAAATTATAGTGGATGACTCGAGAATGAATTTTTATTGAACAAAACATTTTATGCTTAAAATTGAACAATATATTAAAAGTTTAAAGTATATATGAATATGTAAGCTTCAAATTTTAGCAATTCTTTTGCAGAAATTTCACCATATTTGCCTTTTCTGTCAAAATACGACTCCTTTCCTGACTTATTGCTCTGCACAGGACATGTATAGCCTTCTTTACAATGGTAAATGGGGTCACTGTTGTAGTGCTACTAGTACATGCTGGAAAGCCATAATTATAAACAGAATCCATGTTACATTAGTATTTTACAAATTGTTTGACTATTTGTTAACATGAATGCAAGATTTGCATTTTGCTATTAACATTACATTATCCTACTGCTAACCTGCGGACAGGCTGCTGTCGGCATCATAATCGGTTTTTTGCTACGGTTGGTGTGACTGGGACTGGGGTCGTCCACACTAATAGCGCCAGCTGTTGTCCACAACACGGTGCCTCCCTCTGCTTTAAACTTTATTCCGTCTGCCCTCGAATGTTTCATTAGATTTGACGTGTTTCCGCCTTTACACGCAACTGCTGTAAAACATTCGCTTCACGTCGCGGTGCCAGAATCCTTTCTTGTGAAATACAGCCACACTTTCGACCGTTTAGTTTTAGGCATTTTAACGAAAGTTTAATTTAGCATGCTAAGATAGCGGTAGACCGCCTGCTGCCGTCAGAGCGAGTGTAACGTTAGTTGCTGCATTCACGCGCATCTCAGATGGTCTCTCATTTCCGGATGATTTGTCCTTTTAATTTTTTTTATGTAATCTAATACACTATTAATCTACAAAAATATATGAATCTAGAGAACAAATATTTCAATCGACAGTTCAGGCATTTAAGTGGCACTGAAATGAGGCACCGAAATTCGCGTTCTGTTTCGGTCCGGTATATAGCGGTTCTATAGGTACCGGTGCCGTATTGCCACCGGTTTTCGGTACCCAACCCTATTCGTAAGTCCAACAGACATTGTCTAGGTAACGCAAGTGGCTATACACAGTATAAAAATAACACGTTCTATTATCTTGCCCTTGTTCTTTACAATCATGCTGATGGTTGATGAATTCATGTTTTAAAAAAAATAAATGAGCAGTGTCTGACATCTTTTCACCTCGCTTTCGACTTTAAAGAGCTGCTATTTTCACTTTTGTCTCCATCATTACTGCTTGGTGCTTCTTAGCAGTACCAGCTTCGTTGCCACTGCTTTTACGCTTGCTTTCAGACATCCTGGGATGCACTCTGCACACACGTGACAATGTATGCTGGAAAGGTGATCTAACTTTCCGCGATTGAATATGCACAAATGCATGTTCCTATCTTCAAATTATACTTCGAATGTTGGTATATAGGGAACTAACTGTATATGGTATTGATATTGTAAGTAAACCTGATCTAGTTTATAATATTTGCCAATGGTTTCATTTTTAATTAATAATTTACATCTTATTGTGTTTTTTTTTTTATATATATCAAACACTCATTTATCACTTTGTGTATTGTTCTAATGTTTGATTTGATTTATGAATTGTGACCCCATATTACACAGTAGTAATGTGTCTTGGAGTGTGTATATGGTTGAAAGGATCAATCGTAGTTGTAAGTCACCAGCTGTTCCCATTGAGGGGTCCGTCCGCACACACAACTTGGCACAGATTTTACACCGGATGCCCTTCCCGGCGCAACCCTCCTATTTTGGGCTTGGGAACGGCACTGCATCCAGTGGAGGTTTGGGGATTAGGTGGAAACCTGGCCTTCCGCATGGTCAGGCGAGACATTTACCACTGAGCCACCAGTGCCCTAAGCAGTTAAAAGGATCTATCTTAATTTAAAATAAATATTGCTAAAAATGGGATTCTTGGTTAAATCTTGAAGTTGGGTTAATGTCTGTGTTGATGCTGGAATGTTCTTCCCACATGTTTACATGGGGTTCCCTCCTGGTTCGGGGTTAGGGGTAACCCCTTTTTAATGTAATAGGCTTTTAAAAATGTCGTGTGTGGAATTTTGAGGTGTCAAAAATACTGTCAGTGGTGTGTCTTTGACTTATGTGGAAGTGACGTTTTTGAACAAGTTGCTCTTAGATTCATATCAGTTTTCTGAGAAGCGTTGCTGACTGACTGATAAATTGATTAAACCATTAAGTCTGTCATCATCAAATGCAAAAGTGTGACGAGGGAAATTTAGAAGTGTGGAACCGTGTGGTTGGGTGGGTGTGTTTTACAGTTAAAGATCTGCAATCCTGTAGATGTAAAATGTTTAAACTCATGTTTTAAGTAATACAGTATATTAATATAATAAAGACTTTCTAGCTGTGCTAAACAAATAATGTCAAAATAGAGCACAGGCCAAAAATCAGCATGTTCCAGAAGAATACAGTGTCACATTTTATTGCAATGTAATGTTGTAAAAATGCTAAACTACCTCAGGACGATTAAAAACACAGTCATCTACACAATGGCAGAAAGACATAATGAGTGACTTACAAATGATACTAAACAAGAATAATGGGAATTATCCATTATTTCATTAACCAGTGAACAGATTCACAAAATAATGGACAAAGTTACAGTTTTTCTGTATTCTTGCTTCACTGCTTTATGCTCATAAATACCATTTTGCATTCTTAGTTCTCAGCACCCTGCACTCATTTTTAATGATACTGCTGTCAGCTTTGTCATACTTTGCTCTCCTCATGCTCTTCAGTAAATGCGCTGATTAAGTGCCATAAAATGTTTCTTCAAAGGATTTGAGCTGTAGGACGATTCTGTAGTTCCTGCTCGTGATATTTTTTGCTTTGCTTCATTCATTAGTTGTAAAATACATACATTGCCTGGCAAAAAAAAAACAAGTTTGCACTCAGTAATATTTCATTTGGCCACTTTTGAGTTCTGAGTACAGTGAGCAATGTGGTGGCTGGTTAATATGTGGAAATGATTGCTAATGCTCCCATAACCACTTTTTAACATTTTAAATCCTGAAACATGACTCATCAGGGAAGCTAGAGCATCTTTCCAGATATTGATAATGCATTGGGCAGTTGGTACTACAACGTTCTGAAGGAATGCTGTCTATAGAATATACACTGAGCTTACATCCCATAAGGCTAAGAGTACAAGGATGGGTTCCAGTATGAGTGCGGATGCAGATCTGATTAATGATTCGAGTTTGGATTCTTCTGCCTGTAATGTTAACCCTGAGTCTAAGATTAAATGAACCATTGATTTAAAGTAAGGCACTCTGAAAATCCACTACAAGAATGTTGAATTTAATACAACTTGTATTTGTATTTAATAAGTTTTGGGTGCTCAGTACTGTAGATGTGAGTTAGTTTTAAAATGGTAGGCTATGCCTTGGCCTTTGCTTTTATGTATTAAAATATTCCCTCATATCAAACAAACATTGTTTTGTACTGGACTGTGGCAATGTGTTATTTCATCATTACGTGTTGGCTATAAAGTCCTAAAGGTCAGCTTGGGTTGTGTTTCATAGTACTTGTATTACATAAACATTCAGTACACAGTATTTTACTTGAGCACTGCTGAGGTTAATGACCCATGATGAGGCATATTGAGGGATAGGGTGCAGTGGTATATTGCCATAGTATTGCTTTTCGCATTCTCATTAAAATAGACAAGTTGAAGCTATTCTAATATTTTTATACAAACTGGTCAGCTCTAGTGACGGTACAACAAGTGCTGATGGAGGGTTGACCACATATCCCTGTATTATGTGTTTTATTACCTCGGTTCTCTGGTAACAGGGGTCAGGTGTAGCTCAGTGGTTAAGGCATAGGACTACGGTTCGGAAGATCCCAGGTTCAAACCCCACAACCACCAAGTTGCCACTGTTGGGCCCTTGAGCAAGGCCCTTAACCCTAAAACTGCTCAGATGTATAATGAGATAAAAATGTAAGTCGCTCTGGATAAGAGCGTCTGCCTAAATGTAAATGTAACAGTTCTCGCAGCGTAGTGTGATCTACACTGTTTACAAACTTTATCAGTGAAGACTTTGTGTTCCCTTGAGCTAGAAAATCAACCTTGTGTCTGTATCTGCTTTTCACTGAATGTTCCTTTTAGCAACAGTAGCATTAATACAGATGTCAAGATACAAACCAGCACTAAACGATGAGCAAAGGTCAGATAATCCCAGTAATTGTAATTAACTCCTAGTTATAGTTGAAGTTTATATACACTCAGTTTGAAGTCAAAGCTGAGTTTTTAACTTCAATGTTGTTTACTTCATGCATGACAATTGAGGTATACTGTACCTGTGGGTGTATTTTAAGGCATACATTCAAACTAAGTGTTTGACACTTATGGTGTCAATGAAAAGAAATCAGATGGGAAAATTAAAAGAAATCAGCCGAGACCTCAAAAAAAGTCGAACTCCACAAGTCTGGGTCAGCCTTGGGAACAATTTCCAATTTCTTGCAGGTACCATGTTTATCTCCAGCAATACTACACAAGTATAAACACCATGGTACCATTATGCCATCATATTGCTCAGGTAGGGGACCTGTACATTGGAACAAATGTACTAATCAATCCCAGAATATTAGAAAGGGACCTTGTGAAGATACTTTTGTACACGTATACAAAAGTATCCACAGTAAAACGAGACCGATATTGACATCATCTAAAAGGCTGTTCATCAAGGAAGAAGCCACTGCTCCAAAACCGTCATAAAAAGCTGCACATGAGAACAAAGATTTTACTTTCTGTTGTAAAAATGTCATCTGGTCTGATAAAGCGAATTACTGTAGAACATTTGTTCGCTGATGGTACACCCCTCAAAATAAATGGCATTAGGGGTGGGCGGTATACGGGTATACACGGTTAACCGGTAGAAATTTGTCAACCGATGGAGATTTTGGTCTATCATCTTAATCGCGGTTGAGATTACGTGACGTTGACCCAGTGGACCAACTGCGCCGCTTGAATCACAAACCCGGGCGACGCTGATAGAAATAGACCGCGCCGACCATCAAAATACATTTTACCCCCCTGGGATGCGCACGTACAAACCAGGCATGGCAAGGCGGAAACAATATTAAACAGTCCTGACATTTTAAATAAATTGTTTTTAAATAAAAAACAGTGGGGTGCGCAGGTTTGTGATTCGAGCGGCGCTGCTCAAGTTAATCCGTGCTGCGCGATCCACCGGGCTGCACAAATAAACCAGATCATCACGGATACGCTGCGCTGTATTTGCACAGATATTTGGTTCAATCGGGTGCCACGGTTTCGTCCCACTTTTGATGTGTTTGGCTTCACATACACTTCGACAATGGAAGAAGACGGTGCAGCAGCAGTGAGTTTGCTTACATGTGACGAAACCAACAACGAGGAGATTGTAAAGAAAAAAGGTGCATCGTCTGTGTTGTGGAATTGGTTTGGGTATAAGAAAAGTGATACGAATGAGATGAACGTGATTTGCAAGGTACGCAAATAAGTTAAAGCTTGTTTGGAAATGGATTTTCCAAATGAACAATGACACCAAGCATACTTCAAAGTTGTGGAATAAATGACAATAAAATCAAGATATTGGATTGACCCTGACATCAAAGCAAACGGAAATTTTTGGGCAGAACTGAAAAATCCCATGTGAGCAAGGAGGCTTACAAACCTGAATCCCTTACACCAGTTCTGTCACCAGTTAAAATATTACCTGAAATCCTCCATGAAATAAGTAAAAAAAAAAAAAAAGTAGGGGGCAGTTACTTTTTCACATAGGGTCAGGCAGTTTTGGAGGTTTCTTTTCACTTAATAATTGTGAAATCATAATTCCAAAATTTTGTGTTTTCTTTGTGTAATATTAAAATCACTTAATTTTGAAAAAATGCAAAAAAAAAAATTTTTTAACTATGTTAACTCCTGATCCACTGGGAATGAAAGAAATAAATCTCTTTCTACTATTATTCTGACATTTCACATTCTTAAAATATTTTTATGTAAGGAATTGTGAAAAACTGAGTTTAAATCTGCTTGGCTAAAGTGTATGTAAACTTCAACGCTAAATTTTGTACTAGTTCTGACCCCATGGGAACTTCCAGAGAGCACAGTGTTTTATGAAAAATATAGGGGTAGCACACTATTTTATACTCTCTATTCTTTTAGAGTCTAAAGAACCAGATGTGAACCGTTTTTAAACCTTAACATTTAAAAATTTCTTGATGTCGTTCAAATAGTTATCATTCTTTTCAGTTGCACAACGAGGATGACCCCTCTGAAACAAGCCTTGCAGAAGAGCCTTCCACTTCCTCCCAGGCTGCTGCAGCTAGCAACCCTGTTGTGATGGCACCAGATGGCGAGGTTCCACCCCCCTCTTATGCCAGTTTGGCATTAGGAGCTACAGCCACTCCAGGTATGCACTCAAAACTATTTACAGCATTTTGCTGTACAGCGACTTACATTTGTCACATTTATACAACTGAGCAGTTCAGGGTTAAGAACTTCCGACACATTATACAGACATACAAATGTATTTTATGAACATTTATTAAATTTAGTTGATTGTTTCAGTAATTTAGTTTTATTCAGGTAACCAGTTGGATAACTAAAGCTAATAACTATTATATGATTTGTGAGGATGCAGGGCTCATGTCTGGCAGGCTATGCTGGGGTGATTCTGAGGAGTGTATTCAGGTCCACAGTTGAGAGAAGTGGTGGTGGTGGCAGGAGCTTTTTCCTGGAATCTCAGAAATAGACAACAGCATCAGTAGTGTCCCAGGATCTATGTGCCTGTCTCTGTGCATACCTCCTTATCATATCTGTGCAGATCATCTTCTGCCTGCCTTGGCAGGGGCATGAAACCCAATAACGAGATGTGTGCCTGGTGGTGCTGAATTGGTGCTATTCATTCAGCACCATTGTGCTTGCTTGTGGTGGTTGGATCAGCTGCTTGTGATAGGGGTGGAGTCGCTCATTGACACACTGCCCAGGTATTATATACAGTGGAACCTTGGATTACGAGCATAATTAGTTCCAGAACCGGGCTTGTATTCCAAAACACTCGTAAATCAAAGCACAATTTACCATAAAGAATAATGAAAACTCAATTTATTCGTTCTACAGCCCAAAAAAATAAAAACATAAAAATTAACACACAATATAAAGTAAAAATAAAACAAAGTAACCCACACTTTATCTTAAAAAAAAAAAGGAAAAAATAAATCCCGACAGATAAGTGTTTCCATTTATTCGCGCATAAGTGCATCTGTTTTTCTCTCTCTTGCGCTGCGGAGTGTGTACACGCGTGTAATTTGACACATCAAAACAAGAAGCACATGCGTGATACATGATACTTGGTACTCGTAAACCAAGACTTGCTCGTTTTCCAACTCAAAATGTATTAAAAATCTTTGCTCGTTTTGCGGAACACTCGTAATTCGAGGTTTTACTGTATATTCTTAATCCAACAAGTCCAAAGAAATTCTGTGTTTTTTGATTAAATAAACAGTTCACAGGATACCTACAATGAAGTTTGGTGCTGAGAGTATTGTTTTGTCCCTTTGCACCTTTAAATGCTTCTTTCATGTCATTAAACATTAATTGAATCCTTCTATGCTAAGACATTTACCATACATACTGAATGACAAAACTTTACTTGTGAAGTTTTTTCTTCTATACTTTATTGCTATCCTATTTAATCCTTTAATCATTTTAGGCCAATATGTTTTTTTGTTTTTTTTTCACTTTACAATAAAACAGATTTAAAGAGTGTAGGTTTTGACCATTTCAGGGTTGTTGTGGTTCTTGTCCAATGTTGGTGAAGGGAAATAAACATTAAAAGATTTTGTTTCACTTTATTATTTGTCCATATTTCTTTTTACTTATCAGAAAGTGAGGGTTCCCTAATTTAGAGGAGGTGAGATGTATGGAAGGGAATGAACATTCTAGGTGTTGTCAATTAATCTGAGAGTACAAAACTTCTGTGCAATTTATTTCCTTTTCATTAGTCCATTGGCCAACCTCCCTATTTAATTTTATTTATTTATTTATTTTTTTGGCAGAGGGGAGTTTTGGAATGTTTTTCAGTTGTTTTGACCGTTTGGTGAAGGCACACATTTGGTGTTAACATTGAGTTAGGTGTTTAATAATTACTTATTCTGAACATGTAAACACAACAATTTGATGCTGACTGTTGCAGACCTTTAAATTGATAAAACATGACGCTCAGGAACAGTAAAATTCTCCCCCTATTCCTTGAGTATATTGTGTGAGCGGGGAGTTTTTTTTAATGTTCAGTGGAAAGACTCTTTACAGTTTTCTGTGGAACACTGTGACCTACTTCAGGTCTTGAAAGTGTGTGTGTGTGTGTGTGTGTGTCAACAGAGCATGTGTTTCAAGGGGATTTTCCCATTCCACCCCCCTACAGCGTGGCCACATCACTCCCCACCTATGATGAGGTTGAGAAAGCCAAAGCAGCTGAACTTGCAGCGTCAACTGGGGACTGCATATCTCGAGTGAGACACAAGCTAGTCTAACACACACACACACACACAGACAGATAGATAGATAGATAGATAGACAGACAGACACTCACACTTAAAACTCATTTAACCCAATATTGTCTCTTCTTCCCATCTTTCTTTTACTGTCTTGATCTCTCTCAGGATGAGGATTTTCCTCCACGAGATGATTTCAGTGATGTTGATCAGCTGCGTGTTGGAAATGATGGCATCTTTATGCTGGCCTTTTTCAGTAAGTCTGTGTGTGTCTGTGTGCACATGTTTATCTGCTCACTCATGGGGTGGATTTGTGGGTGTATGCATGTGCTGTATTTTTTGCTCACTTTGTGTGTGTGTGTGTGTGTGTGTGTGTGTGTGTGTACAGTGGCCTTCCTGTTTAACTGGATTGGCTTCTGCTTGTCCTTCTGTCTCACTAACACCATTGCCGGACGTTATGGAGCAATTTGTGGATTTGGCCTGTCACTCATCAAGTGGATCCTCATCGTCAGGGTAAAACACACACACACACACACACACACACACACAATCAAATGCAAACAGGAAAATATATTTTTTTACATTTTTTAAAAATATTTTACCCCATATGTTTGTGAGTTTGCTAAAAAACACACAACATGTTTATATTGACATGAAGAAAAAATCTGCAGCCTCTACAAGTCACTACATCTCTCACCACTGAGAAAGTGAAATGTGAAAACAATCTATTAATAAAGAGCCATGTAAGGCCTACATATATACATGGATCAGCCATAACATTATTACCAGTGACAGATGAAGTGAATAACATTTAAGACCAGCAAACTGGTGACAGGATCATGTGCCCCCAAGGCTCACCTGTACCCGCAGGTTCCAAAGGCCAGCCCATCTGGTCTGAACACACAGAACGCCAATGCTGTCAGTGCCCTAGAGGCCCTAGAACACCCAGTGCAAAACACAGTCCACTCTGCATGAGCCCCACATGGCAAAGAGCCAAAGAATGCCGACCCAGCCTCCAAACTCCCTAGGTCCCTATCCGATCGAGCACCCATGGGAAGATCAATCCATGAAGGCTCCACCCCGCAACCCACAGCACCC
Organism: Channallabes apus; assembly: GCA_030522415.1. Classification (NCBI taxonomy): domain Eukaryota; kingdom Metazoa; phylum Chordata; class Actinopteri; order Siluriformes; family Clariidae; genus Channallabes; species Channallabes apus. The sequence goes on along the minus strand of CM060124.1, from coordinate 23,545,781 downwards.
AAAGGGTCCCCTACAAACATCCTGGTCCTAGACACCACAGCACACTCTCAGATGTCTTGTGGAGCCATGCCCTGTGGCACTCCAATGGCATAAGTGGAAAATTCACAATACTCTGCATAATGTTGTATGTTGTAATATTATGGCTGATTGGTGTATTTATGAGGAAAAGATACTCAAATCAAACCCACAGTAGAAATTGTTTGTATTGACTACCCATAATGCACTGCTCTGTGTGGTGTTTTCAGAAAGTAAAAATGTTGATGGGGTGTGTTTTTGTTTTTTCAGTTTTCTGATTATTTCACCGGGTACTTTAATGGACAGTACTGGCTGTGGTGGATATTTCTGGTTCTGGGTAATGTTGATGTTTCTTATTTTATCCATTAGTAGGTAGATAATGAGAACATTAAACATATTAATATTGCATATATAAACAAAGACTTAATGAGGTGGACTTCTCATGCGGTGACCTAACTGTTTGTGTGGGTGGGTGTATGGTTGCCTCTGCAGGTCTCCTGCTGTTCTTTAAAGGGTTCGTGAACTACCTGAAGGTAAGGAATATGTCTGAGGCCATCGCCAGCACACAGAGGGCTCGCTTCTTCTTTCTCTACTAAAGGTTTGTATTTACACTCATACAGGAAAAAATACATATTCATGGCTTTTATTTTGATTTGGATAAAAAGCAATGATATATTTGCATTTCAGCATAGTACTGTACATCTAAGGCATGCAAATCTGGTATAAGCAGTTAATGTTAACCATTAAAACTGCAAATATTGTAATAGTACAGTAGTAATAGAAGTAATTGTAGTAGAGTGAATAGGGTAATAGTTAACAAGTTATCTTTTCTACACTCGAAACAACAATAATTCGTGACATTTTAGAATATTTCAAAATCAGTTTGACCCAGACTGCACAGATTACAGGGTTAGGGGTTGGCTATACTTTAACCTTTGGTATCATCTCTAACTCACTATGGTTTCCAAGGTGCTGTTAATTGGTGATTTCTGACACTGGTAACTTTAAATGAACTTCTCCTTCAAGTTTTGACCTTGCCTTCCTGGGAAGGGCTTCATGACACCCAGTTTCATCATGGTGCTTGATGGGTTTTGCAAATAGACTTGACAATACTGTTCTTGCAAGAACTATTCCAGAAAGGAACGTATAAGTTTGAGTCCTGTTGGAACACAAATGATGATTCCACTAAGTGCAAGGCAACTGGGACGGCATGTCGCTACAAAATGCTGTGGAAAAGCTGGGAAATGTGCCATCATTTTAAACTAAGTCACCAGCAAAGCACCCCCACACCTTTACGCTTCCATCATCCATGCTTCACAGTGGGACCCGCACATTCAGGAACCGTCTGTTCACCTCTCTACATCTAACAAAGACATGATTGTTACAACCACATATCTTAAATTTGGACCCATCAGACCCAAGGACCGTTTTCCACTGATCTAGTGTCCCCTCCTTGTGTTTTCCAAGCCAATTCGCTTTTGCTTGTTGTTCATCCGAATTAAAGGATTGTTTAATGCAAATCAGCTATGAAGGCCTGACTCACGCAGACTCCTCTGAACAGCAGATGTTGAAATATGTCTGCCACTTGAACTCTGAGAAGCATTTCAGCATTTAGGTGGGCTCTAATTTGAGGTCCTGTAAATTGCCAGTTTCTGAAGTTGGTCATTCTAATGACCAACTTATCCTCTGAAGCAAAAGTAGCTCTTGGTCTTCTTCTCCTGAGATTGACAAATTAACTCTTGACAAGGCACAGCTATCAAAATTAATCTGTGAAATGAAAAGAAATCTCATAAATCTGATGAGAAAATGCCATGAGTGTGCCAAGCGGTCATTACGTCTAAAATATAAAACCAATTCTGGATTGAAACATTTTTTTTGTTTACTACATAATTTCCTACATGTTTGGATATCATGAGTACTGATACACTTGATGTTGAAATAATAAATGTAAAGAAAAACCAAACATTTTTGTCCAAACTTTTGACTGGTAGTGTGTATAAATAAATATATGTTTAGCACAAGTGTATAGAATCCTACATAAGCCATTTCAGACATGCATCCTTCTTCTTAAATCTTACTGAAGTTTTCATTCCATAAAAACATGACTCTAGTAATTGGAATTCGTCAGCCCTAGTAACTTTTACATTTTATTTTTACTGGATGAAAATTTTTAATAAGTAAAGCTTTAGAATATGCAGCCTATGCTTGACTGTTTACTTAAATGAGGTTTGAAATCCTAAAGTTAACAACTAGTTTATTTCAATCTCTACCTTTTTCCTTCTTTGTTTTTCTGTCTCTCTTTCTCTCCTTGTACCTATTCAATACTTTGTAGGTTCAGTTCCATACGAACATTCCACCTGCTGATTTGTAACTTGTTGAACATCAACATGAACAGGAAGTGGATGCAATGTGAAGGGACATGGAGAAAAAGAGCACAGAGAGAGGACAATAAGGAGCTCTGCAAAAAGCGTATTAAAGCCACTTGAGGTTAATCAAATCCTCATTTATCCCTAAAACTCATGGTGTTTTTTCCCCCTAAAATTTCATGTAGAGAAAGTTTCTCGTCTGGGGAAATATTTAATGTTGAATGATGATCTACAAACTGCACGGAGCTAAAAAAAAATAATAATAATAAAAGAACAAAAAACACTCAAAGATATGCAGCCAAGATGTCCTATGCAATTTTATTAATTTATATGTGAACAGTGATTTGTAGATCATTAGCACTTTTTTGTGAAGAGTGGAATTAAGGACCTTGGCAACTTTTATTGCAGTATTAACCTGTGCTTCATAATTTAATTGTTTAAAAAAAATTATAGCAAACTTCATGCTAATGTATGCTATTTTTTGCACATTTTCTGATGTTGCTGATGCTGTGTGCTTAATTGTATTGAAGAGCTTGTGGGATTTTTTTTTTTTTTTACTGTGTTGTGATTATTTACAGTTACAGTACCAATCAAATGGGGAGGATTTAAAAAAAAATGTCCTCCTGTCTATTTTACTGCTACAGTTATAACCCGGTTTACTTTAATGAAGTGTGTGTTTAGCTAATTAATACTCCCAGGTTAAATTATAGATTAGAATTGTTATGACTGGAAGTGCAATTCCCAAATTTCTTTTTTTTTTTCTTATTAGATTTATATCAATTAAGTCATAACTCATAAGGTGTAAATTTCCTTAAACTGTGAACAGGCATTTGATTAGTGTAGAAAATGTAAACCGCTTGAATGCGGCAACTGTTTGATAAGCAATAGTGGATAATTATAACAGCTCAGTGCATGGTTATAACAAGCAGCTGCACAATATAAAACTGGAAAAAAAAAATTAAATAAAACCTGGAAAAATGCTTACAAACTGTTTACATTTACTTTCATTGTCTGGTTTTGCCTTTTAAAAAATCCTTTATGCATGTTATCTTGCAGCATGTCAATAATGTCCTAATTGAAACCAACATGAACAGCCTGTTGGATGCAACTGGTCTTGAATCACACTCTGTGGTTTTCAATCTGTTGTCCCTGCTCTTTCACACCCACTGTCAATTAACTGATTATCTAAATCAGGTGTGCTGGGAGCTGATACTACACTACAGTGCAGGGCAGGGTGTGTCTCAGGACCATGATTAAGAACCATTAATGATGTCCTTGGTGTAATTTTTATTTATTTACTATTCCTGGGACCATCCCAGGAATGGAAGACCAAATATTACTTCTGCTGCAAAGGATACAAGGATAAATGCATTCAGAATTACCAACCTCTGAATTTCCAATTAACAGCAACTCAGATTAGAGTTTACATGAACGCTTCCCAGAGCTCAAGTTTTCTTTTTTAAAGAAACATTAAATTAAAATGTTTGATTATGGTGGTGGGGAATATTGAAATATTTGGAATATCTGATGCATTACAATGCAAAAGCTTCATGATTTTTATTGATTGGTTTTGCATTATATATTGTGTGATTTTGAGGGACTTTAATATTGACATTACTTCATGCTTCCTGGTTTCACAATGTCCTCATTTGTGTACTTTATTAAAGCTTTGTGTTCTCTAGTTGCAAAACAGCTGCAAGGTAAATAATTTGTTATTACTATTTAATTATTTGTTGCTTTCTCTTGAGTTTTAATGTTTTAATAGTTATCTGTCTTTGCCATAGATTCTGTGCACTTGCTTTTTTTTTCTTAAAATAATAAACTTAGTCTGCATTTACACAGTGCCTCACCCACGATTCATGTCACTTTACACCAGCTTTTTAAGTTTTATATTCACCTAAATTTTCCACGAGTTTTTATGCAGTCACTTAACGGAGCAGCCTTGTGCCAACTTATTTGGCACAGATTAATTCAACAACTTAGATGCCTGCTGCTGCTACTCTACATAAGAGGGGGGAAAAAACATGTCTCCCATGCCTTTGTGCATCAACGTTATATATGTGAATAGATGCACTTGCATCTGTCATCTTAATCAACCAGCCCAAAAGATGTATTTTATTGAAGTTATTTATTAAGTTCCATATAGCGGATATAAGAAAATATAAATCCGTTTATCCCTTAATAGTTTAGATGTTGAGCAGATGAGCTGGTCAGAATTTTATTTTTGTACAAAAGTTAATTGATGTATGTGTCCTGGGGTATGTTGTGCATTGTATTATATGCAAAGCAAATTTATTAACAGATGACGTGTTATCATTATCATATTTTATGATGTACTCCCCAGTGGCGGTTCTACACTGAATTGCTCCCCGGGCGAGACTCCTCCCCAGCGCCCCAAGCGACCGCCTACAGCGGTTCACTTTTCTCTACAAGGGCACAAACTGCACAGACCAAACTGTTATCTTCTTGTACTATTATAAAAATTCTAAATGTAAACAAACAAAATACAGCTTTTCTTTCTCAGAGTTAAACGGAAAAGTGAAGTTGTTCAGATGTTTAGTGTCACTATGAAGATGTTACACTCGGTGTAGTTACCGAAATCTTTGGTTTAGTTCTCATTAAGTGGCCACACATCACTTCCATATTTGCCTCGCTTTTATTACATGATTCTTATGTGAGCATAAGCAGTGAAACATTCCACAGGTTTATAATACACCGCAGCCAAGTGAACCACGTTCCCGCCGATTAGGCGCGTGGTCCATTGCCTAGCAACACTGAACGAAACAAGGCATAATCGTGGTGTTTGCTTCGGTTATGACATAGCACAGTTTATTATCTGCTGTGGTAGATCTGATTTATTCAAATTTAATATTGTTTTAGCGATAATTTCACGGAAGCGAGTTCAGAACTAAATCACTGCTTCGAGACGTTCTTCAAATAGAATGAACGAACTAATGAATGTTCACAAAACGATATAAAATTAAGTAGAGCTAAATCTCCTTATAAAATATCACTGATTATCAACGCGGGAATGAATGGCGAATTGTCGATATTTCACAGAAGCATGCAGTGTGTATATATATATATATATATATATATAAAACTGCATATATAGAATGAAACCTGAGATAGTTACATATACGCACTGAATGACGCATAGATAGTATGCGCAATCCCTTGCGCCATCTGCTGAGAGAAATGAGAATCGAAGGTTGGAAAGGGCAGGAAACGTCATGCCGCCGCGCAGCTGTCAGGAATTTCCTTTTCCTGATGCGATTTTGAAAATGTAAGCATGCTGGTTGATTAAGCTCACAGATCTAGGAAAAGTCATGAAAGGAGGGTCCTGGAATTTTATTGAGTGTGAAGTTTTAATTTTTTTATATCTCATGTCTCAAGAGTGTTAGAGCCTCTGAAGAGATAGCATTAACAACTCTAGCAAACACTTTGGGTATGCTTACAAGCCTGAATTTAGTAAGGCATTGTGACTAGCCAGACAAAAAAGTAAAACTCACTGATATCCTGTTAGACTGTCCTTTGTTTTGATTATGGATTAAAAAAAAACAAAAAAACATGCATTCTCCATGGCATAGTTTTGATAAGCTTATGCAATGTGACAACATTTATTTCCATCCAGAGTCTCATTAATCTCTCTCCAAGTTCTTGTAGTAGGAGAGTCGGAACCCTCTGCCCTCCAGACCTGTCTGACTCATCCTGGTGCCCCACTTCTGGCTAGTGAACCACCTGCTGAGAAACCCGAAAGAGACTCTAAGGCATGTGAAATTAGCTAAGGACTCCAAAGGCTCTAATTAGTTCATTAGTTCTCTAGTCATACAGTACGTACGTACATACGTACAGACAGACAGATGCATTAATTAACCATCTATCGACTAGAGCAGATTTAAATGTGCTAAGATATTGCAATTAAACATAACAGCAGTAGTGGTGAAGGGACCATCTCTATATCAAGAATGGCAATCTCTTCCCCAGACACCGTAAAGGGGCGATAAAACACTGTATGTTTGTTTAATCGTGTGACATCTCTGCTGTTGAGGTATCATCCCCAACACACTACAGCATAGAAGGGAATTGTAAAAAAAAATTTAGATCACACCGTAATTTTAGATGGCCTTTCTGTTCCATCAAGTGCAACAGTAAAAGACCTCGGCGTGATTATAGATTCCAGCCTTTCATTTGAAGCTCATGTAGATAATATCACCAGGATAGCATTCTTTCACCTCAGAAATATCGCCAAAATAAGAAATATATTGTTGCTAAACGATGCAGAAAAACTAGTTCATGCTTTTATCACCTCTAGGTTGGACTATTGTAATGCCTTACTGTCTGGTTGTTCTGTTAGGTGCATAAACAAGCTTCAGCTAGTCCAGAATGCAGCAGCGAGAGTCCTCACTAGAACCAGAAGATATGAGCACATCACCCCTATCCTATCTTCACTACATTGGCTCCCTGTGAAATTTCGCATTGATTTTAAAATACTACTCTTGACATATAAGGCATTAAATGGTCTCGCCCCGCAGTATCTGAGCGAACTGCTAGTGTCTTACGATCCGCCACGCCTACTTCGATCAAAGGATGCAGGCTGCTTGTCAGTACCGCGTATTATGAAAACTACAGCTGAGCTTTTTCTTACAAAGCCCCAAAATTATGGAATAGTCTTCCAAATAGTGTTCGGGACTCAGACACAGTCTCAGTGTTTAAGTCTAGGCTAAAAACCTATTTATTTAGCCAAGCATTTTTATAAATAGATTTGCCATAAGGTAAAGGAGCAGATCTGGGGGACTCATGGACGTAGAGTATTATGGTGAACTGGTATGTTTAGATGCTGTCTTCCTCACTCTCATTTGATCACTCAGGTTTGTTAATGGTGAGGTGATTGTTTGCTTTACATTTCAGTTCCCCCTCATGTTTGTGTTTCCTTCTGGCTCTCCCTTTTAGTTATGCTGTCATAGTTAGTCCTGCCGGAGTCCCTGCTTGCACTCTACAGTAAATATACATTCACATTAGACATTATGTGACTGTGACCATACTGTACCTAACTGCCATCTCTCCTCTTCTTCTCTTTCTCCCCCTCTTTCTCTTCCCTCTCTCCCTTTCTCCACCTTTCACTCTTTCTCCCTCTCTCTCTCTGTCGAGCTACACATGTGGTTCCTGAGCTGCCAGTGATCCAGACTCCCTCTGCCCTCCAGACCTGTCTGATCCATCCTGGTGCCCCGCTTCTGGTTGGAGGTCTCGTCACATGGATGCCCCGTGTGTCTCTTTGGGAAGCCTCTGGTGTCTGGGGATGATTCTCTCTACCTAGAAGATGGTTCTGGCCTCGACTGGTGTTCGCAGATGTTTCTCTGAGGACTTTACAATTCGATATTTCAGGACTGGAACTTTCTACAAGTCTATCTGAGTCTCCAATAACTACCTGGACTCCATTTTAACATCAATTAACATCAACTATTATAGCTGAACTGCCTGCCGCCTAACACACTGTATAAATGCAGATCATTTCCTGCTATCTGTTTCACCCAGATGAGGATGGGTTCCCTGTTGAGTCTGGTTCCTCTCAAGGTTTCTTCTTATTACCATATCAGGGAGTTTTTCCTTGCCACTGTCGCCCTCGGCTTGGGACTATCTGACCATTTTGATTCATACACATTCAAATTCCATACAAACTTAAATTATTATTTTGATTGTGTAAAGCTGCTTTGAGATAATGTCAATTGTTAAAAGTGCTATACAAATAGAATTGAATTGAACTGAATTAAATTGGAATAATGGCCACCACCTATTGGTTGAACATCTGTTCCTACATTTGCCTTTTACAGATGCTGTAAGGAACCCAGTTATCTCAGAAAGAACATCTGAATTTTTGTATAGATATTTTGCATTTGCTGATCAGTCCAGTTTGTCATCCAGCAGTAGCCCTAGGTATGTGTCTCCTCACAAGAATGTTAACATCCTCAGTAGTGACCAGTAGTAGTGTTGACCCTGTCTGACGAAAGTCTATCACCATCACTTATGTCTCTTTTCCACTGCATAGAACGGCACGACACGGTTCAGTTCAACTCACTTCGGTTCGGCGCAGTTTGGCTCGGTTTGCGCTTCCACTGCAGTGTAGTAACACTTTAGCGTGGGCGGGATTACTCGCACGCGCGGCGCCGCTACTGCCGTGATGTCATCGTAAACGTGCCACAAACAAACACACAACAATGGAGCATATCGACGGCATGGTGTTCTTCATTCTCGGCATGTGGATGTTTTTAACAGCGAGACGAAGGAGTTTGTTTCAAAAGAGGCCGACGGTTAATACAAAAAGGTGCATCCGATCCTTCTCTGGCTGTTCTAAATATAGCGGTTCTGTTGTGTCTCGTGTCGCAAGTTCGGTGACGCAGTAATGACGCTTTTCTCCGGCCAATCAGTGACCAGCGTGTTTACACGTCACGTTTTGGTAACGGTTCGGCGCGCTTGGAACCTCGGCCGAGGTGGTACTGAAAAAAGGACCAGGTACCATGTACTGTTCCCAATGGAAAACCCCCCAAACGTGAGTAGAACTGAGCTGTGTCGTGTCGTACTATGCAGTGGAAAAGCGCCATTAGAGACTGAAAATAATTTGACCTGCACCAGGTCACAAAATCCTACACAAATACTCCTCCTAGTGTCCATTCCTGATGTCATTAGAGAACTTTTGCAACTGACATGACTCTGAGCTGTACTTGAAGTCAGAAGTGTACAGAGTGAACAGGAAGGAGGAAAATACTCCTGATTATGATCTCAGAGGTGCAGTCTTTTATCTTGACATATGCCGTAGTCTGTAATCATTGGTCCACCTGCATATTAGTCAGCTTGGGGCTAAATAGGAGGTAGGAGGATGGTGTTGAAAGCACTAGAGAAATCAAATAATATGATCCTCAGCACGCTTTCCTTTGTCGAGGTGAGAATAGGCCTGATGGAGCAGGTATAGGGTGAAGGAGGTATAGGATCAACACAAACGTTATCCCAGTAGGCAAACTGCTGGGGATCCAGTGCAAGATAGTTCTGGAGAGATATCAGTTGCTCAAAGGTCTCCATGATCAACACTGCTGTCCTGAAATTATTGAGATCCTTAAAGAGGAGCAGTGTAGAGTACTTCAGTTCGGGGGCCCCACCCACTTTTCAGTGGCTCAAGGACATTGCTCTCGGCACCCTCACCCACTGCTGCCTACCTGGAGGATGTCTTGATCCACTCCTTAAGTTGGGAAGACCACCTGGGAAAAGTGGTGGAGAAGCTCAGACAAACCTTACCTCACATAAGTTTGATAATAGTTTTATTCTTAGAAACAAACCTTGACAAAAACACTTAGAATTATGTTAGGAACAACTGGATACAAACTTTTCAGCGCCCTGACATAACATTTACATGAGATTGCCATAATGATGAGGATGGATTGATTGATTGATTGTTTTTCTCTCAACTATTGATCATTACTCCAGTCTAGTAGCTGGTGGTAATGTATCTAGAAGCTGGCTGCCAATGCCCCAAAACCTTAAGGAAGGCTGTTTTTATTATTATTATTTCTTTTTATTTAATGGAGCAATAAGCCAAGAATTTTGTTTATAAACAACCAATTTATGGATGTTTTAGAAAGTTTCTAGCAATTATTACATTAACCCAGACATAAAATTCATAAAATACAGTACACACTACCATGTACACTATCTTCCCATTTACAGTAAAGAGCAGAGTACTTACATGGCCTTGGAAGACAAGATACAGTAATTCTACTTTATCTTTTATTGTATTATCTGTATTTTTAATATAATGTGACACAAACATGATTGGTGACATGACAGGAAGTAAGTCTCATTTCTGCCTCTTGGTGCCCCTAGACTGCCACAACTAGTTAAAGTCGAACTATTTTACATATCCCCTGCACTGCTCTACAATAGAAGTTTGCTGTAAGAAGAATATCAGAGCTCAAACCAGTCATCCACTTAATCTTTTGGCTCCTTTTGCCCTTTTTGACATGGGTTTAAGCTATATATCAGCATTCATATTTTGATACTGATTGTCACTCTTGTTTGCACATTTACATGTGAACTTTATCTTTTTGTATAAAACTTCGTCAATCGTCAATCTGTCTTGTCTTAACTAGTCAGCTAATTAGGTTTCCTAGTTCATTTATGTTGTATGTAGCACCTTGGTCCTGGAGGAACATTGTTTTGTTTCACTGTGTACTAAACTGTACAGTGGAACCTTGTAGTATGAACATAATTCGTTCCGGAAGCGGGCTCGTATTCCAAAACACTCGTAAATCAAAGTAAATTTTCCCATAAGAAATAATGTAAACTTAAAGTATTCATTACAGCCCAAACAAATAAATACATAAAAATAATTAACACAAAATATTGAGTAAAAATAAAACAAATTAACCTGCAATTAACCATAAAAAAATACTGAAAATAAATCCAGAAAGATAAGGGTTTCTGTTTATGTGCGCAGGCGCTGTGTGTGTGTATGTGTGTGTGTTTATGTATGAGGAGGAATCAGCCTCCCCCTTCTCATCTTACACAGTAAATCTTTCTCCTCTCTTATTTCACACAAACACACATTAGCGATGTTCCTTTCCGTTAATGTGCATGACACTCGTGTGAGCGCAAATTAACGGAATCACTGCAGTAAAGTAAAACAAACAAATGAACCTTTGAAAAGAATCGGACAGGCAGTATTTCTGCGTAGAACAGAGAGTGTGTGTGTGTCTGTCAGAAGCCAGGAGGGTTTGGGGTGGTGTAAAGGCGAGACACACACACACACATTACCACAGAGAGGGAGAAAATGGATCTTTAACCTCACTAATGAGACTTGTTTTTGCTTTACACATGCACACATGTGGGTCAGGGGTAGCTCAGTGGTTAAGGCATTGGACTACGGTTCGGAAGATCCCAGGTTCAAATCCCACAACCACCAAGTTGCCACTGTTGGGCCCTTGAGCAAGGCCCTTAACCCTCAACTGCTCAGATGTGTAATGAGATAAAAATGTAAGTCGCTCTGGATAAGAGCGTCTGCTAAATGCCTAAATGTTATAAGAAACAGTACATGCACGCTGTACACTAGCGCTTACAAACACAAAATAAAATGTTTTACACCCACACATGTTGTAATAGTGTTATAGTAAACAGTACACACGTGCACGGATGTTGATTAGAGCACTAAGACCAATCATGGGAGACGATTACCCGCAAGAGAGTGAAAAGCCATTGGCTTAGTTGTGATCACGTAACGCTCTGCGTCAAAACAAGAAGCACATGCGTGATACATGATACTCGGTACTCGTAAACCAAGACTTGCTCATTTTTCAAGTCAAAATTTCTTAAATGTATTACTGTATATGGTTGAAATCACAATAAAAGCCTACTTGAACTTGATCTTGAACTTGGCTGGCAGTAGAGTATTAGCTTGGCAGAAATCCTGCTGCTGCATCATGTTTGCAATCAATTGTGAGAATATTATATTTAACTTCACTCTTATGTTAAACAGTTTTAAACAGTAAAAAAAAAAAAAATTATTTAAATGTTATATTATTTTCTGCAGAAGGTATTTATTTAAAACAATTAATGTGTTTTTTCAGTGTTTGCTTTGGAACGTGTGTGAGTCACCCCTGTGGTGCCCAACAGGAGTGAGAAAGAGTTGTCACTTTCAGACAACTTTCATCCACAATTCAGAACCCAAAGTCTCTGTCTTCCTCTGTCCCTCATTACTGCACCTCACGAACGAAATAAGTCTCAAGTTACATGTACAAGTTTTATGATATTAGTAATATTGTTCTTGCTGTTTCTTTGGACTAAGGAAAGACAGACTTCTTTGAAGGAAAAGGCACTATTGGATGATGCTGTAAGCACTGCGCAGGTGATTATGAAGGGGATCAATGTAGGACTAAAATTTAATGCACCATACTTTCTTGTAGAAAAAATACTGAACATTCAGAAACTAAGTAATACAATAATTTATTGTACAAAAAGAGAAGAATACAGAAAGATATGAAAAGTAGAAACATAGAACTTAAAAGATCCATAGACACCACTGTGGATATAGGATGCTTTTTGCTCCCATTGTATTGTGTAAGGTGTCTGTTGTTATACTGTTTTTGAAACAGAGACTTTTTGAAATCTACTGTATGATGACTAGAGTAACACAATGTATTTTACGATAGGTTCCCCCACCACTGCTACTACCCTATCCTTGTGTCACGGATTTCTCACAAACTCTAATATATTGACCTTTAGCTTTAATTATGGCATGCGATGTGTTGGCCAATTCATATGTGAAAATTATTCTTCATGTTCCCAGAACCACTCATTCACAGTTTTCTCCCCTTCTTACCCCGACATGTTCATTGCTCTGGAATAGGGGAAATCTGGACTCATCAACCACTTTACCTTTTCCATTGCTCCAAAGTCTAAATGATTATTTGCGTTGTCCCTATCAACCTGAAGCCTTTTTTCCAATAAGGCTTAGTAACAGTTGTTTTCTTTTAGCCACACAACTGTTTAGTCCCAGTCTTATGGGTCCTGTGAGTCACATGTGGAAATGCTCTAACGTTCACTATTAAACATAGCAGTGATTTATACAGCTGATTTTTTTTTTTATTATGATGCCAGCATTTAAGTTACATCCAATCAAAGACACTGAGACCTCTAGTGGCTAGAGCTGCTACTGATATGGATGGGTGCATATACAGTGTACAGTATGTACAGTATAGGGTGATACTGTATATATAGGCTCACATGTAGTGTATTGATTTTGATAGGAATTTAAATTTTCCTTATTAGTCATATTGGCTTGTTCCACAATACACTCTTCAACTATTAAAATTATAGAATTAAGTGTATTTAGAATTGATTCCCAGAAAATGTTATCACAAATATATAAACTGATAGTATCTCAATACCACACAATACCACAATAACAGAAATGGGGAAAAATAAAAAATAACATGATGATAAATGATAAAATATATGCAACACTTTATAGTCAGCATCTCAAAATGTCAGTGAATACCAGATAAAGTCATACATAACACCCACATTACAACTCCAAAACTAAGTCACATGGGATTTAGCCAAAGTAATAAATTTCCACATCACCAAAGCATACAGTAGGTATAGGTGGTGGGTTTAGGGGGATTATGTTTATATACTAGTTCTGTTGGTCTGTGTATATTGATCTCTATTATGATGTGGTCAATAGCTAATGGCTCATGTACACTGAAAGAAATACAAGTCATATTTTAATGACATCATTTAGTCCTAATTTAATCAAAGGTATTTCAGTCACACTTTATTTGAATAACTTTTTACTGGTATTAGATTCATGCAGACAATGTCATGACAAGAGTTTAAAAAAATCATAAATAAAGTACCATTCATTTACTCTAAGTCATTAATTTTTTTTAAGGTTTCACATAAATTTCATTTTTTCATCAAATGAAACTATACCTTTCACCATTTTTTTCATGTTCAAGACACCACATAAAATAACTGTAAATATATATTTATAATATTGTTTTCACTAACAAAATAAATACTACGTTCTTCATTGTGTTGCTTAGTGTGGATTTCACTTCAGAGCTCTGAAATTCCAAGGCAAATGGTATTTCATGTAGATCCAGCAGTGAAAAGCATTTCACTGCATATTATACTGTGTATGATTGTGTATGTGACTAATAAAATTTGAATTTGAAAATTTGAATTTGAGATCCTTACATGTGTGTTTGTGTCTACTCTTCTGTAGTTCCATCTAATCATGCCCATTTAGGGAACCTGATATGGAGATTTGGATTGAGTAGCCCCTTATGTTTACTTTCTCCATTGGTTAGTCTGTATTCCATGTTTCGATGTAGTTATTGCCATGGTTTCCACAGTCTCTGTGGTTTGGCTGCTTCTGATTTCTTTTAGGTCCTTCCACCTTGGACCAGGGATAGGATTGCTTCCAGAAGAAAAGCAACTACAGCAATTTTGATTATGCTTCACCCATTGTGACAGAACAAATTTGGGATAACTTTCAAAACAGTAAATGGCAATCTTGGAAAGCACTGCCATTCTGAATAATGTTTATAGTCCTTTCTCCAATGGCATATAAAAGATTCATTCAGGTTAGTTACGTATGGAAAATGGTGGAAATCATGACTGGGCTTATTAGTAACATACTAGTTGGTGTATATGTAATTTTATAATCTGTATTATTCCAAAATTCCAAAAAGTATCAGATGATTATTTCATTCTAAGAAGGCAGAAATAAATATTTTCCACTTTTTAATTGTTTTTCTGACACCTTACCAAGAGCAATACTACAGCTTCATTACCTTGATGGCAGTAAGAGCAGTATTTTCCCCATCACTCTGATTGCACTCATCTTCTTCCCCATCTTCACCCTCTTCTTCATCTAATTGTAGGCTTCCAGATGAAAAACGCATACGTGCTAATGGACCAGAATGTACAACTTTTCCTACAGCAGGACAATAACATGGATAAAAGAGTTCAGAGTCTGAGTCACTGTAACTGCTTGTGCCAAGCACACATAAAGATGTGGGTCTTTCTGGTAAAGGGGCAGGGCTTAGTGGAAGGTAGGTTGGCCTAGTAGGAACCCGGTGTTGTGACAGGTGGGGATAATACCCCAGAGGCCGATATTCTGAAGCATATGCCGTTGCTGAAGAAGTTAGTGCAGGTCTTTGATACTTCATATCTGGTTGGCTTGAGGCTCGACAAGGTAATGGGCTCTGAAAGGAAGAGTCATCACTGTAGTGTCCTGCTTCTATTTTTCCTACATTGTGCCTTCTATTTAACCCCACTTCCAGTGGTCCTCCTGACTGGGGACACAGTCTAGATTCAGCCAATCCAATTCCAGAGAGGTGAAGCCTTTCTAGATGATGCTGCCGTTGTGGTGGTGACAAAGAGGAAGCAGGTGAAATGGAGCGTCTGATTTGCCCGGGCAAACATTTCATGGGTTTAAAACTCTGATGAGCTTGTGTGAGGCGGTCTAAGGAAGATGATGTGGAGTCTTGTAGCAAGAAAGGGTAAGTTGCCAAAGGGAAAGCTGGCAGAACTTGATGGAATTGCAGGTGGGGACTGTTGGGATAGAGTAGGACCAGGTGCTGAGAGCTAGGGGACTGATGTCTCCTTGCCCCAGGCCTCTGAGAGCTTCTGCCTTGACGCTCTGCCCCTGATGTGGACATGGAACGTGGTTTCGAAGATGCAACCCTGCTTGATTTGGCAGACAGCCTTGACATGGGACAGGACCGGTCAAGCCTTTCCGCAAATACATTTGCGGCATGCTTTGAAACATCAAGGTGGGGGCATTGATAGGCTTGCTCATAAAGCTGCAAAACACATAATTTTTTTAGGATTATACTGAAACATACAAAAGGAGGGTTATCTGATTTATTTTAATATGTACCTGTTTGGATACATCAGTAAGCAAGTCTGGGGATGACTTGCATTGCCGAGAATCATGGGCAAGCTTACACTTTGACCTTAAAATGATAAATAGATATTTACTGTATAAGGCACAATTTTTATGAATGTACCAAACTAAGAAGTGATTTATTAGACAGACAGACAGATAGACAGATAGATAGATAGATAGATAGATAGATAGATAGATAGATAGATAGATACTCTGCCTGGCCAAAAAAAAAGGGTACACACTGTAAGATTTAGTTTGAGTGCTTTCATTTTGATTTCTAAAATATGCCCATCAGGGAATAAAAAATTAAGTAAATTCAGAAAATTGATGGTCACATTTCATTCATAAAATCGATGGTTTAGACAACATGGTTGGACAATTCTTTTAAATCCTTATTTTTTTTGTGGTTGTTGGGTTTTTGATGCAGACTTTTGTTTATTTTTTATTGTTTGTATTGTTTTGACCAGGCAGGCACTATGATAAGGTTATAATCAATAAATATCTCTGCAGTACTAATCTATGAGTTTATTAATTGTACATCTATTGATACAATAAACAAGTATTAGTTATAAATACATGTAAGAGATATGAACATTGAATATTAAACTGGGTTTTGTCAAATTAAATCCAAATTTTTTACCTTTCAAATGGCACTTGTTTGTTCTCCCCAGAGCCAACACAGTGTAAGAGTTGCTTTTGTGTCCTGCCACTAAACAAATACAAGATTCACAATCATTACCCTTACCAAGAAGAAGTTTATTCTAGTGTACTTACAGTATACGTCTTTTAAACTTAAAAATAAAAATATGTAAGTATGCATTCAGTTTATTTTATGTACTTATCAGAGATATACAGTATAATCACTAGAAATAGACTTAAGTACACTTGGCATAAACTGACAAGTATATAGAAGTGTACATTGGCATATACTGTACTTGTATGGAGAGGATGATTAAGTGTATTTGCCTTATACGTTAAGTTTTAGTATACTTATGTTGTAATTTGTGGAGGAACGGTTTAAAGTTAACAATACATGGGTGGAACTGAACCTGATATTTTTATGTACATAGTGTTATTAACGAACACAGACACAGATAAAAACAATATGGTATATTTTCCCTATAATCTAATAAAAAATTTAACTACACTATAATATATTCCAGATTCAGTACGTATGTGTTTTTGAACTTAGATTACTGTAGCTTACAGTTCATGGGTTTGAGTCAATAACTATTCATACAGTATAAATTCTTTGTAAGTTTTTGTTCAGTACACACAGCTACAATCATGGGCAATACTGATGACAGAGTCAAAGCAGACATCTACTGTACCAGAAGACTGTGTTTGATTATGCACATAGTAAACACAAAAAAAATTGTGTGTGTGTGTGTGTGAGACAGAGAGAGAGAGAGAGAGAGATATGAGATATGAATGTGTGCTCTTTTTGTACTTTGTAGTGTATTCGACCAGTTCAGTCGTGAATTGATGTTATTGAAGTACACTACAGTAAGTAAGAAGAATAAATGCCACTGTGTATTTCCTTGAGGCAGTGAAGTTAAGGGTTACAATGCTGGACTTCTGATACCCAAGCAAACCACTGCAAAGGAGACCATGTGAAAAGATTATTTTTTGCTTTCATTTAGTTAAATAATTGGTTGGATATAAGGTTCCTCTCCCTCTTAGCAGGAGAGAAAATTGTACAATGTTACAGATGTTTACATAAGTCTGCCATCATCATACTGTACCAGTGACAAAAACAGAGACATCTACTCTGAATTTTTAAGACGGTGGCACTTACACCAGTTGCTATAAAGAGCCTAGACAAACTGCTAGTGTCACATATCACCTCTGTGGTTAGTTTACCTACTGTACCTAATAGATCATTGGATGACGTGGTACCCATGGCCCTACACTATACTTTTCAACACCTGGACTATAGCAAAACAAGTGTTAGGGGATGCGACTTAGTTTTGGCTTCAATAGCATCTGTCCAGGAAAGATGTTTGTGATGCTGATGGACGGTTCCCATGGGTCCCAACTCCCACTTGTAATTGGATTCTGGGCTCCCATGGACAGATCATACGTGATGAAATGAGAGACCAGGTCTCTGCACAGGAATATCAGGGCTGCTGCCTCAGCCATACATTCTACACCAATCAAAAATTCTTGTCTGTGAAGAAAAAAAATAACTTCATCCTCAACAGAAACAGAAAGCCTGAGCAAGACCAAAAACGCCATCGCTACAGTGAAAAGTGTAATGGCTGTACACCCAGTAATGGCTGTACTTCATTAGTCTGCTAAAGAAGGCTGGACTCAGTCATCACCCCCTCTTCCAGGGAACTGAGGACTTATAGAGAGCATTCTCACATGTGGCATCACTGTCTGGTTAGGAAACACCACCCACACAGAACAAATGACTCCAATGAGTCATAAAGTTTGCAGAGAGGATGATTATATCTGACCTACCCTCCATAGACACTTTATACACACAACGCTGCGGGAAAAAAAGCACAAAGTATCCTGAGGGATACAAACCACCAAGCTCACACTGTACTTATGCGCAAATGTACAATACACAACATCAGACGACGCCAGTTGGATAGTATAATCACACAGGGTGCGGGTAATAACTTTTGAACATAGTTGCAGTACAAAATTAAAAAAAAATATGTGCAAATTTAAGCTTATGTTTGAAAACTTTCAATTTAAATCACATTTTTGTGGAATGTTTACTTTAATGTGATAAAAACTCTTTCTGTATTGGATTGGTCAACACATCAATTAGGTAATCGATAAACCCCAGTAACCGTTTCCATGGCAGCCAAACACACTTTTGCTATAACACTAACACTACCATATGTTTGGTGGTATGCTGATGCTTGGTATGCACATGATGTGGTATGCTGTAGGGTATGATCATGATCTGTTTCTTTTTTCTTCTTGCAACATTCTGGTACAAGTTAATTTTGAGTTCAACAGTTTGAAGAATCTGGCAAAGTTTTCTGGCAAAGTCTAATCTGCAGGGGTGATTCTAGGATTTTGTTAGTGGGGGGCACAGGGAGGACCAGGGACCAGTCAGGGGTGGCCCTTGGGAAATCAAATTGAATTACAAATAACACAATGGCTTAGAAAACATTAAGCATGATTTGCAAAATCTTGAGCAATGTCCCATGTGCTAATGCTAAGTATTCAGTTAAATTTTCTGGGAAAAGATTTTTGTACATTTATTCATAAAAACAACTAATAAAGTAACATTTATCTATTATCTATTTATGTGGTGATGTGCACTGCTGCTAAACTCTGCTCATCTACTGTACTGTATATTCAGCAGACATGCTAACAGGGAAATATTTAAAAAATTCAAATTGACTGTATACACACCATGTGATGTGATGAACCGATTCTGGTTGGAGATCTCATCGCGTGTGTCTCTTTGAGATGCATCTGATGTCTGGGGACGGTTTCACTCTATCATGAAGACGGTTCTGGTCTCGACTGGTGTTGACAGCTGTTTCTCTGAGGACTTGACGTGCCTGCCGTCGCTCAATAGTTCAGGACTGGAATTTCCTACAAGTCTACCTGAATCTCCAATAACTACCTGGACTTCATATTAACATCAATTAACATTGATTGTTATAGCTGAACTGGCTGCCACCTAACACACTGTATAAATGCAGATCATTTCCTGCTCTCTGTTTCACCCAGATGAGGATGGGTTCCCTGTTGAGTCTGGTTCCTCTCAAGGTTTCTTCCTATTACCATCTCAGGGAGTTTTTCCTTGCCACTGTCGCCCTCGGCTTGTTCATCAGGGACTATCTGACCATTTTGATTCATACACATTCACATTCCATACAAACTTAAATAATTCTTTTGATTGTGTAAATCTGCTTTGAGACAATGTCAACTGTTAAAAGCGCTATACAAATTAAATTTAATTGAATTGAACTGAATTGATGTGTCAGTTTGCCAAATGACATTGAGGGGGCACCCTAGAACCCCTCTAGAACCGCCCCTGCTAATCTGCCCTTTCTGTTCTTGAGCATTTCTAGTGTTTTGCACCTTGTTGTTGGAGACCATTTGCTGTTCCTGAGCTTGCCAGTTAATTGCTTCTCTTTAAGAATGTCAATCTCTCTGATTGATCTATTTTGCCTTGTCATCCTACTGATGGCCAATTTTACTTGCATAGACACCTCTTTGGGCCTCCTTTCCTAACACTCAGAACCACCTCCAAGGGTGGTTATCTGCTTGATTCATCATGGAGTAACAAGGGTACAGGCCACACCTCCTCATGCAATTGCTTGTCACCTATTTGTTGCATTATTTATGAGCTCCCACAAATGTGATGTGTGCATGACAATCAATGTAATTCCTGAATGGTTAATGCCACACTTTTTTTTTTTTTTTTTTTTTTACAACCAATTGAATAAAATTCTTTACTTCCAGGTGGTTGTATACAGAGGTGCAATGCCAAAAAAGTAATTGTTTAAAAATGTATGGACTTATTTTTACCAATGTCTATGTCTGACCTTTTTGACTGTACCTGTATCTGAAGCTGGATCCCTTCCTGCAAAACAGTGTCTTCTGAGCTGGTTTAGGCTCCTCAGCTAGACGAAAGAAGGCATGATACTCCACACACATCTTCCAGAAAGTTTTACAAATATCTCTGCTTGCCATGGTGAATTCAACCATGTCCCTCCGTGAAGGCTGTTACACACAAACATAAAAAAGAACAAAACAGGAAATATACTGTACAGTATATAGTTATCAAGCATGTAGAATTTTAAAATACACCTTCTGCATTATGATTGGTTACAAGAATTTGGCTTTGCCTGATTGGTTAGGTCACCAAAGCCTTAAAATAGGGACAAATCCTAGAGCAACATACAATATGCAATATGTATATTATGAATTAAAAAAAATTAATAAATAATGGGATCATAAGGATGAAAGATTATCTACAAATCCCGAAGCAACACCCAAGACATCAGCCAATTGTGAGCAACTGGATCTTCCAACGACACCAGGCAGAGTTACAGTTACACCACTTCCGTCAGCAGCGAGCTTACCCCAGCCTCTGTGTGTAGTTTGATAAGAAAATTCCTCCTCTTGAAACTCAACTTGCGAATCCTGGCCCAGCTGAAGGTGTTGATTTTTGTGTTACCCTTAGAAGAGGGAAGAGTCATGTCTAGTATTAAAACACATTTAATAACAGCTGTTAAAAAGAAATGAATCTGTGTTAATGATTTGATACTGATTTATGGTTGTTACTTGAAATACTAGTACACCCATGTGGGTAACAGCAAGATTGATCCTCATGCCTTCTCCGTCATGAGCAGGATGGGGTCGAATGCCATACATATCTAATTTCCTGGCAACCTCCAGCAAATGCACATCTGACAGGGCTGGGCTGTGACCTCTGCTCACAGAGAATTAAGAATTGTAATGAAAATATATTTAATTATCCCTATATGTATGACATAGTTGCAGAAATATTTAATTGCTGGCTTCAGCCTCAGCTTAAGGTCTTGTTTTGATTCTGTAACGATTGTGCCTATCGTTAACTGCTCAGTATAAATACTATTGTACTATTGAGATTTTATGTAAAACATTTTCATTATTAAATTAATTGTAAAAGCATTTTAAGCTGTGGTATAACACTTAAAACCATTTCTGACAGTTACAGGTGTATTTTCATGCTATTTTCATCTGACAGTGTGATGGTGTTCCCATTCTGTGATTTCTTTTTAAATATGTCCAAATACAATGTCTGTCTTGTTTACTTGTATCTGCACATAGGAATGATCCGTGCTGTATGTGAGGATGTGCACCTGTGTTTCTTATGAAATCGAATAATCTTGTGGTCCAGGTACTCCTGATTTGGCACATATTGATTAAGCTCTAGGTGGTGAGCATCAAACTCCTCATTGTAGTCCCCAATTTCTGCTGCAGAAAAACAGGCAAAGAATTAAGTGAAAGATTTAATGTTTATTTTACTGCCAGCGCCTACATTTAGTCTTGTAACATATGTCTCTTTAATATTTCACTATGACACTCATTACAGTAATATGACTCACCATGCTAACAAATTAGTTCTTTTTATACCAATTACAGTCGTATGCAGTATTTTGAGCAGCATAAAATGGAATGTGTTGTTTGTTTGTTAAATTAAAAGAAGCAAACACAACCTCTGCACCAAACTCACTTAATCATCTTTTATACCGCTTTATTCTGTATTCAGGGTTGCGGGAAGCCTGGAGCCTATCCTAGACTTAGGGTACAAGGCAGGGTACACACACACACACACACACACACACACACATACACTATAGGCAATTTGGGAACGCCAATTTTTTGGAATGAGAGAGGAAACCGGAGTACCCAAAGAAAACCCACCAAGCATGGGGAAAACACACAAACTCCAGGCATGCAAAGACGGGAATCGAACCTGGCTGGGAATCGAACCCGAACCCTGGAGGTGCAAGTCGACAGTGCTAACCACTATACCACATGCCGCACCTCCACCAAAATATACTTTAAAAATACATTGTATGCAAATATTTATATATAATTTATATTTTATGACCTTAAAAATACAAAATTATGGTTTGGACACCTCCTGCTAAGTAATTACTATGTAACATGACAATGTGACATCCATTGGCAGATGTCACAGGTTTTTAACCAATTAGAAGACCATCTATTGTTGTTTAAATGAGTTTTCACCCACATACCCTTGTATTTACTGTAAGTCCAAGGTACATTATATAGGAAAAGGTTTGTGGACACCTGACTATCCCACCAATATTTTTACCACATCCTTAACCAATATGTTGCCACAAAGTTTGAAGAATTAGATTTTTTTTATAACATTACAATTTCCCTCCACTGAAACTAAGAGCTCAAAAACTGTTGAACATGACCAATGCCCCCCTAACAAAGTGACAGTCATGGAGACGTGGCTTGCTAAGTGAATGAAAAAGAATACTGAATTTGTGTTTGTGTTTCCAAAGTCAGATTAATATTGGAATTGTTTCTATAAAGGTATGATGAATAAGGACCAGTATATGATGAAGAACTTGTAAGAAAATGTAACTAAAATTATTTGTTATAATATACACTTATATATACACTTTTATTGTCATTTCAACCATAGACAGTTTAGTACACAGTGAAATGAAACAACGTTCCTCCACTACCAAGGTGCTACATACAACATCAATTAACAACATCAATTAACAACATCAATTAACAACATCAATTAACAAAACCTAACTAGCTACAGTAACTAAGAAACTTAATTAGCTGACTAGCTGAGACAAGACAGATTAACATTTTAAGTTAACAAATAAACTATATACATCTTATACAAACAAGACAACATAATGTGCATGTGCAAATGTGTTCTCTTATGATTTACTATAAAATATAATGTCTATAAATTATGCAGTCAATATATTGGCTGCTCCAGTCTACTGTACTGTATACTCAAACATGGTGCATGGTGATTTTTCTCTTATTTTCACCTATTGAATAAAAGGACTTACCTTGCAATATATGCGATACCAAGAGTGCAGCACTGTTGTCATTACATGTGAGGCTTCCATTGGACAAATCTTGTTTGATTTGCAGGGCAAATAGATACCTATAAAAATAAAATATAAATTAAGAGTGAGCTGTGTTTCTTATAATCTGTGACCAAATAATGTATAATAATAATAATAATAATAATAATAATAATAATAATAATAATAATAATAACCTTTCCTGTTATACTGAATTTCCAGCCTCCTAACACACAGTTTAACCGATTAAAGTCCTGATATCTGATATCAGCCAAATGAGGATGGGTTCCTCTCAAGGTTTCTTTCTATTGTTAACCCTGGTAGTTTTTCCATGCCACTGTCACCCGCAGTTTGCTCATAAGGGGCAAGCTGCATTGCGACAGTGACCATTGATAAAAGTGGCATATTAAATTGAACCTTCAAACATGCAACTTATGGATATAACCACGGTTCTATAAAAAAACATGTATCCAAGGGGAAACACTCTTGTAAAATGGCCCATTATTACTGTACTGGGCATATTGCCCATTGGTGATCACCCCTACCTCTGTGTATCACAACGCTATACAAAGAAACATTTGTCAAATTAGTTCTATAATTAAATAGCCATTTATACATTCTCATACATTCTCTTTGCTCCATGGCATTTTACCTGATATTGCATGCATTTTGTTGTATTCTCTCTTAACAACTTAATATTTGAGTTCTCCTATGAATATAAATAGTAATATATTGTTTTATAATGATTGATGATTGTATGATTAACGGGAGGGTCCTTTCATGTCTGGAATAAAAAGTATGAGATATGGATCAAGAAAGGAAGGGGCCAGAGTTCTGTGCTGATGCTGCACTACATGGAGCTGCTAGAGAGCATTTAGGTGGTTAGGCTAGTGGGTAAGGAAAGCTATTTCATTTTTTATGTTTGGGTGCTTATTTCAAATGTCAAATGACAATGCCAGGGAATTGTGGCCCATCAAAAAAATGTATGCATAAAACATTGGGTAAAACAGTGTCCATATTTCTTTGACTTGACTTGAGCTGAGAAATGAAATAAATTTAGATCAAAATAATCCTCAAGATGAAATTGAGCTGCACAACTCCAATCCTGGAGACCCAGGGACCAGCAATGTTTAGTGATTTTCCTGTGTTTCAGAACTGCTCCTAAACCTGGGGGTAAACTATCAAATTAAATTAGCTGTCACAGAGCAGAAATAAGAAATAATTAAACTGTGTTCGAGTTCTGCACCCCTGCACTAGGTGACGTTTAAACAAGTTGCATGTTTCTTGTTTTCTAATAAAGGCATTCAGCACGTAGCTTAGCTGTTCAAGCTTTACCTGGTCAAGCCTTTTTGCAGCTGGCCTGGGTCAGGTGGAAAAAACTTCACGATAAAGCGGAATGCCAGCTCACTGGTGTCTAAATGAAAATACAAGAGTAAACATTTTGTAATTTTGTATTTACATTTTACTGGGTTGATAAATGAAACACACACACACACACACACAAAACTATACCACATACTCACTTTTGATTTGTTTTCCCAGTGGCTTCAGAAGTTCAAGCCACACCTATAAGATAAAAATAATTCAGAATTTGCATTTAAAATAAAAAGTGTTATTCTATAATTTGGGATACATTCCATGTTTATTGATGATAATTATGAGGGGCTTACAAGTGAACCGGTACATGTTGTCTCATGAACAGAAGAACCAATTGACATTTACAAAAGACTTTACACCCAGGACAGTGATGAGACTCTTAGCTGCAGTAAAACATTTAAACAGTGCTGTGAGTCTGTGAGTTAAATAACACAGAAGGCCAGGGTGTCTTGGCTTTTGTGTACTGAGAAAACTTTCTACCTTGATGGTATGGAAGCACTCGTTGGATAAAGTGCATTGACATACTGTTGCGGGGGAGTAAATAGAAAAATAAAAGTAGTTTTTACTACTACACATAACTGTTATCTGTTATTCTGTACAAATAGTCCCTGTTTGAATTGAACATCCCTCATATATAAAAAAAAATATTTTCTTCATAAATATATATTTTTTTCAATTGAGGGTGTCTTGTTTCAAAATAATAATAAAAAATTATTAATTTCATAAATGTAAAAATAAATGCATTTTTTTCACTTTTTAATAATCTAAATTGACACTTTTAAAATAAATATGAAAAATAGTTGTTAATATTGATGATTCTTATTCATTATTTTACAACCGAGAAACATAATAATATGCATAATGTTTGTGTGATATTTATTACTAGCTTTCAGTTAATAGGTAAATGTGATGTTTTTATAGAAAATATTTAGAATAAATTTCAGATATGGAATTTACATTCCTGACAAACCTGACATTTAGATTAAAATGAGAAAAAATAAGTCACAGACTCTACATAGCTCATCACAAGGTGCGAATAAGTATAAGTATGCAGTGAGTATAACTGCACTGAAGATAAAAGATAAACTGCAAGACAGTGGCAGAGATGTGTGAGAAAGAAAAAAGAAACAAAAGTAGGCTATTGAAGGAAAGCAAAGCAGAGGAAAAAATCATGTTCCTTACAAAGTGTGGATACTGAAAACTATGTTGGACATTTTTTTCAATGTTTTCTGTGGATTTATGGTGGTTTCAACAGGGAACCCATTCTGATTTGTGTGATATCAGATAGCAGGGATAGATTTATGTCAAACTGTGGTAGGAGGCTGGAAGTTCAGTATACCAGAAAATATTATTATTATTATTATTATTATTATTATTATGATACTCCAGAGAATATGTGAAATGATTAAATATACAGTGGTGTGAAAAACTATTGGCCCCCTTCCTGATTTCTTATTCTTTTGCATGTTTGTCACACTTAAATGTTTCTGCTCATCAAAAACCGTTAACTATTAGTCAAAGATAACATAATTGAACACAAAATGCAGTTTTTAAATGAAGGTTTACGTTATTAAGGGAGAAAAAAAAACTCCAAATCTACATGGCTCTGTGTGAAAAAGTGATTGCCCCCCTTGTTAAAAAATAACTTAACTGTGGTTTATCACACCTGAGTTCAATTTCTGTAGTCACCCCCAGGCCTGATTACTGCCACACCTGTTTCAAACAAGAAATCACTTAAATAGGAGCTACCTGACACAGAGAAGTAGACCAAAAGCACCTCAAAAGCTAGACATCATGCCAAGATCCAAAGAAATTCAGGAACAAATGAGAACAAAAGTAATTGAGATCTATCAGTCTGGTAAAGGTTATAAAGCCATTTCTAAAGCTTTGGGACACCAGCGAACCACAGTGAGAGCCATTATCCACAAATGGCAAAAACATGGAACAGTGGTGAACCTTCCCAGGAGTGGCCGGCCGACCAAAATTACCCCAAGAGCGCAGAGACAACTCGTCCAAAAGACCCCAGGACAACACCTAAAGAACTGCAGGCCTCACTTGCCTCAATTAAGGTCAGTGTTCACGACTCCACCATAAGAAAGAGACTGGGCAAAAACGGCCTGCATGGCAGATTTCCAAGGCGCAAACCACTTTTAAGCAAAAAGAACATTAAGGCTCGACTCAATTTTGCTAAAAAACATCAATGATTGCCAAGACTTTTGGGAAAATACCTTGTGGACCGACGAGACAAAAGTTGAACTTTTTGGAAGGTGCGTGTCCCGTTACATCTGGCGTAAAAGTAACACAGCATTTCAGAAAAAGAACATCATACCAACAGTAAAATATGGTGGTGGTAGTGTGATGGTCTGGGGTTGTTTTGCTGCTTCAGGACCTGGAAGGCTTGCTGTGATAGATGGAACCATGAATTCTACTGTCTACCAAAAAATCCTGAAGGAGAATGTCCGGCCATCTGTTCGTCAACTCAAGCTGAAGCGATCTTGGGTGCTGCAGCAGGACAATGACCCAAAACACACCAGCAAATCCACCTCTGAATGGCTGAAGAAAAACAAAATGAAGACTTTGGAGTGGCCTAGTCAAAGTCCTGACCTGAATCCTATTGAGATATTGTGGCATGACCTTAAAAAGGCGGTTCATGCTAGAAAACCCTCAAATAAAGCTGAATTACAACAATTCTGCAAAGATGAGTGGGCCAAAATTCCTCCAGAGCGCTGTAAAAGACTCGTTGCAAGATATCTCAAACGCTTGATTGCAGTTATTGCTGCTAAGGGTGGCACAACCAGTTATTAGGTTCAGGGGGCAATTACTTTTTCACACAGGGCCATGTAGGTTTGGATTTTTTTTCTCCCTAAATAATAAAACCCCTCATTTAAAAACTGCATTTTGTGTTTACTTGTGTTATCTTTGACTAATAGTTAAATGTGTTTGATGATCAGAAACATTTTGTGTGACAAACATGAAAAAGAATAAGAAATCAGGAGGGGGGGCAAATAGTTTTTCACACCACTGTAAACTGTAATAGGCACCATGTGCGTTTTTAACCTGGATGTGAAAGTGCTTTTGATTTAGTAAAGAATCAGTCAATATTTTACATAATTGTCACTTATTTTGGATCAAACAACATCATACTTTAATTGTCCGGGCTCTTTCTATGTTTGGAAGACCAGATGTTTTGGACTTCCATAAAATTCTGTTGGACTTCTTATATTTTTCTGTAGATAGTGTTGTCTGATAAGTGTTCTTAGCATTGAAGGTAAGGACATGCACAAGTTTGCTCATTTAATGCTTATGTTGAAAACAGGACTATCACTATAATTGAGATTGAGATTCAAATAGTGAGATTTCAAGCTTTCTGATGATCGACTGCATCGCCATTTTTTTCAGCAGCTTCTTGATTTAATGAGTTGTCAATTTACAGTACATACTTTCAAAACCAACCTAATATAAGCAGTGTTAATGACAGTAACATTGCCATATTCATGTTGCCCCAACATTTCAATAAACAAAAATCCATGCTTTGAGTTAAGCACATGACTCACATAGTTGCCATTATGGTGGCGGAATTCCAGGCCAAAGTACTCTTTCTCCAGGAGCTTAAGATGTCCACACACCTTGTTGAAAAAGTCACAGCCCAGAATTTGTTGCTGGAAAATCATGATAGTAAAGAGGATGGGGTTATTGTAATGCACATAGTAGCTACTTATCTTTGGTGAAAAGTGATCTATGTTTTGCATTAATGCTTGCTTGACATTAGGCATATACACCGATTAACCATGTGATTGGAATGACCAAAAACTCCAGCTTAAACACTAATATATATACTAATAACAAATAACACTAATAATGTGCTTCTTGTTATTAGAACATTTTCAATGGTCAGGACAGATTAGGCTTCAAGGTGAGCCACCAGTTCTTGAAGTCAGGCCAAATTGTGATGGCTAGATGATTGGGGCAATGCATCTCCAACACAGTGAAGGGGTAGTCCCAGTAAGCAGTGGTTTTACAATTACAGTGGAACCTTGGATTACAAGCATAATGTGTTCCGGAAGCAGGCTCGTATTCCAAAACACTTGTAAACCAAAGCAATTTTCCCCATAGGAAATAATGGAAATTAAAATTATTCGTCCCACGGCCCAAAAAAATTAATACATAAAAATAATTAACACAAAATATAAAGTAAAAATAAAACAAATGAATCTGCACTTTACCTTTAAGAAAAAATGTAACCTAAATCCCAACAGATAGGTATTTCCGTTTATGTGTAACAATTATTAACCTTAACAGGAAGGACAAGGATTTCAATTATGGACTGCATGCAGGGATTAAAGTGAAAAAAAATCTTCTGACTGAACTTTTTTCAGGCCAAGCTATACAGGCCAAGATATAAGCGGGTATAAACATAGTAAGGGCCCATCTGATTGGTCAAATTTGGACACACAAATGCTTGGCAAATAAAGTATTTATCGCAACTCCTTGCGATATGGTTATCGCACATGCCATTATCGTGATAACAATATTTTTTCTATATATCGTGCAGCCCTAAATGACATCATATGAGATCTGCTCCCCTATTGCATGATTTCTGCTTATGACAGCGAGGCCAGTGAGCCGTTCCTGAGACATGGTTGACCTCAGGTATGTCTTGATTAACCTGAGTTTGGAAAAGCTCGTCTCTGCTTGAGCTACAGTCACTGGCAATGTAAGTGCAATCCTGAGAGCAGTCCAAAAGTTGGGGTAGATCTCAGATAGATCCTTATCGTGCAGAAAAGTGAAAAGCTCAAAGAGGCTCATGGTTTTTGATGGCAGTCATTAGACACTTTATTAATCTAATATAATATAATCTAAGGGAGGAACAATTAGCTCCTTGGTTAATTTACTGCCTCAAATTATAAGCTTTGTCACGTAACAGAGTTATAGCAAATGGAAAATGTCTTTTAAACTATCTACACATATGTAAATTAAACTGGCTATTTACAGTATACTGTAAATATATAGTAAATATATTGGCTATAGCCAACATTAACATAATAAACAATGGAAATAAATAACTGTACTTGCTGCAGTCTTGCTGCAAAGCATAATTTTGTGGTTACATTTTGTGGTATTTAATAGAAACCATTAGAATTTCTGTGATGGTTTGTAAATTAAGCTTTTATTGTGTGTGTGTGTGTGTTTTTAACAAGGTAAGCATAGCAAGCATCATAAGCAAGAAGGCTAACAAACCTAAGAGTTAACGTTATACCACTAATTAACATGATGACATGAATAACTTAATCATACAGAGAGAACATTGTTATATACCTTTATCTTTTATCCGTTTCTCCTCATCTTCTTTTCTTTTGTTTCTAAATTGGACCCCTGACAGTTTTGGCCTTTTTCTCTCCATCGCTGTGTTTACTTTATAATCGACGATTCGACAATCAGCAGATTTCCCCCAACGCTGTCACTCACGACCAGAAGTCAAGACTAAACCAATTCACCTCCACATCATAATCGCTTTTATTATCTATTGTTATTAGACATTTCACACAATTAAATACATGAAAAAAAAGGGCAAATTATTGGTGTGTGTTTATAATATTTTGAATGAAATGTGCGTTATTTGTAAGAAAGTCAGGTAGACATCATTTAACCCCTTCATGTCCGCTTCATTTGGGAGAGGTAAACTGTACTCTGCGACCCCCCCCCCCCCCCCGCCATCCACTCCGCTCAAACACCCCCCCCCCCCTCTCCCCCCGCTCGTTCAGCTTCTGTGCGGCTCATTCAGGGGCGGCGCGAGCGCAGGTATCACAGATAATAGAAAACCGCTTAGCGGCACAGATTATTATTTTTTACTCCAGGTTCGTGTGCCACGTGACATAAAAAAATGCCGCCCTGGGCGGCTGCCCACTTCGCCCTACCCTAAAACCGCCACTGACTGTGAGCGACAGGTCATGCTCCGCTATGAAAGAACATAGACGCACTTTTACATCGCGCACACGGTCGGCCACAGATGTGTGAATCTCCGTTGTGGTTCTTGTCGCAGCAGACAGGGAGCATGTGTGCTGTTAGAGCACGAACCTCAGCATTGTGACGAGCTGCTGACTGATGGCGAACTCGCACTTTGTTTTGTCATTATTGCCATATTGAAGTTTCCTGTGGCATACTGTGCAGAGACACCTACCTGGATGTTTGATTTTTTTAGTCCACGAACTAAAAGGCTTGCCATTCTCCCCAATTTCGCTAAGCCAAGCCCATCTCCATTTATTTATTTACACTTTTATCAATCTCCGAAACATCGGAGCCTTCCTGCATTAAGTGTGTCCATGCTATCTTAAATATAGTTATACCTCAGCCTGACATGTAGTTCTTCAAAACTAAACCAAAACCCGGAGTGGATCCATACCGGAGTGAACAAAACGCTTAGAGTGGAGAGAGGAACGTGCATTCGCTCCACTACAGGCTGAATACACTTTGTCTTTCCTTAATTTAACACCCATGTAAGCCTATATATACACACAGCATTAAAATTATGAAAAGTGAATTTTAAACATTACGGACAGGCGGAACAGTGTGATTGACGGAAATCCGTCGTAACGACGGAGAACTTTAATCCCTGTGCATGAGTGTCAGTGTGTAGGGGATTTTATGTTTCATGGCCAACAAAAAGTTGCACACTCTTTAGCCTGCCTTAACCTTGATTATGGTGTGCATGTTTAATGGCATTATTTTAAAAATCCTGTGTAAAGACCAGTGGTGTTGCAGGGGGAAAATATTTGAGGAGACAAGGCTGTTATTTTTCTGTTGCCTATCTGTGAAGCACAAATGTGCACTAGTTATTTCCTTTTTAGAAGTGGCATGTTCAGTGGGCAGGCGACACATGTCTCTCTTGGAAGAATCATGTGTGTGTGTGTGTGTGTGTGTGTGTAAAGGCGAGAGAGAGAGAGAGAGAGAGAGAGCATGGTCTCAAATTACGCATAAAATGGATTTTTAACCTCTAATGAGACTTTCTTTTGTTTTACATGCGCGCACACACATGTGTTATAAGAACCAGTACACTTGCGCTGTACACATGGGAGCAAAGGTTATGCAAAAGGAGTGTTACTCTAGCACAAATTGCGAAAAAAGTTATTGCTGCCCCTGTCCACTGGTCCACTTACCTCTTACCATGTGCAGTACATCATTTAACAAGAGGCAGTGTGATACTCAGGGCAATGTTCCGCTGGGAAATTTTGGGTCCTGTTACTCATAACGCCTACCTAAACATTGGTGCAGACCAATTTTACCCCTTCATGGTAACAGTGTCTTTTTCAGTGGACTTTTTCAGCCGGAGAATGTGCCCTGACACACTGTGAAAATTATTCATTAATGAACTTGAAAAAGAGTGGTACAGTATATGCTGAACAAACAGCTCTACATGGAAGCCACGCGTTGCAACTTACAGGACGTATCTGCAGAGGTGGAAAGTAACGAATTACATTTACTCGCGTTACTGTAATTGAGTAGCTTTTTTGTGTATTTCTACTTTTTAAAGTAGTTTTAAAAATCTGTAATTTTACTTTTACTTAAGTACGTTTTGTTTGAAGTATTGTAATTCGCTACATTTCAAATCATATTCGCTACTGAGTAAAAAATAAATGAATAAAAATGCTAAAATAATGAAAATGTTATGCTTTGTATAAATGCTCCGTTGCGCTGCGTGTGTGTATCATATCCTGGTCGCGCGCCGATCCAGACTCCACTCCGGGTTTTCTGACATCGGCATCTTCCTGACCTTCCACACGGTGGCTTCCGCCCTGAGTGACGTCATCGACTAGCGCGACCATGTACAGTATAACCCGGAGAGACGCGGGAAAGATGAAAGAGGTTGTGATTTTGGCGTTTTGATATTTGGTTGTGTATTCCGGTTTTGACTTTTTGCCTCCAATTGACTTTGATTATTGCCCTTTGGTTTGGTTGGTCTTTGTATATATTTGTAGATAATTTCACTGTTTTTGGTTTCGGGAGTCCGGGAAGGTACCTGTATTTTTGTTTCTGTGTTTTTGTTGTTGTTTCTTTTTGCAGGTAATCTACCTACTAAATATAAATACCATTTTGTTTGTTATTTTGGCCTGGGTCCATCCTGAATCTGATCCTCCTCCTGGTGTGTGTGTGTGTGTGTGTATACAAACCTCATTATTTCATCAGTTAATGATTGGATCTAGTTCTTTCTGCCATATGCCACCATTTCCATACAGTTTAAAATAGAACCCTGAACCATTCTTTTGCTGTTTGGCCCTAGACTGGGACGTAACACCATATTTAAGTGACCACTTTATTATGCAAAGGTGTTCCTTCAGTTAAAAACAACTAGTTTGAGATTTATATCTGCTCATCTTTTTTGAACTATGCTAGAATGCCTCATCCCACCCCCGCTGTGTGTGTGTGTGTTTTTTTTTTTTTTTTTTTATTTAACAAAAAAAATAAAATAAAGCAGAGCCAGATCAATATACAATCGACACCCACAGCAAACATTTAAAAACAAACAATAATCTGTTAATATAAGAGTGAACATGGAAACACCCAAGGGCAAAACAATTCAGCAAAAGAATCACCCCCACTGTTAAAAAAATTAAAATAAAAAAGTAACTCTGTAACTTTTACTCTGAGTAAATTTTTTAATGAGCTACTTTTTACTTTTATTTGAGTAGATTTTTATAAGAGTAACTTTACTTGTACTTAAGTAAAATTTCACTGAAGTAACAGTACTTGTACTTGAGTACAAAATTTTATTACTCTTTCCACCTCTGCGTATCTGTTGTAAATGTCTTGAAGCCTAAAATAAGCCTTTATTTGTCAAACGTTATTTTATTTGCATATCTTTGATTATTAGTAAGTTGGAGTCAGATCCTTCTCCATCAGCTTACAGCCGATCTTTCACACAGTAAGTTAGGTGAATACAGTATTTGTTCACAAAATTCTGATGACATTTAAGCATTAGGGATTTGGTCTGTGAACTTTCTCATTAAAACCAAGTCAGGAGAGACTGCCCACACACAATCATGTCTGCAAGTGTGATGCACAAACCCTCATTTAGGCACCATTAAAATATAGGCTACTTATCTGATCAGTCATGTGTGCATGTGCGTGTGTGTGTGTGTGTGTGCGCGTGTGTGTGCGTGTGCGTGTGTGTGTGTGCGAGAGAGAGAGAGAGAGAGATTGGAAGAGGGGGAAAGGAAATCTTCCTGACTCTATATTTACTGTGACAAAAAATGGATAGAACATTGCTATTATCTTGTCAGAGGCCATACTAGGGAAGGATACAGAGGAGATAGTTTAAGAAAAAACCATGAAGCCTTAAAGAAGTAAAGAAAGGTCATTTCGTTTGCAATTAAAAGACATATATGTAAACGTCACCTCTTTAAATACTTTACTTTTTATATTTCAATTTATTTAGTAAATGCCTAGGTTTACTGAATGTTGTTAAAATTGACAGTATAATCCTCATTTAGATATACAGTAACTTTTAGTAAGCAGATATGTCCTGTCAAGTAACGAAGTACAAATACTTCGTTACCTTACTTAAGTAGAAATTTTGGGTATCTATACTTTACTGGAGTAATAATTTTTCAGCCGACTTTTTACTTCTACTCCTTACATTTTTAAGCAATTATCTGTACTTTCTACTCCTTACATTTAAAAAAATAGCCTCGTTACTCTATTTTTATGATCAGAACGCGCAACCCCCACCCCCCCCCCCCCACCCCCGGTCGCATGATAAGAACGCGCACAACGCACCCAAAGCACCCCCACCCCACCCCCCACGAGATCTTAATGCTTTTGTCGCCCCTCACGGTACTTTTACTTTTATACTTTAAGTAATTTTGAAACCAGTACTTTTAAACTTTTACTTAAGTAAAAAGCTTGAGTTGAAGTATTTTTGAACCCTAGTATCTATACTTCTACTCAAGTAATGAATGTGAATACTTTTGACACCACTGAATATAAGCAAAGTCTTTATGTAAATATGACAACTGAAAAATGACTGGCTTATCCAGCAGGACAATCAGCCAAAACATACTTCAAAATCCACTATGAGCTCAATAAAGAAATGCAATAGCAAAATGTGGTGATATCCGCCAAAGGAGCCGATATTGACTTAATAGGTTGTTAAAACATTTGTGAAATATTTTATAAATTAATTCCTGTATCAGATGTGTTTTCTTTAAACTAAAATTCAATAAAACATTTGCATGCAAAACTCTTGCCTGATATTTTGTTACCAGCATATATAGTGTACATTTGTATATACAGTATGGTGTTGGTATCAAAATATCAGAGATGATCTGGTCTGTCACACAGAATTTTCTCAGATTGAATTTGACTTTTTTTTTCTTTTTGATACACTGGAATTTAAACCTTGTACTGTCAGCATGACCCCCAAGTGTGTAAACTATTTAACAAAGCTCAATTTTATATCAAAACCAATTGGTGATAATTAAAGTTTAGAGCAAACTTTGTGTTCTTTTCGATCATTTGACATGATTGAATTGACATTAGATAGGGTAGATGACAAAAATAATTTATTGGATGGTGAAAAAAAACTGCAAAGACTATACAAAAGGTTTTTTTACCCTTATCTGTTCTAAAGATCATGTTGTTGTTGTTTTTTATTCTGCTTTTCTCTGCTCTTTTTCTCTGTTTTTTTACGATCATATATTTAGCCTGAGGTGGTATTGAAGGGCTGTCAGAATTTGGAAATGGGCCATGTTGAGTGAAGGCCAAGATATTTCCCTCCATGCTTCAACATGCATAATGCCTACTCTCTGCATGTCTCTTGTCCTTTCAGTCACTCTAACTAAAAGGTTTCCTTTTTTAGTGACATGGACATCTCTGTCCCTATGTGTAAGTGCAAAATAGAACCTGAGGCATCTTACCAAACACAAGAAATGCAGACTGTGGTACATTAATGTAATGCAGGACGGTGCTAAACCTGGAGTTTATTTTATCTGTTAAAGCCATGTGAGTTTTGCTGCAGCTCATTACAAGGGATTGAATGCAAATGCACAGGTTTTCTCCCAAATTAAATTATTATTGATGACAATATTTAAAAAAAAAATTAAATATGGTAGAATTCAAATCTGTCACATTGTCTTTGGTCCCCTGACATGATCAGAAGACATACAGTATGACAGTTCAAAGTGAAGTTTGAAAGTACATGGTGGAAAATTAGAGGATTCAAAAACAGCTGACAGAATAGGAAAGAGACTGAGTAGTTACAGTATAAGACAAATGCCGCACTTTTGCATCAGTAAATTAAATAACTGTACATTGCACTCCAATGAAAGGAATTAAAAACTTAATTAAAGAAAATTGCTTGAGAAGAGCAAATTATAGTGTTTTATCTTTCCGAATAGCACATAAAGACACGTTGTTGTTTTTTATGAGTTAAAATGAAAACACAGAAATCCACAAAGTTATATTTTACCTCGACCTCGAAAACTCGCTCGCTGTCGTCTAAGAAACTGACTCGGAGACACAGAGTCGCGTCTCTGGGTTTGTGCTGCTGTGCGCCGCCTTTTCCCTGCGCCTTCACCAACTCCGACCTGTCCGCCATCTCTCACTGTTCACTTCTGATCTACACCCCATCTCTCACTGTTCACTTCTGATCTACACCCCATCTCTCACTGTTCACTTCTGATCTACACCCCATCTCTTAGGTCCGTTCAGGAACGCGTTGATTGCGGGACGAATGCGTGATGTGAATCACATCTCCGGCGCGTGAGGCGCTCTGGAACATCCTCTCGCGAATCCCCTCGTGATTACGTCACAGTAACAGCACCATAAGAGAGTGGGTTTATTACAATTCAATTTAGTTGAAGAAAAAAAAAAGGGCTTTAAATGAAATATTTAAACTAGGATCTGCTGTTAACTCACTGCACCACTGGATACCAGAGGTCATGTCCTGTTTTACTACCATCCTATAAACTGTACTTCTATGGGGGGGGGGGGGGTATATTGGGTACCTTAATTACATTTAAAATGGCATAAGCAATAAGTCACTCA
Organism: Channallabes apus; assembly: GCA_030522415.1. Taxonomy (NCBI): domain Eukaryota; kingdom Metazoa; phylum Chordata; class Actinopteri; order Siluriformes; family Clariidae; genus Channallabes; species Channallabes apus. The sequence continues at coordinate 23,508,978 of CM060124.1, read as the reverse complement.
CTCATCATATCTTCTTTGTCTTTCGGCTGTTCCCTTTCAGGGGTCGCCACAGGGGTCTTCAATCTGCCTCCATCTAACCCTATCCTCTGCATCCTCTTCTCTCACACCAACTAACTTCATGTCCTCTCTCACTGCATCCATAAATCTCCTCTTTGGTCTTCCTCTAGACCTCCTGCCTGGCAGTTCCAACCTCAGCATCCTTCTACTGATATATTCACACTCTCTCCTCTGAACATGTCCAAACCACCTCAATCTGGCCTCTCTGACTTTATCTCCAAAACATCTAACATGGGTTGTCCCTCTAATGGACTCATTCTTGATCCTATCCATCTGTGTCACTCCCAAAGAGAATCTCAACATCTTCTACCTCCAGCTCTGCCCCCTGTCTTTTCTTCAGTGCCACTGGCTCTAAGCCATAGAGCATCGCTGGCCTTGTACACCTTTCCTTTCATTCTCGCTGATGTCGGTGTTGGCTTCTGGCTCTCCCTTTTAGTTATGCTGTCATAGTTAGTCCTGCTGGAGTCCCAGATTGCACTCTGCACTAAATATACATTCACCTCATACTGTACATTATATGACTGTGACCATACCTGACTGTTTTCTCTCCTTCTCATGTACTCTTTCCTCTTGTTTCTTTCCCTCTCTCAGTCGAGCTACACATGTTGCTCCTGAGATATATATATATATATATATATATATATATATATATTATAGATAGATATACACACACAATATACATACATATATACACATCTACAGTATATACATCTATATATACATACTACACATATCTAGATATAATATACATATCCACTCTCTGCAGAGCTTTGCGGTTGTAGGCGTTGCTGTTGCCGTACCAGGTCATGATGGATCCAGTGAAGATGCTCTCGATGGCACAGCGGTAGAAGGTCCTGAGGATGTTTTAACATGTTTTAATGATCTAAAGCTACTAATTTCTTTGCCACTTACGAGATTATTTTGTGGGTGCAAGCTTACCATAAGTGTTAACTTATATCATGAAAAAAACAGACCATGCAATTGTCCAGTTATCTTTATTGCATATCAAAAACACAAGCTGGCTTCTACAAGTAAGACACTATTCACGAATTCCAAATGCGGTAGAATCACAGCCTGCAAAAAAGCAATATTTGTAACAGTTTTTTCCCCCTAAAATACAACACAATTTTGCTCTTTAGCAGTAGCAGCATTTTATACCCAATCATAGACTTTAAAAATGCACCACAAATCATACAAAATAACACTTACACACTAATACATATAGAAATATTACTGACCTGAAAATCGGATTGCATTGTTATAGTTTTTCAGTCCACAGCACAAGGATAAGCATTAAATTATAACTAAAATATGCATCTCTACTAAACATTTCAAATAGAAAGGAGGTTTATAGTAAGCTGTAAGGAAATGTAGCGGGAAACCCAACTGCTCTTCTATGCAACAATAAAAAAGATGTATATATTCTTTTCTTGTATTATCCGTGTATAAATTCAGACTGAAACACAATGTTTTAAATCATTTATCCACCATTATCACTTCAGCAAGTAACGAGGACAAATTACCATGCTATATAGTCTCTTAATGCTCATCATGGCAATCTGTTGGGAAATACAAACCAAACCAAAAAACAACAGAAGAAAAACACTGTGGGGGGTGTACTTCATTAGCATATTACCGTGTTACACTTTACACTCTTTTCAAATTTCAAACGTTTTAACACATTTTATGGCAAACCCCACATACAGTAGATGTTCAGCAGACATGAGACGCAAGGACCAAAATAAGCTCTGAATGAAGTTAGATCAGAGTTCAGTTCTATCCTGATGAAGAGGGACGTTCCTTTGTATGTCCTCCTCTGATGAAAGTCCCCCCTCTTCTATTTTCTGTTTATCACTGTGTTTATGTAGCTTACTTTTCTTTTTCTTTAACTTCTTCTCCTTGTTCTGATTATCACCACCTTTAGCCTTCTTTTTGCTTTTCTTTTTCTTTTTGACTTGTTTGATGGCACCAGGGTCTCCTTTTCTCCCAGCCCAGCTTTCTTTTAGACATGCTTCATTTAAACAAACAGAGAGAGAGACACACTTTAAATGAGCATATAAACAGACTTGTCATTTACCTATTTTCATTTTTCCACATGAAATTAGATACTAGTTCTAATGAAATGCAAGCACAAAAGTATTATACAGAGGCGGCGTTACCTTTAAGCAAAAGAAGGCAAGCGCCTAGAGCCCCGAACTGCCAGGGGCCCCTGACTTTAGCCTAACTACGTATTTTTAGCCAGCACTTACGTCTAACATTTAAACATAATTAAAATCCACTTGCTGAAATAGCATTAGAATGGCTTTATGTGGTGTAAAGGCATTCTAATGCTATTTCAGCAAGTAAATTTTAATTATGTTTAAATGTTAGACGTAAGTGCTGGCTAAAAATACATTGCGTTGAAGCGTTTTAGTCCCCCATAAACACACACTACAATAGTACACTCCGTGTGATGAAAGCGGAAAGTTATTCACTGCAGTTTAATTGAGGATCGGGAGACTTCCATCTACAGCCATGAAACAAAGTTACAAGTGGTGCAGAAAAAAAATGGAAATAACGGGAGAAGAAGAGACAATTAATAGGATCTTTGGCAAAGATAACAATATTTCACGTCTGTGCAGCACATAGTCACAGGTCACCTCAGGTCAACAATGCCAGAAGAGAGGCTGTCTGCACCTGCTATTCTCTCCATTGAGCACAAAGTCAGAAAATTCATGCATATGGAGTCAGGAATTACAAAGTTTGTTGAAGCCAAAGTTTGCAAGGCCAGATTTTAGTGTCCTGACCTACACGATTTACCCCAGCCATGCACACAATAAGACTAATTATTTAAAATATTTTTTAATTAATATTATTTTCATATTATTCTTAATCCAACACCCCAATATTCATCTGTTTTTCCCACTCACTAAATCTCATTTGATGAAGGAAGACCAAGCTATTTAAAAAAGTAAATAATAATAAATACATGAAAATAACATTTGAGGAGGATAAAGCAAAAAGGGGAGAGAGAGACCTCCAAATCAAATGAAATCAATAACTACTACTGTCCTAGACAGCTGGATAAGATGCTGTGGGATGATGAGTGAATGGAAGTTTAAGGTTCCAAAAAAAAGCACTGAAAGGACCCCATATCCATGTTCGCCTTGAGCCCCCAAACTGCTAAATCCGCCACTGTGTGTATATCTATCTATCTATCTATCTATCTATCTATATATATATATATATATATATATATATACACACACACACACACAGTGGTGTGAAAAACTATTTGCCCCCTCCTGATTTCTTATTCTTTTGCATGTTTGTCACACAAAATGTTTCTGATCATCAAACACATTTAACTATTGGTCAAAGATAGTAATAGTTAGAAGTAAACACAAAATGCAGTTTTTAAATGAGGGGTTTTATTATTTAGGGAGAAAAAAATCGAAACCTACAAGGCCCTGTGTGAAAAAGTAATTGCCCCGTGAACCTAATAACTGGATGGGCCGCCCTTAGCAGCAATAACTGCAATCAAGCGTTTGCGATAACTTGCAACGAGTCTTTTACAGCGCTCTGGAGGAATTTTGGCCCACTCATCTTTGCAGAATTGTTGTAATTCAGCTTTATTTGAGGGTTTTCTAGCATGAACCGCCTTTTTAAGGTCATGCCACAACATCTCAATAGGATTCAGGTCAGGACTTTGACTAGGCCACTCCAAAGTCTTCATTTTGTTTTTCTTCAGCCATTCAGAGGTGGATTTGCTGGTGTGTTTTGGGTCATTGTCCTGCTGCAGCACCCAAGATCGCTTCAGCTTGAGTTGACGAACAGATGGCCGGACATTCTCCTTCAGGATTTTTTGGTAGACAATAGATTTCATGGTTCCATCTATCACAGCAAGCCTTCCAGGTCCTGAAGCAGCAAAACAACCCCAGACCATCACACTACCACCACCATATTTTACTGTTGGTATGATGTTCTTTTTCTGAAATGCTGTGTTACTTTTACGCCAGATGTAACGGGACACGCACCTTCCAAAAAGTTAAACTTTTGTCTCGTCGGTCCACAAGGTATTTTCCCAAAAGTCCTGGCAATCATTGAGATGTTTTTTAGCAAAATTGAGACGAGCCTTAATGTTCTTTTTGCTTAAAAGTGGTTTGCGCCTTGGAAATCTGCCATGCAGGCCGTTTTTGCCCAGTCTCTTTCTTATGGTGGAGTCGTGAACACTGACCTTAATTGAGGCAAGTGAGGCCTGCAGTTCTTTAGATGTTGTCCTGGGGTCTTTTGTGGCCTCTCGGATGAGTTGTCTCTGCGCTCTTGGCGTAATTTTGGTCGGCCGGCCACTCCTGGGAAGGTTCACCACTGTTCCATGTTTTTGCCATTTGTGGATAATGGCTCTCACTGTGGTTCGCTGGTGTCCCAAAGCTTTAGAAATGGCTTTATAACCTTTACCAGACTGATAGATCTCAATTACTTTTGTTCTCATTTGTTCCTGAATTTCTTTGGATCTTGGCATGATGTCTAGCTTTTGAGGTGCTTTTGGTCTACTTCTCTGTGTCAGGTAGCTCCTATTTAAGTGATTTCTTGATTGAAACAGGTGTGGCAGTAATCAGGCCTGGGGGTGACTACAGAAATTGAACTCAGGTGTGATAAACCACAGTTAAGTTATTTTTTAACAAGGGGGGCAATCACTTTTTCACACAGGGCCATGTAGATTTGGAGTTTTTTTTCTCCCTTAATAACGTAAACCTTCATTTAAAAACTGCATTTTGTGTTCAATTATGTTATCTTTGACTAATAGGTAACGGTTTTTGATGAGCAGAAACATTTAAGTGTGACAAACATGCAAAAGAATAAGAAATCAGGAAGGGGGCAAATAGTTTTTCACACCACTGTGTGTAATATATATATATATATATATATATATATATATATACACACACACACTATCGTTCAAAAGTTTTAGATCACTTGCAAATTTCTTTGTTTTTGTTTAGTGATTTATTTTCTACATTCTACAACAATACTGGGGATTTCAAACCTATAAAATAACACATATGGAATTAGGTAATTACGTAACACCAAAAACAGCAGTTAATTGTTATTTTAAGACACAGATGTCGGCCTTTCTGTAATAGTTCTTGCAAGAACAGTATTGTGTCAAGTGCATTTGCAAAATCCGTCCAGCACCATAATGAAACTGTCTCTCATGAAGGCCGTCCCAGGAGGACGAGACCAAAACCTCCCTCTGCTGCAGACGAGAAGTTCATTTAGAGTCATCAGCCTGAAAAATGACCAATTAACAGCAGCTCAGATTAGAGGCGTTATGAAGTCTTTACAGAGCAGAAGTAGCAGAAACATCTCAATATCAACTGTTCAGAGGAGATTCATGCAGTTTTTGGACGCCTTCAGCAAAACTTTACAATGTGGAAAGACATAAACATCAGGAACCATCATGGAGTTAGAAAGTGATCTAAAACTTTTGAATGGTAGTGTATATCAATTTTTCAATTTTAATAACAAAGAATTATTAAATTATGTAAAAAAAATTAAGTTTCAATTTAGTATTCTTGAAAACTCGGAAAAAATTTAAATAACAGCCTACTTATTGCAGCTGGTCCATGTGCTGAATGAGTATTTGAGACACTCAACTCATTTCACTCACTTATTCATACAGAGACAGAATTTTTTTTTTCCTTTCTCGTTTCTTTTCAGAGAGAAACCGAAATGACTCGATAAAACTATAGGTCTTCTGAAAAGTTTGCTCAGGCGAATGAAGTGATTTAAAGCTGCTAAATAGAGTCACAATTTATGCATTTATTTGCACACACAAAAGTATAAGAAAGCTTTTTTGTATAAATGGTCATGAAACAAATTACAACTTAAATAGCTTATAGCAATCTTGCTAAAGTACGCCCATTTTGTTTGTAAGAACCACATGGGAAATAATTCTATACTTCCTCTTATACTGTAAGTATTAATAATGCGTTCATTTTGGATTTCGGAGTTTAAACTTTTTATACATTACTGTATATAATTCCTGGCTCAAAACAATGGAGTTTCAATTGACACTAATATTTAAGAGCCTTTAACTGGATAATCACTGCAATGATAAATATCTTTTACCTAACAACAGTTCTTCACTCTCAGTTCTTCAATCTTTGTCCTTAACTGATACAGTGGGTCACATCTCATTTCCAACCACGTGGTCATGGAAGGTATGTTACTGTTTCAGAATGGTTTATTATAAATTACTGGCCTGCAACAAGCAACAAACAAAAACACCTAAGGCCATTTAAACTGAAATGAAGAACTGCCGAATGCATTATTAAAACTTTTACGTGAACTCAGTCATTAATGATCGTTTCTGACCACATTAATGAACAGCTTTTGCTTAAGTTTCATTGAAACTGTGTACATTATGTAAATCATGTCGATGTTTAAAACTGAATATTGATTTCTACATGCATAATGTGACAAGAATTCAGAGGATTGGGACTAAACAGCTGTGAAAGAAAACCACTCGTTAGTGAGGCCAATCAGGAAAAAAAGGCTTTAGTTTGCTTGGAAGCCTAAAGATTGGACTTTGGAGCAATGGAAAAAGGTCAGTCCAGATTGATCATCATTTTTTATTCCAGGGCAATGAGTGTGTCAGGGTAAAAAAGGCAGTGCATGAATTATGCACCCATTCTGCATAGAGGCCACTGTACAAGCCTCTGGAGGCAGTGTTATGATGTGGTCAGCTCTAGGATCAGCAACGTTATGAGGCAATAAAATACGGTCAGCTGACAACCTGAATGTACTGAATAACCAAAAAGCTACAGATTTGGAGTTTTTAGTAAAAAAAAAATATATATATATATATATATTTTTTTTTTTTTTTTACTTAACTACCACTAGGACAGCAACTAAAAATGAAAGCTGACATGCATGTGTATTACAGGCATCTGCATCTACTATCTGCTTACATTTCATTGGTTATTAAGCAGCAACATACTGTATGATGTACAACACACACACACACACACACACACACACACAGAGATAATGTTTATGATTTTTCCAAGAGAGACATGTGTCGTCTGCCCACTGAACATGCCACTTCTAAAAAGGAAATAACTAGTGCACATTTGTGCTTCACAGAAAAATACCAGCCTTATCTCAGCTGGTTTCCTCAAATATTTTCCCCCTGCATCACCACTGGTCTTTACACAGGATTTTTAAAATAATGCCATTAAACATGTACACCATAATCAAGGTTAAAGCAGGCTAAAGAGTGGGGAGCATTTTTTTTGGCCAGGAAACATAAAATCCCCTACACACTGACACTCATGCAGGCCATAATTGGAATCCTTGTCCTTCCTGTTAAGGTTAATAATTGTTACAACTGAATACTGGCGGAATGACGTCACATGTGAAAGAAGAAGTCAGAGCTGTAAAAATCTACAACTACATGGACTATACATAGCTATACAGGACTGGTGTGTATATCTTAAAGGAGAAGTTGATAAAGATTTCAAATATTAGTGCATGGGGGATTTGAGAAAAGACTTATTTTCAATGCCTGATCCGACACCTAGTCCCCTGTTGCCTTACTACTGAAAGCCTACTTTAGTTTAAAACTGATTGGGTGTTACATGCATGCACATAATGGTTTATATGAATGTATTTATGTGCTGTAACATACATGTGTCTTGTCCTTTCAGAACGTGGTTCTCGCAAAGGTATCTCGTCAGGTCTTCCTCCTGGTTGCCTTTATACCAGTCTTCAATAACATCTTCATACTGCTCAACCATCACATCACACTAAGGAAAGGACGAAAACAGTCCGACAACAACATCAACAACAAAAGTCCTATTAGAGCACTACATAATGGAATAATCATTACGTACAGCTACACATGCTCATATATTCAATTAATGTTCGTATCAAACACCAGAATAGGGAAAAAACATGATCTGTGATTTTAACCATGCCAAGGTGGTTGACAACAGTCTCTAGAGTTTACCCCAATGCTGGACAAAACCCTGCGTGCAGAGGGATTTTCAGACTCACCAAAACTCACCAATTGAAGACGGTAAAAAGAACTGGTGTTTTTTTTTTCTTTTTCTTTTTTTAGCTGTTCACTTTGGTTGAGTCACTGCTCACAATATCCTCAAATTGTTGTTCTTGGCCAATAGGAGAGCAAGACATTGCATCCATGTGGATTAGCAGTTTGAAATACTCAAATCAGGCCGTGTGGTACCGGTAACTATGCCACAGTTAATCTGAGAGAGATCACATTTCATCCAAACTGTTGTCTGATGTGAACATTACCTGAAACTCTTGACGTTTATCTGCATGGTCTTGTATCCTGTGCTACTGTGCTTGTGTACAAGCTTGCTCCTATCACAGTGGACAATGGCTGCATACCTCTGTTTTACACATACCTGTTTCTTGAGGTCAGACACTTCAGCACTTGTCTCGTTCCACAGCTCATAAGGAATGTCCATGACCACCTTCACTCCTTTGTGGACTAGGTTATGCAAGGTGGAAAATGTCTCAGACATTCCCTACGCATGAAGAAAGAGAGAATCGAACTGTAGTAAACATTAAAACGTGTTATTAATCACACCCCACTAGACTCTCTAGAATATTATACTGATTTTAAAATGTAATATTAGCTATTCAAGTAAAGAAGTTATGTTTGTATAAACGAAGCCCACTTTAGTAACTAGAAAAGTGAGAATTTACTAATATATGTTTTACTTCCAGTTGAAATGTTAAATACCCTTTTAAATGAGGAAATGGAATAAATGTACTGTAATTTATATACCAGCATAACATTTAGTGTCGCAGGTGTTACAGATGTTCCTGCACGATCACAAGTAACAACTGTAGACAATTTTTTGTACCAAAAAAAAACCAATCAACTTTTGTACCACATCTCCCCGCTGGCTGTTTTCATAAGATTGTTTTGTTAATTTCGCTCATGGATGAATTATTGTTGTTTGATATTTTCTTTATAGATTCATATTCAAATATATTTAGCTTTTCTTCCTGCTGAAAATCTAGCAGGGATACAAAAGTCTGCTCTCTACTGAGTAAAGGGCTAAAGTTATGCTGCATAGAAAAATTCAAGCTTTTTTTCTCCATTTCCAATTTTTTCCTCTTCACAGTCTGCATGCAGAAAATCTCTTCAATTAATTGAAAATAGTTGTTAACTCTGAGTTATGGGTTCAGCCTCAGCTCCACTAGGTTGCCACTGTTGGGCCCTTAACCCTGTCTGCTCCAGGGCGCCTACACTGAGCGACACTGTGCTCTGGGTTCATTCATGCTTTTTCCCCAACCATTTCTCCCACAACGGTTCAGCATTATCCTTTCAAGTTTAAGCAGTGTGTTAGAGGGGTTTGAACCTAATTCCGGTAATGAAAATTTTCCTTAAATGCTTTCTTTGTAAATCAATATTTTTTTGCCAGTTAGTGTATACATAGAACACCTCCATACTGTACTGTATATGAATATGAGGGAGTTCTGTGGATGCACTAACTGGCAAAAAAAAAAAAAAAAAAAAAAAGATTGTATATAGCTTTCCTGCATGCTCACTGTCTCTCTCTCTCTCTCCCTCTCCGTCCCTTATCAGCACACTTGTTAATCACTCAGTGTTTACGGAGCACAACAGCGAACTCGTGTTTCTCAAAAGTTACAACTTCTGTACAATATCCGTACACAAACTACTGCACATGCAAAAATTGATTTCTTCACTCACGGCTAAAGCGCATGTTTCTACAGAGAGGTGTTAGAAAAGACTGGAATAAAAAAATAATAATAATAATAATCTGTGAAATCTGTAAGCCGCGTATCTCTCACCTTTGCAAAGCGGTTGCTGCCATCTCTCTCTTTGTGTAAATTGTACTGCAGGATTCCTGAACATACACTCTCCATTACCTCTATGAACCGGATGTCCCTGGAACACACACACACACACACACACAAAAGACTTTTATAATCCTTACACTCCATTTTACACTCACTCACTCACTCTCACCCATCACCGCTTTATCCTGTATAGGGTTATAGGGTTCCTGGAGGAGGGGCAACCCATCACACATGCGGGAATCGAACCTTACCCTGAAGGTGCAAGGCGACAGTGCCATCCTCTAGCCACGCCGATACTATACATACGGCATATAATACAGTAAAACCAGGGGGACTCTTTACATAAATACATGAGCATATGTGTAAATATGTTTGAAATATAAACATTGACTATTAAAAAAAAAAAAAAAAGGCAGGTTGAGGTTATTTTACTGATTAAGGTCTGGGGAAGAAGGAGAGAGAGAGAGAGAGAGTGTGTGTGTGTGTGTGTGTGTGTGTGTGTGTGTGTGTTCCACAGTTGATTAAGAGAGCAGTTATAAGGACACTTTACACTTACGACTTGACATATTTGATCGGCGGCGCGCCTTTATCATCCAGGAACCTGTAGTTGGTCTCGATCACCTCTTTGGTTTTCCCCGTCTCTTCTAATTTGGATTTCATCTCAATACTCAAAAACTTACACACTGTAAAATAAAAATGAACAAAAGCAGCAGATGTAGTTGCAGGTCAGCTTTAAATAACTCGTGTGTTCAGTTAAAGGGGAAGCAGCGCGCGCGCTTGTGTGCGCGTGTGTGTGTGCAGCCTGATCTCACTTCTCCTTTTCTACACTGTTCTGTTCAGCGCAGTCTCCTCCAGTATCTTTGTATTCAAGCCAAACACAGAGAAGAAACAGCTTTAATAAGACGCGGATCCGGACCCGATCAAACTCACCTTCACATTTGTTCGGTAACTGCACCCAGTCATCGTCGTCACTTTTACGAGCCGCTTGTGTGTCCACGAAAACTAACGCTATGAAAAGAAACACGATCATTTCCAGCACGGTGTTACTACGGCGTGTTAATATACATTCATTTGTTCAAAATGCAAACAGGATCAATAAGGTTTTGCTGTCATCGGCTCCCATCGAGTCCCTGTTTCTGCAGCATTCACTTCCGCTCTAGCTCTGTCCAAACGCGGACCAGCCGCACAATCCGACCAATCAACACAGGCGAAGTGGCAACGCACAGCCAATAGAAAATTGCATTAGAACTAAGCCCCTCCCCCTTAGCCATCATATGTTATATATCGAAGTCTATTCCTTTAAATCTCGCGAGAATCTGTGAGAACAGGTCAGCATCCCCAACAGACATGTATACAAGTTAAGCCATTTATTTTAACTAGTCTAAGAGTGTGTTGAAATAGTTAAAATGTTAAAGCTAAAGATAATCTAATCAGTAATATTATAATTATTATTTTAGGTTGAGGCCCACGTCCGTCTGTCCTTCTGTACAGCAGAACGCTCAATCTAATTTCACATTCTGTAAGGTTGAGTATTTTACGCCTTGTTTACTCTGAGATAATCTGAGACTGAACCGCAGATGAAAAATCGAAAAAGATGATCAGATAAAGATGAAGTTTTAGAATTAGAATTCACTTATACCACTTCTGCACTGTTATTTCAGCGGTGAAAATATGAACTAATACTAACACAAATATTCAGTTTCGCTTTTCTAATTAACCTATATTGGTGCAGGTGTTTTTGAGCAAGTATCTTATTAGTATATTATTTTACAATAGATTTTAAAATCTGCATATACAGTGGCTTGCAAAAGTATTCGGCCCCCTTGAACTTTTCCACATTTTGTCACATTACAGCCACAAACATGAATCAATTTTATTGGAATTCCACGTGAAAGACCAATACAAAGTGGTGTACACGTGAGAAGTGGAACGAAAATCATACATGATTCCAAACATTTTTTACAAATAAATAACTGAAAAGTGAGGTGTGCGTAATTATTCAGCCCCCTGAGTCAATACTTTGTAGAACCACCTTTTGCTGCAATTACAGCTGCCAGTCTTTTAGCACTTTTCTACCAGCTTTGCACATCTAGAGACTGAAATCCTCGCCCATTCTTCTTTGCAAAACAGTTCCAGCTCAGTCAGATTAGATGGACAGCGTTTGTGAACAGCAGTTTTCAGATCTTGCCACAGATTCTCGATTGGATTTAGATCTGGACTTTGACTGGGCCATTCTAACACATGGATAGGTTTTGTTTTAAACCATTCCATTGTTGCCCTGGCTTTATGTTTAGGGTCGTTGGATAATGTATGGATCAGGTATGAGACCCTACTTCAACCTGTCCGGTCAAACCATTTTCTCCAAAATACTGTAAGATGGGTGTGTATGGTGCACACAGTGTAGCACTGCTTACAGTTTTTCTCCATTGGTTTGGCTCATTTCTTGAAACAGAAATTACATTCTCAAAACTCTAAAATCATTTGGCAAAACACTCTTACAGTTTAGCACAACACTATAGCTCACCTGCAAAAGCTCATATCTCTTCCAAAACTGTTCACTCAGGCTTCAATCTAAATCCCTTTCTCATTTAAACAGTCAGTGTCTCCAAAATGGCAAAGATCTTTCTCAATAACTTTGGCTCATTTCTCGACACAGATCGGACATTCTAATCATTCTTGGTGCTTTTGTCAAAATAAACCTGGATCGTTGATCACAACAACATGGTTCACCTGCAAAAGCTCATATGTCTCCTAAAACAGTTCACTCATGTGTCAAAACTACATTTCTTTCTAATCTGAATAGTCAGTGCCCCCAAAATGCATCGTCCCTTTGGCATTGTGTGAGTACTGCCATACAAAATGTTTAGATGTTTTGTTACTATGGCAGAGGACCAACAATATACAACAGAAGTAGCCTCCAAGGTTTGACATCACAGATTGCACTCACACTACCAAACCATTTTTTATTCACACGCAAAGAAAGTTTCATACATATGTAAAAAGAAAATGTACATTACAGTAATAAATTGTATAAACACAAAATCCAAAAACAAGGACTTATTCAGTGGTCGCTGTACTCTTGTCCACTGTCTTCACCCTCCTGATTATTTACATGCTGTTGTCCGTCTGGCCACAGATTCTCGTCCACATCACAGCGGATACTTTCTCTTGCGATGCAACGAGGGAAAAAACGGCGTGCATGCCGCAACCATCCCCTGAATTGATCTCCTGTAATGTCGTCACATGCTGCGTCCATAGCATGGAGCAGGGACGGCTGATCCTGAGCATGATGCTCATACACTCTCCACCTCCAATCAGAGAAAAACTCCTCTATCGGATTGAGGAAAGGAGAGTAAGGTGGTAGGAACTCCATGACCATCCTTGGATGCGTTGCAAACCAGCCCCTAATGAGTGGGCTATGGTGGAAATTGACATTGTCCCACACAATTACATAAATGGGTAGGTGAGGCCCTATGAGACCTCTCTCATTTTCAGGGATAAAATCGGTATAAAGGCGATCCAAGAAGATGAGGAGCTTGTGTGTGTTGTATGGGCCAAGACTGGGGATGTGAGTGGCCACACCATTTTCAGAAATGGCAGCACACATACTGTAGTTATATTGCCCCCTCGCTGACCTGGGACATCCACTGTGGCCCGTTGGCCAATAATATTACGGCCACGTCTTCGGCCCTTGGCCAGGTTGAAGCCAGCTTCATCCACGAACACCAGGATGTGAGGGGTCTCATGTCCTTCCAATGCCATTATTCTCTAAAATAGAGTAAAGAACATAAAATCAGTCATACAGAAGAGTCATATACTACAGTTAGACAATTACATAAATTATGTAATTCCATTGTTTACAGTAATTTGTTCAATATACTTCTTGTCATATTTAGTATCAAAACATTCCACTAGTCCTCTTTACCTGCTAGTATAGACCTACTACTGTAGGCAGATGCACACAAAATCTCTACAGTAAGTTATACATTTTTTGCCTCACGCACAGTGCCCTGTCCTATACAACATATAATTCCATCATAGATTACATAGAGTACATACCTGTTTTCCCTGCGAAAGGTTTGGATGATGGAGGAGACTGTAGAGCGAGGCACATTAGGCTGCACTCGGCGACCTGCCTCTGCCATTGTGAGGCCATGGTTTATGACATGGTCTATAATTGTGGCCCAATTTCATTCGGGACAGCACAGTGTCTTCCTGCTCCTCGACCTCTTCCCCCTAATCCTCCACCACGCATTCGTAGTCCTCCTCTTCTTCTTCTTCTTCTTCTTCTTCTTCCTCCTCTTCCTTGAGGAAGAACTTCCCCTTGTCTTGGCCTTGTCTATCCATGTTCAGAGATCGGACTGGCGCTGGTCAAGCTCTATACTGTATATCTGTGTTTGGCAGATAGACTGAGAATCAACTAATCAGTTTAGATCTACAAGATCTATTCATTTGGAAAATGTGCTAAATGTGGGCTAACTGTACTTAATCATTTGCAAAGATGCACTGAGACAACTGAGACATGTACTAAGGCATTTGCCATTTGATAAAATGAATGAGCAATGCCATTCTGTTGTGAACATTTGCCAAGAGGTTTGGAGGTTTGTTCATGTTATTTTGAGAATGTAATTTCTGTTTCAAGAAATGATCCAAACCAATGGAGAAAAACTGTAATGCACATTATTTTAGCAATGATTGCAGTGCAAATTAAATAAATGCTAATTGCCTACAAAGAAGTCACAATAACTGCTAAATTAATTGCTTTAAATAAGAGCATGCTTAAGTTTTACAGGATACAATTTTTATGACAGTAAAAACTCTCATTATTTCTCTATATAATCATCTGCTACACTAATGCATGTATCCCAGGTTTCACTAGTGCTTAGATACCATCAAGATCAAACATTTTTCACAGTACACTGGAGTCATAATCAGACTGCCTGCTTCAAGTCTGAAATGCTGGCCTCCCAGGAACTCTAGCAACACTATTCACTAAAATAATTTGTGGACACACTTTTTAATTAATTTGTTTATCTTTAATTCTTTAAATTCTTTTTTTTATTGTACAATAGAACAATACTCAAAGCATCCAAAATATTAGTGCACAGTTGAGATGAATATTAGAAGTGTTGAGATGTGTCTGCTACCTGCGCTCTGTGAAGCATTTTTTTTAGGCTCTAAATGGAGGTTCTGTTAATTAGTGATTTCTGGGACAAGTAATTTCTGGCGTGATCCTCAAGAGAACCAGTGTAACCATAAAGTTTGCTGGTTTTTGCAACTGCATTTAAAGATAAATGTCAGTCATTACAGAAACTTGGGGGAAAAAATACACATCTTGAGAAAATGATTGACTATCGTTCTTTATTAATTACATAAGTCCATATATTATTTGAAGTTTTATTACTGTTGTAGTGTTGTTGTGTTGTGTTTACCTTCCCACCACTAGAGGTCATTCATCACACTTGTAGAAAAAGGCCCAAAACAATATGCTTTGTCACAGAAATGATAGCACTGTGTCAGGATGACTGATGGAAAAAAGAATTGTGTGAACGAGGATGAACTGAAAGTGAGGTGATCAGCTCACATTGATAAAAACATTTAGTCCAGTACTTTTAATTAATTAGTGATATGGAATATTGATATTGTATCTGTAACTGCACCATCTACATGACTTAAAAAATTACATTTAGCCTTTGGGTAATAAAGTTTATTCATTCTGAGTTGAAGCAGGAAAGGAAAAGACTTTTGAACATGGAGTACTGTTCTGTATCAAAGGCGTAGACAGAGCACGGTACAAGGTATGATGAATGAGTGTTAAATGAACTGTTATCAAGGATTAAATGCTCACACTTGAAAGCAACAACAGTTAACTACAACAAACGCGAGAAACTTTGACCCAGAACTAATCTACAAACTAAACAGAAACAAACACAAGCAAACCTGAGTGATTTCACCGTGGCACTGATTCCCTTGGCCCCTATAGGTTGAGCTGTGCTAGTGTTTGCATATTTATATAATTACATGTTTTGAATCTGTTTATCATCAGTCTTAGATTATGATGGTCAACCAAACAAGTTACTGTATATTTAAATGTGCACATTAATATACAATTTCTTTAATATAAAGAACACACAATCATGTTAAAAGTATGTAATTACATTTCCATTGCAATGTCATACCAAAATTCCAGCCTCCCCATGTAGAAAATCTCACTTTATTCTTGCCCCTAAAAGTGCAGTATTTTTTTGATCACACATTTATATTTGGTTATAGCACATGTAAATACCGTATAGCACATGTAAATACCTGGGGTGAAGTGGTATAACATTTAGAATGGACCTCGGCCCACTGTGACGCTGTATTCTATAAGTAAATTTTTTGGAAAATTAGCATTAATGGTTCTGATTGGAAAGTCAAATAAACAAGTGGATTACGGTTCGTTTGTGGTTTTAACAGTCGCTAAAGCCACATGGGTAGTCTAGTACACAAGATCCTTCCAGTCATGCCAGATGTCTGTTCGCTTCCCTTAAACATTGGTCAAAACTGGTTGGTGGTTTTAACATACAGTAGGTGTCTGTCATATTGAACTCGTGATTACTGTCTTAAGAGAGGTGAGGTTTTTGGTTGTTACTGACACAACTGATGTTGACATATATTATTGCTTGGAAAGTACTGTGTAGTACAGTAATATGCCACTATAAAACACTGAACAAACTTCCATATAAATTCCCCTCACAAGCCTGCCTTGGCCTCTAGCGTAGTGGGGAATAACACAGAGGCACTATTAGTTTCAGTTCTCCTCTCTCTCTCTCTTTCACACACATACACACACATGCAAATGCACACGTTCTCTGGATAATGTTTCTTGATCTCAGCAATGCTGCCGTGCAAGATTTGTCCTTAGTTTTCCAAGTAGTTGCATTGTTATACAATTACAGTAAAGCAATGTACAGTATGTATTATCTGTCTGGTATGAAATAAACTGGCAGTAGAAATATATGCCAATTATGAAGACCTCAAAGAGCTATGTTTTACAAATGCTTAGCAAAACTGATCTATCAAATACATACATTTTTATATTTTTAGCAATTTATTGCACTTTTTTTTTTTCTTTCTTAGAATTCAAATATTCCTCTCCATGTGTCGCTCGCTGGTAAACTAGTAGCTCCATGTTACCAGAGGCACACCGGGTAGAGTTGTCATCTAGCAGCTCCAGGAGTCCGGATTCAGGTAATTTGGTTTACAATCTGTGTGTAAATGTGTGCATGTTGTCTATGTGGGCTTCCCAGGCTTCCAAGTTAAATCTCCTATACATGGAACATGCAGACAACATTTCCGTGTTTTGTATGGTAATGCTGTCAACTACATTGTAACAAATCTTCCTGGTGTCTTCCTGGTATTTACCCAGGTATATGTAAAGGTAATGTGATGACACACACACACACACACACACAGAGAGAGAGAGAGAGAGAGAGAGAGAGAGAGCATGGGCATATACAGGCATGTGTAACTGGAAGTTCCTCACAGATGGGAAGTATCCCTGAGTCACCGCTTTCACTTTTGGTAATAATATATAATGTACCGAGCGCTATGTTGACATTAGTTTTAATGCGCTTGAAAGAAGAGACATCACGATGCTGGATTACTTACTTGTCTTAAACCTGCTTACATTAGGTATTTATACTTTTATAGACCTACATGTTTTCGTATATCAACGAATTGCTGACATTGTGTCTTTAACATTATTATCATCTATTATCATCTATTATTATTATTATTATTATTATTATTATTATTATCATCATCTATTATTATTATTATTATTATTATCATCTATTATTATTATTATTATTATTATTATTATTATTATGTAACAGAAGCTAATACTTTTTTTTTTTTTATAACAATCATGGTAATGATCCTGTACTGTATTTCCCAGTTTGCTCCGCGGCGATCGTGCATAAAGAGCGCGTGGAGGTGTCGCGCGGGGAGGACGCGACGTTAACATGTTCGCTTCCGGGCGCTGACGGAGTGAAGCAGGTCATATGGCAGAGAAGAGAAGGCGAAACGCTGCGGAACATGGTGTCGTTCACCGAGCGCTCGAAACCCCACGTGGACGACGCGTTCGCGGGCAAAGTTAACGTTACCGTGGCGTCAATACAACGGACAACTATCGTGATCAAGAACGTGACTTTCGCGGATGAAGCCTGTTATGTCTGCACCTTCAGTGTGTACCCGTCCGGAACCGAGAGGAAGACAGCATGTCTCAGTGTCCAAGGTAAATAGCTATGGAGAAATTAAAAACTGCATCAAAGGATAAGGTTACTTACTATATTATTACTAGAGGAGTCAGCAAAAAAAGAAACGCTGTATACTGGCTGACCCTGCAGTCTTACCCCCTGCCTAATTACAAGAAGCTGGGATATAAACAGAATAAATAATTTCACTGTCCAGTGATGTATATATGACGAATAACGACTTAACATAATATATAAACAGTATATATAAAGGGACCCACACTTCCACAGTTGTTGTCTATGCCCTTTTTAAAAACTCTGATTTAATTATGTGTAGTATTATGTTTCCTCTAAACATGTTGCACCATCATTAATGCTATCATGTGACTGTCAGCAGAGAGGCATATGTTTTTCATGTTGACCCCTATAAAATCTATGGTGTAAATACTCAATGCAATAATAATAATAATAATAATAATAATAATAATAAAATGATTTGCCCTCAAATATAAATAAACATAAATCAACAAGAACCTTTACACATAATAAAACTGTTGTCTGGTCATCCTAATATAGCTTAATAAAGCTTATAATAATATATGGTTATATGATGTATATTTGATACAGATCAAATATAAAGGAGAACACTGCTTCTTCAGTAGATTATTTGACTGTACAGTAGATGGAGCTCATCAGGTCTTACAAATCAGAAAATCTATAGTAGTAGCAATGTAACTTTAAATTGCTGTAACAATAATGTCATATATTTTACTTTTGCTTTATGTATCAATTTATTTCTCTTCAGAAATCATAACATACAGTATGTCAGTAAATAATTCATTATTATTGCTGTGAACTGAAACTGGATAGAAATACTGTCATAGAAGTTCTTTTTCCTTGATTAAAGATCTCTTGCCATTATAACCACAATTTTTTAAATGAAAAAAAAAAAAAAAAACACCTGTTAATAACCTTATTATCTGTGTGCAGGTTTATCAAACATAACATCACAGGTTCTAAGTAAACCTAAGGAGGAGGACACTGTTGTCTCTTGCTCAGCCACTGGGAAGCCTACCCCAGTGATCAGTTGGTTGTCTGAAGAGAATGAACAGAGCAATTACTCATCAAACACAGATACAGAACAGAATGGGGACGGCACAGTCACAACTACAAGCAATCTCACAGTTCCACAGTCGCAAAAAAAAGTGTGGCTAAAATGTGTGGCTAAAAGTGGCAGTATAGAATGGAGTGAAGTCATTTCTGTGGAGAAACAGATGGATGGAGGTAAGGGCAACACTCAAAACATTTCAAATGTATGCATGAGCATTTTTTGCTAACAAAAGAATCTGTGTACATTGGTTTCCATCCTTTGAGAATCCCTTCAATTTAAATCACTTGAATATTTTTTGTTCTTTTTCAGAGACTCCAACTGCATCCAGATATTATGTCTGTTCTGTTATCGTCGTAATCATCTCTATTGTTCTTGCCAGTTGGATTGGTTTTCTTTTTCATCAGAGGAGGAGAAGTGAGTAGCATTATGTTTGTTTCTCACCGAAAAAAAGTTTTTTTCTGTAGTAATAGTCAATAGTCAATGAAAGCTAAAATAGATTAAAATAGATCTGAAATGAAGCATTAAAAACCTTCAAAAAATTCAGTTGATGATCTATAATTCTAAACTGGAATCAAAATTTTTGTTTGCTGGATCGGTCTGATAGCTATACCTTACATATTCTATGTATGTTAAGGTTTGACAAGTTCACAATTAATAAATGATCATTCTTATTAACAGTTTGCCTATGGATTGCAAGAAATATATCCAGATTGTGTAATCTTGTCCAATTGGCTATTGCAGATGGTTGCATTTTTAATGTGATATGTTACGTAACAAATTAGAGAATAAGTAGGAGTCAGATAATGTAAAGTGATAGAATGCATCAAAGGAAATCTCTGAATCTAGCACTAGCTTGTATGCACGTGGTTGCATGTGTATTTGCTAGGTTGAATGAGGACTGATTGGAAAAAAAATTCTCCCTGAACTGTAATTTAAACTGAACATGTTTAGCAAAGCCATTTGTAACCAAACATGACCTATCTGTTCATGCATTATAATGTATTTTGACATAATAAGTCTTCTAAATATATTTTTTTAATTATTATTATTATTATTTTTTTTTACAGAAAATCCAAAACACCGTATTGAAGATGTTTAATATATACAGTATATGGACAAAGTATTCATCAGCATAGTAATGCAGTCTGGAACAGATTGTGTACCACTTTGGACTTTCCCACATTCCCAATCTTTTTGTCAACCTGTCTGAAACTGAAATTTTTGACAGTGCCAATAGTACCTTTTAGAATTTCCTCTTTAGTAGTTTAGTGCTTTCTTCCCCTGCTGATTCCTATTAAACTGTGACATACCATAATGAACTGTGATGACCTCCCCCTCTTTCTAGGACCAAATGTGGGAATGCGGGAAAGCCCCTTTAAAAGCACTTTATAAAAACGAAAGCACTCAATATGCATGTTTGTTTACAGATAACAATATGAATTTTATTTGTTAAATTATTATTTAAATGTATTTAAGTCAAAATTTATTTAAATAAAGCTTGTTGTTAATGTTTGTAATATATGTAATCTCTTTCATTAAAGCATGCGTTCAGATGACATTAGATCATAAGTTTTTGCACAAACCTGTCACCTGTCATTTCTTTATTGTCATTTTATGTCATTTTAAGTTGTTGGTAATAATTATTGTTGGTATTTAATTTGCACAAACCTTTGTCAGTTTAAGTATGACCTGCCATTTCACTTTATTGTCATTTTATGTCATTTTAAGTTGTTGGTTTTAAATAAAACTGATATGTTAAAATCTTTTGGACCCCACTGTGTACATGCCAACATCAGAGCCAAAGTAAAAGGACTATTCACAGATTAAACCGACAACAAACATCTTCTCAGGCCATCTAAATGGGTTTCTGTAGCAGGCACAACATCAGTGTTTAAGTGATGCATTCAAACATAAAAAATTGTGTGACTTTATAAGCCCTCTCAATGCTTCACATTGTGTGTTTACATAACTTCTGTGCCACTCATTTAAACATGAAAAAAATTAATGATCTTGCTAATGAACTTGCTGCGGGGCAATCAAGACTGGTTGCCTGAGTTAAATGAGCCCTCCCCCTTGTCTCTGCGACAGTGGGATCCACAGTTAATTCAGTTTCAAAGTTCCTATGGAAGTTAGCATTGTATGTTAATTGCCACTCACCACAGTTTACCACTCGCCCCTTAGAAAAGTAATGTCAAGCCCCCCCATTACAGAATAAGCCGAACGATATGACACCTCTTTCATGGGTCTACGACAAACGGAACGGGACTGGTCATGCACCAAATTCCCCATTATAAATCAGTGAGGCAAACTTGGGCACCTGTTGTGCCTGAGGGGTAAAACTTATACCCTTGTGTGGGGTATGTTCTGACACAGCTTGCCAGCCTCTTCAAATGTGGTAAATTTGATCTTTTTTATGAAATTCTCACTCTGTGCTAGAATCCATAATATTTTCTCTCAACATTAAATCTATGGGATTTTTAGGGTGCCCCTCGGGGTCAAACTAATACCCTTGAGCGGGTATGTTCTGATACAGCTTGCAAGCCTCTTCAAATGTGGTAAGTTTTATCTTTCTACGCCATTCTCTCTCTGCACTAGAATCCATCAAATTTGTTATCAATGTTAAGTCTATGGGATGTTATGGCGAGACTAATTGCCCCTTTGGGGGCAATTTACTGCACGCCTCTCAGAAAAGTTTTACCACCCTATTCCCGAATAAGCTGAACGATATGACACCTCTTTAATGGGTCTACGACAAACGGAACGGCACTAGTCATGCGCCAAATTCCCTATTATAAATCAATGGGGCAAATTTGGGGACCTTTTCTGCCCTAGGGGCAAAACTTATACCCTATTGCAGGGTATGTTCTGACACAGCTTGCAAGCCTCTTCAAATATGAAAAAACTACGACAAACGATGCGGGACTAATTACGCACCAAACGTTTGTACGGAAGAAGAAAAAATAATAATAAAGAGAACAAAAATAAGCCGTGAAATAACAACAGTAGTGCTTCGCATCGCAAGCACTACTAATAATGGAAACAGTAACTACAGTAAATCATCGCACTAGGAAATAACCACAATTACATAACAGAAGCTAAACAAACTGAAACCAGGAACAAAAATAGACTGATTAGTAATAAACAAGTCATTAGACATGTGACCTGTAGGGGAATTATACATTTTTTCTAGTTAACCGTATCATTGAGTTTATATGCATGCTTATATGTTTTTGAAATAAATAAACTATTTAAACTTAACAGTGTAATCCATTAATATAATTTCACATATTATAAGATTCAAACTCAATCAATTACTATTGTATTACAAAACCTTGTGTGTGTGTGTGTGTGTGTGTGTGTGTGTGTGTGTGTGTGTGTGTGTGTGTGTGCATGTGTGTATGTAGTGTGACTGATGCATAAATACATTTGTATCCACTTTGATAAATGGGGCACATGGTTAGAATACTTTTAGGTGCATAATGAAGAGTTCAAGGTCTTGCCCTGGTGTAAATCACCCCAGATCTCAATCAGATAAAGCAAGAAGTCTTTGTGCCAGATACCACTGGGCACCTTCACATGTCTTATAGAGCCCATGCCTCAGCAAGATGCAGCTGTTTTGGAAACACACACAGGGGACAGCACCTTACGTATTAAGCAGGTGATCATAATACTTTGACATCAGTCCTTGCAGTTAGGAGTCAAAAGGAGAAGTAGTGTGTTTGTATGATATGTAAATAATAACACAAGATACAGAGAGGGGGAGAGAGCACCAGCATATGTGAGTATTGGAATGATTATCATTTCTGTAATTTAAATGATAACAGGAATGGACTTCAGACTTTTCTTCCTCTCTTTTAACAAGTAGTAATGTGTAATTGTACTGAGAAATAAGATATTGTGAAGTCCTATCTTTCTCCTGAATATACAGTATGTTAAATAAATGTCTCCTTAAAAGAAACCTCACCAGGCATCAATGTTTACATGATTTTCTTTGTTACACAAAAAAAAATATTAATTATTAGGTTTAGATTAAGTCGATTTCCTGTGTATATTCCTGTGTTATATAGACAGTTCCTGTGTACTGTTACCATTCATATAAACCTATTGTTTGTGGTATAGCAAGAACTATTGTTTGAGTTGTACAGTTCTAAACACATAAATACAGTTCTGCTCTTAAGTTTATACGCCCTGGCAGAATTAGTTAAATATTACCCATTTTGGAAAAAAATATGATTGATCAAAATTCCAGTTTGTTGAGACCAAACCAATGTCAAGGAAATCAACTAAGATTACAGGCATGACTGACAGAAAAATAGTTTGGGATGCCAGAACAAAAAAAGTCCCTATTGTGCCACATTGAGGTGGATGTGTAATGTTCTAGGGGGATCATTGCATATTGGAGGACATTGGAATT
Organism: Channallabes apus; assembly: GCA_030522415.1. Lineage (NCBI taxonomy): Eukaryota > Metazoa > Chordata > Actinopteri > Siluriformes > Clariidae > Channallabes > Channallabes apus. The sequence goes on along the minus strand of CM060124.1, from coordinate 23,485,316 downwards.
CAACAGCTGATGTTCCAGTTTGGCAGTAATTTAAAGCAAAAGGACAAGCCAGCCCTTCAGTGGCTATAAGAGAATATGATGGACGTCTGTGAGTATCCGTCAACCTCAAAAGCATTGAGACACCAGGGAGATCTCCAAAGTGTATTGCATGCAAGAATTTATAGGACCTGGAGGCCTTTGAAGAATGGGCAGCATTACACCCGAGAGAAAATCCACAGTTATTACAACATAACACAAGCTATCACTGATGCACAAGACTGAATACACAATATTGAAACTATGCATACTTTTGGATGGGGACAATCTCTTTATTTAATCTATATTATTTTGGTATTATGTATGTTTTGTTTAATGATTATGTTATTTTGTGATGTCTTATAGTGACTTTGAATCCTGGTAAAATAAAACGTATTAGTTTTGACAATTTTTTATCACAAATTCCGCCAAAGTATATCATACTTTATGACCAGAACTGTATATTCAACACCTTATTATTAACCAGATTCAAGAACTCAATTCTACATTATTCACCAAACATCCATTATTTGCCCAAACAGTGGGCAACTAATTCTCATTGTACTGTCTGATTACTTTTCTCTTCATCCTGCAAAAAAAAAAAAACTATATTTTTATACCTTTTTTTTTTTTTTTTTTTTTTAACGCTGATGTTTCTATCCCTGATGTTTGCTGCCCAGTGATCATCTCTTTTACTTTCAAAAGATGGGTGGAAAATTTTTAGAGCTGATCTTTGTTTAAAAATGTTCTAAGGTAATTATGTTTCATGCTTACCAATAAAAATAAATAAATAAAAACGCAGTTACATAATCAGTCCCGTGCTAGAATGCATCTGTCTTGGTTTCTCTTAATGTTAAATGTTATGTCTCTATATTGGTAGATGTTACAGTACTCTGCATACTTGTAAAAAAAAAGAAGCTGAAGTAGCTTCGTGACTTTGCTCTCGGCAGAAAATGCTGTTTTGTAATGTTGTTTGAGAGGAAGTGACCTGGTGGGTGGTGGAAACACTATCATAGTTGAAACAAAGCAGCAATGCCAACCACAAGTTCCACTGCTTTGCTCTTATTCTTTATTACTATCTCTACATTTCAGTTTCTACCTAAAGGCGTCGGTGAGTCCTGCTACAACCTTTCTAATAGATTTATAATATGGGAAATATGTCAATTGCGATATTCTGTTGTTTCTTGTGTGGGCTTCCGCTGAAATGAGACACTATCTTGTACCTCTACAGTGCGAGTGAAATATTCAAGAGATTCAATACTAAGAACGGAGAGACAGCCATTGACCCTCAATTGCACAGCAGAATATGAGGAAGTGTTGTGTGGAAACGTCTGGGTCTCATGGTGTCTAAAAGGTCCAGCAAAGTGTGAGACACTTACTGATCCTGACAGATATGTGATCCATATTAATGAGACTAAAAGCAATGGGAGAAGGCAACAAGATGCTTTTATTACATTTAACCAGCTGACTCTCAATGACTCTGGTATTTATCAATGTGAAGCTAAATGTCAGCATTCCCAAAACTCAGCTATGGGACATGTCATCAGTGTCACTGTGACAGGTACGAGCTTTGTTATTTACGTCTGAATGTCGGACATGAATGAAGCGCTAGATGAAACGCTTGTAAACCATTTCAGAATGCAGGCTAGTTTAAGTAAGAACCGTGCAGCTAGAATTAATTTAGCAGAACTTTAAATAGTTTGAAATCATTTAAAGTTTACATGCAATTTTGCCTGGGATGTTAAAGCTGATTAAAAATAACCTTAGGTTCTAGGTAAATAAATAATTGTGACAAAAATGTAACAAGCTGAAATGACATTTTTTGCTTCACAGGTGATTCTAATAACGTTCAGGAGATTCCAGATAGAAGTAACAGATGCAGTGTGAATATACTTCTGACAATTGGTGTCTTCATCCTTTTTTGGATCCACTAAGTGAGCCACTACTTGGTACACCAAATGCAGTAAATAAAAAAAAAAAGTTTAATATTAAAACATTCAATATTCTCTCCTTTTTATCTCCTTCTGTATGCTATTACATTATAATGGAACATTGTCATGCTGCAATAACATACGTGTGTTACATAAGTGGTGTTTTTACTTTCACATACAGTACATACCCGGTGTGAGAATTTGCAGTTCCATGCATGTTTGGGCACTTTCACTTTCAGCAAGAAAACAATGAGGGTTGAATTTTTGAAAGGCTTTATTTTTAGAGCATAATGAAAAATCTTTTCATAAGGCAGAAAATGTCTTATTCTTACTAATGATTATAAAAGATAATATAACTAGTGCATCTTGATATTTTGACATTGAAAATCGTGAAACAGTTTTTAAACAGTATTTAAAAGTTAAACTCTCCTGTATTCTAGATTTGTTAGATGTAAAGAGTAATGTTTTATAGCTTTTTGGTTGTTTTAATTTCAATGATTACGGCTTATACATTAGCTCATGGAAATGAGAAAATAGAATATTTCTTTATCAAAGAGATTAATCAAAGGGAAAAATACAATACAGACGTTCAAGATTATGTTCATTTATACACGCAATACCTACTCAGGGAAGCACTATTTATTAGCCTAGCATCAATGCATCATAGCATGATGGCAGTGAGCATGGCAGAGGCATTTTTGTAGACCAGGTTGCTTTGATCTTTTGGGAAAGCCTTTTAGTGAGGCATTGGTTGCCTGGTTACCGATGGCGGTCTTGAGGGTTTCTATGTTACTTTGGAGTTCTGGCACGAAGTCTCATTGAGAGTTCTTGAAGAGCGGATGGCATCTGCAGAGGTGGAGTAGCGCATGTGAGGACGGAAGCAACAAGCTTCAAGGAAGTGGTTGAGCTTGCTAGTTACCTTTGGACACCCATCACGAATCTCCTTTAAGGCTGCTCAGGACTTTGGGTTTTGACCTCATGTTGCGGGTCTGTCACACAGCTGTTTGACCCAATCAGAGGTGGTTGTAGCCACATGGTTCCTCCTTTTCGTGCATTCATTAACCTGTGGTTTGGTCTCTCACGTGGGAGGCTATCTCAGTGGGGTTTTGGTAATTTAGGTAAAGTGTGTTAATATGAGTCTGGTTCATATGACTAAAATTTAATTCACATCAATGTTCATAGCTTTCATTTGAAACCAAACATTCCATGTCTTGTATACCGACCCAGGCTACAAGACACACAACCTAAGTCGGGAGCTGACACAGGATCAGATAATAGTAGCCACACGAAGGGACTATAGACAGAACTAGAGACACACTAAGAGACGATGGAGACCAGACACACTAAGAGACGAGGGAGACCAGACACACTAAACAGTGACGTGCGGTGAGGGTTGGGGTTGGTGAGGCACTGACTCAGTGTCAGATTTACAAACGTACTGTATGATGCTAAGATACTGACTCACAAGTCAGATTTACAAGCATACATGGTTGTTATCCCATTCTTGATTAAATTTTATAACATTTTAAACACACCACTGTACATTTAAACACACCACTGCAGTATTCTTACCTTTACTTGTAAATGAAATCCATAAAGCCAAATAGCAACGCGTTAGCACCGAATGTTGTTGGTTGTTTTTCTTTTCTTTTTTTCTTCTTAATTTACTCTCGCATTTACTCGTGTCGTGAACTATTAGCCGCAGGCTCACTATCGCCCCCATCTTTGAGGCAAAGGTACTGGCTGCCTCAAGGTCTGTATTTTCCCGCTGACTGCAAAGCACGCGCCGTTTGCACGCGCTCAGTACAGTGTGTGAGTGGTGCACACTCTCACACGCACGCGCTGAGAGGCACTACCTGTCACTGCCTCAGCCTCCATGATTCTCGTCTCCCGTTGTTATTTGAACAGGAAATACAGCTATTTTGACTATGAAAATGATCCAAATGTATAGGAAACACACCAAAATTGCATTAAAAGCATAGACCACAGGACAGATATTATATTATATTTTATTATATTATTCATTTTTTAAGTCTGGGTTCGATTCCCCGGCCAGGCTCGATTCCCGTCTCTGTGTGCATGGAGTTTGCATGTTCTCCCCGTGCTTGGTGGGTTTCCTCCGGGTACTCCGGTTTCCTCCCACAGTCCAAAGATATGCAGGTTAGGCTAATTGGCGTTCCCAAATTGCCCGTAGTGTGTGATTGGGTGTGTGAGTGTGTGTATGTGTGTGTGCCCTGCGATGGATTGGCACCCTGTCCAGGGTGTACCCCGCCTAGTGCCCGAAGTCTCCTGGGATAGGCTCCAGGTCCCCCGCGACCCTGAACACAGGATTAAGCGGTATAGAAAATGAATGAATGAATGAATGAATTCATTTTTTAACAACTTATGGTGACAGCTGAGGAAACCATGTTGAGCCCTTTACCGCCCCTGGTGGCAAGGTGAGGCACTGCCTCACCTGCCTCCTATGAGTGCATGTGCCTACTAAGAGACGAGGGAGACCAGACACACTAAGAGACGGGACTAGAAGCACAGGCTAGAGACGGGACTAGGCTAAAGCCATGGCAGTTAGCTACTGTAAACATGACAATTAGCGAAACATGGTGATTTAGCTACCCATGGCAATCAGCTAAACATACATTTAACTAAACATGCCTTTAGCCTAACAAGACACCTAACTACACTTATCTAACACTTATCAAACATAGTATCATGCCACGAGAGACAGGGGAGGAACTAGGTGCTGGAGACACAGAAACTAGGGCAGCTAGAAACACAGAGGCTAAAGACACAGGGAAACTAAGGAAGCAGGCGACACAGAAATTAGAGGCCAGGGAGACTAGAGACATGAAAAGGCTAGAGACACAAAGGCGGCTATGGCTAGAAGCATGGCAGTTAGCGAAACCTGATAATTAGCTAAACCTAGCAGTTAGCTCAACATGGGTTGCTCCCGCATCACCTGACCGAGGTGCCTTCTGGGAAACTGAGTCTGCAAAACAAAACTCTAATACAGACAAAACATTGCCCTCTAGTGGCGATTCCTTACAAGAACGGCATTAAAATGAGATCCAGAGGCCTGGTAGAGCTTGACGCAGGAAGAATGAATGAATATTTTTTCCCACCTATTCATCTCAGAAAACTCTGCATGGAATTTCTATCTGTAGTATGTTGTAGCATTAACATTTCCTTAGGGATGAGATGACTAGTGAAATTTCTTCTATTTTTTATTATTTTCTAATTCAATACAGCAAGTTTCATTAAATTGTATTATCGACAAAATCATTAGTAAAAATCAATGTGCACTTGGGCTGACATGGACTCCACAAGTTTGGGGAAAATCCTTATGACACATTTTTAGATCTTATCCGAACACATAATTTACTAGAAGAAATTAGGCATAGGGAAAATCTTACAACAGAATCAGTAAACATTTGCTTACATTTAACTACAAATTGCATAATCTTAAGAAGTTTTTAAACACACTCTATGTTTTAAATATTTGACTATTCTTAAGCCTTCTGTTTAATATTAATTGAAAAATGTAAAAAAAAAAATTACAGTTTTGTAATGTGATCTCAAACATTTGTAAATGACTGTACATGCCAGTGCTTCTTGCCTGATGTCACTAAGGTTCTTGTCACTGAACTGGCAAATCCCAACATCCACATTCCAATAGCTATCGTCAAGTCTTCCCAGAAAAGGGGAGTTTATAATAACAGGCTGGGATGGTGGGGGGGGGGAGGGGGGGGATAAATCATGGAACAGGACTTTTGGCTGTGTAATGTAGTTTCAGATGGAGTTGTCAGATTGTTTAGATGTTTAGATAGTGAGGAGTAATGCTATATAAAATAAGCACATACTCACTGAATTTGATTTTCATTAACATGAAAGTAAAATATAGGAAAAGTTCTTCTTATTGAAGGTTTTTGAGTATTTCACTTAGGTTTGTATATAATTGTTAGGTTTTTTTCTTTTAGGAGAAAATAATATAAAATAATGAGAAAGCATAAGTAAAATATAGCATCAAAACATTTAATAAGAAAATTTACTTCTGGACCTTTAAATAATGATCTCACGTTTTTTTTAGCATTTTAAATGTAATAACTTTAGACTGTTTTACATTTTGATCATTAGCAAATAATGTTACAGTAAATAAGCATCGTGTACATTAACACATCTCACAAAGTCATCATGAAAAAAATCCTGACAATTTATTTGTCTTATTTAGTTTTTTAAATAATTGAATATGAAACTACGTGTAATATACTATCATGTTTGAGATTTGTTTTTTTTTTAGGAATTGTGAAATAACGGCGTGAAAAGCATGATAAATGATCAAAATTAGGTATAGAAGATGAATGAATGAATGAATGAATAGAATCAGAATGTGCGCCATCTACTGATGAGATATCAGAACTACAGCACATTTATTTTTCGGAATGACGTGATAAGTTTTCCCGCAGTGACGTGGGTTTTCTCGAAATCACATTACGTTTTTTTTTTTCATAATTACGTAACTTTTTTCTCGTAATAACAAAAAAAAAAAATCTCAAACATGATAGTATATTACAAGTAGTTTCATATTCAAATATTTAAAAAAAACTCAATACGACAAATAAATTGTCATGATTTTTTTTAATGATGACTGTGAAATTTGTTATAATAACATGTCCTTTTCTGCATCAAGTATCACATTTCTTTAACATAATAACACGTGCAATAAAATTATATACAAATTAATATTTATTAATATTGAAAAAGGCAATAATTAGTAAATTAAAATATACATTTATATAATATCCCTTTTCCTCGAATCCTCGAATTGAATTATGGCAGCGATGGCAGTACCTTACTGTGTTACATTAATTCCTTATATTGTTGTATATGTTCTTTATTTATTATATGGGCCGTAAGGAATTCTCTGAAGGATATTTTACGTGAGTTCTGGTCGCGGAGGTGTACTGTACTTTAGAAATGTAGATTTGGTTTCTGTTAGTGATGGTGATGTCAGTTACGTGTCGAGGCTCCAAGACAATAGTTTCACTAAAAGTTTCATTTCATGAAGCTTCGTTTAAGGGTTTAAGGGCTCATTGTACTGCCATCTAGTGGACAGATTTTGTCAGAGCATTTTTGACATGCAGCTGCAAAGCAAGTTTGCAGTCGTCATTGACAGTTTCTTTCTTTCTTTTTTGAATATAAACATGAACGTAAAAAGATTTTTTAACAGAATATATAAATTCGTCAGTGAGTGTTAAATATTTAAACACACGAATGATTAAAACACAATTAAAATAATAATAAATAAAGCAATACCTATATATATTTTTAAATATACACAGTAATAACACTAGAGTTTATGAGATAGATTGAGGTCATTAATATAAACCATTTTTGTGGGCATTTTCCTTCTTTATGTAAGTATATAAGAATTACATGAAACATTCATTGTGAAATGCGAAAAAAAACGGTTTAGTTTTCCTGAATCTTAGTTTATGAATAATAACAAAGGAATCTTCAATATAATCGGCCAAATGTAGTATTAGTACTAAGAAGGGTCTCACCTACAGTAGGTGTAAAAGTGAATTCACACTATTTTTCATAATACTTAACGTTACTTATCTCCTGAACCATGCTTGTTTTGTTTTGTTTCTTTGTTTTTGTAAACATGCACACATTTATATTTTTATCAGATATGGGTCATATGCTCCAATTTTAGTATCATATTCATTAAAAAATGAACAATTTGTATTTTTAATTATCATTATTTGAAGCGAGACAGTATAACGCTGAAAATTTACATTTTGGGGGCAAGTATAAAACCATCTCTCTTAAAAAACAAACAGCTGAATTAGCAACTTGCAATGGAAGCAAACTTCAGAAGAAGCGTCTTTGGCACAAACATTTTCTGTATTACATGTAAAACTGTAAAATGTACATGTAAAAATCATATACAATCAGCACCAATACTGTGTTTGGCCCGAATGATTCACAGTGAGACATCGTGTGACCGAAACTTTGCTTTGACCAGTAAAACGGCGAAGGAGCCTCGTGAATTCCGTCATTCCGGCAAACGCAAAGCGTCGTTCGTCGCTGACCACGTGACCTTTAGGGAACCGACGCATTCCTCGAAGCGAGGCTTTATTTGGAAACGCCTTCTGCTCGACGCAAGCTTCTGAGTAAACTCACTAGCGCATGCGCGTTTAGTATCGAGACGCCAAGATGGCGGATTTGGCGAAAGAAGAGAAATTTTTACAGTTTTTTCTCTCTCTCTCTCTCTCTCTCTCTCTCTCTCAGCAGCAGTTCCGCGCTGGGGGAAACAATTATACCGTTGGATACTCGTAGCTCCTGAAGCATTGAAGCAGCATCAAAAAGACGCAATAAATAAATCGTATAACTGAAGTTTGTCGAGGTGGATTTTGCGTCCACAGGACAAACCAAACGTAGACTAGTAGTGCTGTGAAAAACAAAGTCAAAAGTGGCTTTTATTGTCATTCCAACCATTTACAGTAGTACAGTACACAGTGAAAGCGCTCATGCACATTGTGTTACACATAACTACACAAATTACACCCAGGACACGTAATAATTAAATATGTAATTACATAAATACATATTTACAATATGTACAAAGTTCACAAGTGCAATAGGCAATATGTGTACAGTAGTGACAGTTAAAAACAGTGAAAAATCAGTGCTGCCGAATTTTCAGAAAAGCTTGGATAGGAGATTCAGAAAAGAAAGGCATTGGTTCTGTGTGTACACTCACACTACATACATTATACAACACTAACCGTACACCTTACCATGCATGGGGCAGCTTCTGCATGTTGTAGCACTGCAGTATTAAAGTGAAGCAACAGCTGCATGTGATTGTATTCACTTACAACTGACATTCATTCATTCATTCATTCATTCATCATCTTTTATACCACTTTATCCTGTATCCTGTCGCGGGGACCTGGAGCCTATCCCAGGAGACTCAGGGCACGAGGCAGGGTAACCCTGGACAGCATGCCAATCCATACAACTGACAATCGAAATGCAAAAAAAAAAAAAAAAATTAATCGGCCGTACCTTACCCACCAGCCGAACAACCTACATGCGTTCTTGGGGACTAGTGGATTAGGAATGATTATGTTAAATTAGGGCTGGGCTATATGGCTGAAAACTGTATCATGATATCAGTGTTTCATATCGGTCGATATCGATAATTATTGATATTTTTTATGACCTATTTAAAATAAGCACCAGGAGAAAAATATATTACATTGAAACATTTTTATTTTAAACTTAACCTTCCTCTGATCATAGTTAATAAGACAGAAATGTCAACAACCATGGAAAACTCAAATAATTAAAATGTAAACATGAGTCTAAAGTCACAATGTTATGTGTTATAACAATTATCTCTTAACATTTAAGGTGCAAAATGAAAGAAAATGTAAGAAATCATTAATAAAATGTAATAAAATAGTGCAAGGGCATGTTCTACTTATGAAGAGGAATCCAGCAGACCAGCACGAGACAATGATACTGTTACATGGTTGGCTGTTAGCGTATCACTCCCTACGTTGCTAGGTTACCAGAGAGCGAGTGCCTTTGTTAATGCAACTGTCACGGGCAACCGGAGGCGGACCAGAAGACTAGCAGTTAGCCCTTGTAGTGTGGCGGTAAACCCAAAATAGCGCGAACAGGCAGGATAACCAAGAACACTCTCACGCCGAGATCAAGAGTTTGCACAATTTAACCCAGCAACACACAATCAGGAATTGGACCCAAAATGGTGAGCACTCACATGGGCAGACTCAATGACTGAGCAATGTGAAGCGCCATCTTGTCTCCTTTTATGCTTCCTGAATCGGAGCAAGTGTGAATGACAGCAACCAAACTAGCTTCACAACCTCTGTTTTCTTGATAAAAAATTGATAAGAACTTTTTTGATAAGAAAGTTCTTGATAAAGTTCCTTTATCAAAGAACGTGGCAGAAAGTTCCTTAACCTGACTCTTAAAATTTGTGTATGTTTGTGTAGTGGGCATTGCTATACGGTAGATAGAGTAAAAAAAACTGTGCAAATGTTATCATTCTGAATGTTTGTTTTCTTTTCATTCTTTTTTCGTGCAACTTTTTAAAAAACAAAAACATCCATTTACCATCAAAGTCTGAGTCACAACTGATGGAAAGAACATGTTTGAAGAAAATAAATTGGAATTGGACCTACATCAAGTTTATAATGGCAAATAAAGACTTAACTGAAAGAGATGTTCTCATTGAGAAGCTATCAAAGAAGGTGGCAGAAAGTTCCTTAATTAACCTGACTCTTAAAATTTGTGTATGCTTGTGTAGTGGGCCAATAGTCATTGAGGGAGGACACTGGCTATGGGGAGATAAGAGATGTTAAAGAATGACATGCGCCTGTGAAATGGTGCAGTATATGTTCTGTACAGTATATATTCATAGTATTATGAATGAACTATGATTTATTCAGTAGCATTTCATAATATGATTGATTTTATTAATTGCATTGCTATATGATATATAGATTTTAAAAACTGTGCAAATTTTATCATTCTGAATGTTTGTTTTCTTTTCATTCTTTTTTCGTGCAACTTTAAAAAAAAAAAAACATCCATTTACCATCAAAGTCTGAGTCATAACTGATGAAAAGAACATGTTTGTGAAACATGTTAGTACGGAAGATTCCCACAACCATCAAATATCCCGAGTAAGTTTGCTTTGATAGTTTATTTGCCATTGGCCTGCTTAATCAAGTGAAACTTTGGCTTCATTATGTATGATTCTACTGACATATGCATATACATATATGTGTGGCATGGGCAGCCAGGCCCATACCAGCATTTTGAGGCACAGCATGTCCAAAAAAATAAGAATGGTCATTTGCAGGATTGGTTGTCTATCACTTATTTGCACTTTCCTGGTTGGAGTGATTTTTAGTTTGTGAGTGAGGCGGGGTACCTGGAAAGGTCTCTCAATTAGAAGTACAGAATGAGGAGATACAGTGATATATACCACAAAAATATGCAGCTTGTATATATGTTATATAATGTTAAAATGTTTTTATTATTAAGTTGTGTTGTTCTAAATTGCTTTAGAGCAGAGTGTTCTATTGTATGTGCTCATGAATGTTAATGGTAATTTGTTTATGGCTCATTATGAGGACAAAAATTTCACCCTTGTATGGACAAATTCAAATACAATTTCACTTTTGTATGGACAATTTTACTCTTGTATTGACAAATTCATGAAAAGAAATTGGAATTGGACCTACATCAAGTTTATAATGGCAAATAAAGACTTGACTGAAAGAGATGAATGGGGGTGAGAACACTGAGAAGCTACCTGGACCTGAAATTCCAGTTTTCAAATTGTTTCACAAACTGAGGAGCAAAAATGACCATTCTTGGATGACAGATCTACTCCTGTCAGAATAAACTTGCTGGGCAACATTGCTGCTGCCTTCGTAGACATGAGTTTGCTGTTTGAACACACTGTCTTCTCTTTGAAGAGTCTCTTAGTGCAGTGAGGTGGACAGTTGATTTCTTCAAAAACAGGCATCGAGTTTATTGCCAGCCTACTCAGTCTCACATGGAACTTGATTTCAACAAGAGCAAAGATGATTCAGTCACACTGAATGTCCCTAACAGTGAGAGATCAAAAACTGTTTTCACATGGATCAGACTTTGCTAGACCAATATGGTGGACAATATGTGGCGCCTCCCTGCTTTTAATGTCTATGTGTATAACCATGGAGCAGCTGACATTTGGTGGGTATTTCAAAAAGTGGGTTTAGTTTCAGATATAGTTAGTTGACTAAGAGTTCGAGGAAACTCAGGGTTTCTGGTTTCTAAAAAAGTTGAAAAGCCTGTTCAACTTGATTATTGCAACTGTGATGCTAATCGGCTCTCTAGCACATTTACTTAAATTTACAATAAGTTTCTCCTCCCCTTTAGCTGAAGGGTTCATGGTGAAGGAAGTGTCAGACATGGAGTGTGCTTTCCTTAAAGATACAGTTAAAAATGAATCAAAAATATCCCGGAAATCTAAAAATATCATGCAGAATGTGCACGAATGAGAATATATTTCATTACAATGTTCATTATATTATTGCAAACAAAGTTCAAATTACATGGAGTACTTTTCCGAGTTATCATTTTACAATCGAAGAGGAAAAATGCAGGATGGCGTATTGGGGATACACGTTACAAATAAAATCTAACAGTTAATAATGACTAACAACAGTTACCTGTAGTGTTGTACCATAATAAATATTGTGCCTTTTTTCTCTTAACAGAGCAATGCTCAAAATTAAAATCAGGAAGGGAGTCCATCCACCTCCGCAGCATAATATAACTCCATAATATATTGTTCAGCATTGCTGATGACTTGCAGTGAAAGTAATTAAACCTGATATTATAAAATGCATTTTCGCATGTAATTTTTTGTTCTTATAGCTCCCTGTGAATCAGGTTAACTTGGAGAAGCCAATTGAAAATTCAAACATGGAAATAAAGAAAACTTGATTAAAACAGCATATTGTCTTTATCTGACACTGGGGAGGCAATGTGTCAGTCAGAATCAATGGTGTATTGTATATCTGTCTGCTCTTTCATCGGTCATGTGCTAGCAGTGTGGTCAGGATTGGCATCAAGATTATTCATTGAGTAGGACTTACAGTGCAGTGAAAAAGTATTTGTCCATTCTTGGATTTTTTTTGTTTAGCATTTTTTCACACCTAAATGATTCAGACCATTAAAATAATTTTAATATTACACAGTTATAACCTTTTTTGTATTCAATAAATGGAATCATCATTTGAAAACTATAATTTGTGTTTATTCTAGTTATATTTGCAATATATTAAAGTTAGTTTGATTATCTGAATAATTTAATTGTGACAACTATGCAATTTCAAGTTGCAATTGCAAATACTTTTTTATGGCACTGTAGTTCTCCTCTAACTGTAAAAATGCTATAGACAATAAAATACACCACAAAAGATCACATGCCCTTTCATACAAAATAAAAAATATATATACTCAGCAAAAAAAGAAACGTCCCTTTTTCAGGACTGTGTATTTCAACAATAATGTTGTAAAAATCCAAATAACTTTACAGATCTTCATTGTAAAGAGTTTAAACAATATTTTCCATGCATGTTCAATTAACCATAATCAATTAATTAACATGCAGCTGTGGAATGGTCGTTAAGACCTTAACAGCTTACAGAAAGTAGGCATTTAAGATCACAGTTCAAAAAACGCAGGACACTAAAGAGACTTGTCTACCGACTGTGAAAAACACCCAGAGAAAGATGCCCAGGGTCCCTGCTCATCTGCGTGAACGTGCATTAGGCATGCTGCAGGGAGGCATGAGGACTGCTGATGTGGCTATAGGGCAATAAATCGCCATGTCCGCACTGTGAGACGCCTAAGACGGCGCTACAGGGAGACAGGAAGGACAGCTGATCATCCTCGCAGTGGAAGACCACGTGTAACAACACCTGCACAGGATGGGTACATCCGAATATCACACCTGCGTGACAGGTACAGGATGGCCACAACAACTGCCCGAGTCACACCAGGAACACACAATCCCTCCATCTCACAGCAAGAACTGACAAATCTGGTCCAGTCCATGAGGAGGAGATGCACTGCAGTACTTCAAGCAGCTGGTGGCCACCAGATACTGACTGGTACTGACTGATTTTGAGCCTCCCTTCATTCAGGGACACATTGGGAAACATTTTTACTTTATGTCTTATGGTGTCGACTCTTTTAGTGTTCATACAAATATTTACACATTACTTTTACTGAAAGTTAAAACAGTTGAAAGTCAGAGGACGTTTCTTTTTTTGCTGAGTATATTACTTAGACTGATACTGGCTGTGAACCTTTTTCCTTTAATGAATATTATGAATCTGTGTGGAAAACCTGCTCAGCGTCACTGATGTTAAACAGAACACTCCCACCGTCCGAGGAAACAGCCACACGTGGACTGGACACTTGACACATGCAGATTCCACTTAAAGAGGAGAAGAAACTCGGGGTAAGTTACACCTGCTCGCTCTGGCTTCAAAGAGTATGTTGCCATAGTAACTGAGTCAGAGTTGAGCTGACCTGGCTTTTAGAAACTGACAGCCTGAAGCTTCTTTGATCTCTGAGGCAACTGTTCCTTCTTTTTTCTAAACGCATATTGAAATGCCTTGTTTCTGCTCCTGCTGCGGAGGTTTGTAGAGTCTGTAAGGACAATTTTGTTGTCATTTTGGACAGAATATATAAAATTCTGAATCTGAATAACACACAGCAGATTTTTATAGTTTCTATAAGCTAGTAACTTTGTATAGTGTGCAGTTCACGATTCTGTACAGGTGTTATGCGCTAAGATGCCCCCTGCCATGGATTGCCCCCCCTACATAATCGCTATCAAAGATTATATTAGAACATAAATTCATAGGTTTATTATTATCAAATATGATATTACAATTATAATAAACCCTAGGCACGTGGCAGCCGTCAAGACCATTAATACAAATTCTTGTATAATGTTTATTTTGTGGCACATTAATTTTTCAGGGCTTTGAACATGAATATGCAAAAAATCCGAAATAAAATTTTTTATATATAAAAAATAAATATTGTTTATGATGAAAAATTAGACGAAACTAAGTTTATTATAAAATAAAGAATATAAAAGTATACATGTACAGTATAAGAAAAAAATATTCATATTTATATTTTTTCATGTACAACATATTTATTTTCATATTGCTTATTTTATTGTATTGTCTCATGTAATTTTTAATTTGTAAACCATTAACCTATGAATTTATGTTCTAATATAATCAGTGATAGTGATTATGTAGGGGGGCAATCCATGGCAGGGGGGCATTTTAGCGCATAACACCTGATCTCTCTCTCTCTCTCTCTCTCTCTCTCTCTCTCTAGCGGAAGCGTTAACTGTCACTTTCCTCTCATTCGTCGCGTGTTTTTAAGTTATTCCACAATTCCACTTTTTTTTGCAACAATAATAATGATATTAATATCAATAATAATTAGATGCAGAATGACTAATCATCCAGTAATTACTGATTTATAACCCCAGTATTGCTGTCTCGTGTCTCGCATGATGTGGGACACAGATTATAATTTAGCACCACTCTTATGCCTGGTGACTATCCGCCTTTTTCCTGACGACATTACTGTATAATCGGTGGTACCGGAGGGCGGGGAGACTGCGCGCGCGTTTGCCCGAGCAGATTCCGCGTGACTGGACATTTCTCTCTGCCTCCAGACCGGCCGCTAGAATCAGTATGAACAGCGCTCGAGCTTTCCTGCGTTATTCTTCCAGCGGTCTAAGAGTCACATATCACAAGACGCTGGACAAAATCGAGCTCGTGCTTCCGCCAAAACTGCGACCTCTGTACAACCACCCTGCAGGTAACCACATCTTATTCCTACAGTTTTGCCAGATGAATGGGTTATGAAGAGAACCTCTGAGGAGTGCTGTACTGTACTGTATACAGCCTGTGTGCTGGTATTGTAGGAGAAATAAGAATGTGCTTGACCTTGATCACACAGTGCTACTGGTCACCTGTGTTACAGGACATGCTGCCTTCTACTGCCATGAGCAAACACTGGGGGAAAACTAATATTTAATCAAGGAAATTGATTTCAAAGCAGGACTGTGAGCACTTCACTTTGATAGCTTGAGTTATAAAGATCTCCAGTCTTTAAAAACACTGAATTGAATCAAGATATAAAATAACAGCAGAATTATTTCCAAGGTCACAATGCATGTGATGAATGTACAATATCAACTCAAACACTGTGTGGGCACAATGCATAAGAGATAACGCCAGCAACTCGTAGGCCAGTGCCTCATTTACGCTGGATACTAAACAGAACACTGTTATTATCTTTCTAGCTCACATGCATACTAAACCGAGACTAAATGGATCATTTTGCCTTGCTTATTTTTTTCTGTTTTATACATTACTATAACAATACCTACATGGTGTCCATTGGCACCTGGAAACAACAAATATTAAGTTACTTCCTGTTATACTATTTAGTATATCAGTCCTATAAAATAATACTTTAATGTATTTGTACATTTGCAAACTTTTTGTCCCCTGTGGCTTGTCAAACAATAATGCCATAAGAAAATGTTAGGTATTGAATGTGTATTTGTATGACCTACAGTATATCCTCCAAATAACATTGATTTCTTTTGTTTCTCAGTTCTTTCACAAGCATGTGTGCAACATTGATTTTGGATCACAAAAAACATTTGCAATTTGCAAACATGTTTGATTATGCTAGATTTTGTAAAGTTAGTACGCCCCCCCCCCCCACATCTTTTTATGTTGTATTTTTGTTGCTTTATTCTAAACCAAATCCACCTGCAGCCATGTTGTTCTTTTGTTAACTGTACTAGTTTTTTGCACATAAAAATTGGTTGCCTAAATTATGGTAACTGCCTTAGTTGAACTATGCTCACTAAAAGTTAAACAATTACCCAAATAAAAAGAAATACTATCAGTCAATCTCAATCCTCCACTTAAAACATCAAGTACAGTCAATAGACTAACAAGTTTCAATTCAGAGTACATTTGGCCAGTAGTACGGAGACCCAAAACTCTTGATCCATTGGAATTTCCTTACATGAAATTTGACATTATTCTTTTTGTTCTTTGGAATTGACAACATAAGATAAAATAGAACTCATTCCCAGTTATAAGTTTTACATCAAGTTTTAAATCATTTGATTGTTTGCCTGTGGATCCAAACTTTTGGGATCTTTCACATTTGTTTTGTTATTCAATGGACATAGCATAGAAATTAACAAGTTTGGAATTCCTTGAATAATATTACACATCTAAATTAATATCACCTCTGATGTTATGAATAAGAGCATAAAATGTTTTCAGTGTAGGTGATTTGTGTCCTTTATCCAGAATGCCTCCAGAATGCTACTATCTTAGCCTTCATCCATTATTTCCCATAACTTATGGAAATGGTGCTTTACATAATATTTGCTCATGAACTCCCCCTATAGAGAGCAAAAGTAAATGCTATTATTTATATTCTGTAGAGCAACATTTTGTTTGTTTTTCTAGGACCAAAGACAGTTTTCTTCTGGGCACCGGTTCTAAAATGGGTGAGGTACCTTCTTATTAAATCTCTCTCTCTCTCTCTCTCTCTCAACTGATATTCAGACTATAAACTACTCAGTAGGCAGTCTAGTCAAATATTGCAGAAAGCTATTTTGGTACCATAAGCTTATCCATCTGTCAGCTGCCTGGCTGGAGTTGTTTTAATGGCTTATGCAAATCTACTGTAATATGAAGAACCAGAGGACATTTTGAGCGATATATTCATTCATTCATCTTCTATACTGCTTTATCCTGTATTAGGGTCGTGGGGGACCTGGAGCCTATCCCAGGAGACTCAGGGCACGAGGCAGGGTACACCCTGGACAGCGTGCCAATCCATCGCAGAGCACACACACACACACACACTCATTCACACACTATGGTCAATTTGGGAACGCCAATTAAACCCCCCAAGCACGGGGAGAACATGCAAACTCCATGCACACAGAGACGGGAATCGAGTCTGGCCGGGAATCGAACCCGGACCCTGGAGGTGCAAGGCGACAGTGCTAACCACTACACCACCGTGCCGCCTGAGCAATATATAATTCGCAATAATTATTAATGTCCAGCTTAGGTTGCAATTACTGTTGCGTGCATCTCAGTCAGAATTGGTCTCTATTAGGTGTAACCATCTTGAGGCAATATTTTTTGTCCATTCCTTCTTGGAAAAAATGGCATTTTTCTGGTAGTTGTTTAATAGCAATAAAAAAAACTCTTGTCACAGATTCAAAAGGTGGTGAACATGGACTTGACTGAGCCATCCTAGTGCATTCAGATGTTACGTGCGGATGTTTGTTGCGTCCCTGGACCCTAGACTGGGGGTCGTAAGACACATTATTGTTTGTGACCCACTCCCATACAACAGTAAACCTAGATTTTTGTTCTGTTTAAAGGGCACTGCCAATGTCTCAAATCTTATACAGACTAGAGCAGGTTTTCTCCTAGGATTGGATTTGGTTGCAGTACTTCTTGCTTTACAAGTACAATCCCAACCAGTTTCCCAGGCTTTGCTATTAAAAGCATTCCCAGCACCACGGACTATAGAGACTATGGTCTTCTTAGGTTGATTCTTAACTTCTTAAGTTGGGTTGTGTTAGAGTTGGCACTTTGTTAAACAGACTTTGTTCTTGACAATCTTTCATAAATGCCAGAGTGTCCAACTGGTGTTGCCCAATGAACAGAATTCCTCCTCGGAGCTCCTTTAGAGGTCCTCGTGGCTTCTTGTTTGCTTCTGTGACTAATGTTCTCCTTATCCAGGATTTTTTTTTTTTTTTGTAACCACACTTCTCTTGTCTCCTCATCATTATCATATGTGTTGTTTCCATTTTTGGATTTAATGGTGCTCTTTAGGATGATTGAAGTTTGGGATATTTTTAACCAAACCCAGATCAATACTTACTCCTTAGTGTTCATAATGCTGTAACACTGGGGCCTTCCAGGAACAGGCCTTTTAATATTGAGATCACTTGACATTTTAATTGAACACATGTGCATTCCATTCATCTAAATATATGACCTCTGAAGGAAGTTAGCTGCTTTATAACTCATTTAGAAGTTTCAAAACAATGGAATGGATTCTTATGCCATGACAACCTTTTTCTATTTTATTTGTAAATAATTTCAGATTTAATTTCTGATCATTAAGTCTTTGCTCAATTATAGATTCAAAAGAGGTTATTGGTGATGTCACTGATGACTGTTTTTGTTTAGTTTTTTTGTTTTTCCGTCACAGCTCTCACTGAGCTTGTACACATATGTGTACTCTGTATCGTCTCTCTGCAGAGCTTGGTTTTTGCTGGTTTTTCTGATTTGACACGTCCACCAGAAAAGCTGAGTCTCTCCCAATCGTGTGTCATCACTGCCACAGGTAGTTTCTCATTTCAGGGCACATGTGTCCTCTTTCATGTGTGGAAATAGCAACAGAAACAGTGCTACACTTGTAAAAACCTGTAAAAGTGCCTACAAAAGAATTTTTTTAATCACCTGCTTTCTCCTGCTTTCAATATTATTTCCTAGGCTTCATTTGGTCTCGGTACTGCTTAGTGATCATTCCCAAGAACTGGGCACTTTTTGCAGTAAATTTCTTCTTGGGTATATGTGGAAGCACCCAACTCCTGAGAATTTGGAGGTAAGTGTCCATGCACAATTACACTGCCTGGCCAACAAAAAAAGTACACTATATTTTGTGGGATGATGATTAGATTTGATTATAGTACACATTCACCATGTTTTTCAATAACCTTCTTCAAAGTCACATTTATTTCTGTCCAGCGTTGCTTCCATTTTTGGTTGAGACTTCAGTTCATAAGCTTCTCCAGCACCTCCTAAAGACTTTTAACAGGGTTAAGATCAGGTCTTTTGGGCGGCCAATTCATGCAGGAAAGTTATTCCTCAGCTTATATGCCTCATGCATCTTGGCTTTGTTGTTGTATGGCCAAAAAAAAAAAAAAAACAGATGGGATAAGCTGGTCAGTAAATTCATGTGATCAGATTGCCATTTGTTGCCACACTGCCTCCAGAGTCTTGTACACTTGGGCACTATGCATGATGAGTGTGTTACTTCATGCACTTCCTCAGAGGCATCAATCTGTCTTGTATAGTCTGGACTCCTCAGACCATGTGACCTTTTTGCATTGCCTAATACTTTATGCTCCCTTTTAAACTGAAATCTTATACCTGTGATATTTAAATTCAAATAGCAACTTTTTTGGCCAGGCAGCGTTTATCTCCTTTATGTTCTAAACTTTTCCAGTTCCTAAGACATACAGTAATATTCAAAAGTTAGTTTTGAATAACTTTTAAATACCCCCCGCCCTTTTTTTGTAAAACTAAAATAAAAATCATAGCAGATCTTAGTATACAACCTACAAATACAACCTTAGACAAACAACAAATATACTGTAATTTTTTTCAATTTCAATTTGTGCAATTATTTATTTAACAAAAAAATAAAAACAAAGGTTGTGCAATAAGAAGTACCCCCATGATACAACAACCTGTAGATCTACCTTTAGCAGCAATACATTAAAGGAATAATTTCCTTAGTGACTTTATCAGTCTCTTACATCATTGTTGAGGACATTTGGTCCATTCTTCTTTATAATATTACTGTAGATTCATTTTATTGAGGTTATTGAGCATTCGCTTATGCACAGCTCTCTTAACATTCCATTAAAGCATTTAACTTGGATTGAGGTCTGCACTTTGACTTGGCCATTCCAAAAACATTGATTATTTCCTTTTTCAGCAATTCAGATGTAGATTTGGTGTGCTTTGGCTCATTGTTTTGTTGCATGATCCAAACTTGCTGCCGGACAGATGGCCTCACATTTGCCTCTAGACTACCCTGGTATACAGAGGAGGTCATGGTTGACTCATTGACTGGAGGGTGCAAAGTTCCTATGGTTGAAAAAAAGCCCAAATCATTATCCCTCCACTGCTTGACAGTGAGTATGAGGTGTTTCTGCTAAAATGGTGTTTGGTTTTTGCCAAAAACAGCACTGGGCTTTACAGCCAAACAGCTCCACTGTGGACATTTATTTTTCAGAAGGCTTATGGCTTGTGGTTTTCCATTTGTTTTTAGAAAGAAGAAGCTTTCTCCTGGTAACCTTTCCTAACAAACCATACAATACTGTATATCTCTTCTTCTAAATGTGCTGTCATGGACTTTCACATTTAAAATGCTTATTGACACCTGTAGGGACTGAGATGGTAGCTCTTGGGGTTTGACCTTGGGGTGAATGTGCTGGGATGTCCACTCTTATGGAAAGATTGGTTTTTATAGTCCTTTCCATATTGATGTGCGGTAACAATTGGTTCTCTAAGACCATTGCTTACAGTATGTCTTCACTCTTGGCATTGTGTTAACACTCCTGTATGCTCCGGACCAGCAACCTGCCAAAACTTGATGATCAATTAATTAAGGGCTGATGATTATCAGCATCTGGCTGCAACTTACCCTCTTGAAATCTGTGGAAGCAGTAAGGGGTACTCAGTACTGCCCACATTTTTTTACCCTTTTGGCTTAATTATTGGTAAATGAATAATTGCACAGTTAAAAAAAAAAGGTGGTGTGATCTTGTGGTTGTATTTGCCGAGATGCAATAGAATCAAATTATTTTGATTATGTATATACGCAAAAATACATATAATTAAAAGAGGGGATACTAACTTTTGAACATGACTGGAGTTTTCTAAAAAAAAAAAAAAAAAGTAATAATAATTTTATTGTGGCAATATATACACCGATCAGGCATAACATCATAACCAACTGCCTAATACTAAGTAGGTTCCCTCTTTTTCCACTAAAACTGTGATCCTCTGTACACCTTTTTATTGGAAACAGCATTAAGCTTGTCAGCAGTTTAAGCTACAGTAGCTCTTCTATTGGATCTGAGCACCCAGGCCGGCCTTCACTCCCCATGTGTATAAGTGAGCCTTGGCTGTCCATCACCCGGTTTATTGGTTTTCCTTCCTTGAACCACTTTTGGTATGTCCTATCATGGCAGATGCAGAACATCCCACTGCAGCTGCCGTTTTGGAGTTGTCCTGTGCCAGTTGTCTAGCTATTACAATTTGGCCCTTGTCTCGATCAATCAGATCCTCAAATTTGCTCATTTATTTGATTCAAACACAATAACACACTAACACAATGTTTTGAGCAGTTGGGGAGGGCCTGACCAGAGCATCATGTCATTGTAAGAGGCAGGGCAAGCTTAACATCCTCAAAGGGCTGAGCAGGGCATGATTGGGGCAAGTGCTACTGTATAAGCTCTCAATATAGGCCTTGGTTTCCCCAGGCTATTCTTTATGCCGGACATGCCTTGGGGGGATCCGAACCATCTTTACTGACTAATTTCATAGCAAAATCTGCAACCTCATTCTTTCAGACACTACCAAGAGCTTGTGACCATAATTGAGGTTTGGAATGAAGGCTGACTGGTAAATTGATAGCTTTGTCTTTCGGCTCCACTCTCACTTTACAATGAAAGACCCATACAACGTCCTCATAAACTGCATCGATCTGTCGAGTTCTGTCTCAACTTTACCCTCACTATTGAACGAGGTCCTGACATGCAAGGCAATAAAACATTTATAGCGACTATTATATTATATTATATTATATTATATTATATTATATTATATTATATTATATTATATTATATATACTGTTAAACTGTTGTACAAATCTACTAAAGTATGCAAAATATTAAGTGTGTATGTGTGTGTGTGTGTGTGTGTGTGTGTAAGGTGTAACTTTAGTAGAATGTTGAACTATATAGCCAGGTATTCTTTTACTTTTATTTATAGATGCCTCCCTGTTTTATAGGTACAATCAGCAGTTAAAGCAGACAGCAGGTGAAGTGCAACGTCCTGCTGAAAGCTGAAGGGAACAGACTTTCCTGGATGACATCATGTCACTTATATAGTGCCTTAATACATTGTTATTCTTCTGTATTCCATGTACGTTCCATCTGATGACTGCTAAAATATGACAGATTTATTATTTATAAGAATTACATGTCTCCATGAATTTTAATATTTATAATCAAATATTGATATAATGTTCTGTATTGGCTGTGAGCCAAGCACCATAAACGTCCTAAAATTAATTTGTAACTGGCTCTTAAGAACATACATTATTGTAACCAAAATTAAATATTCATGTTGATATAGGGTAAAACATGTCAAACATGTTGGCATTAAAGAGTTGTACACTTTTGTTTAAATAATAAGGTTTAACTGCTAGCCTGTACAGACATATTCTAAATGACAATAAGTGTAAATATAAAGAAAAATGGCAAGACTTACCATCACCTCCATGGTTTATTCTCCTCCCCTTTTGGCTGGAGTAATTACGTTCATTCTTGTTAATTACTCTAACTGCTGCCATTGCCATTCACAATTAGTTAGTTTTGCCAGTTTCAGAAGGATATGTGTTGGTGAACCAAAATAACTGCTTAAATAAAGACCACAGCACTGCTGATATTCAGCACAACAGCATGACCGTAAGTGTGATATCGCTTGTCGTGTAATAGTGGAGTCATAGGTCCCCACCAATGTCCAGAGCAAATCTACGCCCTTGCTGTTGGTGTTAATCTATGTTTAAGCCTATGATAAAAACATCCTACTGGTTAATCAATCATAAATGAGAACAAATTCTTGTAAAGAATCATAATGCGGAAGAGCAGAGATGGGAAGAATAACAAACCTTACTTCACATAAGCTTGCTAACAAGTTACCAGTCATTCTCAGAAACAATACCTTGAAATAACAAATAATAAATCTGGCCTAGTTTGTGATGATTTTAGGGCTTTTTTCTCTCCTGTCTAACGATTAATACACCTATCAGTCCAGTAGGTGGCAGTAATGCACTGAAAAGCTAGCTGCCATCTGCCAAAAACCCAAAAGACTTTATTACCTTTACAAAGAAATGAACAAAAATGAAGAATATTTCTTACAAAGACTCATTCTGCTATAATCAACTTAATTACTTTTATATATTTCTTCTCTTCCCATGTCTGTTTAATGGCCTTACTTGTTCTTGGTATAGGTAAATATTCTTGTATACTGCATATTTTCACACCATCAACACAATTTGAATCATCATATGAAGAAATATGATCAGGAAGTGTGTTTCGCCTCTGTCTGCGGCTACTACCAATTTCAAACTTTTCATGTCGTTTCCTTCTACACCTAACACTCTTTTCTGTAAAAGACAGGAAAGAATTCTTCACATAAAAAAAGAAAAAGAAAATTGGCTAAAAGAGTAAAAAAATATATATTTTTTTAAAATCAACATTTATACATGAACATGGAAGTCTAACATACAGAACCGAAAACATGAAAAACTATATACAATTGCATACAATACATTACTTAAGTGATAAAAACCTGGCATATAAATTTCAGTGCACATTTCCAACAGACACTTTAACATGTCTTTCTTCCTCCCTATCAATGTAGGATATAAACTGCATGAATGAATTTCCTGTTGAAAACCTTGGGGAGCTCCTGAAAGCTTTCTGAATGATTGGCTTAGAAAAGGCTTGTATTAAACATAGACTGTGGCCGTGTACATTGGCTGTGTTATTTGGGCTTATATTCAAATAGTGTGCAAATGAACTTTAAGGTAAGCTATGCTAAAGTAAAGGATTTGTGATACTGTAAGAGAAAGCTGGGTCGGTGTCATTCTGTACTGGGTTGTTCACAATAAGATATAGGTAATACATGTGGTTTTGTTGTTGTTGTTGTTGTTGTTGTTGTTTTTTCATAAATAATTGATGGAATGTTATTCTGGGCAAACACTTTTCTCTTTTGCCAGCCTCATGGGAACACATTGTACAGTATGTGCTTGCCTGATATATTGGCTATTGTCAAGTCCTGGCTGAGCTAATTACTGTACAATGCTTGTTATACGGCCATAACATACTACATAATACATCTACTGTATGTGTGCGAATGACAATTACATACAGTATATCATAAAGCTAATTTATGTGTATTTGCGATCTCCAAGGTGCAGAATATCTGCCTGAGCAATGAGTGGCAGTTACTGTTTCCCTAGCAACACAAATGGCAAATCATCACACATCTCAAGGTCAAAATGTAATAATGCTACAGCAGCACTTTTAGTTCAACACACACACACACACACACGGTTTCTTGACAGAGACTGATCAATGGTGAAACGTCTGGCTGTGATGATAAAGACGTTATGCATTTTGTCCTGATATGAGTGTGTGAAAGCTTTTGATAAAAAAAATATAAAAAAAAAGGTACAAAAATAGCAAGGTGTGTGACATCATCAAGACTGTTATTTATAGTGCTGGGGATGAATATAATGCACCTGTGTATGAATGCACATTCCATTAAATGATCATCCTCTTACAGTAAAAAAAATATTGAAGCACTTTATATTAATAAAGTTTTAGACAGTTTTATTTTTGCTATTCTGTTAAGTGCTGTGTCTATATTTACTTTAATTTTTTATATATACTGTATTCTATATATACTGTATATATTTTATATATAATATATATATATATATATTTTTTTTTTTTTTTTTTTTTTACTTTGTACATACTGTATAAAAAATACTGTGCATAATCAAATATATGATAAAAATTATCTTAATAATATAAATATATTTATATATTAATAATAATAACAACAAATTAACAAAAATTTTTTTAATGATGTGAGCACTTACAGCTAGAGTCTGTTAAAATAAAGTAATTACTGTAGGTTTTTGCAGCATTCAAATTTCCATTCACATCTCTTGCCAAATCTTATAATCTGAGGTTCCCACTGATCTCACAAAGTCAGGAGGTCTTGGCTAGGTCATATTGAGTTACTTTGACTGAATGATTGAGGACATCATTGCTTTGTTAAACTCCTCCATCTTACATCCATTTTCCCCCCAGATTAAGTTTCTTGACTCATCTCTAATATATCCTAGTGCACTGCTTGTTTCATGTTTGCTTTAATGATGTGTGATGTCAGTAATAGTCCTATACAATGCTTCCACTTCTATTCTTCATGTACTTGAGTAAACATGAATAGCTGAATTCTATTCTATCTTGTTTCGGAACTTTCAGGTCACTATGCAACTCTTTCCAGTCGACTCCTCACTGCATTCTTGCCTTCCTTATCACTACTCTAAAAACAGATGAAAGTTTTGACAATCTGATGGGACAATCTGATCATTTAGATTTATACATTTATCACATTTTCATACTAATTTCACTCATTTTCTTTTGATTTTGTAAAGCTGCTTTGCAACATTGTCCATAGTTAAAAGCACTATTAAGACTTTTTCTATTAAATTGAAGATAAAAATTCACTGATAATGAATTTGCAGTTGTATACAGGCAGGCTGGTGTAGTACATGCAGGCCATCCAACATTTTCTACCATTCAGCAAACTCAGCTTTTAGCTGTACTTGTTACATGCTATATATAGTATGTCCTTGTCAGCGTTAGGGGAAAGCTAAAATGACCACAAAAAAAAAAAAAAAAAAATCAAGCATTTCAGCTACTGGCCACATATACAGTATATATAACTTCACAAGTAGCTGTTACCATTTATTTAATTGTATAGTGGTACAATAGAAAAACCATAAGGGAAATAAAGTGTAAGGTTGCAAGAAATTAATATCATAGAAAACATGTATTCATATAAACATGTCCTGCATCCTGTACACTTCTATGTGGAAAATACACAAGTCTTATACTTCATTGGATTGCATTTAGATTTGATTACTGTGCACAATCACTTTAGCATTGTTTTAACAACATTATTTAAAGTCATCACCAACATGTACCAAAGACTTTCAATGGTGATCGATGTTTGTGTGAAAATGATTTCTTATGCTCCCAAAATCAAGTCTAAAAAAATCAATCAGTGGTCTTTCAGTACATTTAGGTAGGCAGTTAAATCCATTTAATTGCCCCATATTGTTCTAAGTCTAACCCTGTCCAAATAAACCAATCCCAGATCATACTGTAACACTATCTCCCATTAAGCTTTAATGCAGTTTTGCATTTTTTTTTACCATATACAATACAGTACATGTTTGATCCTGTGCTCATCACACCGTTTGAGGAAACGCTCTTACATAGCTGTCATAGCCGGGAATTTTGTTTATATATAATGAAACTTTACACATGATTTAATCTGACCTCAGTTTTACTGTAAATTAATGGTTTATCACGTTTAATAATGCATTTGATAGTTCTTAACCCAATGCCAGTTGGCTCCAGCTCAGTTCATTTCAATTGGTTTTGCCAGTGGCTCTTCTTTAGGCTATAGTCATCCCTAAAGTTTGTGCACCTTTACTTACCACCTTTTTACTTCCAGTCAATATTCCATGCATAGGCCTTGATCCAGCATTCTGCAAACGACCAGCCCTTTCAGTGATGACCGTCTGTGGGTTGCTTGTAGAGGGTGTAATAATAAATAAAATATTTAACTTAACCAGTAAATAGTTTCACTTTTTTTATTTAATTACAATTTTTTTAAATCAATACTTTCAATTTTGAGATCTACCGCACACAGGATACCACACGAAATAGAATTTGGAGTGCCCCCCCCCCCTCTCTCTACAGTATGTGTGTGTGTGTGTGTGTGTGTAAACTGGGAGTGATTAGTTTATTACCGGTTAGTACAACAGCAATGATGACCTCTGGTGGACTGCACAGTTCTAGGTGGTCAGTGTGCAACATGAGATGCATTAGATAAGCAGTTGGAAATGTGGAAGACATGTGAAATTATATGTTTAAACATATTAAACGTGTATAACATGATCAAATTCAAAATTATTGCCAGCCTTCACTCTGATTTCACTCTGAGCATATTAAAAAATAATCACCAAATCAGTGATTTATTGGAATAAATTGTTCTTTTGTGTGGCAAGTCATGTAAGACATGCAACTGGTGTTTCTAAATTTTCAGTGGTGTATGCATGTGCCTTTGCACTGCGATGGGTTGACAACCCCACCCAGGGTGTCTTCCATCTTGTGCCCTGAGCAATAGGCTCAATAGTCCTGTCCCCCCCACCATCACTTTTTATTATATTATATTATTCATTGATTCATTCATTCATTTGGGGGACCTGGAGCCTATCCCAGGAGACGCTGGGCACTAGGCGGGGTACACCCTGGACAGGGTGCCAATCCATCGCAGGGCACATATTACATTACATTATATTATATTATATTATATTATATTATATTATATTATATTATATTATATTATATTATATTATATTATATTATATTATATTATATTATATGACAATCACTTCATATTAATTTACAAGCATTTCAATGCATTTAAAAGAATGCATCTGGATAGGAACCTACAAAAATAAAAGGAAGGTTTGGTCTATACATTGGTCAGAACTCTTTCAATTATGTCTTAACACTTCATACATTGGAGGACCCTAAACCAGTCAGAATTTAATGAAACTTTGTCAGTCCTTCTTATAGGAATTAGGCGCTAAAATCAAAATGTTGAGTAGAAGTGAAGTTATGAGCAGTTATGTGCCAAATTGTAAAAAGTGTTGACACTGCGATGCGTTAAACTTTGGGCGCATCGTAAATCGACCGGTGGACAAACTAGCAGTTAAGTAAAAGTGAGGTTATGAATAGTTACGTGGCAGATTCAATAATATGTTTTTAATAAGATAAAGATACTAATAAAGATTCAAGATTCAAAGAACTTTATTAATCCCAGAGGGAAATTGCTTATTCTTTTGACAGTTGCTCACGGTTGTTATCCAGTAAAGGGAAGAGTAACAAATAAGGAAAATAAATGTAATTAAATTAAAAGAGCCCTAAATAAGCTACTTGCACAATTTAAACAAACACCTGCACCATCTCATTATCGTCTACACCGCCGTATCCTGTATACAGGGTCATGGGGGACTTAGAGAAGATGATGCAGGAATCGAACACGGACCCTGAAGGTTCAAAGCAACAGTGCTAACCACCGCTGGAGTCATCAAAAACTTCATCTTTATCCAATCTACTTTTTCAATTTCTCATTTGTAATTCACTTTCTGATTACTGGGAGTGTGTTTGTGTGAGGATGAAAGAAGGACAATTTAGTGTAAACAAGGCGTAAGATACTCAACCTTACAAAATGTGATTTCTTTGTATTAATAAGTTAGACAGACAGTTCTGCTGTACAGAAAGACAGAAAGACAAATGTTCTCTATAGGGGAAAGATCTGGACTGCAGACTGTCCATTTCAGTACCCGGATCCTTCTCCTACGCAGCCATGATGTTGTGATTGATGCAGAATGTGGTCTGGCATTATCTTGTTGAAAAATGCAGGGTCTTCCCTGAAAGAGATGACTAGATGTTGTTCTAGAACCTGAATATATTTTTCTGCATTGATGGTGCCTTTCCAGACATGCAAGCTGCCCATGCCACATGCACTCATGCAACCACATACCATCAGAGATGCAGGCTTCTGAACTGAGCGTTGATAACAACTCGGGTTGTCCTTGTCCTCTTTGGTCCGGATGACATGGCGTCCCACATTTCCAACAAGAACTTCAAATCGTGACTCGTCTGACCACAGAACAGTCTTCCATTTTGCCACACTCCATTTTAAATGATCCCTGGCCCAATGAAAACGCCTGTGCTTGTGGATCTTGCTTAGAAATGGCTTCTTCTTTGCACTGTAGAGTTTCAGCTGGCGACGGCGGATGGCACGGTGGATTGTGTTCACTGACGATGGTTTCTGGAAGTATTCCTGAGCCCATTCTGTGATTTCCTTTACAGTAGCATTCCTGTTTGTGGTGCAGTGTCGTTTAAGGGCCCGGAGATCACGGGCATCCAGTATGGTTTTACGCCCTTGACCCTTACGCACAGAGATTGTTCCAGATTCTCTGAATCTTCGGATGATATTATGCACAGTTGATGATGATAACTGCAAAGTCTTTGCAATTTTTCGCTGGGTAACACCTTTCTGATATTGCTCCACTATCTTTCTGCGCAACATTGTGGGAATTGGTGATCCTCTACCCATCTTAGCTTCTGAGAGACACTGCCACTCTGAGAAGCTCTTTTTATACCCAATCATGTTGCCAATTAACCTAATTACTGTTAATTGGTCTTCCAGCTCTCCGTTATGCTCAAATTTACTTTTTCCAGCCTCTTATTGCTACTTGTCCCAACTTTTTTGGGATTTGTTGAAATTTGGAATCAACATATTTTTCCTTTAAAGTGATACATTTTCTCGGATGAAACTTTTGATCCGTCATCTATGTTCCATTCTGAATAAAATATTTTAACCTTTAACTCTTTCTACAAACTGTTTAACCATCAACGACTGGCGACTGGTATTATTATTATTAGGAGATAATACTGTATATGATAACACGGTTGTACAGTATTAACGCACACTCCCGTTACATCACATACTGACGTCATCACGTGGCATGTTTTGTGCGCGTCAGAAGCTCCAGTAAGGGGCCACAAGGACAGATCTGCGTGCTATAGTAAATCGCGTCTCCGCCTCCTGCTCCTGACTGGATCCTCCACGTAAATGTTGCATAGGTGGAACTTTTTCTCTCTGATTGGACAGCGGCTGTGTGGATGCGCGTGGGGAGCAGTGGGCGTGTCTCCGCGCCGCGCCGGATAAAACGCACAGGGCACCTTGCGGAGACCCGGGTTCCGCTCCGTGTCTTTGGGCTGCTGAGGCTTCATCAAGGGCGCTGTGGTGATTTAATCAGGAACGGAGACAGCTCATTCCGAGCCCCGTAGAAGATCAAATGCCTGCTCAGAATAAAGGTGATGGAGGATGGAAGAAGTTTGTGTGGAATTCCGACACGAGGGAGTTTCTGGGACGCACCGGTGGCAGTTGGGGTAAGAATAAGATAGATATTTAGGAAAGTGTAAGGCTTCTTTGCATAGAAATGTTTCACTGTGTGTGTATGCGTGTCTGTGTTGTAGTGTTTTTTTTTTCTTCCTCCCCGAGCGTCTGCTTTCCGCCGGGTCCGCGCGCGCCGTCTGGCTGTCTGCTGTCTGGTCACGACGCAACCTGTTAGATTTGACTTTGCAGCAAACGCATGACGCGCTCCAGCCATGAGCTGTGTGTCACACATTACCCACCTGCATGAAGAAAAGTAACAATCTCGCTTAAAATGGATACATTCATATCGTTTCTCACATGTCCCATTTATTTATTTATTTATTTATTTATTTATCTGTGTTAATATTTTTCTTCCTCAGCACATGACAGTTTGACATTTATACTGTATGCAGTGTTCATAACGCGATGTCTATGATGATGTAGTTAGAAAGGTCATAAAGGATCATGACGTAGTGGAGTGAGGATTATGATTACATCATGCTGTCACGAAGACAGTTCTGTCAGTTTTGGAAGAAAAAGTGGTTCAGGTTATTAGAAACAGCCTTAAGTTGAGGCTTCGTCCTTTATTTGTTAAAGACTTAAAACATGATTATAACGCACTGATTATAACGGCTCAGCAAATATGTCAAAACAAGCATACTACAGTGCATTCGAACATGTTTATATCAAATGTTTCATTTTCATATCGTTGCATGGTAAGGGTTAAAAATGCATCATTGTCCAAGGTGACTCAAGGTGAAAGGCCTACTCTTTGGGGTGTTGGGATTCAAACTGCTCATCTAATGTTTCACCAGCGGTCATCCGGCATCCAACTATAGCAGCTCATTGATTACTTTGTGCTGCCTGATGTTAAGCTGACGACAGAGTGGATAAAATCATGATGATGTCAACTTTACTTTTTTTTTTTACAATATTGAACGGTGATAACTCCTTATGAACTATGAATTACAACATGATCGGTCAATTCTGAGTTCAGTCTCATAACCCATTATAAATTTATACAACCACTCTCTCACTTAATCATAGTTTATTTACATTTATGCATTTGGCATTTATCCAGAGCGACTTACATTTTTATGTAGTTACACATCTGAGCAGTTGAGGGTTAAGGGCCTTGCTCAAGGGCCCAACAGTGGCAACTTGGTGGTTGTGGGGTTTGAACCTGGGATCCTCCGAAAAGTAGTCCAATGCCTTAACCCTGGCCCCAGTTTATCCTGCTTTATCCTGTATACAGGGTGACAGGGGGCCTGGAGCCTATCCCAGGAGAGCATGAGGTGGTGTACACTCTGGACAGGGTGCCAAACCATCTCACGACACACACACGCACGCTCATTTACACACTACAGGCAACTTGGGAATGGCAGTTAGCCTAATCTTCATGTCTTGGCATTGTGGGAGAAAACCCACCAAGTACAAGGTGAACATGAATTGAATTGAACATGTTTAATAGACCATGCATGTACTGTAGACCCGAGGTGGGAATCGAACGGAGGTGCAAGGCGACATTGCTAACCACTAAGCCACCATTTACACAATCAGGCAGAACATTAGGACATTCAATTTTATTTAAAATAACCTTTACATTTTAGGTATAGTAAACAAACCAGTTTTATACAAGTCGTGAAAGTTATTTTGTTTGTATTTTGTTATTATGTTCTATAAGTTATACTGTAGCTTGTTCATACAGTTACAGTTGGAAGCACATAACTTTCTATATGGAACATGAATTTATAATTCCCAGGCTATATAAAAATGTAATATGCTGATTTTTACCACTGTTATCAAACATCCAAATTTCTTCAAAATCTTAGGAAATATATGAACAACCCAAAACCTGAAATATCATTTAAAGTAAGTAAAATTCACAACGAAGCAATTGGTGTGGATTTCACACATCCTTCCATCTCAGATTTTAAAAGGAGAGTGAAGTGACGTGTACACTATTAATTGCCAAAATAAATATAGTGACAGTAATAAAATCCTGTGTCTTGGTATGTTCTTACAATCTGTTCCTGTTTGTCTGTCTCCTGACAGCAAAAATCCTCTTGTTCTATCTCATCTTTTATGGCTTCCTGGCTGGAATCTTCATTGGCACCATCCAGGCACTTCTTCTCACCTTGAGTAGCTACAAACCCACCTGGCAAGACAGAATTACACCTCCTGGTAAAAGCTCTTCTGTGTTACTGCATTGCATTCAGTCTTCTGAAACGGTAGCTTCATCTTTATCTCAAATTAGGACAGGCTTTAAGGGTTTAAAACATGCATAAACAAATATAAGCATACAAAATGTCTAATGCCAGCTACCAGTTATGTTACACTGCTGATTCTTTCAAATATTTGTACCATACACTGGTGTGAATAACACACAATTAAGCCTCATATTGCACACACTTACATGGCCACAGAGAACTCTTTGCTGTATTTAATCAGCCTTTCCGTGCTAATTAAGTCCTGGCTAAATTAATCACAGCAGCAAAATGAAATGTACAGCCCCATACATATATTTATATTTTTATATTTATATAAATATATATAATATTAATAAAAAAAGAAGATGCTGCTTCAGACTGCAGATCTATAATGACCCAAATCATGCAGTAAAAATTACTACAAGTCAAAGAAATGGGGGAGGAGCATGATGAATAAGTTGGATAACGTACATATTCATGAGACAACAGGATTGAAGTATACCATGAGGTGTCCCCCTCTTATTGCAGACCCTTGTAAAAAGATTGTTTTCTGTTTAGGAAACACTCTGGTGTTTTAGCTCTACAGCATATTTAAACTCTATAGAATTTAATCAATCTTTATTCTAAGAAAGTGGTCATATAATAAATGTTACATGAAAAATATAGCACAAGCTCTGGGTTTTTTTAGTAATCTTTTGTCAAACGTAAACTGTGGTATGTTTATGAAAGCTGCAGATTTTCGCAGCTTCTCATTTTGATTTTACTGGTGTGCAGGACTTACTCACACACCACGTTCGGAGAAAGCAGAGCTATTCTTCACCATGAATGATCCATCTACATATTTGAAAACCGCAATGTCTATGAAACAGTTTCTGAAGGCTTATAATGATGAAACCCAGCGTGACCAACTGAAGTTTGAAGACTGTGGAGGTATTTTATCCTTATAATCTATATTTATATTTATATATTTATATATTTATAGGCCTGAAGCATTGTGTTTTATTTTTATTTAAATTATGTTTTGTTATAATCTACTATACCAGAAGGATTATATAGGCTTAAGGTTAACGAGCATCAGAATGGGGAAGCAAGGTGATTTAATTGATGGTTGTTAATGGTTGTTGGTGCCAGGGGGGCTGGTGTAAGTATTTTGGACACTGCTGATCAGCTGGGATTTTCATGCACAACCATCTCTAGAGTATACAAACAGTTTTCAGTATTCAGAAAAAGAGGAAATAATGAGTGAGGGCAGTTCTCTGGGCAAAAATGCCTTGTTGATGACAGAGGTCAGAACATGTTCAGATAAGATAAGATAAGATATCCCATTATTTCGAAGAAGAATTTGTGCAAATAAATAATAGGGACAGTACAGTGTATAAATACAAGAGTATAAAAGTAAAAGTATAAAAAGTAAAGACAAAACAATAATTGCTCTTTCAAACAAACAAATTGCACAGGGGTAATATTGCACAGTTTAAAAAGTCGTTATTGCCAATATTTCACAGTTTGAAATGTTTTTGCACAGTTCTGTTGCAATGCATTGCACTAGGATAATGTTGCAGTTTCAAATGGTGTTATTGCACAGTTGCTATTGCACCCAAATCTAAGATAAGATGATTGCATTGTAATGTCATAATTAAGATATTGTAATAATTGTAAAAAAAAAAAAAAAAAAAAAAAGAGATATTGTAACATTATATAGTGTATACGA
Source organism: Channallabes apus (assembly GCA_030522415.1). Classification (NCBI taxonomy): domain Eukaryota; kingdom Metazoa; phylum Chordata; class Actinopteri; order Siluriformes; family Clariidae; genus Channallabes; species Channallabes apus. Next base: position 23,450,911 of record CM060124.1, on the reverse strand, counting down.
TATATGTATAGTGTATATGGAGACTGGTTCACTGGGAGTAGCTCTGTACAGTCGTGTAGCAGCAGGAAGAAAAGACCTTCGATATCGCTCCTTCAGACACTTGGGATGTAACAGACTGTCGCTGAAGGAGCTGCTCAGAGATGTGTAACTGTTTCATACAGGGGATGAGACTCAGTCTCCAGCAATTATGACAGCTTAGCTACCATCCTCCTTTCTCCCACCTCCTATACAGTGTCCAGGGGAATCCCCAGAACTGAGCTGGCCTTCTAAATCAGTTTGTCCAATCTCTTCCTGCCTACAGTAGAGATGCTACTGCAACAACAGACTACTCCATAGAATATGGCTGACGCAACCACTGAGTCAAAAAAGGTCTTGAGTAGTGCTCCCTGAACTCCAAAAGACTTTAGTCTCCTCAACATATACAGTACAAGACCACTCTTTCAATGTTCTTTCCCTGAATGAGAAACAAGTGTGTTTGTGCCTCCACCAGTTCTTTTGTCTTTCCCGCATTTAGCTGGAGGCAGTTCCATCTGCACCAATCCACAAAGTTCTCTGTACTTCCTGTCATCATCCTCTGTGATCAGGCCGACGATGGCAGAGTCGTCAGAGAACTTCTGCAAGTGACAGGTTGCTGAGCTGAACATGAAGTCTGAAAAGAAATGGTGCCAGGACCCTGTGGGACTCCAGTGTTGCAGACAATCATTTTAGACTCACAGTCACGAGTCCTCACATACTGTGGTTGGTTTGTGAGGTAATCCAGAATCCAGGAAGCCAGATGATGGTCACTCCCATGTACTCCAGTTTATCCCTCAGAAACGCAGGTTGGATGGTGAGAAGCATTAGAGAAGTCAAAGAACATGACTCTCACTTTACTCCCAGCCTTTTCCAGGTGTGAAAGAGCCCTATTTACTGTAGCAGCGTTTTCCACTTCAATGCCAGGCTGATAGGCAAACTGAAGTGGATCCATTGATGGGCTCCCCAGATGTTGGAGATGAGTAAGCACCACTGTCTCAAATGTCTTCATCAGGTGTGTGGTCAGTGCTACTGGTTTGTAGTCGCCAAAGCCATATGCAAGATGTTTTTCACAGTTGTGGCACTTTGCCCAGCTTCAGGCTTAGATCAAACATGTACAACAATATGTTGAAACATAGCCATGTAGGTATACTGGAGTGTAGACTGGAGGATGGAGGTGCATGATTAAAATCTCCAGAGATAGTGAGAAGGGGATTTGGACTCTGCGTTAACAGCCTGTTAACAACATACGGTAGGCATGTAGGCATAGCATACAGTACATGATGCAGTGCCTAATTAATTCCAATCTTGATGTATTGTTGACTGTTCTTGTTTATTTCTCTCTCTCTCTCTCTCTCTCTCTCTGTCTCTTTCTCTACACACACATATATATTTTACACTATATATATATTTTACCTTTTCCATGTAGAGCAACCTGATGGCTATAAGAACAGAGGAGATCTGGAGAGTGAAATGGGTATTAGGAAGGCATGTCGATTCCGAAAGGATCTACTTGGGCCTTGCTCAGGCACTGAGGATCAGTATTTTGGATACAGTGAAGGAAAACCCTGTCTGATTATCAAACTCAATAGGATTGTAAATTTTAGGCCAAAGGTGTGTATGCTGGATTTTCATAATGTTACATTAATTCTTTATGTAAAATGTTCCATAAAACTTCAATTCAATTAAATTTTATTTGTATAGCGTTTTTAACAGTTGACATTGTCTCAAAGCAGCTTTACACAATCAAAAGAATTATTTAAGTTTGTATGGAATGTGAATGTGTGTGAATCAAAATGGTCAGATAGTCCCTGGTGAGCAAGCCGTGGGCGACTGAGAAACCTTGAGAGGAACCAGACTCAACAGGGAACCCATCCTCATTTGGGTCAAACAGATAGCAGGAAATGATCTGCATTTATACAGTGTGTTAGGTGGCAGGCAGTTCAGCTATAATAGTTGATGTTAATTGATGTTAAAATGGAGTCCAGGTAGTTATTGGAGACTCAGGTAGACTTGTAGGAAGTTCCAGTCCTGAACTATCAAATTGTCAAACATCTGCCAACACCAGTCGGGGCTAGAACCGTCTTCTAGATAGAGAGAATCATCTCCAGACACCAGACGCATCCCAAAGAGACACACGGGGCATCCATGCGACGAGACCTCCAACCAGAAGCGGGGAACCAGGATGGGTCATACAGGTCCGGAGGGCAGAGGGAGTCTGGATCACTGGCAGCTCAGGAATGACATGTGTAGCTCGACAGAGAGAGAGAGAGAAAGAGTGAAAGGGGGACACAGGGGGAGAGAGGGAAAAGAAAGAGGGGGAGAAAGCTTAACAAATGAAATTCTAAAGCCAAGTAAATATTTAGGCACATCTTAGAGGCTCATGAATATAAAATACATACATAGATACTGTACATACATACATACATACATACATACATACATACATACATACATACTGTACATAAATAAATAAATAAATAAATAAATAGTATATACAGGGCTTGGATAATCCATTCTTCTGGCAGAATAGTGGCCATTCTGGTTGAACATTTCCTGACTCACCCCTCCAAAACACCCCAAAGTGGCTCAAAAATATTTGAATCTGGTGACTGTGCAGGTCATGGGAGATGTTCAACTTTACTTACATGTTCACCAAACCACTCTGTCACCAGTCTTGCTGTGTGTGTTGGTGCATTATTAACCTGATACACAGCACCGCCTTCAGGACACAATGTTTGAACCACTGGGTGCACATGGTCCTCCAGAATTGTTCAGTAATCCTTGGAAGTGACGCGCCCATCTAGCACAAGTATTGGGCCTAGGGAAAGCCATGATATTGCAGCCCAAACCATCACTGATCCACCCCCATGCTTCACTCTGGGTACGCAACAGTCTGACTGGTACACTTATTTGGAGCTTCTCCACACTGTAACTCTCCCAGATGTGGGAAAGACAGTGAAGGTGGACTCATCAGAGAACAATACATGTTTCACATTGTCCACAGTCTAAGATTTTTGTTGCTGGCACCATTGAAACTGACGTTTGGTATTAGCACGAGTGACCAAAGGTTTGGCTATAGCAGCCCGGCCATGTACATTGACCCTGTGGAGCTCCCGACAAACAGTTTTGGTGCACATTGTGTGAGGTGCACATTTAATTCTGCATTGAGTTGGGCAGCTGTGGTTTTATGTGTTTTAGATACAATCTGGGTTAGCACCCGGACATCCTTCCTCTTGCGTTCACAGTTCTTCTTGTTGGATGTGGTTCGTCTTTCTTGGTGGTATGCTGACATTACGTTGGATACAGTGGCTCTTGATACATCACAAAGACTTGCTGTCTGGGTAACAGATTCGCCAGCAAGACGTCCACCAACAATTTGTCCTCTTTTGAACTCTAATATGTCACTCATAATGCCATGTGCATTGCAATATTTTAAGCAAAACTCTGCTAACTAAACCTTCACACTCTTAGTGGTGGAATGTGCAATCAGTGAAGATTGGCCTCCAGGTTGGTCAAATTTAGCCATGAAACACTTAATTGGCCAGTGTTTCAGTTTCATTGTCCAACATTGTATACGTATATATGAATTTACTGCTGGTCATTCACAGTTTGACTTTTTTTAGCCACCACAGTCGAACGACAGTGTCCCAGAAGAGGCCAAGTCTAAAGTTCAACCTAATTTGATACCTCTCCACTGCACAAGTAAGGTAAGTAAAATCCTTTGCTAGTATCCAACAGTTTACCAATAACCAGTTTACTTGTACGTTTCTAAAAGGAAGTGATTATATTTGACATTTCTATTTAATTTTTAAACATCACCATATTTGTAATGTGTGGTACAAAAACAAAAGCATTCACTCTGTCAACAAGGGAGCCAGAATCATCCCTGACCATGAAATACATATCTAGAGACAATGAAATTGGCTATGTTCATCATAGAGACAATTACAGCTAGGGTCAATTTTTGGCATCTGTGAGCCCATGTACTGTAGGTGAGATGGTTAGCAATTCCAAGTGTGTTCAACCGCCTTGTGACATAGAAGCAATTAAGATATGTGGTAGCATTCAGGTGATATACTGTATATCCCATCTGTATATACTAATGTGTGGGATTTGGTAAATAGTAAAAATGGATTTGATATTGTAATCTCTTAAACATTTATAGAAAAAAGAAGACGAAGAGTTGCTTGGGCAAGTGGAATACTATGGAATTGGTGGAGGATTCCCTCTCCAGTATTATCCTTATTATGGCAAGCTTCTGCACCCACACTACCTACAACCTTTGGTGGCCATTCAGTTTGTAAACATTACAATGAACCAAGAGGTACGTATCGAGTGCAAAGTGTACGGTGAGAACATACTGTACAGTGATAAAGATCGCTACCAGGGGCGTTTTGAAGTCAAAATAAAGGTAAACAACTATTGACCTCCATTATGAGCACAGTATCAGTCTCACACAGTTTTAAGGCAAAATAAAAACCATCTCTAGACTTGAGGTCTACCAAGGCGCAATTTCCTCACTGGTCTTCCACAGTCTTACTGAGAGAAAGTTTTTATCAGTATACAAATGTTTCCTGTCAGAAATTGCTCTAGGAAACGTCACCAGAGGAAGTTTCAACAATTAGTCTAACGAACTATAATGTGGGACCTAATGATGTCTGCTTCAGTGCAAGATTTTCTGCTTCTTTCTAGAGTTAGAATGCAAATGCTTGAAGGAGTAGCCATAGCATATTAGAATATTCTAATAACAGTCTATTCTGAAACTAGACTTACAGTAAAATAAGGTAAATTATCTAAGGGACTTCGAGTCCACCCTGAATGTAATCAATACAGTTGATCTATCTGTTCCTTTACTGCCACTTTGTGTGGCTTTCTTCCATTAAAACAATGCATGATATTTGCATAGGTAGGTTATTTCAAAGCAAGTCAAAGCTGTTCTAGCTTTGTTAACTGTGCAGCTGTTATTCACTGTCAACACAAATGTGGTAGTGTTTCATTTTGCTATTTTAGAGGTTTTATACACATCATGCTTCTTTTTTCTTTAATGTTTCAGTGGATATGGATAGTTGTTTTTTTTTTCTTTTTCTTTTTTTTTCTTTTTTAAATCACTGAATGTATGTAAATGTTGCCTTTAAATGTAAAACTGTTTAACCTATGTTGGAAGTACTGAGCATCGTGTTCTTGTACTCCTTGATCTGATGCATCAATCAAAAAACAAGATCTTAAGAGTATGTATAAGGCGATCCAATTCTACAGTATAATTCCACATTATTATATTTTTTTCCAACAAATGTGTGTTATTATACAAAAAATATTAAGACAGCATAAAAAAAAATGTTGTAAACACTGCAGTGACCCATCTGTAAAATGTTTTGTAGAATTGTGAAGTCAAAGTCTACCATCAAACCTCTGTCACTCCCTTTAATTCTTATGCTGAAATTTCCCAAAAGCACAGCATAACGATAATTTTAGATTGTTGAGAAAGTGTAAGCCTTTTCTCTAAAAGTGCACATTGCTTTGGAGAAAGAGCAAATTCCTTGGATGGAATTAAGCGAGATTAAATAAAAATGGAAACAAACAACTTGTTTATCTATTTGTTGATCATAATTCTGGTGTTGCCTGTTCTCTGTATGTATGTTGTACAGTATATTCTTTCTCACCCCATTCAAACTTTAGGCCTTGGGCCGGTTGGGCAAGTTAAACCAACATAAGGTGAAAAACATGTATGCTTGAAGTAGATCTTAAAAGAGTGACTTAAAATCAGTGGTCAATTTTTTAATTATAATAATTATACAGTATATGAAGTGTGTGTCTGTTTTGGCAGATAGAGAAGACACCGCAGTATGAAGCTGTTCTTTTTCAAGCGAAGCATGCTATGTATATGATGCCAGGGATGCATCACACGTGTGTTGGCGATTAATTCTTTACTGAAATATACTTACAGTATATATTCATAGACTGTTAAAGTAACATTATATGTACAAACATGAAAAAAGCATTCTATATTCACCACAAGATTGTCCAATAACTGCAAGATTCCACTGCAACATCATACATTTATGGGCGTTCTGCAAAATTAGAGAAAGATCCGGAAACTTTTGTTTGCGCATGAGCAGTGAGAGTATTTAGGATGGATTCACAGGTAGCAGAGGTGTCAAGTAACGAAGTACAAATACTTCGTTACCTTACTTAAGTAGAAATTTAGGGTATCTATACTTTACTGGAGTAAACGCCCCCCCCCCCCCTCGCATGATTAGAATGCGCACAACTCCCGCACCCCCCCCCGCCCCCGGTCGCATCATCAGAAAGCGAGACCTTAATGCTTTTGTCGCCCCTCACGGTACTTTTACTTTTATACTTTAAGTATTTTTGAACCCTAGTATCTATACTTCTACTCAAGTAATGAATGTGAATACTTTTGACACCACTGACAGGTAGGATGAATTTATAAAACACTGGCTGAAGACCTAATTGGTCATGTGATTATTGTTGCTGCGTCTGATTGGTTAAACAGTCATGTGGTCGATCCACCGGCTGCATGTGCACAATAAATGGTTAGAAAAGTGACGAGTCGAGTGTAGCCAAATGTAGAGGTGTAAGAGTAGTGTTTCTTCTTCACAAGTCTACTTAAGTAGAGGTAAAAAGCATGGTGGAGTAAAACTACTTACAGTATAGAAGTAATAAAAAAAAAGTTACTCAAGTAAATGTAACAGAGTAAATGTTACTACCCACCTTTGCTTCTGGTCAGCATTTGTTACGGTTTAATAATATCTTTAATCATAAATTTGAGCAAGTTAATGCTAGCATTGATAGCCAATTAAAAAAGGCTTCCACACACACTTTTCCAGAACTGGATACCCCTACGTATAGTAAATTTGACACGTTCAACATCACCTATGCCTCTTTTCCACTGCATAGAACGACACGAACGGTTCAGTTCAACTCACTTCGGTTCGGTGCAGTTTGGCTCGGTTTGCGCTTCCACTGCAGTGTAGTAACGCTTTAGCGTGGGCGGGATTACTCACGCGCGCGGCGCCGCTACTGCCGTGACGTCATCGTAAGCGCGCCACAAACACACACAACAATGGAGCATATCGACGGCATGGTGTTCTTCATTCTCAGCATGTGGATGTTTTTAACAGCAAGACGAAGGAGTTTGTTTCAAAAGAGGCCGACGGTTAATACAAAAAAGGTGCGTGCGATCCTTCTCTGGCTGTTTCTAAATATATCGGTTCTGTTGTGTCTCGTGTCGCAAGTTCGGTGACGCAGTAATGACGATTTTCTCCGGCCAATCAGTGACCAGCGTGTTTACACGTCACATTTTGGTAACGGTTCGGCGCGCTTGGAACGTCGGGCGAGGTGGTACTAAAAAAAGGAACAGGTACTATGTACTGGTCCCAGTGGAAAACCCCCCAAAAGTGAGTAGAACTGAGCCGTGTCGTGCCGTACTATGCAGTGGAAAAGCGCCACTACATGCTGTAGCTGCTCTTGGGGAAGTGGCTCATACTAAGCAAAAAAGAAGAAAAATCGTTTGTTTTATGCTTGGTTCAATTTTAAATGTATTCAGGGTCTCTGTGTATGTTCTTCTCATGTTCAAGTGGGTCTGTTAATTTTCCAATTTTATAAAAAAAATGATAGTTTTGCTCCTCGGTTGCACCTTAATGTGTGTCTGTGGTTCTCTATGGTGTATTGGTATCCCATATCCCACCTCATGACCAGTGTTCTCCTGATCAACCACAACCCTGACCATAATAAAAGTACTATCATGCACTAAACTAATTGCCCATTTATTATATTAACAGTGTTACAACTTTTACTGTCCATATATTTGCTGTTCCTGACTTTACCACCTAAGTCTTTTCCGCAGACAATTTTTTACAATAAGCCAATGAAGGCATTTGGTGACGTGTATACATACTTCATTACAGGTGTTGTTGCTGTTGTTGGTCAGAACATCTGGTCCACACATACAAGCTTGGCACAGGTTTTTACGTCGGATGCACTTTCTGATGCAACCCTCCCCTTTCATCAGCAGGTAGTTAAAACAAGTTGTAGTTGGATCATTACTCAACAACATAGTACATTTGCTGGTTGTATCTTATTTATATAAGTAATTATTCAAAATGTGTTACAGGAAGATTACCTGACAACTTTGTCTGGCGAATAAAATGCTGCAAACACAAAGTTTATTTTTCTTACCAGTCTATTACCAGGATTTTGTTGTGATAGTTGTTTATTTTAATCAATACAGCTCTGGTCAGAGGTCAACATAGCCTCATCATGAAGTAGTTTTAGTTGCACTTCTGTAGATGACAGCACGTTATCATGTACGTGCCACCTAACATCCAGTATTGTTTACGGCAGTGGTTCTCAAAGTGTGGGGCCCCACTAGTGGGGAATACAGACATGGCAGGTGGGGCGCAATGAACGGGAGGAAATTAGTGGAAAATAATAGGAAAGTACCTACTCTAATTCATGCTTTTCTTTATTGATAATGAAGAGCGTACGCTCAAAACTAAACAACCACACACAAATAAATGGATCATTAATACAAGTACATTGAATTGAAACCTGCGCGACCCACTGGGCAGCGCTGCGCGACTCTGACAGAAATAGACCGCGCCGACCATCAAAATACATTTTACCCCGCTGGGATGCGCACGTACAAACCAGGCATGGCAAGGCGGAAACAATATTAAACAGTCCTGACATTCTAAATGGTTTTTAAATAAAACACAGTGGGTCGCGCAGGTTTGTGATTCGAGCTGCGCTGCGCGATCCCCTGGGCTGCGCAAATAAACCAGATCATCACTGCGCTATCCAGATAGTCGCGCTGCGCTGTATTTGCGCAGATATTTGGTTCAATCGGGTGCCGCGGTTTCATCCCACTTTTGATGTGTTTGGCTTCACATACACTTCGACAATGGAAGAAGACGGTGCAGCAGCAGTGAGTTTGCTTATATGTGACAAAACCAACAACGAGGAGATTGTAAAGAAAAAAGCTGCCTCGTCTGTGTTGTGGAATTGGTTTGGGCAGAAAAAAAGTGATACGAATGAGATGAGCGTGATTTAGAAGGTACACAAGTGCAACAAGTGGTGGAAACACGTCAAACCTTTTATATCCATCTGAAATCCAAACGAATATGGCCAAAGTAAAAAAAAATGCGGCAAACCTCAGCAATTCAATCCATCGCAGGGCACACACACACCACGGGCAATTTAGGAACGCCAATTAGCCTAACCTGCATATCTTTGGACTGTGGGAGGAAACCGGAGTACCCGGAGGAAACCCACCAAGCACGGGGAGAACATGCAAACTCCATGCACACAGAGACGGGAATCGAGCCTGGCCGGGGAATCGAACCCAGACCCTGGAGGTGCAAGGCGACAGTGCTAACCACTACACCACCGTGCCGCCAGCAAGGTCTCATTTTCAAATAAAGTCAACAGAGAATGGTGAAAAGAAGGAACATAGTGGCAAAGAAATCCCCGCTGCCAACCAGTGAATTGACGGGATATTAGTTGTAAAGCAACACAAACACCAGTGCAGAAGTATAAATGATAAAATACAATGCAATGTTGCCTACAAACGTAGGTACCTGCGCAGACTTGATGCAACAACATTCTAAGAAATTAATATGTTGTTTCATATTCATATACTTAACAAAACTATGTTGGATATTGTAGAGTAAGTACTATGGTAAAACAGAGAAATAACTTTACAAAACTTATGCAATATCCATAGGCAAATTGTGTATGCATGTCCTGTGTGTGGAAAGATGTTGCACGTGTGGGAAGTGTGGGAGGAGCTTTGTCTGATCCTTTCCACTATTACTGGTTTATATTCCTTATGATAAGTTTGGCTGGTAATCATGAAGCATCTCCTGCCCCACTGCACCATAGCATGGGCTGGGAGGTGCTACCACCAAGCACCTAGCACCACACATTAGCTGACCAAGCTAAATAAACTTTCACTATCCACCATACTAGCCAAAACATACTGTAGCTCATAAACTCAATCTTCCCCACCATCGCAAACCACCCCCCAAAGCTGTGTCCCTGCGGTTGCAAAAAGACTGTGGCATGTGCCTGTAAACATTGTGCTGGCGTCTTCACTGCAGGTTAACACACCAAGCCCAAGGCCAGTGGTGTCAAAAGTATTCACATTCATTACTTGAGTAGAAGTATAGATACTAGGGTTTAAAAATACTTCTTTAGAAGTTGAAGTATCAACTCAAGCTTTTTACTCAAGTAAAAGTACTGGTTTCAAAACTACTTAAAGTATAAAAGTAAAAGTAACGTGAGGGGGAAAAAAGCATTAAGGATAAAAGCTTAGGCTGTGCCACGGGCCTATATACTGCACTAACAGCTCATTAAAAAAATTAAAATGTGTTGTTGTTCTTTTGTTGTATTTTTTAATGGCCCTAGTGATTTGGGATACTGTATATGGCAATTGAAAAAGTTCCTGTTACCTTCCTGGTGCTGTTACCTTCCTCGCTGGTGCTTGGTTGTGACATTTCGCTCGAATCTTGAGTCTCTATCACGGACATCTGCGTCTACTTATCACAACCTTATCAACCGAAAATGCTATTTTATTCAAACGTCCTTGCTGGAGTGTGTGATGTGACGTCATGTGCAGGTGCGATGGATCGCGTACCAACCAATAGGGTGTCAGAATGGTATGTTTATACTTCTCATCCAACCACAATCAAATTCGCTCCATCCGGATGGCGCGATTTATCCAGATATTTTTTTTGGTTTGTTTTTTGACAAGCTGAAATAAAATAGGAGTAACGAGGCTATTTTTAAAATGTAAGGAGTAGAGAGTACAGATAATTGCGGGAAAATGTAAGGAGTAGAAGTAAAAAGTCGACTGAAAAATAAATACTCGAGTAAAGTATAGATACCCCAAATTTCTACTTAAGTAAGGTAACGAAGTATTTGTACTTCGTTACTTGACGCCTCTGCCCAAGGCACATGCCACAGTCATGTCAAAGACCCTGTAATAACCCCTTCGGACATACCAGTGGAATGCTGGCAACCGCACCCAGTGTCAATTCAGGGCCAATGAGCTGATAGAGAAAAAAAAAAGTAAAAAAAAAAAAAAAAGATTTTTTTTTCAAACCCCAAGCATCATCAGTGTAATTATGTCATGTGAAGTCAGCGCTGCAATACACAGGAACACCACAAGAGAGTGCCAATGCACCGCATGGCTAACAGTTTGCAACTGCCCCTCCTAAATTTCAGAAAATAATCTTCTCCCAGGCAGTACATAGACAGACAGGGTGGGCTGTAATCCCATACACTGCATATGCTAATTTGCAAACTGGTTATGTGGAGCATCATTCACCATCATTCGCTCACTGAGACTCACTCTTGTGCCTGGAATCCAGAAGCAGGTCTGCTATCCAGGGGCACACCCCGGTATGGGGACTGCATTCTCCAGCCACACGTGGTGGCTCAGATCTGGGCTTGCTTCAGCAAACTGTTCACCTTGAAATAGAATGCTCAGTCCCTAATGTATTTCTCCATTAGGAACCAGAGAGCTCCATTACGAGTGGATGCACTAGCACACAAATGACTGTGGCTGCTGCTTTGTGAGGTCGCTCTCCTAGCCCTTATCTTACCCACACTGATGAGAGCTAAAGACAGGGAATCATCACTGATACTGATAGCACCCAGGACGACAAGGTGCCACTAGATGTTGGAGGAGATTTTCTTCCCCCATCTGATGCGTCTCACCCTATGAGAACTTATTAGAGGATTAGTTCATGAAAGGTGGAATCTAGAGAAGATGAGGCTTCCTGAGAGGATCTATGACACTTTCCCCACAGCAACCTCCACAAGATCTTTATATGAATGAGTTGTGAGTATTTGAGGAATAGTGTTGAGATTCTCAGATCACCTTATTCCAATGTTCAGTGCCAGAGAGTCTTTCTTTCCTCCAGGAGCAAGTGGATAAACATAAGGCCTTTTCTACTATTAAGGTGTATCTGGCAGCCATTCAGTTGATCATGTAGGGTTTACAGATGGCTCTGTAGGCTAGCACCTGACAATTTTCAAGTTTATTAGAGGAGCATGCAGGCTATACTGCTCATCCCTTTATGGGATCACTGGTTATCATCTCCTAGCCACCATTTGAGTCATTACACCAGGTAGATACAGTGGTGTGAAAAACTATTTGCCCCCCTCCTGATTTCTTATTCTTTTGCATGTTTGTCACACAAAATGTTTCCGATCATCAAACACATTTAACTATTAGTCAAAGATAACACAAGGAAACAGAAAATGCAGTTTTTAAACGAGGGGTTTTATTATTTAGGGAGAAAAAAAATCCAATCCTACATGGCCCTGTGTGAAAAAGTAATTGCCCCCTGAACCTAATAACTGGTTGGGCCACCCTTAGCAGCAATAACTGCAATCAAGCGTTTGCGATAAGTCTTTTACAGCGCTCTGGAGGAATTTTGGCCCACTCATCTTTGCAGAATTGTTGTAATTCATCTTTATTTGAGGGTTTTCTAGCATGAACCGCCTTTTTAAGGTCATGCCACAACATCTCAATAGGATTCAGGTCAGGACTTTCACTAGGCCACTCCAAAGACTTCATTTTGTTTTTCTTCAGCCATTCAGAGGTGGATTTGCTGGTGTGTTTTGGGTCATTGTCCTGCTGCAGCACCCAAGATCGCTTCAGCTTGAGTTGACGAACAGATGGCCGGACATTCTCCTTCAGGATTTTTTGGTAGACAGTAGAATTCATGGTTCCATCTATCACAGCAAGCCTTCCAGGTCCTGAAGCAGCAAAACAACCCCAGACCATCACACTACCACCACCATATTTTACTGTTGGTATGATGTTCTTTTTCTGAAATGCTGTGTTACTTTTACGCCAGATGTAACGGGACATGCACCTTCCAAAAAGTTCAACTTTTGTCTCGTCGGTCCACAAGGCATTTTCCCAAAAGTCTTGGCAATCTTTAAGATGTTTTTTTAGCAAAATTGAGACGAGCCTTAATGTTCTTTTTGCTTAAAAGTGGTTTGCGCCTTGGAAATCTGCCATGCAGGCCATTTTTGCCCAGTCTCTTTCTTATGGTGGAGTCGTGAACACTGACCTTAATTGAGGCAAGTGAGGCCTGCAGTTCTTTAGATGTTGTCCTGGGGTCTTTTGTGGCCTCTCGGATGAGTCGTCTCTGCGCTCTTGGGGTAATTTTGGTCGGCCGGCCACTCCTGGGAAGGTTCACCACTGTTCCATGTTTTTGCCATTTGTGGATAATGGCTCTCACTGTGGTTCGCTGGAGGCCCAAAGCTTTAGAAATGGCTTTATAACCTTTACCAGACTGATAGATCTCAATTACTTTTGTTCTCATTTGTTCCTGAATTTCTTTGGATCTTGGCATGATGTCTAGCTTTTGAGGTGCTTTTGGTCTACTTCTCTGTGTCAGGTAGCTCCTACTGTATTTAAGTGATTTCTTGATTGAAACAGGTGTGGCAGTAATCAGGCCTGGGGGTGACTACAGAAATTGAACTCAGGTGTGATAAACCACAGTTAAGTTATTTTTTAACAAGGGGGGCAATCACTTTTTCACACGGGGCCATGTAGATTTGGAGTTTTTTTCTCCCTTAATAACGTAAACCTTCATTTAAAAACTGTATTTTGTGTTCAATTATGTTATCTTTGACTAATAGTTAACGGTTTTTGATGATCAGAAACATTTAAGTGTGACAAACATGCAAAAGAATAAGAAATCAGGATGGGGGCAAATAGTTTTTCACACCACTGTATGAAGGTACTGTCTTTAAAAGTGGTTATGATTGTTTTTGACGTCAGTGAAAAAGGAACACCCTTTGCCATCATGACCAGAATGCTATTTTACTGTCTAGAATGAGACCCCTGACTGATAGTAACAGAGAACAGAGGTAACGAGACAAGTAACCTCAAGTTTCTTCATGATCTTGTTTTTTGTGCACCAAAAGTCAACACTTTCTCCTTGATCTAATTTATCTTGCCTAAACAATTTTGAAAGACTATTTTGCCATTTGTATTTTTAACACTGTTGTGACAAAAAAAAATAGTTTCTTTGTTTTTTTTATTTTTTTTATCCGTTTGCAATAATTCTTGGTTCGTTTGAAAACACACAAAAAAAATCTCAAAACTGCAATAAGGGAGGTAACTTATTTAGCTTTCAACTTGCTCTTAACATATGATGTTCTTAGTATGTTTATCTTTGTCCAAGGTAAATAACAAGGGATCTCAGGGGAACCAATCACTTTAAGGAGTCAAGGGACTTAAGCAATTACCATCACACATTAGTGTGGAAATTACTGCTGACTTTTCAATAAGATCTGTAAACAAGGCGTATAAATTTGTACAGCATGTTAAGCTCATATTAAGTACAGTCATGGCCAAAACAACAATCACTTTGTATTCATTTTTAGGAGAAAATTTTAAACAAATGTATTACTAGTTATAAAATATGTGTAAACAAGATAGGAATAAGGAAGATTATATACAGTGGTGTGAAAAACTATTTGCCCCCTTCCTGATTTCTTATTCTTTTGCATGTTTGTCACACTTAAATGTTTCTGATCATCAAAAACCGTTAACTATTAGTCAAAGATAACATAATTGAACACAAAATACAGTTTTTAAATGAAGGTTTACGTTATTAAGGGAGAAAAAAACTCCAAATCTACATGGCCCCGTGTGAAAAAGTGATTGCCCCCCTTGTTAAAAAATAACTTAACTGTGGTTTATCACACCTGAGTTCAATTTCTGTAGTCACCCCCAGGCCTGATTACTGCCACACCTGTTTCAATCAAGAAATCACTTAAATACAGTAGGAGCTACCTGACACAGAGAAGTAGACCAAAAGCACCTCAAAAGCTAGACATCATGCCAAGATCCAAAGAAATTCAGGAACAAATGAGAACAAAAGTAATTGAGATCTATCAGTCTGGTAAAGGTTATAAAGCCATTTCTAAAGCTTTGGGCCTCCAGCGAACCACAGTGAGAGCCATTATCCACAAATGGCAAAAACATGGAACAGTGGTGAACCTTCCCAGGAGTGGCCGGCCGACCAAAATTACCCCAAGAGCGCAGAGACGACTCATCCGAGAGGCCACAAAAGACCCCAGGACAACATCTAAAGAACTGCAGGCCTCACTTGCCTCAATTAAGGTCAGTGTTCACGACTCCACCATAAGAAAGAGACTGGGCAAAAATGGCCTGCATGGCAGATTTCCAAGGCGCAAACCACTTTTAAGCAAAAAGAACATTAAGGCTCGTCTCAATTTTGCTAAAAAAACATCTTAAAGATTGCCAAGACTTTTGGGAAAATACCTTGTGGACCGACGAGACAAAAGTTGAACTTTTTGGAAGGTGCATGTCCCGTTACATCTGGCGTAAAAGTAACACAGCATTTCAGAAAAAGAACATCATACCAACAGTAAAATATGGTGGTGGTAGTGTGATGGTCTGGGGTTGTTTTGCTGCTTCAGGACCTGGAAGGCTTGCTGTGATAGATGGAACCATGAATTCTACTGTCTACCAAAAAATCCTGAAGGAGAATGTCCGGCCATCTGTTCGTCAACTCAAGCTGAAGCGATCTTGGGTGCTGCAGCAGGACAATGACCCAAAACACACCAGCAAATCCACCTCTGAATGGCTGAAGAAAAACAAAATGAAGTCTTTGGAGTGGCCTAGTGAAAGTCCTGACCTGAATCCTATTGAGATGTTGTGGCATGACCTTAAAAAGGCGGTTCATGCTAGAAAACCCTCAAATAAAGATGAATTACAACAATTCTGCAAAGATGAGTGGGCCAAAATTCCTCCAGAGCGCTGTAAAAGACTTATCGCAAACGATTGATTGCAGTTATTGCTGCTAAGGGTGGCCCAACCAGTTATTAGGTTCAGGGGGCAATTACTTTTTCACACAGGGCCATGTAGGATTGGATTTTTTTTCTCCCTAAATAATAAAACCCCTCGTTTAAAAATTGCATTTTCTGTTTCCTTGTGTTATCTTTGACTAATAGTTAAATGTGTTTGATGATCGGAAACATTTTGTGTGACAAACATGCAAAAGAATAAGAAATCAGGAGGGGGGCAAATAGTTTTTCACACCACTGTAAATGTGTTCTTGGTTTGGGTGCAGCCAGACTTTGCTTCATTATAGTGCATCATAGGGGGAGCATCTCCTAGACCTCACACATACAGTAGAAGCAGGTCGCAATGCCAAGGGACACGTGAGACAAGTCTCATCTAAAATAGCCTGTACTCCACTGGAAAGTTGCCAGAATGCTGTTTAAAATACACTGGAACAGATCATTTTAATTTCTATTAAGGAACTGATTTCTACCAGACTGATTTTTACTCAACTTGGTAAGTCTTTAAACAGCATTTTCAATTATTGTGACTGCAATTATTTATGCCATACAATAATCATTCATTTTTAAATTTCCTGCACACTACAAAAAAACACAAATATATAATATACAAAAGAGCAAAAATAAATGCATTTTTTCTTATTTTGAATTGCTAATTTAATCACTTTTACTGTCTTTATAATGGCTTTATGACTCCACATTAAAGTACAGAACATAAATTATTTATTTTAATATATTTTAGAAACATCCTTAAGATGAAATAAGAAAAGCTTTAAAACAAAGATGCTTTCAAATATAAGGAAATTAAAAGTTTCTACATTGAAAAATAAACTATAAATAGCGATAAACAACAACAACCAACACGCCGCTATTATCTTACAACATTTGTCATGATTAATGTTAACTAGAAAAGAATAACCAGTGGTTAATACAAAATAAATCCTTGTTACTAGGCAGGTCTTTATTCTTTGTTAGAAGTTCTCCCCGTGCTTGGTGGGTTTCCTCCAGGTACTAGTCACCCCCCCCATATACAGGATAAAGTTGTATAGACGGTGTGTGAGTACTGAGCTGTAAAAAAGATGGAAATAAACCATTATTACTACAACATAAATCTTGAAATTAGACAGTTCTGAGCTGTAAAAAACATGGTTATTATCCGTATTTGTTACAATGTAAACCCTGGAATTTGGCGGGAATAAACTGTTTTTATAACAACATAAACATGTTAATTAGACAGTTATTGTCACGGTGCAAGGGTGTGTGTCGGCGGTTTTGTGGCATAAATGCAGGAGGCGAGCAGGCGGTTCACCAATAAAGTTTTATTTAAGTGAAAACAAAACATAAGCTCTTTCTGAGCACCTCTAGTAATTACTTCAACTTAAATAAAACATACACCAACACAAACCTAACGACGATTAATGCAACACAAAATCTACAACTTAAACTGACTATTTATAGTCTTTCTAATTGCCTTCCTCGGTTCAGGTGCCGGCATACGTCACCTGACCGAGGTGCAGTCTGGGAACTGAAGTATAAACACACAGTAACTAAAACAAACTACAACCGAATAAAGGACGCAGTGGCGCCCTCCAGGGGTGAACCCTTACAGTTATAAACCGTAAAAATATATATATATTTTTTTCACAGTGCAATAATGTTGCTACCGTATTTTTTACGGTAGAATTCTCTATTCTATGAACATATTCTATATACCAACATACAACTGGATGAATCACAACAATGATAAACCCTGGTTTACTCAGACAGTTATCCTACAGAAATAAGCTGCTTTCAGGACTGGGGATAAGGCAAGGTTTAAGCAGTCTGAATGAAAAATTTGATAAGTTGATAATTTGATATGATGATAATTTATACCATTTTGATTCAATTTTCTCTTGATAGAACATAGTATAATAGTGTATGGTGTATCTAATGATGCCATTTCAGGGATATTTTAATTTGTTGTGGTTTGTATTAAACATTCATCATGAAAAATTAGGCTGTTCATCATATGGCATTGCTGATATTTTGTTATGTATGATGCAGATTTAAATTTAAAGAAACTTGTATTCCTTCATCAGAAGAGGCTACATGGCTAAAATAATTGTTATGTTAAGGATTGTTGCTTGATAATGCTTTATACAGAAATACATTTTCTGGTGATTACTGATATTTCCAACAAGAATACCAGCCACTGGACACTTGCTACACTCAATATGAACAGCTGCAGCAACACAGATGAGTAAGTGAAAAAAAATATTTGCTTTTGTTGGAAATTCACTAAAATATGGTTACATTAATAAGCTTATAATGATGTTATAATCATATGTTATGCCACTATAAAGTAAAAAGACTGACAAGGAGCTCGCGAAAGATGACAAACAAGATGAAGAAAGGAAACACAAAGTTGACAAGAAAGATGACAAAGAAGTAAAACAAAATAAACAGAAAAAAATGTAAGTAGTTGCAGTGGATGGGTTCAGACATCTGAAGCTGTAGTATCGTGCAAATAATTGTCTAGACAGACTGAGGAAGCACTAAATACTGTATGCGACTTCACCTGTATGGAAGTATGGAACTGTCATGTTGATAGTTTGAGTTTGATAAATATGTTCATATTTTCTTTCAGAAAAGATTATTTGATCATGGACCCCACTACAGACCTATATTACTACTGGCTTATCATTGTGGCAGTGCCTGCATTCTACAATCTGATGATGCTTGTGACCAGGTGAATTTAAAGCTCACACAAAAAAGCATTTTTCTGACCACAAAATGACTCCAAGGTACTTCCCCTAATATTAAACATTAAATAATAACTGCCATTTTATATGGGTGCATATAAAAAAATCTGTATAGGTCTAACATACTGTATGTTCAAGAATCTGTAAAATTACCTGTATAACTTCAAAATTGCATAATGAGGATTACAGCTTAACACATTTTAAACATTTAAACCAATAACTAGTTTCTAAAATATCGGAAGCATGAGTTATTGAAATATATGCCGTATCTATTTCATCTGTTGACGTGGCCTCTTTTGTGGCATTAAGAAATCAGAAATTGAAAGTGAATAAAAAAATATTCAAAGACAAAAAATGTAAAAACATAAACAATATACACTTCACTGACAGATAAAGGTACAGTATTTTCACAACAATAAAAATGTTTTTTGTACAATAAATTATATCACATTATATCTGGACATCACCACAAGTATTAAGCCATTAAGCTAATCCATACATCGTTCATATAAGCAGAACACTGACGCACACTTCCTCTCTTAAACATCTAGCAGCAATTATAGTCTACTGTAACTACGTTTAAGCATTTGACAGACGTTCTTATCCAGAGCGACTTACAAAAAGTGCTTTAAAGTTTACATCACTGGATACATACTTACACTGGGTTAACTAGGTTAATAACTAAGTGCCATTAGTCCAACACAACTGGGAAGAGTTTTTTTTTTCAACTATTAAGATTCTAAGTATCTTTAGACTAAACGTTTTTATTCTACACATTGTCATCATTTATTATAAAATGTCTCCGTGAAAAGTGTCTCAGCTCAGAAATGTAATCTTTATAGTGCTTTTTATATAAGGAAAAAGATGGAAATACCTTTCCATCTGTGATTAAATGTATAATTAACTGGCCAATGAGGACACAGTGCTGTAACAACCTTCTAAAAGTAGTGGGCCAATAAGGATGCAGCCCTGTAAGACCCACCTACACAAACAAAGACCTCCAGAGGGAAACTGAAAAGCTGAGCAATGAAGAAACACTGAGAATACTGTATTTTACTGCAATTTCTGTATTTGAGGTCAGTTTATTCATTTAATTATTTATTTTGGTTAATTTAGATTTACTTTTTAGTTAATTTATTTTTGCTTTTTGACACACATCAGATTTTACAAAGCATCAAAAGGCTTCAAATCAGGTTCACCTGTAACGGTTAACCCCTAGATGGCGCCAGAGCGCCATTTATACGTTTGTTGGTTTTTGAGTTGTAGTTTGTTTTTCGTTTAGTTTTCACTTCATTTCCCGGTTTGCACCTCGGTCAGGTGACGTAGAAGATCACCTGAACCGAGGGAAGTTGATTTGATTAGTGTTTGTGTTTAGTGCTATAAATAGCCTGGCTGGACTCCAGTCAGGCGTCTGGCAACCGTTAATATACGTTAGTTTGTGTTGGAGTGCTTTGTGTTTATTGAAAATAAAGGACTTTGTTAACCGTCAGCTTGCCTCCGCGATCATGCCTCACACCCACGGCCGACGTAAGGGGAAACGTGACAGATTGCCAGACCTACCAAGAGGCATGGCGGAGGATCCCCTCCTGAAGTTTTTTGGGGGGGGCGCAGTGGCCATCTTGCCCGAGCTGGCGAACTGGCGGGACAGCGAGGAGGAGTACTACGGCTGGGACTATAACATCGGGCTGGTAGAGGACGAGGAGGAGATGTACCGCAGCTGCGAGTACAGATTGCTGGAGGAGCAGGAGCACCTGCGAGAGAGCAGCGAGGAGAGAGAGAGAGAGACACCACAAAGCTGGGAGGGCTGCAGGCTCGCCATTCGGCGGACGCCATTCAGGGGCGACGCGGCACGGGGTCACGTGGTTCCCCGCACTGGCCGGAAGAGAAGGGCGAGGAAGCCCAAGTACGGCGGTGACGAGGGGGAAAGAAAACCCCAGGCAGAGCAGCAGCAGAGAGAGGAGGAGCTCATGTGGTGGATTCCGGAGCCGGAACGGGTGAGTCAAATGCTGGAGCATATTAAGGAGCTCCAGCAGATGATCCTCCACTTCCGGGATGACCGCGAAGCGGGCTCGGAGCTTTCTCCTCTCTCGCCAACACTCAGCAGCGAGCTAGCGTGTCAGCAGCCGCTGCCCGACGCACCGCCACCTTCCAGCTTCGAGGACAGCGAGCCAGCGTGTCTACAGTTGCTGTCCGACGCACCCGTCTTACTGCCGCCTTTCGGCTTTGAGGACAGCGAGCCAGCGTGTCAGCAGCTGCTGTCCGACGCACCCGTTTCACCGCCGCCTTCCAGCTTCGAGGACAGCGAGCCAGCGTGTCAACAGCTGCTGTCCGACGCACCCGTCTTACCGCCGCCTTTCGGCTTTGAGGACAGCAAGCCAGCGTGTCTACAGCTGCTGTCCGACGCACCCGTTTCACCGCCGCCTTCCAGCTTCGAGGACAGCGAGCCAGCGTGTCAACAGCTGCTGTCCGACGCACCCGTCTTACCGCCGCCTTTCGGCTTTGAGGACAGCGAGCCAGCGTGTCAACAGCTGCTGTCCGACGCACCCGTCTTACCGCCGCCTTTCGGCTTTGAGGACAGTGAGCCAGCGTGTCAACAGCTGCTGTCCGACGCACCCGGTTTACCACCGCCTCCCGGCTTTGAGGACGACGTTGAGCCATCGTTGAGCGCCGTGCACGCTCCAACGCTGCAGGCGAGCGCCGTGCACGCTCCAACGCTGCAGGAGAGCGCCGTGCACGCTCCAACGCTGCAGGAGAGCGCCGTGCACGCTCCAACGCTGCCTCCCGGCTTCGAGGACAGCGAGCTAGCATGTCAGCAGCCGCTGTCCCACGCACATGATCTGACGCCACCTCCCGGCTTTGAGGATGCTCCAGGGCCGTCGTCGAGCGCACTGCACGCTCCAGGGCCGTCGTCGAGCGCACTGCACACTCCAGGGCCGTCGTCGAGCGCACTGCACGCTCCAACGCCCGCGTCGAGAGCACTGCACGCTCCCACGCCGTCTACGAGCGCAGTGACCGCTCCCACGCCGTCTACGAGCGCAGTGACCGCTCCCACGCCGTCTACGAGCGCAGTGACCGCTCCCACGCCGTCTACGAGCGCAGTGACCGCTCCCACGCCGTCTACGAGCGCAGTGACCGCTCCCACGCCGTCTACGAGCGCAGTGACCGCTCCCACGCCGTCTACGAGCGCAGTGACCGCTCCCACGCCGTCTACGAGCGCAGTGACCGCTCCCACGCCGTCTACGAGCGCAGTGACCGCTCTAACGCCTGCGCCGAGCACTTTTCCAGCTCTGCCACCGCCGAGCGCTTCTCCAGCGCAGCAGCAGCCGAGCACTTCTCCAGCGCAGCAGCAGCCGAGCACGCTTCCAGCTCTGCAGCAGCCGAGCGCTTCTCCAGCCCTGCCGCCGCCGAGCGCTTCTCCAGCTCAGCAGCAGCCGAGCACGCTTCCAGCTCAGCAGCAGCCGAGCACGCTTCCAGCTCTGCAGCCGCCGAGCACGCTTCCAGCCCAGCAGCCGCAGAGCATGCCTCCAGCCCCGTCACCCAGCCTCCTGGATAGGAGACTAGAGGTAGAACATTGGGTTGGGTGTCCGGGGCCTCCGGTGATGCTCCGGAGGAGCATTCGTGGGAGGGGGGGTAATGTAACGGTTAACCCCTAGATGGCGCCAGAGCGCCATTTATACGTTTGTTGGTTTTTGAGTTGTAGTTTGTTTTTCGTTTAGTTTTCACTTCATTTCCCGGTTTGCACCTCGGTCAGGTGACGTAGAAGATCACCTGAACCGAGGGAAGTTGATTTGATTAGTGTTTGTGTTTAGTGCTATAAATAGCCTGGCTGGACTCCAGTCAGGCGTCTGGCAACCGTTAATATACGTTAGTTTGTGTTGGAGTGCTTTGTGTTTATTGAAAATAAAGGACTTTGTTAACCGTCAGCTTGCCTCCGCGATCATGCCTCACACCCACGGCCGACACAGACGTAAGGGGAAACGTGACATCACCAAATTACATTTGCATGAATATTGAGAGTTGTGTGCATATGTTTACTATGGTGGGCTTCCTCAAAGGTGTGTGCAGGTACAGTAAAGATACTCATACACAGGTACAGTACCACTTTGAGGGCAGCTCATAAAGAGCAGAAGGTGATAAAGCATGACTCCTTTATTGGCAAAACTATTAGACTGATGTGATTATTCACAAGTGGAAAGCATTCAAGACACATCTTCCCAGGAGATTACGCCCCAGCTCATTTAGGCCAAGATCAGACTGTGCAATGCTCAGAGAAATACAAAAGAACCAAGAGCTACATCTCAGACCCTACAGGCCTCACTGAGCATTGCATTGAGTCCAAGACAGCACAAGAAGAAGACTGAACAAGTAGTCTAGTACTGCAAGGAAGGTTGCAAGGAAAAGAAACACTTCTGTCAAAAAAGAACATGGAAACATGACTGCGGTTCTCAAAACAAACCATCTGAACAAACCACAAGACTACTGGAACAATGTCTGTGCAAAACAGATCTGTGCAAAAGCAAATGCTCAAAACCTCTCAATGAAGTGAAGCAATGTTGTAAAGAAAAACTGAGAGACTGATACTAAAAGACTAAAGACTGATAAAGTTAAACAGTTTGACTGTTATCAATTATTAATTAATAACTTAAATACGTTAAGTTATTGTTTGTCTGAGGTTGCTTTTGCCTAATCCTAAGACAACCTTTAATCATATACTTTTTTGTTATGTTTTTACACAACAAAATTGAATGAAACAGGTGATATTTAAAACTGATCCTTGTTTCCATTTAGTGAGGTGTATATAAAAGAACTTGACGCTAACTGCACTTCAGACCTGAACTGGTTGCTTGCATTTTGGAACAAAAGCAGCGATACTACATGGCTCTTATGCCTCTTTTCCACTGCATAGAACGGCACGACATGGTTCAGTTCAACTCACTTCGGTTCGGCTCAGTTCGGTTCGGTTTGCGCTTCCACTGCAGTGTAGTAACGCTTTAGCGTGGGCGGGATTACTCACGTGTCGTTTAGTCGCGGCGCCGCTACTGCCGTGACATCATCGTAAACGCGCCACAAACAAACACACAACAATGGAGCATATCGACGGCATGGTGTTCTTCATTCTCGGCATGTGGATGTTTTTAACAGCGAGACGAAGGAGTTTGTTTCAAAAGAGGCTGATGGCAGCCAAAGAAAAATTTTGGTTAATACAAAAAGGTGCGTGTGATCCTTCTCTGGCTGTTCTAAATATGTCGGTTCTGTTGTGTCTCGTGTCACAAGTTCGGTGACGCAGTAATGACGATTTTCTCCGGCCAATCAGTGACCAGCAGAGTTTACACGTCACGTTTTGGTAACGGTTCGGCGCGCTTGGAACCTCGGCTGAGGTGGTACTAAAAAAAGGACCAGGTACCAGGTACTGTTCCCAATGGAAAACCCCCCAAACGTGAGTTGAACTGAACCTTGTCGTGCCGTATTATGCAGTGGAAAAGCGCCATTAGATTGTCTAGATCTTTGCCCTAAGCCTAGTATTATTTCAGTCATACAATTTCCAATGATTTCTCATCTACTCCTGCAGCTTTGTCACTGTGAAGTGGGTTTATTTTCACATAAGTATTGAAACACTCAATGTTCTCCGTATCTCCCCAGTATAGCCACATTTCGCCACAATTCCATAAAAAAATGTCTTTTGGCATTGTCCCAACGGCTCTTGCCAGGTCCCCAAGATTAACTGATTCTTTTCATTTAGTTTGCTGTGAACAGAAGCCCTGGTTTTTAAAACGGCTATTTCTACCAGCTCATCCTGGAGTTACTGTTACAGTATGTAAAATAACCTACAGTAATATATGCCTATACTGTATATGACAGCCTGTCAGCCACAGCTTTTTGCTACTGAACCTGTAGGTCTGAGGACTTAAACAAGTCCATTTAGACTGAATGTCCAAAACTTCACTTAAGTACATTAAAAAGTTTTTTCAGCGGTTCAATTTCTTTGCTACTTTCAAAATGTTCCTAAGAAACTGATTTACCAGTTAAATACGTTGACAAAAAAAAAAAAACATTTCACCACTAAAGGTCTACAACACAGTTCCAGTCCCTGGCCACCTCTTAAGCCAAGGTTGGGTCACGCAACCCCCTAGGATCAGTAATACATTCAGTAACACCACAACTGGACTGTGGGTTCATATTTCTAATGAGTTATTTTCTCAATTTTTTTGCTACTCTTTTCTAACTATCCCAGTTATTTTGCATTGATTCTCTCATGTCAATATCTGTAATATATTTGGTTCATTTATATAAATGTATTTGTATCCAGTCTTCTGTTTATCAAGGCATAACAGGACAGTGTGCAATTGATGGTATTTTGTGATATTATATTTAAATTATATTATAATTATTCAAATGATTATTATTTTAAATAAACGCATTATGTTCTAGGTCCTGTTTCAATGAGCTCCAAAAAGATTACACCATGCTATGGGTAGCACTGGACTATTCTTCAGATGTTATCTACTACATTGACACTTTTATAAGGTCCAGAACAGGTAAAACACATATTCATGCACTACATTAATTCTTTCTGATATAACAGTATACCCTGGTATTTCATTGCATTACCAAAGTAAACCTTCATGATATATGTTTTACTAGGTTTTCTGGAGCAAGGCTTGCTAGTTAAAGATTCCAAGAGACTATGGGAACACTACAAAAAAACACCTCAATTTAAATTTGACCTGATAAGCATGATGCCAACAGACATATTAATGTTGCAGTTTGGCATTGACAGCCCAGAGCTGAGATTCAATCGCCTTTTTAAAATGGCTCGTCTTTTTGAGTTTTTTTACCGGACTGAGACAAGGACCAACTTTCCTAATATATTTCGAATCAGCAACCTTGTTCTCTATATTTTAATAATCATACATTGGAATGCATGCATCTTTTTTGCCATCTCCAAAACACTTGGCTTTGGGACTGATGCCTGGGTCTATCCTAACATTAGCGATCCTAAGTATGGCCGCCTGCTTAGGAAGTATACCTACTGTCTGTACTGGTCCACAATCACTCTGACCACTATTGGAGAAGCTCCACCACCTGTTAGGGATATTGAGTATTTGTTTGTAATTACAGATTTTCTCATTGGTGTGCTAATTTTCGCCACTATTGTTTCTAATGTTGGTGCAATGATCGCCAACATGAATGCTTCGCGTGCTCTATTTCAAGACCAGATTGACTCCATAAAGCAGTACATGCAGTTCCGTAAGGTCAATAAAGATCTAGAGGCCCGTGTTGTCAAGTGGTTCGACTACATTTGGACAGAGGACAAGACCTGCAATGAAAAGGAAGTTCTTAAATATCTTCCAGATAAGCTAAAGGCAGAGATTGCCATCAGTGTGCATTTGGAAACACTGAGGAAGGTGCGTATATTTCAGGATTGTGAGGCAGGTCTGCTCATCGAGCTAGTGCTCAAGCTTCGGCTGCAGGTCTTCAGCCCTGGAGACTATATCTGCAAGAAGGGTGACATTGGTCGTGAAATGTATATTATCAAAGAAGGTAACCTGGCTGTGGTAGGAGATGATGGCATAACAGAATTTGTAGTACTGAATGATGGTGCCTATTTTGGTGAGATTAGTATCTTGGGCATCAAAGGCAGTAAAGCTGGGAATCGACGGACTGCCAACATCCGTAGTGTGGGTTACTCTGACCTCTTTGCCCTCTCAAAAGATGACCTCATGGAGGCCCTGTCTGAATATCCAGAGGCCAAGAGCATTCTAGAAGAAAAAGGTAGGGCCATTTTGTTGAAGGATGGCTTGATTGATGAGACACTGGCCAACCAGACAGAAGCCATAGACTTGGAAGACAAAGTGGCCAAAATGGAAACTAATGTAGAGACAATACAAACCAAATTAACACACATATCAGCAGAGTGGGCAGCCAGGCAGGGTAGAGTCAAGCAAAAACTTATCAATATGGAGGCCAGAGTTAAAGCATTCTGTTTAAATGAACAACTCAATGCAATGGGGAATTTGAAAGGCTAATACTCTGGATATCAAGGCAATAAATTT
Organism: Channallabes apus; assembly: GCA_030522415.1. Taxonomy (NCBI): domain Eukaryota; kingdom Metazoa; phylum Chordata; class Actinopteri; order Siluriformes; family Clariidae; genus Channallabes; species Channallabes apus. The sequence goes on along the minus strand of CM060124.1, from coordinate 23,424,219 downwards.
AAATGCATGATGTATGATGACTTTCAAAATATTTTATTTATAGCATAGTAAGTGTTGTGGGCATAATGCATACATGTATAATGTATGGATATTGAGTGACTTTTCACTAACCTATCTCTGCAAAATATACCACTTTCTACGTACAACTGGCAGTCTTCATGTACCAATTTAAAGCAAGGTAGAGCCACAAAGCTGTTATCAATATTACAGTCAGATCCATAAGTACTACGCATATTTTTTAAAATACATTTGCAATTAATTCTAAAATAAGAATGGATCTGAAATGAAGTAATCAGGAGGTGATTGAAGTGTAAACTTTAAGCTTTACATTAAGGGGTTAAACAAAAGATTGTGCAGTAATTTATATACAGTATGTCAATTTTTACAGGCTCAAAAATAAATGGTCAACTGACACAATAAAGTGGGATTTTTTTTATGAAGTTGCCTGTCTTGAGATGCCAGGTCTTTATTTCAGCTGATTTCAGTTGCTGCCTTTTTTTGGAGGCTTCTTGCCTTCAGTTTTGTCTTCATTATGGTACTGGTGTCATTACAAACTCTGCCCTTTAGGAACTTTCCATTTAACCGTATGTTTTGGTCTATTAATCATCTGTACTGTTAAAGTGCCCCTATTATGCCATTTTAAAGATTGCTAATATTGCTTAATGAGTATCTTAAAACAGGTTTACATGTATGCAAGGTCAAAAAACACTTTAATTTTCTCCAAAAATAGATTTAATTTGACCCCATTTCTAAATGATTCGTAAACGACTAGTGTGAAGCAGTTCGAAGATTCAGTCTGTCTAAATCCCTCCTTTTCGTGAGCCCTCACTGCTGTGATTGGTCAGATGGCACGCTCCTTTATGATTGGTCTACCGCTACAGCGTGTGTCGGAAAACGAAACTGCCATTACCATAACTGAACGATAGCTCTGGAGACACGGCAATACATAGAAAAGATGGCGTCGGCTTTACCGTATCAATTCGAGCCAGGGGGCTGACGATGAAACGGTTGAAGTGGCACATCGACAAGAAACTGTTTCGCAAGCACGACTGGAGCAAGACGTTTCTCAGTGGTAAGTGTCATATGTTAATGTAGATGCACGGGCGCTCGTGATGTGCATATGTGTGTGATGCATTTTTCCCCTCAGGGCTTGCCGTAGAAGTGCAAGGGGCATGTGCACTTCGCGAGTGTTAGAGTTCAGTTTTGGTGAACAATAAACAGTTAAAAAGGATTTTGCGTGCTCTCGTTTTTATTGTTTTTTTTATATTACAAAGTGTTTAAGCGAACCCGGCATGAATGCTCGGTCACCTTAACAAGAGTGTGGCAACGTTAATTGTAAGATGGCGGGCAAGTTGTTCGCGACGTAGAACGTGGGCGGATATTATGCAAATATGTTACGTAGTGATGTGGATCCGTAACAGATCTTAATAGACGAAAACTTCATTTATCGTGCACTGTCAGCGTCACAGATAGTTTATGTTGACATACAGCTACATGACACACTGCATGAAAGATCAAATTTGAAAAAGCATAATAGGGGCACTTTAAGCTTTGCCTTTGTCTGAATCTGAACTCTACAGTTCAAAGACTTCTGTCAGCAGTCATACTCTATCAATTAAGAAACACCAGTGATCCTCACAGGCCCATGTCACTATCTTTAATAGATGATGGGGTATGCTTTTGAACATGAGCCTCCCTCTCCATATTATTCTCTTCCAAATAATTTCAGTCTAATGATGGGCTTCAGTTGCATAGGCTTGTCCTCGGACTGTATATTTAGTGTTCAAATAAACAACCACCAAATGCAAATTTAAATCTTGAATTGAACACCAAATAAAAAACAACTAAAAAACAGGCCATAACTAGCAAACAAGCCTTCATACTAGTCAGTGGTCCTAATACTTTTAAGTCTGTGGAAAATGAGGGACTTGTAAATAAAAAAAATTTATAAATAAAAATAGCTATAATTCATGAACAAAAAAGCTGAAAGGCTTAAATTCAAATCAATCACAGAGAGGCAAAAAAACACTGTGTACTGTAACTGCCCAAATACCTACAGTATGGACTGAGCTACCATTAGACAAAAGCAAACTAGTGAACAAAAGCATATATTATTAAAGTATAGATTTCTGTAATAATTCTACAATGTAGTATCCCATATTTCCCACAGATATAATTTAAGGGGTACATTTTTATAACTGTGTGTGTGTGTGTGTGTGTGTGTGTGTGTGTGTGTGTGTGTGTGTGTGTGTGTGTGTGTGTGTGTGTGCGTCCGTTCGTTCGTTACATTAAGTTAATTATAGACATTACAGGAACATTGTTTTCTTTTATGTGTAGAAAAAACTAAGCTCATTTTTCAATATCCTGTCGATCTACTGATGGATAAAACCAGGAAAAGTAAAGAGACAATTATTGTTTTCATTGCTACAAAATATTAACAATGGAGCAACTTTTCAGAAAACAATAAAATGCTTTAAAAAAGAATTTAAACCAAGTTCAATAATTATAATTTTTTTACTCCATTATTGGAATTTTTGTTTCATTATAGAAATGGCAATACAATTGTTTCTTCCATCTGATATTACTTTTATTTATTTATTTATTTATTTATTTTCGTTTTATTTAGCCCAGTCCACTTTGTATTTATTGTCTGCTGTATTCATTGTATATTTTCCTGGACTCCTCTAACACTGCCACGTATCTGCACTTTATGATGTTCTACTGCATTGTGATGTGCTGAATTATGATCAAATGGCATTTTGTTTTAATATTTGTAAGTTATATAGAAGAATGACAACAAAAACCCATGGGACTTGACATGAATACTCTTAGAGGTTTTATTAACAAAGCTTTACGGTCTAAACATCACCAACAAAGTCATTTGGTATTTAAAGTTTGTGTTTCAAATTTTCCTGGAGACAATTTACTGTGTTTAAAATGTGTCAAGACCCCAACAGATTGGTCACATTATCTACTAAAAGGTAAATAGAAAGAATTAAGAAAGAAGTACACAGCATTGAAATCCATCCATCCATACATCCATCCAACTACAGTATCTATCTACAGCAACAATATGAATAACCAGCCATAAGCAATATGATCCAGTTGCTGCCCCTTATTTTTATACAGCCCTAGTATCTAGTATTGGATTATATCTAGTATAATATTATATAATATAATATATCTATATTATTATCTAGTATCTAGAATTTGGAATTAACAAATCAAGTAGCATGTACCTAGTAAATGAAATAAAATGTTTTCTTTAATTATTAGTTAATCTTGATGTAAAAGTCAGCTATTAATACATATTTAACCCAGGAAGAAATATTTATAGAGCATGAATAGCCACAAAATGAGGACGGAAGCCCATATATATGGTGTACTATTTATTGTAAACAATAGTGCTCATTTAAAGACTCTCAGAAATGCTGAATCACTTACTGTACAGGGCCTGCTTAGACTTGTTCTCTGTTAATTACCCTTGGGTTTTCATAAATACGTGGGCTTCTTTTGTACCAGTATTTCCTCCAACTTAAGTGTCTGTGTGATTCATTCTGTATTTGTGTTTACTAATACTAACACTGTAACTTACTACTTAAGATCTTTTGAATTTAATTCTAATATTGGCTGAAGAAAGAATCCTTAGAATTAAAGCTACATTTAATGTTACTGTATTAAGTTATTCTGTTGATTGAAGTATATACAGTAGTATACAGTTATAGATAAATAATATAAATAATATTATTTTAAATAATAATATGAATTGATAAATGATATCTGCAGTTACATGGGCTCAAAGGAAGTACACCAAATCTCCTAGCATTTACCCCAAATTGCAGCTGCAGATTCATACAGGTACATACATATAAATCATACAAGTAACTCATAACTCATACACATAATTATGGAGAGATGACAATGATGATGCAAATAGTGAATCTGCACTGAGTGCAGGATGGATATCAAATGCAAACCTGAAAAACATTAGCCTGCTTCTGGCAGTCTGTACAGAAGAACACATAAGCATTATACTGTTGCTCATATGTGGTAATGGAATTAAACTCTATCCTACCCTGCATTGCTTATTGTAAAGTGAACTACAACAATTCCAATAAGCTGGATAGCTTAAGATCAGCACTGTGGTTAGCAAGTAAATTAATGTACCTAGTAAATTAAATAAAATGATTTTTCCTTCCACCTCCAGGTCATGGGTTCAGTTCCTGCGTTGGGTCTGTATGCATGGAGTTCGCATGTTCTCCCTGTGGGGAGTTTCCTCCAGGTACTCCGGTTTCCTCCCACAGTCCAAAGACATACAGATTAGGCTAACTGACATACCCACATTGTCCGTAGTGTGTGAATGAGTGTGTGAATGTTGGCTAGAGGTCCTACCATGGTCGTAGTAAAATGGTAATAAATACAATGGTCAACATTGGCCTCCACAGTCCCTAGTTGCACTACAGAGGTTCCTAAATGGATGGATGGATGGATGGATGGACAGCTTGCTGTCAATCAAATTAGCCATGTCCCTAATTATGTATAATTTTATTTAATTAAAATTTAACAAATGAGTTACATTAAAATTCACAGCTTGTACAGTTGTCAGTTTACTCTTTTTATTTATTTATTTATTTATTTTTTCAGGCGCAAACATGATTATTTCTGATGTAAGTTTGGGAATTTTTCCCTGGGGGTCTATAGCGATTTTCTCATTTTGGAGACACCTCCCAGAACTGCACATTTTGGCACTTACTGTACACATCTACTGTAAAACTCAGAAAATGGTACTAGGACATTACATGTCAATGGTGATATACTGTATCTCTAAGCTAACTCTTAACATAACTCAAGATTGCTTTCTAAAATAAAGGAGAAAGTGTGATTCTCCTGACAGGGTTATACTGTAAAATGCGAATCCATCAATGATGCCCTTATACCCTTTCAGAATTCAGTAAGATTTGGCCAAAATTGAACCTCAAATACAGTAAAAAGTGAATTACTCCTTATAATAATTGTCTCCAATCTGTAACTTCTAGCAATGGCTTTGTAACAACGTACTGATGTACATTTGTGGTTTTTGAACTCTTTCAGCCTTGTGACTACTTTTCTTGTATGAAGTCAAAAGATATGTGAAAACATATCTTTGAATGGAAAAAATATATAAAAATGTTATGTATCTGAATACTTATTTCTCTGTAAGTCTGCGGATTCAAAGCTGTTTTGAAATCAGATTCTAGGAAAGAAAGGTCTGGGAGTATAAAAGAGTTTGCATATTATGAAAAATCATTCTTAGACATGCCTGGCATCATTTTAGAAAACCATCTTTTACTAACACAGAGGATATACAGTACATTTCTTAGGAATACATTTCTTGTTGGTCAGGTTTAGGTGCAGTAATTCTTCAATTTATTTATTTATTTATTTATTTTTGCACAGGGGGCACAAGCTGGAGACAAAGAAGGTATAGAAAATAATGAACATTATGGGCTTGACATTTATAACTGTTAGTTTAAAATATTTATGTACACACACTGTATTCATGATTTAGGTGTTTGTTATTTTACAGGTGTGGTTGAGGAAAGTCTTGAGAGGACATAAATAAGGGTTTAAGGCATAGCTGAATCAAATGGTTTAAGGCAGCTAAAAAGTTCTAAGTTAAAAGGTCTAAGGCCCAACGTTTTTTGAACAAAGATCTACTTTGTCAGTGTGCCGAGATCTAGCAGTCCAAACAGAAAGCCAGTTGCTATTCATAGCATACAGTGGTGTGAAAAACTATTTGCCCCCTTCCTGATTTCTTATTCTTTTGCATGTTTGTCACACTTAAATGTTTCTGATCATCAAAAACCGTTAACTATTAGTCAAAGATAACATAATTGAACACAAAATGCAGTTTTTTAAATGAAGCTTTACGTTATTAAGGGAGAAAAAAAACTCCAAATCTACATGGCCCTGTGTGAAAAAGTGATTGCCCCCCTTGTTAAAAAATAACTTAACTGTGGTTTATCACACCTGAGTTCAATTTCTGTAGTCACCCCCAGGCCTGATTACTGCCACACCTGTTTCAATCAAGAAATCACTTACTGTAAATAGGAGTTAACTGACACAGAGAAGTAGACCAAAAGCACCTCAAAAGCTAGACATCATGCCAAGATCCAAAGAAATTCAGGAACAAATGAGAACAAAAGTAATTGAGATCTATCAGTCTGGTAAAGGTTATAAAGCCATTTCTAAAGCTTTGGGACTCCAGCGAACCACAGTGAGAGCCATTATCCACAAATGGCAAAAACATGGAACAGTGGTGAACCTTCCCAGGAGTGGCCGGCCGACCAAAATTACCCCAAGAGCGCAGACACGACTCATCCGAGAGGCCACAAAAGACCCCAGGACAACATCTAAAGAACTGCAGGCCTCACTTGCCTCTGTTAAGGTCAGTGTTCACGACTCCACCATAAGAAAGAGACTGGGCAAAAACGGCCTGCATGGCAGATTTCCAAGGCGCAAACCACTTTTAAGCAAAAAGAACATTAAGGCTCGTCTCAATTTTGCTAAAAAACATCTCAATGATTGCCAAGACTTTTGGGAAAATACCTTGTGGACCGATGAGACAAAAGTTGAACTTTTTGGAAGGTGCGTGTCCCGTTTCATCTGGCGTAAAAGTAACACAGCATTTCAGAAAAAGAACATCATACCAACAGTAACATATGGTGGTGGTAGTGTGATGGTCTGGGGTTGTTTTGCTGCTTCAGGACCTGGAAGGCTTGTTGTGATAGATGGAACCATGAATTCTACTGTCTACCAAAAAATCCTGAAGGAGAATGTCCGGCCATCTGTTCGTCAACTCAAGCTGAAGCGATCTTGGGTGCTGCAGCAGGACAATGACCCAAAACACACCAGCAAATCCACCTCTGAATGGCTGAAGAAATACAAAATGAAGACTTTGGAGTGGCCTAGTCAAAGTCCTTTCCTGAATCCTATTGAGATGTTGTGGCATGACCTTAAATAGGCGGTTCATGCTAGAAAACCCTCAAATAAAGCTGAATTACAACAATTCTGCAAAGATGAGTGGGCCAAAATTCCTCCAGAGCGCTGTAAAAGACTCGTTGCAAGTTATCGCAAACGCTTGATTGCAGTTATTGCTGCTAAGGGTGGCCCAACCAGTTATTAGGTTCAGGGGGCAATTACTTTTTCACACAGGGCCATGTAGGTTTGGATTTTTTTTCGCCCTAAATAATAAAACCCCTCATTTAAAAACTGCAATTTGTGTTTACTTGTGGTATCTTTGACTAATAGTTAAATGTGTTTGATGATCAGAAACATTTTGTGTGATAAACATGCAAAAGAATAAGAAATCAGGAGGGGGGCAAATAGTTTTTCACACCACTGTATTTACATATTTAATGTGCACAAAACAAACAGAAAGTAGCCCTAATCCATATATAATAAAACATAGTCTAATTGTAGTGACAATAAAGTTATTAACCCTAACCCTAGCTCTTCTTTTGCACCCACGTCTCCAAAAACCATTCTAATGAAAACACACAGCTGTGCCACATCCACAACATCAGTGGACTCAAATCAAATTGAAGAGAAAAACATTCACACTGTTCAATATCCTTCCTTAACTGCGCCTCGACATCCCTCACATCGCCGTGTAACAGTACCACGGGATAATTGCATGTCCTTAACGGCAGCTATGATATCACTTTTATTCTTGAAGTCACCAAATAGTGCGTCTGCAGCCGCGACTAATGCTTCTTTCACAACTTCGCCATCCTTGAAAGACTTCTAGTGTTTTGCAAGAACGTGACTGACGCGATAAGATGCTAAAGCTGCAGCCTTAATGGACTGCTGTGCTGCTAACTGCCTCTTCAATTCCTGGGGTCTCATTTATCAAGCATGCGTAAAACAAGTTCTAAACTTGTGCGTATACCAACAGCCGTAAGCACAAGAGAGTTATCAAACGTGAGTACGCACAGCTGTACGAAATGACTGATGATGAATCGCACTTCTTCTAAATTGTGTACGTGTGCATAGTAATTAAAATTTGCATACAGAAACGCCCTCAAATGACCTTATTTGGCAAACAACCTTCTTTATAAAAACCCAATGCCGCCAGGGCACTATAGAACCGTTATCATGGATCCCGTGAAGAGAGGAAAGAAAAAAAAAACTTCACAGACAAAGAAGTGGAAGTGCTTTTAAATGAGGTACAATGTTATAAGACAGTTTTGTTTGCTGCTTTTTCAGGCGGAATGTCAAAGATAAAAAAAGACTTGGCGTGGGGACAGGTTACTAATGCGGTAAATGCCATCTCACCTTTATGTAGAACTACTGCAGAGGTCAAGAAAAAGTGGTTTGATTTGAAAGTGTCCTCTAAAAAAGAATTGCAGCCCACAGAAGAGACATCGGTGCCACGGGAGGAGGCCAGAGTCTTATTTCAGTGTCACCCCGATGGTGACACTGAAAGTGCAATCCCATCAACTGCAGGAGAGGCCGAGCCATCCGAAAATGGTTAGTAGGTTTTCAAATGTTTGTGTTGCGATATATTATTCCTAGATAAATAACACACACATTGCAAATGATTTGGATTGTTCATTTAACATTTATTTTATAGATCTGCCAGTTTTGCCAGGTCCTGCTCCGCCTGCCACTTCAGCGCGTCCGATGCGTTTCGAGCCACGAGTCCTGACTGATGCGGTTCTAAAAACACAGGAGGAATTAGTGAGCGGCATTGCAAGCATAAAAGAGGAACTGCACCAAATCAATGTGTACTTGAGGAACATTAGTGATTCACTAAATGCATCATGCAAGTTCAATAAAAGCTCCAAGTGATCTCACCATTTTCTCACAATTACTCCTTATTGTGAAACAGATTTAGAACCGTTCGATTATCCCTGCTCTTAGCTGCACGGCCACAGCATTTGGCATCGGGTCGAAACCTTCTGCCATGTGGCGATCTTCTTGTATCGGCATCTCATCCAGTGGTATACCGTTTTTATTGGCAATATTATGCAGCACACTGCATGCTTTAACTATATAGCACACCTAAAGCACATTTATATTGTATAATGAATCAAATAATTATATATACAGCATATTATAAATATTGTAGTTATAAAATATAATTAAAACTTAATTTAAATATTTAAACATTCAAAACCTTGTTGGGTTTGTATTGCAATGTGCCTCCTCTGCCTGACAGACACAGCCATCGAGCCTTCAAGTAAGCCTATTGCACATTCTACTGTGCTTCTTGTGCACTCATGTGCTCGGGTTGTAATTCAGCTCCTTTTGGGATAGAAGGTTTGCCACTGGGGTCATCAGCCAGGATTTAAGGGCATATCCTCGATCCCCTGCAATGGTGTAGATTAAAATACAGTACATTATATGGTGTTGAGAAGTCATCTAATTTTACAATTATTTTTAAATCCTGATTAATCGTTACACACTTAACAATAAGCCAGCCTTCTCCAGCAGCGCTTTGCTGAAGTCCCACGATGCTGTTCTGCACAATGAAGGAATCATGTGTCCCTCCCGGGCTGTTTGCAACTACATTTAGCAGGTTCAAGTGTGCATCACAGATGACCTGCACGTTAATAGAGTGATAGCCTTTTCTATTTACTGTACAAATGCATATTCATCAGCAGTAGGAGCTTTCAGGGCAACATGTGTGCAGTCAACTGCCCCTATTACACTTGGAAATCCTGTGATGTTATAGAAGTCGGTCATAATTTTTGTCCTTTGCGCTGCGGTGTTTGGAAACGTAATGTACTGTGATGTAAGTGATATAATTGCATGTAAAACGTGTGGCATAATTCGGCTCACGGTGGGTTGAGAAATACCAGACCTGTCACCAATTTCCCTTTGAAATGTGCCTGTGGCTAAAAAGTCAATAGTAGAGTAATAGAACCTGAGTGTGCACGGGGACTGCACTGGTGCGCTTTGTCGGCCTCTCCAAAGGTTGCGAGAACTGCTGACACAAATCAAGCAAAATTGCCCTTGGCAAACGAAAACGACTAATGAGCCACTCATCACTCTCAGCGAGTAAGTTCCCGTTCATATCAAAAATACTAGAAAAAGTAGTATCAGCTCAAATTTGCACATTCTTGCAGGATAACAACATCCTTGAAGAATTTCAGTCAGGTTTCAGGCCCCATCATAGCACAGAAACTGCACTAGTTAAGATTACAAATGACTTGTTTTTAGCTTCAGACCAAGGCTGCATCTCATTGCTAGTCCTGCTCGATCTTAGTGCTGCATTCGACACTATAGATCATAATATTCTCATAGATCGCTTACAAAATTATATAGGCATTCAGGGACAGGCACTAAAATGGTTTAGATCTTACCTGTCTGATCGCTACCATTTTGTAGATCTAAATGGAGAACCGTCTGGTATAATGCCAGTGAAATATGGGGTCCCACAAGGGTCAGTTTTAGGACCTCTGTTGTTCTCAATATACATGCTTCCCTTGGGTAACATCATTAGAAGACATGGGATTAGTTTCCATTGTTATGCTGATGATACCCAATTATATATCTCAACTAAACCAGACGAAATACCTAAGTTGTCTAGATTAACTGAGTGTGTCCAGGACATAAAAGATTGGATGACCAATAACTTTCTTTTATTAAATTCAGATAAGACAGAGATATTACTTATTGGCCCAAAAACCAGCACACAACAGCTTTCACAATTCAGCTTGCGCTTAGAAGGATGTACTGTTATTACCAGCTCAGCAGTAAAAGATCTGGGAGTAATATTAGACAATAACTTGTCTTTTGAAAATCACATTTCAAATATCACAAAAACAGCCTTTTTCCATCTTCGAAATATTGCTAAACTTAGGAACATCTTATCCGTATCTGATGCAGAAAAACTAGTTCATGCATTCATGACCTCCAGACTGGACTATTGTAATGCATTACTAGGTGGTTGTCCTGCATCCTCAATAAACAAGCTTCAGTTAATCCAAAATGCAGCTGCCAGGGTTCTCACTAGATCCAGAAAATATGATCATATAACCCCAATATTATCATCCCTGCACTGGCTACCTGTTCAGTTTAGAATAAATTACAAAATAGTATTACTTACATACAAGGCCTTAAATGGTTTAGCTCCCACATACCTAACCAGTCTTCTGATACGCTACAATCCACCACGCGCCTTAAGATCACAAAACTCCGGACTTCTGGTAGTTCCCAGAATTTCAAAATCTACAAAAGGGGGTAGGGCTTTTTCATATTTAGCTCCAAAGCTTTGGAATAGCCTTCCAGACAGTGTTCGGGGAGCAGACACGGTTTCTCAGTTCAAAAGTAGACTCAAGACGCATCTTTTTAATCTGGCATACACATAACTCATCCCAGTACTCATACTCCAGTACACCTATACCGAATGGCAACTACGCTAATTCTCCCCATCTGTTCTGTATTTCTCTACCCATCCCGAGGCATCGGGAGATTTTGCCAGCTTCAGTAGACAAAAGCCGACCCTGCGAGGTTCCTGAGGCATCCAGAGAAGGACCAGCTCCAGCTGGATTCAGCTTTATGATGGTTGGAGCTACACATGCTGCTCCTGTGCTTCCAGTGATCCAGACCTCATCTGCCCTCTGCACCTACTGACTCGTCCCTATGCTGAACTGGTCTTCATGACAATTTAAATAATTTCTGTCATATTGAATTTTCACCTGCACAACACACAAGATGTTATATCATTTCTATCTGTTATCGCCCAAATGAGGATGGGTTCCCTGTTGAGTCTGGTTCCTCTCAAGGTTTCTTCCTAATGCCATCTCAGGGAGTTTTTCCTTGCCACCGTCGCCGTCACCCTTGGCTTGCTCATCAGAGAAATTTCATTCATTCGTCTCATTATTATCTGCACATTTTTCTCACACATCCACACTTCCAATTATTTTCTTTTCTATAATTATTATTATTATTTGTTTTTATTTATTTATTTTCTATTATAATTTAATTTATTTATTTATTACTTTATATAGAATTATTCTATATATATATAATATATAATTTTTTTTTTTTTTTTTTTTGTTAAATTTCTTTAATTTTTGTGAAGCTGCTTTGAGACAATGACCATTGTTAAAAGCGCTATATAAATAAAATTGAATTGAATTGAATTGAATAAGTCTGTGCGGTCCCTGAAAACGCGATCTCTGCGCAAAAGTGCTTGTTGCAAATCGTCTCGGGTTACTTTGCAGTAACCCTGTTCCCTGAAAGGCGGGAACGAGATACTGCGTAAAACACTATGGGAACCATTTTGTCGCGTTGCCGGTCGTGAAGCATGCTGTGTAAACACGCCAAAGTTTTTGGCTATAACCTCGACCAGGTGACGTCATCTGATTAGATGTAGGTGGAGGTTATAAAAACAGGTGAGCCGGCAACAACCTCAGATTAATTTGTCTGAACGGCCATCCGGTCACGTGGTAGTGCGGCATTCGGATGCAGCATCTCGTTCCCGCCTTTCAGGGAACAGGGTTACTGCAAAGTAACCCGAGACGTTCCCTTTCAAGGCTACACTTCGATGTTGCGTAAAACGCTATGGGAACGAGAATACCAACACCGCCGCACTACAGGTGTCTGGACCCCAAGGTTGTGTAGCGTGTGCGCACAAAGCCAAGAAGGTCTCAGAACTAGCCTGGGCAGCTAACTCGGGGGTAGTGAGCCCAGAGTAGCATGAAGATCCAGATTATAAATGTAAGAAATGTGTGCAGGGAGGACCAACCCTTCGCGCCACACAATTACTGCAGGGGATACCTCCTGCTGGTGAGACTGGGACGATCACCCTGGTTGGGTGAGCCCTGCTTCCCAGAGGCGAAGTGAACCCACGCGCCTCGTAGGAGAGGGCAATAGCATCTCTCATCCAAAACATGTAGAAGCTGCTCTGACCTACGCCACTAGCTGATGCGGTGGACGTAAATCTGAAGAGCAGTAAAAGGCGAAGCATATCTTGGAAGGCAAGGGGTCCGCCTTGCTACATGAAAATTTCTCCCTGACTACTTCGGAGTGGGGTTCCCATTCCCCGTGTGTCAGAGATAGACTGGACAGTACTACTGCTCCCGCATCCATGCTGGAATGTAAATCGCCCTGAGGGACAGGAACCTGGTGCGCTAGCTGTTAGCGGCGTGAGCACAGTCTGCCCTGGCGATAATATATGAGACTGCCATAGTGTTGTCCACCGCACTAGGACATGGCAGCCTCTCAACTGCGGGAGGAAGTGCTTTAGGGCCTTGGGCTGGACGGTCATCTGAGACCGCACCCCAGCCTGTGAGGGAAGCATCTGTTGTTAGCCTCAGCGATGAGAAGATGAACTTAGAGTGGGACCCAGAGTAGAGACCAGGGTCAGAACCATGTAGAAAGGGTACGAAGCACCTGGCGCGTAACCCATATTGGGGATTGGCCCTAGTGAAATCCCCTGGTTCTTAGCCACAACTTGGAATGCTCTCTGTGCAAAAGGCCCAAAGGTGTCACCGTGGATACAGTTGCCATGGGAGCTAGGATGTCTGAAAGTGATGGTCACTTTCTGGTCTAGCTTGTTTTCCTTGAAGGTGTTGAGAATGGGTTCGACACGAGCGGGAGACAGCTGTGCCCGCTTACGATCGAATCCCATATGGCACCCAATGTGTTGTCCTCTGAACAGGAAAGAGCACGCTTTCGTGGCGTTGGGTCCCAATCCTGAGAACAGAGATGAGCTAGGACGACATGCTGATGTTGAAGCACTAGCCACCGGATGCCCTGGGACTCCCGTAAGAACCAGGGCTAAATCGGTGCATTTTGTATGTGTGCGGGTGAGCTAGACCAATGGAAGGACCCGATACTGGTAAGCTTCGCCCCCGAAAGCGAACCTCAGGATCTTCCTGTGTTGTGGCAATGTTTATGTATGAAAGTAAGCGTCCTTAAATTGATTGTCAGAAATCAATCGCTTGGTAGGGTTGAGAGCAATCACCTTGACAGTCAACATTGAACTGTATTCATTGATTTTCAGATAGCGGGAGAGCCCGCAGAATCTGAAAAATTGGACGCAGCCCCCATTCCTCTTGGGAACCAAGAATACCGACTGTAGTAGCCTGACTCACTGTCTGGTGGGGAACATGTTCCATGGCCCCCTGCCCCGGCAGCTTTGTCAGCAGATGCGCACTTTCTGGTTTCATGGAAGTGGAGACCACGCCAGAACTAGGGTTAGGGTTAGGCTAACCCTAACCCTAACCCTAACCCGAAGAACTAACAGCCTATTGGAGACTGGTGTTGCCCGAAACACCAGTGGTGGCGGAGCAAGAACACCGACCTTCTGGGGGTGCCAGGGAGAACACTTATTCGTTTGAAAGGAATTCTAGGTGCCTCTCCCATTGGGGGGCCACCCACATTTATTTTATTTTACATATATATATATATATATATATATATAAAATCAGTCTGACCTCCTGGGGAAGATAGTGAAACGCGGACACACTCCTTGTGTTTACACCTCGCAAGAGTCAGACGCGGTTGAGACTGGATGGCCGACAATCCCGACTCTTGAGCACGGCGGGGAGGGAATTTCCCAAAAGCTTGTTCGTATAACCTCGCCCCAGAACCTAGTGGCGGCTGAGTCAACGACATCGCTAAACAGGCCGGAAGGCGAGATAGGGGCATTAAGGAGAAATGCACACTCCTATCCTTGATGCGCCTGAGATTTAGCCACAGGTGCCTCCTGCGAAACCCGTAGCAGCCATAAAACGACAGATAACACGAGCCGTCTGCTTTGTTGCACAAAGAGACAAGTCTGTAGCTCGGCATAATTCCAATATGCCTTATCTTGAAGAGCCCCGCCAGTACTCAAGTTTCTCAGCAGGTCAGCCTGGTAGGCCTGCAAAACCGCCCTGGTGTGCAGTGGAGTACCAAGCTGACCTACTGCCTGAAAAGCTTTTCCCTCCAGGGAAGATAAAAGTCTACACAGCTAGAAAGGAAGTATAAGCTTACCAGGGAGGATGATGTCCCAGGAGAGAGATAGCCTGTGAAGCGTCTCTACTATCTGGGCGCCATCATATAACCCCGTGTTTCCACATCGACTATATTTAAATAAATAAATAGGTAGATGGCAGGAAAAACACGGGATGAATACAGCCTACTCCAAGAAAGGGTTAACTCATATGGAGAGAGCTAAGAGAGGGGGGGAGAGAGCGTCGTTGAGGCTCCGCCCCCCAGGCCACCCGACAGAAGCTGCCATCTACTGTTTTTAAAAAAAAAATTTTTTTTTAAATGCTTAAGGCTATTTTCATCTCCACTAAGCAAGGGAGGAATCCTCATGATGACAACGCGGAAGAAAGGGGGTGGCGCTTACCTCCGTCTGCCGCAGCTCAGTCAGATGCACGAGTTTTAAGCCAGGAATGCGCGGCGCGCGCAGCACTAGTCGAAGGAGTGTAGAGATCGCACTCCGATATGGATTATCACACAGGGAGGAATATCTGGTTTAAACTCGCCATATTGGTGAGTTAAACACCTTCTTATTTTGCTGGTTTAAACACAACACGCTCGCAACAAGGCTCTGAAGACAAATGATCAGAGGTTGTTGCCGGCTCACCTGTTTTTATAACCTCCACCTGCATCTAATCAGATGACGTCACCTGGTCGAGGTTATATATAGCCAAAAACTTTGACGTGTTTACACAGCATGCTTCACGACCGGCAACGCGACAAAATGGTTCCCATAGCGTTTTACGTAGCATAGAAGTGTAGCCTTGAAAGGGAACTTCAAGAAGCGCAAGGTCTGCCATTGTAAGCAATGCATTTCCAAAATTTTATGGATTAAAATGGATTTTATATTATTCACAGTTCCAGATAACTAAGAATCACCTGTTGTATTCAATTATTCAATTTATCAACACTGACATTTTAATGGTGAAGTTTAAGGGCACTGGGTTTATATGTGATTACAGTTCTCTACCACTAGGGGATTCTGCTTACGCACAGTCAGGAGTTCTTCTAAATGTGCGCACATTTTCACGCACATTACAAATTAATGAATCGCATTCTATTAGTAGAATTGTGCGTACGTATGATGTACACATAAAACCGTGCATACGCACGCTTGATAAATGAGACCCCTGGACTTTTCGGGTGCGTAGAGCTGATTGAGCCGGGAAATCTGCATCGTAGCTTTTGTGCACGGTTTTGAAATGGCGACCCAAATTGCCCTTCTTGCTTTTTTTTTTTTTGCTTCTGCCATAGTTGCGTTTTACTTTGCTGAAGCTGCAGCTCTCTCAACTTCTCTACTTAAACACTGAGTCCCTACTAGTAACGTGCCTATAGCTAAAACCCTGGCTAAATTCAGATTAGCGTACTAGCATACTACTCTCGCTATTTCTGCCATATATTTATATGAAATGTATGAGTAGTATGTTAGTATGCGATTTCAAATTCAGCCACTAATTCCGTCGGTTTAAATTTTCAGCACAGAGCCGAACGTAATCAGTGATCTTGTAAGGGAAAATAAAGAACTGTTTTTTAAAATAAGTACAGGGGTTCTTATAAGTATAAGTACAGATGTTTAAGTACAGATGTTTAGGCTACTGTGATCTTAGTTGTATTACACTTAAATGTCAAATTGACTAATTGACAGCGTTGACAAGTTGATAAATTGAATAATTGAATACAACAGGTGATTCTGAGTTATCTGGAACTGTGAATAATATAAAATCCACAATTGAAGAACTGCTTTTATAAATGCTACAATGGCAGACCTTGCGCTTCTTGAAGATTTGCAACAAGCACTTTTGCGCAGAGATCGCGTTTTCAGGGACCGCACAGACTTACTCGCTGAGAGTGATGAGTGGGCTCATTAGTCGTTTTCGTTTGCCAAGGGCAATTTTGCTTGATTTGTGTCAGCAGTTCTCGCAACCTTTGGAGAGGCCGACAAAGCGCACCAGTGCAGTCCCCGTGCACATTCAGGTTCTTTCTACTATTGGCTTTTTAGCCACAGGCACATTTCAAAGGGAAATTGGTGACAGGTCTGGTATTTCTCAACCCACCGTGAGCCGAATTATGCCACACGTTTTACATGCAATTATATCACTTACATCACAGTACATTACGTTTCCAAAGACCGCAGTGCAAAGGACAAAAATTATGACCGACTTCTATAACATCGCAGGATTTCCAAGTGTAATAGGGGCAGTTGACTGCACACATTGTGACGTCTTGTGCCGGATAACCAGAGAAAAAAAGGAGCTCAGAGACAAAGCGGTGTTTAATACAAACTTTTATCCTTTTCTCTTGACGTCACAAAAACACAATACAAAAGTATGAGTTAGAAAAAGATCAAAATGTATGTGTAGGAAACGCGTCGGGAGGAGAGCAGCACACATGCTCCTATTTCGTCTACGTCTTCTCACACACCTCTCCAGCGCACGCACCGGGGGCGGGGCAACACACCTAAAAAGGGCAAAAGACATACCTGCATACATGCAATGGTATATACGTTGTAGTGACCGTTACAGATTCCCCCCTACAGAGAAGAGGCTGTCCCCAGCCGTACACAATACAAGGACAACATTCGTAAATCCAATTTCAAACATGAAAACATTGAATTACAAAAATACGTCCCGTGCCATACTCACAAGGGTACATACCGACATTTCAGTGCAAAAACCCCACAGAACCGTTCATGCTGACAAAACAAACTACAAATTAACAATATTCATTGTTTTGTACCTTACTAGGCTGTGCAACAAACATCACCTGCCAACATACATGTGAACATTAGGAACAGTGTTGTCAGAAATAACAAAATATAGGTAAATATGTAACACCATAGGACCTTAAGTCATCATAACCCCTACCGTTTAAAGTCGAGTCGGTCGGTATGGTATTCATTAGTCCATTTCCGTCGTGACCAGTCTGTGGTAACTCTTGGAGCAAGTCTAGGTCTGAGGTCATAGCGATGACTCTGTCTAGTGTCATCATAATTATGGTCATAAAGATCATGTGTAGAAATGTCAAAGTCAGCAACAGGGGCAAAAGTAGTGCCGTCACCTGTGGCCACATTGTAAACATTGTCACTCAAAGAATCGTAAGTAACATTTGATGTATTGGCCAAACAAGAGTTTGTATAATAAGATGGAGACACCCTGCCCTCAAGTTCTTCAGTAAGTACGTCAGAGTCAGGCAAAAACCCATCTGTCCCCTGTACCCTACTCTCAGGTCTGGTATGGAAAGGTTGCATATTAACGACATGAAAAACACCTGCATCTTCCCCTGTATCCAGTTTCCTGAGTCTGTAGTTCACATCAGATAAGACATGAGTGACACAGTAAGGGCCAGAATAAAGTGGTGCCAACTTAGCTGTGAAATCCATAAGCGCGTCAGACTTTGGGTGATTTCTTACTCTGACAAGGTCACCGATTGAATAATGAACACAACGTCTTTTCTTGTCGTAGTATTCCTTTCTCTTCTCATGGTTAACTTCCAAGCTCGCTTTTGCATGTTCATGAGCTTCCCGTAATGAAGACCGCAACTGTTCCAGGTAAGGAATGTCAATGTCAAGCTCGTCATCTCCATTTGGTTGAGTCACCAAGTCCAAAGAAGTGTTCAACTCACGCCCGTACAACAACATGGCTGGTGATTGTCCTGTACTCTCGTGAGGAGCCGTACGTAAGGCAAAACAGATCTGTGAGATGTATCTGTCCCACAAGGTGTGTTTGTGGCCAACGTATGCTCTGATTGCCGTTTTCAATGTTCTGTTCACTCGTTCCGTTGCATTTGTCTGCGGGTGATATGCAGTAGTCAGACGGTGTTCAGTTCCGATGAGGGTGAGTAATTTTTCAAACAGGTGACTCACAAAGGGGGAACCCCTATCTGAAATGAGATACGTTGGTGCTCCATGACGCGAGAACACTTCACTCAACAGTCTGCTGGCTGCTACTTGTGCTGTTGCTTCTCTCACTGCCACAATCTCTACCCACTTTGAAAAATAGTCTACAAAGACCAAGATGTAAGCGTTTCCATTGGAGGTACGAGGTAGAGGGCCGACAAAGTCAACTCCCACGAACTCCCAAGGTTTTTGAGGACGGATTGGGACCATAAGACCAGCTGGCTTACGCTGACACGGCTTAGTCAATTGGCAGATTTTACAAGAAGACACATACTTTTTCACTTCTGACGACATGTTAGGCCAGAAAAATCTGTGTTTCAAACGTGCTAAGGTTTTTGTCATTCCAAGGTGACCAGCGGTCGGATGATCATGGTAGTATTGTAGCACAGTGTTTTTAAGAGATTCAGGAACGTACAGTTTTAAACGTTTCAGAGGGTGGATACCGCATGCAGATGTAGGATCATTAAAATACAGTAGTCCATCATGAACTGAAAATTGAGAAACTTCTTCTGCTACTTCACTTGACTGGGATGCTGTTTCCTTCATTCGCAGAAGATCACCAGTGACCGGGTCGTCAAGTTGCAGTTGTTTCACTTGTGATCGGTCAGAAAGAGGTAAGGTTGTTGTTGAGCAGAGTTCAAGTCCGCCGATTATAGCATGTTCTGGTAATATGTCCACTGGAGATTCATCACTCTGCAGAGGATTCCTTGACAGTGCATCGGGCACTTTATTACGCTCGCCAGGCTTGTGTATAACGTCGAAGTCAAAGTCTTGAAGACGGAGAGACCAACGAGCCAGTCTACCTGTAGGATTTGGACGCGACATCAGCCATTTTAATCCACTGTGGTCAGTAAAAATCGTGACGTGTAGGCCTTCAACGTACGGTCGGAAATGTTCAAGCGCCCAAATGACTGCAAGACACTCTTTTTCCGGAGTGGAATAGGGTTTTTCTGATTTGTGGAGAGCCCTACTTGCAAATGCCACCGCCACTTCTCTACCTTGCACATCTTTCTGCATCAATGCGGCCCCAAGACCAACGTCACATGCGTCGGTATGAAGAAAGAAAGGTGAGGTGAAGTCAGGAAAACTCAATACGGGTGATGTTGTCAATTTTTGCTTCAGACTCTCAAATGACTCTTGACATGCAGTGTCCCAGGTAAAAGTGTTATCTTTCTTTGTGAGCGTGAACAAAGGCTCAGCGAGACTTGCATAATCCTTTATGAATCTTCTGTAATACCCCGAAAGGCCCAAAAATTGTCTAACTTGTTTCACATTCTCAGGGGCTTCAAAGTTCATAACAGCGTTGACTTTTCCTTGATCAGGAAGAATACCATCTGGACAGACTTTGTATCCCAAAAAGTTAAATTCTTTGCGGCAAAACTGGCACTTGGCTAGCTTAATAGTCAAGCCTGCAGACCTTAACCGAAGAAAAACATCTTTTAGATCTTCGAGGTGTTGTTCGAAGGTGGGTGAAGCCACGACGATATCGTCAAGATAAACAGCACAGGATTTGTAGATAAGGCCAGCCAGAACACTGTTCATCAATCTTTGGAACGTCGCGGGGGCGTTACATAACCCGAAAGGAAGAACACGGAATTGGAAAAGACCGCAATGTGACACAAAAGCAGTTTTAGGTCTAGAGCTTTCAGCCATGGGAACTTGCCAATACCCCCGAGAGAGGTCAATCGTTGTCAGGAATTTCCCTCTAGCGAGGAAGTCCAGGGATTCATCAACTCTCGGCAATGGATACGAGTCTTTAACCGTAAGTTGGTTTAATCCTCGATAGTCAACACAAAATCGTGGTTCGTTACCTGGCCTGTGAACAATGACAACAGGGGCAGCCCACGGTCCAGCTGCGGGTTCGATGATTCCTTCCTTTAACATTTTTCCTATTTGTTCTTCGATTAACTGTTTTTTTGCAGGAGATGTTCTGTAAGGAGGTAAGTGAACTGCTTTTTCGTCACCGGTATCAATGTGATGCTCGACTAATGAAGTACGTCCTAAGCGTCCATCAAAAAGATCAGGAAAGTTTTCAAGCAATTTTGTCATTTTTTCTCTTTCTGTACAGTTTAAACAAGCTTCATCCATTTTTTGAGAAAGTACAGAAGATGAGACATCCATGAGGAACAGACTACTATTTGGATCATTTATGTCACAGCCCTCCATTTCATCAGCAATTAAGGGATTGTTCCCAATAACAACTGTTCTTGAAGGAATGTTAATAGTGACGGAAGCACGCTGCATGAAATCCATACCAAGGACCAGGGTAGATGGCAGATGTGTAACAACAGCAAAACGCTGATAGAAGCGCTCTCCCATGAACCCAAAATTCAACCAGGTAACGCCAACAGGATCACAAGTACTGCCATCGGCGAGTAAAATTGGTGAAGTAGCCCATGGTTTAATGTTAGCCTTCAATTTAGGGTGAGTTTGAACAATATCAGCTCGAACCGCCGAAAGAGATGCCCCAGTGTCTAAAGTAGCTTCTAACACTTGGCCATTAAGATTAATTTTCACTCTGAATGGAGTGTTCCAAAAAGAAGGGGATGCAGTATCTTCAACATGACTGAGAACATGTAAGCACGATTCATCTTCGGTAGAAAAAAGAGGCGGAGTCATTGTTTGGAGAGAGGATTGCCTCTGCGAATCGTCCTCCCTCCTCTGAAGTTTCCCAAGTGCCTGTCAGACGATTGCCTATCGTGCGCATAACTATGTTCCGTCATGTTTAAACTTCCAGAAAGAGAAGACGTTAACTGAACATCTACAGGTTCAACATGACGCGAATCTGTCTCAGAAAATGAATTACATTTCGGACAAGTGCGTGAAGTGAAACCAGGAAGTAAGCATTTGAAGCAGTGAATTTCCTTGTTCATCTTTGTCTTGTCCTTCACCATGACTGGAAGACATGCACCTGAGCCCAAAACAACATGTAGCTCATGAGCTCTAAGAAGGAGATCTATTCCAGAGGGAACAGACGTACCATAGAGGGAAATTCTGTACTTTTCGAGTGAGTGTTTACAGATTAAATCTACTTGCTCGCCTTCAGGTGGCGGAGTTTTCAATTTTTTGAACTCACTTAACATATGAGCCACAAAAGTAGGGAAAGGCTCCTCGGGAGTTTGGAAACGGTCCAAGATACCTCTCATGATTTGTTCCTGGTTATCAGATGGAAGAAAGACTGTTTTGAACAACTCACAAAATCGTGTCCATGAAGTGATATGTGAACTGAGAACTGAAAACCACTTCTTTGGCTCTTTCCCCAAAAATCGAGATAGGCTAAGGAGAATTTGTGCGTCATTTAAGTCAAGTGAAGTTCTGTACCCATTGACAGACTGTAACCACTCTTCAGGATGTACACGTCCATCACCTGTAAACACAGGTGGCTCCAGCCTTGACTGATAGAGCACAGATGCCAGAATTCTACTGGTATTGGTCACGTCCGAAGTATTCAATTGTGGAGAAAACGTTATGTTCGTTGCACAACCATCAACAGTATTCATACCTCGGTATGGCACACGGTCCGACGGGATGTGTGGAGTGGAGCTGGCCCTTGGAGGTAGCTGTGTTCTTTTCCCCTCCGTTGTATCAATGCCACGAGGTTCGAGGCGTCTTAACACTTTCTGTTGCAACTCAAGAGAATCACTTAGACATTTTTGTAAAACTGACACTTCAGCTGTTAGGGCTTCCACTTGATATTCTAAACTTTTCTGTTTCTGTGACCTCTGTTTCTGTCTACAGGCAGGTTCAGATAAAGGGTAAATTGAATCAGACTCAAAGTCGGGGTGAGTAGCCATTGCTGTACGTACCCAATCACTCAAATCACAAATTTAAATGTGAAACAATAGAAAATGTTTAAAGTATAACAAAAGAAATCAAATTCAGGCAAATATGCACAATGTTCAGTTCACTAAGGACAATTTAGAATTAAACAGGTCACACAAGTATGCTGTTGAAATGTCACAGTTAAACAAATGTACAATTTATGTATAGAATATGCATCACAAATGAAGTAGAAACTGTAAATAGTTCACTTTAAGGCAGTTCAATTCGAGTTGGTGAAGGAAAACAAAAAGGAACAAACCAGTGGGAGTTTCTCTGCAGATCTGTTCAAGTATGTCAAGCACCAAAAAAAGAAGAAGAAAAAAATGCTCACAAGCAACGAATTTTCGCTGAGAAAAAAAAGAAATTCGGCTTCGCAAAAATATCCACGGGCGAGATAAAATTAGTTGTTAATGTTAGTCCGTGAGTGAAAAACATGAAAGTCAGTCAATAGACTCATCACAAGGTATTAAAGTCTACTCCAAAGTGAAATAAAGTCAAATACAAAATGTGCAACCCGAAGCACAAAACCGGGTAATAATTTCAATTAAAAGAGTTTGACAGAGCACAAAGCACCAAATAGGGTTATATTACTAGTTACAATACAACAGCCGACATGTCTAGACACGTGCAAGAGCACATTAGCAAGCTAATCTTACCGTCCCACACACCATGCGGCGTCGCATGAAACTTCTAGAACATCCGAATAAAGTCCGTGAATTGGAGCGTTTCCCCCCTAGAAAAACCAAAATCAGTTGTCGGATGACAAATAAAATGTGTTAACATCTGAGTCCAGAATTAGAAGTTCGGGCGCCAATTGTGACGTCTTGTGCCGGATAACCAGAGAAAAAAAGGAGCTCAGAGACAAAGCGGTGTTTAATACAAACTTTTATCCTTTTCTCTTGACGTCACAAAAACACAATACAAAAGTATGAGTTAGAAAAAGATCAAAATGTATGTGTAGGAAACGCGTCGGGAGGAGAGCAGCACACATGCTCCTATTTCGTCTACGTCTTCTCACACACCTCTCCAGCGCACGCACCGGGGGCGGGGCAACACACCTAAAAAGGGCAAAAGACATACCTGCATACATGCAATGGTATATACGTTGTAGTGACCGTTACAACATGTTGCCCTGAAAGCTCCTACTCCTGATGAATATGCATTTGTAAATAGAAAAGGCTATCACTCTATTAATGTGCAGGTAATCTGTGATGCACACTTGAACCTGCTAAATGTCGTTGCGAACAGCCCGGGAGGGACACACGATTCCTTCATTGTGCAGAACAGCATCGTGGGACTTCGTCTTCAGCAAAGCGCTGCTGGAGAAGGCTGGCTTATTGGTAAGTGTGTAACGATTAATCAAAAAAAGTTAAATAAATGTAAAATTAGATGACTTCTCAACACCATCTAGTGTACTGTATTTTAATCTACATCATTGCAGGGGATCGAGGATATGCCCTTAAATCCTGGCTGATGACCCCAGTGGCAAACCCTGTATCCCAAAAGGAGCTCAATTACAACCGAGCACATGAGCGCACAAGAAGCACAGTAGAACGTGCAATAGGCTTGCTGAAGACTCGATGGCTGTGTCTGTCAGGCAGAGGAGGCACATTGCAATACAAACCCAACAAGGTTTTGAATGTTTAAATGTTTAAATTAAGTTTTAATTATATTTTATAACTACAATATTTATAATATACTATATACATAATTATTTGATTCATTATACAATATAAATGTGCTTTAGGTGTTCTATATAGTTAAAGCATGCAGTGTGCTGCATAATATTGCCATTAAAAACGGTATACCACTGGATGAGATGCCGATACAAGAAGATCGCCACATGGCAGAAGGTTTCGACCCGATGCCAAATGCTGTGGCCGTGCAGCTAAGAGCAGGGATAATCGAACGGTTCTAAATCTGTTTCACAATAAGGAGTAATTGTGAGAAAATGGTGAGATCACTTGGAGCTTTTATTGAACTTGCATGATGCATTTAGTGAATCACTAATGTTCCTCAAGTCCACATTGATTTGGTGCAGTTCCTCTTTAATGCTTGCAATGCCGCTCACTAATTCCTCCTGTGTTTTCAGAACCGCATCAGTCAGGACTCGTGGCTCGAAACGCATCGGACGCGCTGAAGTGGCAGGCGGAGCAGGACCTGGCAAAACTGGCAGATCTATAAAATAAATGTTAAATGAACAATCCAAATCATTTGCAATGTGTGTGTTATTTATCTAGGAATAATATATCGCAACACAAACATTTGAAAACCTACTAACCATTTTCGGATGGCTCGGCCTCTCCTGCAGTTGATGGGACCATCGGGGTGACACTGAAATAAGACTCTGGCCTCCTCCCGTGGCACCGATGTCTCTTCTGTGGGCTGCAATTCTTTTTTTAGAGGACACTTTCAAATCAAACCACTTTTTCTTGACCTCTGCAGTAGTTCTACATAAAGGTGAGATGGCATTTACCGCATTAGTAACCTGTCCCCATGCCAAGACTTTTTTTATCTTTGACATTCCGCCTGAAAAAGCAGCAAACAAAACTGTCTTATAACATTGTACCTCATTTAAAAGCACTTCCATTTCTTTGTCTTTGAAGTTTTTTTTTTCTTTCCTCTCTTCACGGGATCCATGATAACGGTTCCAGGACATAAAAGATTGGATGACCAATAACTTTCTTTTACTAAATTCAGATAAGACAGAGATATTACTTATTGGCCCAAAAACCAGCACACAACAGCTTTCACAATTCAGCTTGCGCTTAGAAGGATGTACTGTTATTACCAGCTCAGCAGTAAAAGATCTGGGAGTAATATTAGACAGTAACTTGTCTTTTGAAAATCACATTTCAAATATCACAAAAACAGCCTTTTTCCATCTTCGAAATATTGCTAAACTTAGGAACATCTTATCCGTATCTGATGCAGAAAAACTAGTTCATGCATTCATGACCTCCAGACTGGACTATTGTAATGCATTACTAGGTGGTTGTCCTGCATCCTCAATAAACAAGCTTCAGTTAGTCCAAAATGCAGCTGCCAGGGTTCTCACTAGATCCAGAAAATATGATCATATAACCCCAATATTATCATCCCTGCACTGGCTACCTGTTCAGTTTAGAATAAATTACAAAATAGTATTACTTACATACAAGGCCTTAAATGGTTTAGCTCCCACATACCTAACCAGTCTTCTGATACGCTACAATCCACCACGCGCCTTAAGATCACAAAACTCCGGACTTCTGGTAGTTCCCAGAATTTCAAAATCTACAAAAGGGGGTAGGGCTTTTTCATATTTAGCTCCAAAGCTTTGGAATAGCCTTCCAGACAGTGTTCGGGGAGCAGACACGGTTTCTCAGTTCAAAAGTAGACTCAAGACGCATCTTTTTAATCTGGCATACACATAACTCATCCCAGTACTCATACTCCAGTACACCTATACCGAATGGCAACTACGCTAATTCTCCCCATCTGTTCTGTATTTCTCTACCCATCCCGAGGCATCGGGAGATTTTGCCAGCTTCAGTAGACAAAGGCCGACCCTGCGAGGTTCCTGAGGCATCCAGAGAAGGACCAGCTCCAACTGGATTCAGCTTTATGATGGTTGGAGCTACACATGCTGCTCCTGTGCTTCCAGTGATCCAGACCTCATCTGCCCTCTGCACCTACTGACTCGTCCCTATGCTGAACTGGTCTTCATGACAATTTAAATAATTTCTGTCATATTGAATTTTCACCTGCACAACACACAAGATGTTATATCATTTCTATCTGTTATCGCCCAAATGAGGATGGGTTCCCTGTTGAGTCTGGTTCCTCTCAAGGTTTCTTCCTAATGCCATCTCAGGGAGTTTTTCCTTGCCACCGTCGCCGTCACCCTTGGCTTGCTCATCAGAGACATTTCATTCATTCATCTCATTATTATCTGCACATTTTTCTCACACATCCACACTTCCAATTATTTTCTTTTCTATAATTATTATTATTATTTGTTTTTATTTATTTATTTTCTATTATAATTTTATTTATTTATTTATTACTTTATATATTCTATATATATATAAATGTTTTTTTTTTTTTTTTTTTTTTTTTTTTTGTTAAATTTCTTAAATTTGTGTGAAGCTGCTTTGAGACAATGACCATTGTTAAAAGCGCTATATAAATAAAATTGAATTGAATTGAATTGAATATAGTGCCCTGGCGGCATTGGGTTTTTATAAAGAAGGTTGTTTGCCAAATAAGGTCATTTGAGGGCATTTCTGTATGCAAATTTTAATTACTATGCACACGCACACAATTTAGAAGGAGTGCGATTCATCATCAGTCATTTCGTACAGCTGTGCGTACTCACGTTTGATAACTCCCAACTTTCTTGTGCTTACGGCTGTTGGTATACGCACTAGTTTAGAACTTGTTTTACGCACGCTTGATAAATGAGACCCCAGGAGTCTATCCCAGGAGGTTTAGGGCATGAGACGTGGTACAGCCAATCCATCGCAGGGCATACACATACACACACTCACACACACCCTACAGGCAATTTGGGAACGGCAATTAACCTAACCTCCATATCTTTGGACTGTGGGTGGAAGCTGGAGTACCCGGAGGAAACCACCAAGCACGGGGAGAACATGCAAACTCCATGCACACAGAGACGGGAATCGATTCTGGCTGGGAATTGAACCCAGACCCTGGAGGTGCAAGTGCTAACCACTACACCATCTACCATCAGCTACCACCATCTACACCACTACGCCTATAATCTTTATGAGCAAAATTCACATGATAAATATGGCACAATAGGAAACAAAATTAATAAAATTCGCAAATTCTTAAGTGCAAGACATTACAAATGCAGCATGACGCCACACTGAGGAAAATAATTTTAGGAAAATAATGTTCATATGGCCAGTACAGTTCCAGAGATTTGTACAATCTATGTAAAGTTTCTTTTAAGCATTATTATTATTATTATTATTATTATTACTGTTGCTGTTTTAGTTCTTATTTTAACCACAACAATGTTAATTCATTCCTTACCGTGTATGTATATCTTTGCTAATCACAGCTTTGTTTCCATGGTCTGTCCTCTTATCATCTTATTTTAGCTATAGATTTTTGTAAGATTTGGTAGAATATACAGTATAATAATCCCATTTCCCTGCTGCAGTTTGTATTAATTTAAACTAAACACAAATGGCTCCAACAAAATATTTTTATTTGAGCATTTAATACATAAAATAGGTTTTTATTTGATCACTTGATTAAGTGTTAACACAAATTATACTACGCAGAAATAAGCTATAATTGGTAAGAATGATGTCTGTATGTCTATGGCAGATTAAAGTCTATGGCAGCTCAAAGATTTCATGAGTTTCATCCGTGCTAAGACTTTGGACCCTAGTTTGTTGGCTTGTGATTTCAAACTTGATTCCACTGGCTTTTCTTCTCTAAGAAGTAAACAGACAAGATATATAATTTTAGAAAAAATGATGGAATTGTAATTGACATTTGTTGTTGTTTTATTTTTTTTAAGTACATACTATAGTTTACAACTGTAAGAAAACATGCTATGATTTAATTACCTACCTGTCATCCTTAATGGGATCGTCTGTCAGTGTTTTAGATAGTGACATTTCAAAGGCCTCAAACTTAGCTTGAACCATGTCAGGATTAAGACTGACTCCTACACCTTCAGCCCTGTTGGGAGAACACACTCCATTAAATGCATTTTTTTTAATGCTTGCAGTTCCCAAAATCTTTTTTTATACACTCCTTTCTCATCCATCACTATGGAGGCAGTCAAATACTTCCAGTTTGATAAAGTGAAAGTGAATGGGAGGTAACAAAAATTTAGCTGATTCTTGATCAAGGCAAACTTTAAAATCACTACAGGCCCTTCTCAAAAAATTAGCATATTGTGATAAAGTTCATTATTTTCTGTAATGTACTGATAAACATTAGACTTTCATATATTTTAGATTCATTACACACAAACTGAAGTAGTTCAAGCCTTTGATTGTTTTAATATTGATGATTGTGGCATACAGCTCATGAAAACCCAAAATCCCTATCTCAAAAAATTAGCATATCATGAAAAGGTTCTCTAAACGAGCTATTAACCTAATCATCTGAATCAACTAATTAACTCTAAACACCTGCAAAAGATTCCTGAGGCTTTTAAAAACTCCCAGCCTGGTTCATTACTCAAAACCGCAATCATGGGTAAGACTGCCAACCTGACTGCTGTCCAGAAGGCCATCATTGACACCCTCAAGCAAGAGGGTAAGACACAGAAAGACATTTCTGAACGAATAGGCTGTTCCCAGAGTGCTGCATCAAGGCACCTCAGTGGGAAGTCTGTGGGAAGGAAAAAGTGTGGCAGAAAACGCTGCACAACGAGAAGAGGTGACCGGCCCTGAGGAAGATTGTGGAGAAGGACCGATTCCAGACCTTGGGGGACCTGCGGAAGCAGTGGACTGAGTCTGGAGTAGAAACATCCAGAGCCACCGTGTACAGGCGTGTGCAGGAAATGGGCTACAGGTCACAAATTTTGCATGTCATTCGGAAATCAAGGTGCCAGAGTCTGGAGGAAGACTGGGGAGAGGGAAATGCCAAAATGCCTGAAGTCCAGTGTCAAGTACCCACAGTCAGTGATGGTCTGGGGTGCCATGTCAGCTGCTGGTGTTGGTCCACTGTGTTTTATCAAGGGCAGGCTCAATACAGCTAGCTATCAGGAGATTTTGGAGCACTTCATGCTTCCATCTGCTGAAAAGCTTTATGGAGATGAAGATTTCATTTTTCAGCACGACCTGGCACCTGCTCACAGTGCCAAAACCACTGGTAAATGGTTTACTGACCATGGTATTACTGTGCTCAATTGGCCTGCCAACTCTCCTGACCTGAACCCCATAGAGAATCTGTGAGATATTGTGAAGAGAAAGTTGAGAGACACAAGACACAAGAATCTGCAAAAGGATTCCCGACCAAGTATTGAGTGCAGAACTGAACATAATTATTTGAAGGTTGACTTTTTTTGTATCAAAAACACTTTTCTTTTATTGGTCGGATGAAATATGCTAATTTTTTGAGATAGGGATTTTGGGTTTTCATGAGCTGTATGCCACAATCATCAATATTAAAACAATAAAAGGCTTGAACTACTTCAGTTTGTGTGTAATGAATCTAAAATATATGAAAGTCTAATGTTTATCAGTACATTACAGAAAATAATGAACTTTATCACAATACGCAAATTTTTTGAGAAGGACCTGTATGTGCTAGTCACACACTTGATCTAATACTAAGACTCAGATTAAAATATGGTCACATTTTGATAATCTAAAGAAGCAGCATTTATGAAATTGATCATTCAGGATTTAGGCCACAGAGACAGTACTGAGAAAAGTGTTACAAGACCAATTACTGGCCTTTATTTAAAAAAAATGTGTCCACTGTACTTCAGCCCCAGGATCAAACCAAAATGTAGTAAACGAAGTTGGATACAGAAATTGAACAAGATAATGATACCATAAGTGGCATGAAAAAAGTTTGTTAGAAATGTGAGGAGAGAGAGAAAAGCAAAGATTAAAGTAGTCTTGTACTGTAGTATACTGACAAACCAAATACAGTAGTTTCAGTTAGCTTTCCAATTACTTTGGAACTTAGCAAATAAAGGTCTTTTAAAAAATGGCTGAAATGGTTAAATAGTTAATGTAATACTCCCTTTGAAATAAATCTGAAGATTCAATACTTCAATCGTCTTGAATTCAATTCAGTTTTATTTGTATAGCGCTTTTAACAATTGACATTGTCTCAAAACAGCTTTACACAATCAAAAGAATTATTTAAGTTTGTATGGAATGTGAATGTGTATGAATCAAAAATGTTCAGATAGTCCCTGATGAACAAGCCCGAGGGCGACAGTGGCAAGGAAAAACTCCCTGAGTGTTAAATGTTTATGTTTAATGTTAATTTATTGTGGTGGTACAGAGTCAGAAATTCTGTCACTGTCTAAATTCTTACTGACTTAACTGCAACTTACGGCTTGCAATATTTGTGTCATTTCCACTCCATAAGTAACATTAATGAAATTATTTCTAGTAGTCTTGGGAATGATGTAATTACTGGTTTAATTTAGATTTTGGATGCCTTAAAAATAGGGTATATTTCACCCAGAGTTACCGTGCTGACTGTTTTTACACCTTATAGCCTGTCTACTTAAGGTCACTAGTACCAACCTCCTTGTGAGGCCCTTTAGATTCTGATCTCAGATAGGTGAGTGGAAATTTTGTACAAACTCACTTTCTCAAGGTCTCTGTGATATATATATATACACACTCACCTAAAGGATTATTAGAAACACCTGTTCAATTAGTCATTAATGCAATTATCTAATCAACCAATCACATGACAGTTGCTTCAATGCATTTACGGGTGTGGTCCTGGTCAAGACAATCTCCTGAACTCCAAACTGAATGTCAGAATGGGAAAGAAAGGTGATATAAGCAATTTTGAGCACGGCATGGTTGTTGGTGCCAGACAGACCGGTCTGGGTATTTCACAATCTGCTCAGATTTTCACCCACAACCATTTCTAGGGTTTACAAAGAATGGTGTGAAAAGGGAAAAACATCCAGTATGCGGCAGTCCTGTGGGTGAAAATGCCTTGTTGATGCTCGAGGTCAGAGGAGAATGGGCTGACTGATTCAAGCTGATAGAAGAGCAACTTTAACTGAAATAACCACTCGTTACAACCGAGGTATGCAGTAAAGCATTTGTGAAGCCACAACACGTACAACCTTGAGGCGGATGGGCTACAACAGTAGAAGACCCCACCGGGTACCACTCATCTCCACTACAAATAGGAAAAAGTGGCTACAATTTGCACGAGCTCACTGAGCTGGACAGTTGAAGACTGGAAAAATGTTGCCTGGTCTGATGAGTCTGAACATTGAACATGACAATGAGTTCACTGGACTAAAATGACCCCCACAGTCACCAGATCTCAACCCAATAGAGCATCTTTGGGATGTGGTGGAACGGGAGCTTCGTGCCCTGGATGTGCATCCCACAAATCTCCATCAACTGCAAGATGCTATCCTATCAATATGGGCCAACATTTCTAAATAATGCTTTCAGCACCTTGTTAAATCAACGCCACGTAGAAATAAGGCAGTTCTGAAGGCGCAAGGGGGTCAAACACCGTATTAGTCTGGTGTTCCTAATAATCCTTTAGGTGAGTGTATATATAATAAAAAAAATTTTAATAATGTAAACTGCTTTTTCAACAGCTCCAGACGGTTTAAATGATATCACACATCTATTTTAGAACTTTTCTGCTACAGATTTTATATTTTAACTTTTAATAGTTAAAAATTATCTCATAGTTTACTGAATTAAAATGTGAACTTATGCTATGCATTTCTCCAAAATGTGTAAAAAGTAATAAAAGTATGGGTTAATTATAGCTTACTCTCCAAATGAAATTTCTTCTCTCATGTTTTCAGGAAGGTCTTTCATTGATGGTGGGGCTTCCAGGGGCAGCAGCAAATCACTGAAAGGATCACACCTGCATATAGAAACAATAAACACGTACTTAAATTCAAGTCATGATTTAGCAGAAAATGTGATTGTATGTCTCAGGGTTAAACATTTTTACATTTGATAATCACGTCACGCCATTTAGTTTTTCCCCAAAACATACACAGTAAATACACAAGACAAAATATACACAGGATAGTGCACACTAACTACTGTAACTACACAAGCCAGCAGAACAGTCTGGGAGTTTATTATGTAAAATACATTTTCAACTGTTTTATTCTTGGACTAGTGGCACATGTAGTTTATGAATGAAAGGCATGAAGGCATGCTAAGCGATTAAGGTTAGAGTTGGGAGCAAAGTTGGAAGTCACTGATTTTCACAGACAGATTTTCAACATTTTAGAAATTTTAGTGTGAGTGTGTGTGTGCTGGCTTGTGTGTGTATGTTTGTGTGTACTCTTACATTCGTGGGCTCTGACTGCTTGTTTGTGCTGGAACAAAGGAAACAG
The DNA here is from genome assembly GCA_030522415.1 of Channallabes apus. Taxonomy (NCBI): domain Eukaryota; kingdom Metazoa; phylum Chordata; class Actinopteri; order Siluriformes; family Clariidae; genus Channallabes; species Channallabes apus. Next base: position 23,391,472 of record CM060124.1, on the reverse strand, counting down.
TATTTAAATCCAGACAGGAAAACTCCTTCCAAAGCATGGTCCCTTTTATAATGTCCTGCAGGGTGCATCACAAAAAAATACTTATTTATTAATTTTTTTATGCTTAATGAAGTAATATACTACCTAAAAAGATTATTATATACAATAAAGCAGAGCTCATTTAATGCAAAAGCTAACATCATGAATGCAGCCAAACAGAGCTGTCCACAACGCCACAAATTTCAGGTTCCTTTAGGGTGTTAAATCAAAAATATTTGCTCATTTGTCATGACAGAAGTTACAGTCAGGTTGGTTGGCTTCCTTGCTCAGATACACATTTTCATTTCAGTTCAAACATATTCTATAGTCAGGACATTGAGTTTCCTGCCCTGCTGAAAGACCTAGTTCTGACCATGTTTTAACTTTTTGGTTCATGTCTTGCTTCAAGCATCCACATGATCTATTTTCCAGGGTACATCAGAGAGATGTCCTCATAGTCCTGTTTCAAACATTACACCCTAAAACATTCTGGAGAAAATTCCATACTTCAAAGCTGGGAGTGTTCTTGTGATTTTAAAGCCTTATATTTAATCTTTATTATAATTTAAGGCACAGATCAAAATGGCCAATAATGTTAAAAATTAGTTTGCCTGACCAGCAACATTCTCTCTATAAGACTGAAGATCATCTGCAAAATTCAATCTGGCTGGTTATGAAGGACTTACTGTAGTGTAGGGGGTCCTAGTATAAGCCTACTGTATTTGCAGTGATGATGTATTTTTTTTTAATACATATTTTTGTACCCGATGCTTGCATCTCATTCACGAGCTCCTTTATTTGTTGAGTTGGGGTTCAGTTTAACTTCCTGCATACTGCATGTAAAGTTTTCTACTTTATTCACATCAAGGTAATTTGAATTCAATTAACTTCTTATAATTTAATTCACTATATTGAGCTGCCAAAAGAACATGAAATGTGTGAAGTTGTTATTACTATGTAGACTTACAGTATATACTGTACTGTAAACTCTTGACCTGAATTATACATAGAAATGTGGCTGAAAAACATAACAGACTGAGCTAGTTTTTCTAGTGTATTATTTGGTATTTAGTGATCTTTCAATTTTCCTAACATCTGATGATGATGATGATGATTATTATTATAGATTTCCAAGTAATTATTAACATTAATAATTATGTATTCCAACATGGCTTATACTCAAAATATAAACAATTTCCTCCCTCCATTAAGACAAGTAAAAGCTGTTACAGCTGCTTGCCTCTCTGTCTAAACTCTTCTTTGGAGTGCTATTGTTATGTTCTACAACGTGATCACTGCAGATGATGTGTCTTGTAAGTGGACAAAGGTGGAACTCTGGGTCACTCTCCAGATATGAAGGGGTTGGTTTGAAGGCACACACACCCGGGGCAGGGTTCTGAAGTAAACAAGGACATAATAAGCTGTAAGCATAAGATGTAAACATGATAAACTCACACAATAATGAGCAAAAATTAGTTAAAATGTACAGTATTGTACTATACAGTAGCTCAGTTTTGGCACTAAAGACTTAATTGTCAAGCTTGTCTCAAAAACTGCTTAAAATAGTGTTAAAATGCATTCAATGCCTTTACACTGGTTAAATAGAGATAAAATAAAAATTAAGGTAAGTATTTACAAAGATCCTGAGAGGGTGGGCATTTTTTGGATGTAACACATTATGAGGAGCCTTGAAACACAGCACAGGGCTGAGGTCTGGCTTTGCTCTCTTTTCTTCTTGTAGCTGCTCCTCCTTGCAGGTATTTAAATCAGGAAACATCATGGGCAGGAGTTCATTCTGTAAAATGCACAGCAAAAATGTCAAACTAACAATGCAAACTAAACTAGGTTGAAAGGAATATCATTATTGAATGCAACTAACTGTGTTACTGTACCTGTGCTCCTGTGCGCAACAGCCTACGTTTTTGGTTTTGGGTACAAAAGGCTTTGGAATCGTACACAGTTACTTCCTGATAGCCCATCAACTTAAACTGCTGAGGAACCTGGTGAGGTAACCATTAATACCAAAGTTTCAGTGCATACAATTTTCTTTTTCCTAGTGACGTTACTGAATCAGCTGAGAAACTGTACTCAGCCTAGATAAGCAACATTCGTAGAAAAAAACCTTATGCTACTGTACAGACCTTAAAGTCTCAACATTTCTAAACAATCCTTCTCACTTTATAATGGCACATTTAAAGTTGTTTGGAGATGAAAATATAATTGTTCATGCTTCCAAGAACTGCTTCTCTGAGGTCATTGCTGATGTCCTTCTTTCTTGGCACAGTTTAGACATAACGCCCTTGAGGCTCAAAGAATCCTCTCTAGAACTGCAGAACTGTTTCTTCTTTTCCCAAAATACTGTATGCTGTATATATTTATTTCCAAGGATAGGGTACCTTTAGATTAAAATATGGAATGGTCCAAGTCAAATCTTCTTCAGTCAGCGCCACATGAACTTTTCCAATCACCTTACTTGTCTAAAAAAAAAAAAAAAAAAAAAAAAAAAAAGAGAGATGGGACATCATTTATTAGGTTTGTAATAAACAGAACCTGATCACTGAATTTTCTGTATTGATACGAAAATATGTCCAAAATGCTTAATGCAACTTCTGATGCATCTGCAAATAAATATCGATAAATAAATCAACATTAGTCTCATTAGTCAAAAAGACAATTGCAATACTCTTATTTACAGTGGTGTGAAAAACTATTTGCCCCCTTCCTGATTTCTTATTCTTTTGCATGATTGTCACACTTAAATGTTTCTGCTCATCAAAAACCGTTAACTATTAGTCAAAGATAACATAATTGAACACAAAATGCAGTTTTTAAATGAAGGTTTACGTTATTAAGGGAGAAAAAAAACTCAAAATCTACATGGCCTTGTGTGAAAAAGTGATTGCCCCCCTTGTTAAAAAAATAACTTAACTGTGGTTTATCACACCTGAGTTCAATTTCTGTAGTCACCCCCAGGCCTGATTACTGCCACACCTGTTTCAATCAAGAAATCACTTAAATAGGAGCTACCTGACACAGAGAAGTAGACCAAAAGCACCTCAAAAGCTAGACATCATGCCAAGATCCAAAGAAATTCAGGAACAAATGAGAACAAAAGTAATTGAGATCTATCAGTCTGGTAAAGGTTATAAAGCCATTTCTAAAGCTTTGGGACTCCAGCGAACCACAGTGAGAGCCATTATCCACAAATGGCAAAAACATGGAACAGTGGTGAACCTTCCCAGGAGTGGCCGGCCGACCAAAATTACCCCAAGAGCGCAGAGACGACTCATCCGAGAGGCCACAAAAGACCCCAGGACAACATCTAAAGAACTGCAGGCCTCACTTCCCTCAATTAAGGTCAGTGTTCACGACTCCACCATAAGAAAGAGACTGGGCAAAAACGGCCTGCATGGCAGATTTCGAAGGCGCAAACCACTTTTAAGCAAAAAGAACATTAAGGCTCGTCTCAATTTTGCTAAAAAACATCTCAATGATTGCCAAGACTTTTGGGAAAATACCTTGTGGACCGACGAGACAAAAGTTGAACTTTTTGGAAGGTGCGTGTCCCGTTACATCTGGCGTAAAAGTAACACAGCATTTCAGAAAAAGAACATCATACCAACAGTAAAATATGGTGGTGGTAGTGTGATGGTCTGGGGTTGTTTTGCTGCTTCAGGACCTGGAAGGCTTGCTGTGATAGATGGAACCATGAATTCTACTGTCTACCAAAAAATCCTGAAGGAGAATGTCCGGCCATCTGTTCATCAACTCAAGCTGAAGCGATCTTGGGTGCTGCAGCAGGACAATGACCCAAAACACACCAGCAAATCCACCTCTGAATGGCTGAAGAAAAACAAAATGAAGACTTTGGAGTGGCCTAGTCAAAGTCCTGACCTGAATCCTATTGAGATGTTGTGGCATGACCTTAAAAAGGCGGTTCATGCTAGAAAACCCTCAAATAAAGCTGAATTACAACAATTCTGCAAAGATAAGTGGGCCAAAATTCCTCCAGAGCGCTGTAAAAGACTCGTTGCAAGTTATCGCAAACGCTTGATTGCAGTTATTGCTGCTAAGGGTGGCCCAACCAGTTATTAGGTTCAGGGGGCAATTACTTTTTCACACAGGGCCATGTAGGTTTGGATTTTTTTTCTCCCTAAATAATAAAACCCCTCATTTAAAAACTGCATTTTGTGTTTACTTGTGTTATCTTTGACTAATAGTTAAATGTGTTTGATGATCAGAAACATTTTGTGTGACAAACATGCAAAAGAATAAGGAATCAGGAGGGGGGCAAATAGTTTTTCACACCACTGTATGTACTGTATAACATATAGTGGCTATAAAAAGTCTCCTCCATTAAATTGTAATAGCTTTTGGTAAAGTAACAAAAAATAAAAACCCATATATATCATTTGATCACTTTCCATCTTAACTGTAATTAAGCAACTAACACACAAAAAAATAAAAAAATTTAATAAAAAATCTCGCTGTGCATGTAACATTTCACGTTTCACATTTTTAATAGAGCATGTGACCCTTCACAAAATAAACCATTTAAATTCAAACTTATTTAAAAAATTTATTATCAACTTCAAATACAGGTAATCTTTCTGGGGATCATTCATATTGTAACTCTTGACATCTTCTTGGAATCCAAAACATGAAATGTACCATGGAACATGATGAAGGCCATCATTAATGAGTGGAAAAAATGTTGCACCACATTGAATTTACCAAAAACATGATGTCCTTATAAATTACACAATAGGACAAGGCAAAAAGTTCATCAGGGAGGATACATGTAAAAAAAGTACTGTTTACTCCAGTTATCTGGTATATCCAGATTTCTCCTATTGTGTATGAGAGGGTGGCTGCGTCACACATTAAACACATACAGTACACACAATCACCCCAAGTCATGTGAAATGTGAAGTCCCAAATGTGTTATGGCCTGATGAGACACGGGTAGAACATTTTGCACATAATTCTGGTTTTCTCTATTGCTACAGTATAAAGGTACCACAAGTTCCTCCGGGGGGTTTGGAGATGGAGAGATGGGTGATGTCAGGCGCAACAGCTTTTCTGGTAACTGATGTATTTTTTTTTTCTCTTCAGAATCCCCTAAAACAAGAGATTTGAGAGAAACATAGGGAGCATAGTGTAAAATACACAAACCAAGCACATTTTAGGAAAGTGTTGAAACATTTGGAATGTGATGTCCCCATACAGTACACGCCATACACACACACACACACACACACACACACACACACACACACACAAATCCTGCATTTAATTACAGTTTTATTCCATTCATTCAAAGGCTTCATTAGTGTGAGAATGAAGTAGCCTCCAAATCATATACAAGTATTGTGTGTGTGTGTGTGTGTGTGTAGGTTGTAGGTGTGTGTGTGTGTGTGTGTGTGTAGGTTGTAGGTGTGTGTGTGTGTAGGTTGTAGGTGTGTGTGTGTGTGTGTGTGTGTGTGTGAGTGTGTGTGTGTGTGTAGGTTGTAGGTGTGTGTGTGTGTGTGTGTGTGGGTGTGTAGGTTGTAGGTGTGTGTGTGTGTGTGTAGGTTGTAGGTGTGTGTGTGTGTAGGTTGTAGGTGTGTGTGTGTGTGTAGGTTGTAGGTGTGTGTGTAGGTTGTAGGTGTGTGTGTGTAAGTAGTTTTGAAACCAGTACTTTTAAACTTTTACTTAAGTAAAAAGCTTGGGCTGATACTTCAACTTCTAAAGAAGTATTTTTGAACCCTAGTATCTATACTTCTACTCAAGTAATGAATGTGAATACTTTTGACACCACTGACTGTAGGTGTGTGTGTGTGTGTGTGTGTGTGTGTGTACTGTAGGTGTGTGTGTGTGTGTGTGTACTGTAGGTGTGTGTGTGTGTGTGTGTACTGTAGTGTGTGTGTGTGTGTACTGTAGTGTGTGTGTGTGTGTGTGTGTGTGTAGGTTGTAGGTGTGTGTGTGTACTGTAGGTGTAGGTGTGTGTGTGTGTGTGTACTGTAGGTGTGTGTACTGTAGGTGTGTGTGTGTGTGTGTGTGTGTGTGTGTGTGTACTGTGGGTGTGTGTGTGTGTGTACTGTGGGTGTGTGTGTGTGTGTGTACTGTAGTGTGTGTGTGTGTGTACTGTAGTGTGTGTGTGTGTGTGTGTGTGTAGGTTGTAGGTGTGTGTGTGTACTGTAGGTGTAGGTGTGTGTGTGTGTGTGTACTGTAGGTGTGTGTACTGTAGGTGTGTGTGTGTGTGTGTGTGTGTGTGTGTGTGTGTGTGTACTGTAGGTGTAGGTGTGTGTGTGTGTGTGTGTGTGTGTGTGTGTGTGAGTTCTGCAGGCATTGCGTTAGATAAGCAGAGAGTCGTGTAGTATTTGAAGCAGTAGGGGTGTGTGTGTGTGTGTGTGTGTGTAGGTTGTAGGTGTGTGTGTAGGTTGTAGGTGTGTGTGTGTGTGTGTGTGTGTGTGTGTGTGTGTGTGTGTGTGAGTCGTGTAGTATTTGAAGCAGTAATATCGTCACTTGCTGGCTATTTTGCACAATTGCATGATTTTCCTTTTCCAAACCATTTAGCAAGTTTTTGAGATCAGAGATGGTAACGATTGCAGAGAGCAACGAAGCGTCCCGTATACATCTTTCCCACGACTGTACGGCTACTGTGAGCTAAGGCTTGGCACTTTTGATAAATACATTTAAAGGTAAGCATTTCTTTTACAATTGTAAATGGATGACTTCTCCTTTCACTTGAGTAGTATTTTACCTAAGGTATCTCTATTTTTACTCAAGCAAAGGATGTGTGTACTTTGCCCGTGTGCACAGCTGCATGACATATTGTCTGAAACAGCCAATCAGAAATAACTTTCTCCACAATATTCCTTCAGCACAGTTTGATTTAGGGTCAGAGATAACCCACTACCTTTACTGTGCAGTAATGTTGTTGGTACTTATGGGAATCTAGCCAGGCTGCAATACATTATTAAATGCATTTATTATGTATATTTAATTAAATGTGGAAATATTTCTTTTTGATAATTCGTCTTTTCATATTTCTACAGTTGTATACAAAAGGATGCACTTTTTTGGATTACATTACATTACATTACTTTTTTTCTTTGTTTCTTTATTTCTGTAAACTTTTCTGCAAAAATGTTTATGTATTACAAAAAGTACATTTTAAAAAAAGTGATACAGATGTACACATTAAACAGGACACAAATTGCTCTACTGCTTGAACTGCCAGATGAAACACAAATTTCGGGTAAAAAAAAAAGTCTTCATATGACAAAATGTCCTAATAGAAAGTCAAAAACTCATTTCTCTCACCATTTTTGTTTCCTTCTCTGACTTGCACCTTGCCAATGGAACCTTTTTCTCCCAATAGACGTAGTCTCTTATCCATACGAATTTGCAGAATAACCTAAACAAATAACACGATGAGTATTTTGTGGCTTCTAATAACCTGGTACTTTTTAATAAAGATAATCTAAAAGCCTCATTTGTTCCTTTGTATGGGTTACAGGGTATATTTTAATAAGTAGAAAACTACTTATATAAATGCCATACATTATCAGCTAAAGCTAAATTAAGAGATCTATAAACCAAACCAAAATACAGTTTAAATACATTTCTTACTCAATACTACTGTAATCCAAAATATCACAAGCATATAAGCGATGATGTAAAGGATTAAATTATAGTTCCTAAAATGGCAAAAATAAACTACCTCACCTTACGAACAATTTGTTGGAAGAGCCTAAGCACACGCCTTCTGACCTCCAGTTGGCCACTACCATAAATGTTGAACACAGGAGTGGAATCAGGCCACTGCAACCCAAATGACTATGATTATGTTCAGGCTTTGGGAAATGTAATGTGGAGTGGCATATCCAAATACTTGGTATTATAAGTTATTATTAGGATGCTTTCACACGTGTAATTCTGATTGCTGAGAAAAAAATATATACTTCGGCTTCATGTGTTATTTGGTTTGGTTACAAGAAAAGAAAAAGTAAACTTCAAATCATAACAATCACCCAAGCACAATTAAATATTTAGAGAAATATTTAGAGAAATAAGTAGCTTAAAACATCACTTTCACTCACTTCTCAATGGAGATCTAATTCTCATTTAGCTCCGGCCCAGTTTGCAACCCCAAATTGGCAAACAGTCAGGTCCATAAATGTTTAGACATAATTGTAGTATTTTTGCCTCTGTACATCACCATGATCAAACTAGTATGAAGGATTGAAACTTTGCAGTCACTGACAACCTGAAGTCTGGGACTCGTGGACATCAAATGCTGTGTTTCCTGCTGCTTTAACAAGTCTTTCCTTTAAACACATTCAGTTGCTGATTATCTGTACATTTTTTCTTTTTCTCCAATAAGTGAAAAACTGACAGAGCATTGCATTACTTAGCCTGGGTGGTAAGTGGTATGTTAGTGGTATGTTTGTGTCATTACCTATTTGTACTGTGAAGGGCTGTCTAAGCAGTTTTGTAGCATTTGACTTACTCTGAGCAAAATATGATACCGTAGCTCCAAAGACTAGAGAATTCATCCTGATACTTCTTGCAGCAGTCAAACCAGTAAACACCAGTGAGCCAGTCTCATTGGTAGCCATACACACTCACGCCATAACATGAGGAGATCATAAATTCCAAAAGACAACATCAGGCGATCACAACAGAACCAAACCCCCTTCCCTCCGCAGATAAAGAATGGCTTTCTGGACTGAAAGAAAATAACCCCTCTAGAGAACTATATTCTTTACATAGATAAGAGAAGAACTTTATCTTAACTTTATCATTGTTTGCAGTTGAACATGTATATACTTTCATATACGAATGTGTGTAACCCTATATATTTTGGATTCTCAGGAATTGTTGATTTGAGCAGACATCCTACTGTAGTTCTGTTGGATTCAAGTGCCAATTCATCTGTCCCATGCCGATGCCCAGTGTTAATACAGCTTCTGTATAAAAAGGCCAGACAAAAGGTTTTGTTGGAGATGACTGGCACCACAACGTGGCACTCTGGAGTAGCGTCTTGGTGTTATATCAGTGATAACCACTAGAGGGCCTATAGATATTCATAGAGAGACTTAAGATGTATGTTTTGCACATTCTCTCTGTCTTGCATTCTTTGTTTTTTGTTATTACTCCCTATAAATCTCCTGTTGTCTACACTCCTGTCTTAGGTCCTGTTATTATATCATCTTTTAGCACACAGTAATTACACTTTCACAATGATACGCCTATGTTCGTCGGAGTGTTTTGGATTTTGTGAAGGGGTTTTCTTCACCAAAAAAGAATTCCACAATCATCCATGACAGTTGTCTTTTGGTGCCTTTGGGCAAGGGCATAACTTCGAGTTCAACATCGGGGGGGGGTTGAGATCTCCTGCACTTTACCTGCAGTTACTACAGTGTGCAAAGAATGGGTTGGACACAACCAAGTGTCACACGGGGCTTGTCATCCCCGTGAGCAAATCATCTGCCTCCATCTAACCCTATCCTCTGCATCCTCTTCTCTCACACCAACTAACTTCATGTCCTCTCTCACTGCATCCATAAATCTCCTCTTTGGTCTTCCTCTAGACCTTCTGCCTGGTAGTTCCAACCTCAGCATCCTTCTACCGATATATTCACCTTCTCTCCTCTGAACATGTCCAAACCACCTCAATCTGGCCTCTCTGACTTTATCTCCAAATCATCTCACATGGGTTGTCCCTCTGATGGACTCATTCTTGATCCTATCCATTCTTGTCACTCCCAAGGAGAACCTCAACATCTTCAGCTCTTCTACCTCCTGTCTTTTCCTCAGTGCCGCTGTCTCTAAGCCGTAGACCATCACTGGTCTCACCACTGTCCTGTACACCTTTCCTTAAAAAACATTATTGTTCTGAAATGTAAAAAATTTATGTAAACTTGTGTAAAAACATTTGACTTATACTGTACTGACTGTGTGTCTTTGCTGACCCAGACTTCAGGTAGTCAGTGACTCTTAAAGCTTTTTCAGCTTTTTTAAATAATTAAGGCTGAAAGTCTTCAATCATATATTGATTACCTCAACTCAAGTCCAATGAGAGGCAAAAAAATACAATACAAAAATGTCCAAGTACTTACAGATCTGACTTTATGTAAAAGTGGCTGTTGATTTGTTTTTCCTCAGTAGTTACCTGTCCTGAGCAGCGCACAACACGATGAGATGATAGTTTTGTAGTCTGGGCAATATTTATCTCTCTGCCACCAATGTCTTTTTTTATCTAAAACACACAAATAAAAAAGATTGAATCACATTGTTTAAACATAAAAACATATATATATATATATATATATATATACAGCAGGTTTATAAAAACAAAAACATGAAACCACTTATTAATACATAAGTTACATGTTTAATACATAAACACATTTGTTACTGAACATTAACGCCGTGGTAAATGAAAAAAGAAAGTACCATGTACTCAGAAGCTGCAACTTCCTGTTTCTTCAGAATCTTTATTTTCTGTTCTGCTGAGAAAAAATCATCACCTAACTGCACCTGCCTAAAGAAACGACATCAAATTCTACAAGCTCCAGTAAAACTGCTTTCGGTTACATTATTATACTAAACACATTAGATTCTGTACACATACAGCACCAGTCAAAAGTTTGGACACAAGTTTACATGGTACTGTACTGTAGCCCTACATGTCTGTATGTAAATATTTGACGTACCACTGAAGATGATTAGCTCTGTCTTTTTGGACATTTCCTTGAACTTGGTTTTCAAATGCAGCCTCTTTCATCTCTCTTGTCTGGTACGCAGTCTTGGTATGGGACATGGCTTTAATGAATTTAACAAATTTTAATATTTTTTAATAGTAAATGTTGGTAAAAAAAAATAAAAAATTAATTAATAATAACCTCCACCTGAGTAGCTGTAATGTGTCCCGTTTCTCCAGAATTAAATCACATAATTGAAATCATTCTCCCTTGGTTACTATGAATGCCTGTTACCATGGTTTTTACTCTCAAACTTTTCATTACATTTTTATGACCATTAAATTGAAAAGTCACTTTTTCTGCAGCAACCATAACGTTCTCTATTCATGTGCATGCAGACTGTCCTTTTGGTCTCAAGAACTGTAAATCACTAGATCACTGTGCTTACATCTTACAGCTTCAGTAATTATACTGCACAAAAGAGTTCGACTGAATGCTGGACAAATATTTCCCTTGAAAAAAGGTCTGCAAATGAATAAATATCGGGCCTTTTATTAACAGAATGCAAAATGTTGTATTTTTTGCCAACAATTTTCATAGAGCTGAGATGTTTCTGCTATTTACGTGGCCTAAAATGACCCTAATGAGCTCTCTTTCCAATCCTTCTCATTTCCATCTTCCATTGTAACCTGATGTTGTCATGGCACTAGTGCAAAAAACAGGTTTTACTCAATGTCAAATTAAGTACCATAGCATACAAACAAAAACAAGTACCGTACAATATATTCATGCTATTCTACATATTTCTATAAAGAAAAATTATTTCATAAAATTCTAAATACAGTAAAAATGATCGCTTGTTCCTGTACTGTAGATATGCTGTTGACTTATGAATTCCTTTCTATTACTCACCCTGTCTGAGATCCTTGTAGCTCATTTTGTCCTGGTGTTGAATCAACATTTTAGCAAGTCTAGAATGGCTGAAAATATCTCCATCAGAACTCTGTGTATATGGCTCTGACTTTATCTTCTTAGTGTGCTGTAAAAAAAATAAAAAAATACAAGGACAATATGATTATTACAGATTGTATAGCTTTAAACTCAGATGAGAAGAACATCAGGTGACTCCACTGTCTGTATATTATATATATATATATATATAATATATACAGACGTGTGTGTGTGTGTGTGTTTATATATTAATACTAAGTACCTTCTCCATCCTTGGTGGTGTCACTTTAACTTTTAGCTTAGGATCAACAAGATACACAACACCTTCTGTCTGGATGTTTTTGACAGTTTCAGCATTCTTTTCCTTTTCTCTCTGTTGGCTAATAAAAAGGCAGGACTATTACACTTACTGTAGCTACAAACATGATTTGATGATATTATTGCTCTCATAGTTACTGTATACGTCATGGCAACATACAATCCATAATTCCAAATGTCTGCACATACTACCATAATGTTAGTATGAAATATAATTTTAAAAAACTAACAGTACTTTATAATAAGATTAGGAGAGCATGATGCAGTTAATGTGCAGATGAAGGGTTTTGAGTTGAACTGAGAGATGACCAGCTGTAGAGTGATTTCAGCCGTTCCATACTGCTGTGGTGTGAATGTCACCGATAAATCTGTCTTCCCTTTGGCTGGGATGATTCCTAGTAACACAAGGAGAAGAAAATTACAATTTGTGCGTTTGTGTGTGCGTGTGTGTGTGTGGTCTCCGTCCCAGAGAGTCTCAGATTTTCAAGGTGAGAAGGTAGGTGATGAAGGCCTACTATGCCTACCATGCCGTGCACATCGTGCCTAGTGCCTACCGAACAAGCCTGTGGGGGCAGGGTTCTAATTTAGGGTTAAGTTCTGGCTTCAGCAACATGTTGTGTCCAAAAATGAGGTCAGCTGCATACAGTATTTGAATATACTGCATGACCAGGTTTTTCCATCAACGCTTTGTTTCTTCAATGATGACACAGTCGTATTCCAAGATGACAATGTCAGGATCTCGCTCAAATTCTGAAAGAGCATTGAGACAGCCTGAGACATTTTTCACACATGGATTGGCCAGACCTTAACCCCATTGATAATCCTTGGCATGTGTAGGAGAGAGGGCTTTACATAGCTGTCCAACTTTTTATTCATCATCAACACAAGATCATGGATAAAAAAAAATGATGTAACTCTGGATGAAAAGAAATGCTGTAATCAAAGCACAAGTTGATCAAATGAAATATTAGATTGTATGACTTTTTAATTTTTTTTTTTTTTTTTAGTTTTCTTGGCTGGGCAGTGTACCGTATGTGTTTGGTGTCAACTTTGAGGAAACACATTTGTGTCTATGCCATCTCTTTATGCTAGGAACATCGCTTGTGCTAGACATTATGCCACTAAGTGTGAATACAGGCCTATGAGCCATTCTTAAACAGGTTTTTACCTGACAAAGGACTTAGAGTAAATGCTTCATGAGACTTCAAGCAGTACACCTGGAACTCAAAGTCTACGGGACAACTGCAGCTCAGAGGAATCACACAAGTGGACCTTTAAGCAAAAACACACCAACAAAAAAACATGACTTGAGTTTTGACATGGAACACAACATCAAAACAACTACAAAAACAATCAAGAAGTTTTTTGAGAATAATCCGTTTACAAGCTGTGTTCTGTGAACTTTTATTGAGTGTGTATTACTATAGCTGTGAACTCCATCACCTGATATTATTTTTTTATTCAGTGTAAAAAAAACTCTGGTTTACGTCAAATAAATTAACAACTGAGTTTAACTATGAACATGTTTCAGTGTTTTTCATGTTTCATTGATCAGCTAATAAAAATAAGTTCAGGTACCTTTTTCCCAGCGGCACAGGAAACAGGTTTATGTAAGGTGGAATATTAAGATCATCAATAACTGGATAAGCATGAATAGGAACCTGCAAGGTCTCGTCCCCCTAAAAAAACAAACAAACAAATGTTTAGCACAATCAAAAGTCTGGGCATCCACATATATATTTGTAAAAAAAAAATAATAATAATCTTTTGTCTACTGTATGTCTATAGACATGTGTCTATTTATTACATATCTGTAATAAAAAGTCTAAACAATAGCCTGACCTTGCAATGGATCCTGATGCTGTCAAAAAAGTAACGCCATTCATCTGGACTGAAGTGCACAGTCACAGTGTGAGCAAGTCCTGGAACTAGCCGACTCTACACGGAAAACATACTTGACGATTTAGAAATATTAAAAGATAATAAGTACAGAAAAATACATTCTACCACCAACCACAGAGATTAACAATGATCTCTATTTGTAACATTACCTTCTGTGTATATTCAGTTTGAAAGTACTTGGTTTGGGTAGGAAGTATGTGGATGTGGATCACCTCAGAAGAAATATTAATCAGTCTCTGGTAATAAAAAAATATATATACTTAGATTAAATTCCCTAAATCACCTTTAAACAATACGCTTCATCTTTTTTTTTCTTTTTTTTTTTGTAAAAATGATTTGCGAAAGAAAAACTAAACTTTAAATTTGAGCTAGCTTTACAAATTTTTTTTATTGTTTTTTTTTTTTCATGAATTAGCATGCTCATACACCGCATGGCTGATTACCATTTGATCAAACAAATTTCCATAAAAGTTGAAGCTCACAGTGCTGGAAAAGCAGGTGCTGGTTACAGGACGTTCATGGCAAGACATTAATATGTGCCAGACCTGTAACTTATCATTTACATTCTGCTGTCTCTAATTAAAGATGCTGTGGCGCATACTGTAGAAACAACCTTCACACTGTCTGAGTGATGACATCATACTCCCCTTATAAACAGGGGCTTTTTAATGAAATCATTGGTCTGGTTTGTCTTCATTTGTGTTTGCTTTTTTCCATATTTAATATTTCTTCAGTCAGTAGTAACATTAATAGCAAATGCCTGCTTTTCACATGTCTCACAATACAGTATATTCACACACTATTTAAACTTGACAGCATAATCTAACTTATCACAAATTATATTATTTGGAACTGATGAATGAATGAGGTCGGTTAGTCATGTCTTCTGTAAATTTTCACACACTCAGAAGCATCAGTAGGATTTAAGGTCATTCATTCATTTTCTATACCGCTTAATCCTGTGTTCAGGGTCGCGGGGGACCTGGAGCCTATCCCAGGAGACTTCGGGCACGAGGCGGGGTACACCCTGGACAGGGTGCCAATCCATACACATACACACCCAATCACACACTACGGGCAATTTAGGAACGCCAATTAGCCGGAAGTACCGGAGTAGCCGGAGCACGGGGAGAACATGCAAACTCCATGCACACAGAGACGGGAATCGAACCCAGACCCTGGAGGTGCAAGGCGACAGTGCTAACCACTACACCACCGCGCCACCGCCGGATTCAAGGTTATATATTTTTTTATTACAGAATTTAAACAAATACCAAATTGCTTACAGTTTCTATAAATGAAATTATTTATATCTAACTCATAGTATTTCATAAACAGTATTTGTGTCTTGCTAAATAAATGTTGAACAGCACTTCACATACCACAACTTTTTTGTAATCCTTTCCCACCTCGAACCCACTAAAATGCAGCTCTGATGGTTCAGCCTCAACAACATTATTGCTCTTAACCTTGGCAAAACTCCCTGTGGAAAGACACAATATTTTTGTTGTTGTATTTGTTATCCTGAACAAATAAAAAAATCTAAGCAAATTAATATGAGCAAGATATTTAATATGCAAGCATTCAGAAAAGATCCTCATATAAAAAGTGAAAGCATTTCTCTTATACAGCTCAAAGGTTATTCAATTAAACCAATCACAGATACACTGTTTTCACTCAACAACTATATAAACTGTTTTGATTACTGATGAAAAAATTTTTTTAAATTAAATAACAAAAGAAAATCACTTTTTCATGATACACATATATAGTTTGTTGTGAATTGTTCTGGATGATCTTCTTCATTTAATCACTTAAATAGCTGTTTTAAGTTTTTAATTAAATGATATAAAAAAAATAAAACAATACAAACCAGGAAAAAACACAGATCACAGTATAAACACTCAGCATGTCGCTGAGGACTTCAACATCGAAATATTACTTCAGATATGTGTAAGCATTTATGTAAAATATAATCCGATGATTTTATTTGTGAATTACATAATATTTGACCTCAAAGCATTTGACAGCCGAAGTGGGAAATTAGACGCCACATGCTCTGGTTTTGTTAGCAACAAGCCTGGCAGCTAACAGATGAGTGATGTATATTTTCTTTCATAAACAGCATACTGTATAGTCAGTGTTTTATATTATATACTGTAAATATACTGTATATATACTGCATATATATATATATATATATATATATATATATATATATATATATATATATATATATATATATATATATATAAATGAATTAAAATACACAGTGAAAGTGGGTATGGAAAGTATTCAGAACCCCTTAAATTTTTCACTCTTTGTTATATTGCAGCCATTTGCTAAAATCCTTTAATGTACACACAGCACCCATATTGACAGAAGACCCCAGAGTTGTTGACATTTTTGCAGATTTATTTAAAAAGAAAAACTGAAATATCACAAGTCCTAAGACCCTTTGCTCAGTATTTAGTAGAAGCACCCTTTTGATCTACAGTAATACAGCCATGAGTCGTTTTGAGAAAGATGCAACACCTGGATTTGCCATTCCTACTTGCAGATCCTCTCCAGTTCTGTCAGGTTTCTTATTTCATATTTCAGTTTTTCTTTTTTACTAAGCAGTTTTTCTTTTTAATAAATCTGAAAAAAATGTCAACAATTCTGTGTTTTTCTGTCAACATGGGCGCTGTGCGTACATTAATGAGGAAAAAAATATATTTTAATGATTTTAGCAAATGGCTGCAATATAACAAAGAGTGAAAAATTTAAGGTTGATCTGAATACTTTCGATACCCGCTGTACAGTATATACAGTTCAATTCATTTAACAGCAGGGAAATGTTACTTTGCTGATGATGTGCGCAGACATACCAGGAAAGAAACTCGAATTTCAGAGTTGACCTTCGGGTGGCATTTAATGTCACAAAAGACAGGGTGCGCATTTCCATCTTTCAAGAAAGACGGGTAACTGAGTTGTGCAAGATTAACTATAGCTTTTTTAATATCACTTTTGTAAACGAATGATTGCTTGCTTTATTTTCTGTAGATAATGCTGTTACTATTCTTGCACCTAGATATCTACATACTGTCGGTATGTTTTTAAGAAAGTTAAGAATCTGCCTTATGTGCATTGCTTTTAGCAATTTTGTACAGGTTTATATGTTTGCACATTAAATTCATAACAAATGAAATGTAATGTTTTTTTCCACTTTATTGTACAAAAACCTACTAAATCGGGATTCATAGCCGTAATTCTGCATGGCATTAGTCCCCTGTATTCGGTAATGCAAAGTTTGCAAATGCATTTGAATATTGTCCGCGATGTCGCTCCATAATTATGATATTAGATTAGGAAAACGGAATGAACATGTGTATGTGAGTTCCTATTAATGTGTCTGCTTATTAAGACACATTTTATTGAACACAGATGGGTTTTGATGTACTGCACTGCTGGTTTCCTCAAGTGATGTTCTGTAGCTCTGGTCAGTTCTCTAAAATGAATTAGATTGCACACACTCACTAGTTTCCAGAAGATGATGAGGGACTTTAGAGGACCTGCGTGTTTCCTCCTGCAGCTGGCCAAGTGGGAGACTTTTCTTTTTCTTCTCATTACCAGAGAACCTCTTTGGAGTTTGCAGCATTACCTCCATTCCTACCTCAAGACAAACTGTGCAGAATCCAATAAAAGGAAGTGAGAGTTTAGAACCAAGTCTAATCTCAGGATATATAAAACACTATGCGATGTTCATAATGAGGCCAATGTATTAATCAGGCTAATTAAACCATGCGCACCTTCCCGGTTTGTTTGCAAATATCACGCATAAAAGGAATTAACTTTTGTATAACAAATCAATTTAATTTGTATTACAAAACAATGTGTCCATGTTACCGAACGGCCTGGGGGCGCTAGAGACGCGGCTTACTTCTGTTATGTTGTACGCACGCTCGTCTTTTCCTGTGTCACAGTGTCAACATCTCCGTTACCATAGCAACGAAGAAGCAGAACGTCGTCGACATTACCGGCTCAGTGACAGTTTTCAAAATAAAAGCTTGACAAAGCTGAGCTTTTACATTTTCAAAATAAAATCTTATCTTACACACACACACACACACACACACACACACACGTGTGTGTGTGTATATACAGTCAGTCAAAAAAAAGTAGCCAAGAAAAGAAAAATAGTATGATCGATAATATTAATAATATTTTCATATTATTATCAAAATTTAGTATTAAAATATTTATATGTTTTTCTTTTTCCTGTAGTGTGTAAACATTTTTATGGCTGACACTGCATACACACATACACGGGTGTTTGTGTGTGTGTTTCCAGATTTTTTTAATAAAAGAAAATGTAAAAAAAATCTTTAAGATATAAATAATCTGGAATAATCTGCTGTTTTCAAGCTTTAAAAGAAAAACAAAATCACTTTCACTGGTGTGCACTGTGGGCCAGTGTGGCCAATGATGGAGAAGTGATGGAGTAGTGGCTAACACTGTCACCTTGCACATCTCCAGGGTCAAGGGCTCTATTTCCACCTCAGGGTCTGTGCATGCAGATGAGAAGTTATTTTAGCTACCAGTCTCACAAATCACCAATTAACCTCACCTCAGATTAGAGCTGCTATGAAGGCTTCACAGAGCATACGTACCAGACGCATCTCAATATCAACTGTTCATATGTGATTATTGCATATTTTCGATGCTTTCCGATTTCATTGTCCAGCAGGGCAGAGCATCTGACCACAGCGCCAACATAACTTAACTGGTTTGCTGACCGTGATATTACTGTGCGCGATTTTCTAGGCAACTCACCTAACCTGAACCCTATAGAGATTCTATGGGAAATGAGAAACAAAGCCCCAACAATACAAAATAACATATATTATATATTTTGGCGGCACGGTGGTGTAGTGGTTAGCACTGTCGCCTTGCACCTCCAGGGTCTGGGTTCGATTCCCCGGCCAGGCTCGATTCCCGTCTCTGTGTGCATGGAGTTTGCATGTTCTCCCCGTGCTTGGTGGGTTTCCTCCGGGTACTCCGGTTTCCTCCCACAGTCCAAAGATATGCAGGTTAGGCTAATTGGTGTTCCCAAATTGCCCGTAGTGTGCGATGGATTGGCACCCTGTCCAGGGTGTACCCCGCCTAGTGCCCGAAGTCTGTCCGAAGTCTCCCCCGCGACCCTGAACACAGGATTAAGCGGTATAGAAAATGAATGAATGAACGAATTATATATTTTTTCTTATAATTATAGATATTTTATGGACCATTAGCATGCAAGTGTCTGGTTCGAAATATTTCATTGTGTTTGAATGGTATGAAAAATAATTTCCACCACCTGCTTGAATTCCTTTTCAGTATCTGTATGCTTTGTCTTGCTTTGTACAGTGTCCTTGTGAAATAAATAAATAAATAATTGTTTCCCTAAAAGCATAAAACGGCAAGGCCATTGAAAAGCACAGTGGAAGAGTTGCACATTAGATAACTGTGTATTTTAAGTGTTATGTTTTTTTTTTCCATACTTACACTGCTGATCAGTCTCAGTCTCAGCTGGTCATTGCTGAAGAAGCACTATGGCTTTATCCACTTATCTAATCTATATATACAGTAAATTATCTATGGCACATTTTAATAATCTGTGTGAACTGAGTAATCCATGCTCTCAGTTTAGCAATCTGTGGAGTTTATGTTTCTCCACTCAATCACACATCGTGGGCTGCATAGTTCGGGTTGTTTTCTGCAGCATAATAATTCTGTCACTTAATAATTGACCTAAACATTATACAGTAACATTACTATATTTAAGGAATTAGTGAGAACCACATAGCTGGATATTACCATAAAAAGTGGTAATATGTTAATAAAGTAACACTAGAGGTAGGGTTGGGTTACAAGGTAACCACATATGGAAACCAAATCTTTTCTAGGAATGTACATGTGATTTTTTTAAATTTATTTTATATACAATGTATAATAACCATGTTTAGATCAGTGGTGGCTGATGGTGATATTAGATATGAGTTCTAAAGTCTAATCCCAATCAATAGCTTGACAATGAAACTATTGGGGTTAAACTGTAGATTGTATACCCAAGGGCTTATGAACACTACTAGTACTACTACTAATAATAATCCATAAACTACTCTGTTATACAGTAGCTGGCATTTTAAATTCTTGTATTCTCACTTACTCTCTCTCTCTCTCTCTCTCTCTCACACACACACACACACACACACACACACACACACACACAGGGAGGCATTAGCAATTTACATGCCCGACTTTGTCGCTATATTTAGCGAGTATTCAGACCCCTCTAGAGACACTTTTTTTTTTTAAAAAAGCAACTAGCGACAAATCTAGCGACTTTTTCTGGTGTTACTGAAGACTTTTGGAAGCTTTGATGTGTCCATATATTTTATATAAATAAATAAAAAACAAAAACGAACTCCACCAGAGTGTTTCTTTTGGGTCACTTTAACCAGTCCCAAGCCCGGATAAAGGAGGAGGGTTGGAATTGTGACATTAAAAAAATAAACATTCTTTAAAAAAAATTTTTACATTAACTACTGTAATTAACACTAGCTTATATGTTCCTTTTGTATTCTAGCCATTTATTTTCTTTTTCATTATTATACTGTACAATTAACAAACGCAAAACAGGCCTCTAACACTAGCTTGTTCTATACTCTTTCTATTCTATTTCATTTTATTACATAATAATAATAGAAGAAGAAGAAGAAGATTCAATTATTGTCACATGTACTTTTTACAGCACAGCGAAATTTCTTCTTCGCATATCCCAATTAGGAAACTGGGGTCAGAGCGCAGGGTCAGCCAGCTTACAGCGCCCCTGGAGCAGATAGGGTTAAGAGCCTTGCTCAAGGGCTCAACAGTGGCAAATTGCCGATGCTGGGGTTCGAACCCCCGACCTTCCGATCAGTAACCCAGTAACCCACAGCCTTAACCGATTGAGCCACCACTGCCCTAATAACCTTGCTACATGCACTGTGTTAAGCTAACTGAGACTTGTTACAGCACTTGCATATCATTGCTCTTTTTTTAGTGCTTTAATTAATACTATATGAATAATTATTTATATAAAAAAGCAGGACATTTGACAGTTTGTATAGTTTTTACCTACTCACTTGATTGGCTACCACCTACCACCATGATTGGCTGTGTACATGTGTAGTACTGGGTATGTTTAAAATTTTAAGAAAGAAAAAATAAGGTTTTCTCACATAACTGCAAATAGTTCATATTAAGTGATTATCTGTGCAAACAGAGCCTCACTCATGGTTGAGAACAGTCTGATTAGATTGGGAAAGATCTGTTATTACTGTATAAATTCTCCATCAGAGACTGAAAATTGCCTGAAACTCATCAAATATGTTCCTAAAAATGATTACGAAGAGCAGCTGGCAAAATGTATAGATAAATTGCTGCAAGCTGATTAACTGTGTCAAATTTAAGATGCAATGAAAAGAAGGGGGGAAAATGTAGAATAGAGGGAAAAAAAAGAGGCTAGTGTGTGTATAAAAGTGAGAACCATCCAAATAACATAACGGTTTGGAGCAGTGAAGACAAATGAAGAAAAAGCAAAGGCAAAACAAACATACCAACATATTTTCAGCAACTTGAATAAATGCACAGTTTTTGTAGCTAATACATTATAAAGCTTTATTATTTTCCCCGCAGTGACTATACAAAATTATTTGTTGGGAAGTTTGATAGAAGTTGAACAGGATATCACATACAGTGTAGCAGGAGACAAGCCTAATTTATTTGTAGTACTTTTTATTTCTAAAATAAATGAGCACAAAAATGTTTATTTATGAAATAACCATCTAATTCCTTCTCCGATCAAAAACTGTATTTTTCACTCCATCAGCAGGCTCTCTGCATTCTCCAGTGCTCTCTCCATGTTTTCAGCATACATACAAAATGATTCGCGCTCCTTGTGAAGCTTTTCTCTGGCTCCTTTAAGGCTTCTCATGGTGTTCTGCACCTCCTAGAACCACAGATTTATGAGAGAGTGGCTAATGCATTCACAAAGCTAAAAGATTGAATACTGCAGCTTACTGTTAAATGTGTTCTGTGCTCGTTTGTAAAATCCTCAAACACCTTCAGCTCGGTTAAAAGATTTTGGGAAAGAGTCTGTTAAAAAAAAAGAAAGAAAGAAACTTTGTTACAATTTCTTCAAATTCCTGCCAGAAAACATTTAATTTGTAAGTGTGCTCTTAATAAAAAGAAGAAAAAAAAAAAGAATGCATTAAGAGAAAAAAATTAAGTCATTTATTCATATTAGAAAATACTTGTACGAGCACTAAATAAAAATGAAAAACAATGATTATTGCAACAGGCCAACACTGCGATACATACATACTGTATACATTTATGAATTTTTCCTTGATGAAAATAGTCAATATCTGTTAATTCCTGAACTCTCATCATTTAGGCAGCAATTAGTCTGGATAACATCTTGTTGAGAAATACCATACACCGATCAACCATAACATTAAAACCACTGACAAGTGAAATGAAAAACATTAATTATTTTGATACTGTGACACCTGTCCAGAGATGAGATAGGCACAAATCAATAAGCCACAACATGACCAAAACACCATGCCGAGTGTAGGTTCCCCTTGTTCCACCAAGGTAGCCCTGGCCTTGTTACAGTGGGGCAAAAAAGAATTTAGTCAGCCACCAATTGTGCAAGTTCTCCCACTTGAAAATTGCAGGCCTCTCTCATCTTTTTATCACAGGTACAGTATACCTCAACTATGAGAAGTAATAATAATAATTTTTTTTTAAAATCCAGAACATTGTACGATTTTTAAAGAATTTATTTGCAAATTATGGTGGAAAATAAGTATTCAAAAACCAAATTTAATCTCAATATACAGTATACCCATTGTTGGCAATGACAGAGGTCAGTAAGTCTTCACAAGGTTTTCACACACTGTTGCTGGTATTTTGGAACATTCCTGTTGATGTTTTGGGGCTGTCGCTGGGCAACACGGACTATACTATACACGGATTATAAGAATCTGTGACTTAAACTTAAATCTTAAACTTTTTAAGTGATTTAACTTCAATTCAACTTAACTTATATGGCTCTTTTAACAATGGTCATTGTCTCAAAGCAGCTTCACAAAAATGAAAAGATAATTTGAAAGAAAATTTACGGAAGTGTGTATGTGTGAGAAAAATGTGTGTTAAAGTGCACCTATTTTAAAGATTTTAAAGGTTGCTAATATTAATATTAATTGCTTAATGAGTCTCTTAAAACAGGTTTACATGTATGCAGGGTCAAAAAACACTTTAATTTTCTCCAAAAATAGATTTAATTTGACCCCATTTCTAAATGATTCGTAAACGACTAGTGTGAAGCAGTTCGAAGATTCAGTCTGTCTAAATCCCTCCTTTTCGTGAGTCCTCACTGCTGTGATTGGTCAGATGGCGCGGTCCTTTATGATTGGTCTACCGCTACAGCGTGTGTCGGGAAAAAAAAAACTGCCATTACCATAACTGAACGATAGCTCTGGAGACCCGTCAATACATAGAAAAGATGGCGTCGGTTTTACCGTATCAATTCGAGCCGGAGGCTGACGATGAAACGGTTGAAGTGGCACATCGACAAGAAGCACAATCGCAAGCACGACTGGAGCAAGACGTTTCTCAATGGTAAGTGTCATATGTTAATGTAGATGCACGGGCGTTCGTGATGTGCATATGTGTGTGTGATGCATTTTTCCCCTCAGGGCTTGCCGTAGAAGTGCAAGGGGCATGCGCACTTCGCGAGTGTTAGAGTTCAGTTTTGGTGAACAATAAACAGTTAAAAAGGATTTTGCGTGCTCTCGTTTTTTTTTGTTTTTTTATATTACAAAGTGTTTAAGCGAACCCGGCATGAACGCTCGGTCACCTTAACAAGAGTGTGGCAACGTTAATTGTAAGATGGCGGGCAAGTTGTTCGCGACGTAGAACGTGGGCGGATATTATTCAGATATGTTATGTAGTGACGTGGATCCGTAACAGAGAAAAATTTGAATTTAGAATTAGAACGACTCGTTTAGGCGAATGTGAGCCAACTCTTTTTTTAATAGACAAAAACTTCATTTACTGTGCACATACAGCTACAGGACACACTGCATGAAAGATCATATTTGAAAAAGCATAATAGGGGCACTTTAACTTAAGTGGTAACTACTATTCCTGGCCAAAGAAGTCACATTTCAAAAGGGCCAAAGTATTTGGAAGGAAGCATAAAGATATGCAATGGACTAGTGAGTCCAGATTGACCGTATTCCAGAGCAATGGGTGCATCAGGGTAAGAAGTAAAGCGCACAAAGCTATGCACCCACGATAGCTATGCTATCCTAGACCACCCTATGGTCTAGGATCAGTAACATGGTCAGCTGACGACCTGAATGTACTTAATGAGCAGGGCCCGGTTTCCCGATAACACGCACTATTAGCGCGCGAAGAAGACTCTTAAGATATATCTCATGTAAAGGGATTACTTTTCTGAGTGTGTTTCTCGAACTGTCCCTTAGGAGTCTCCTTAAGTCGCTGCCTCTTACGTCCGACGTTACAAGGCGCTGTCTACAGTGAAGGTACTGAATTAGCTGACATTAGTTGCTCAGGAATCAATTTTTCACTTTCTATGCAAATTAAACATTGCACTAAATTCTTCCAATAATGTTTATTTTCATGTAACCTGTATTGGCGGTGAAACGAACCAGGTATTCAATCATAGCTGATCGACAAACAGCTGACAACACTCTTCGCCAGCTTCAGAAACAACGTGAAGCATGTTGGGGTTGTATAGCGCACTTATGGAATGAAGACGATGAAATGACAGTAGAAGTTTCATACCCCTATCTCACCTACGCGGTGTCACGCAGTGGCCGTACGGTTCATTATGATTCAGCGCGAGTTTGGTGCCGTGATTATCTTTCTACGTTAAAAAATTAAACATGTTTAACATGTGGAAGCTCGCAGAACTTGTAGAAGTCACTCGAAGCAGCTCACGGTGCCTAATACAGTGGAACCTCGGATTACGAGCATAAATCGTTCCGGAAGCGGGCTCGGATTCCAAAACACTCGTAAACCAAATAAAATTTTCCCATAAGAAATAATGGAAACTTAAATTATTCGTTCTACAGCCCAAAAAATTTATACATCAAAATAATTAATACAAAATATAAAGTAAAAAAAAAAAAAAAAAAAAAAAAAAAAAA
The DNA here is from genome assembly GCA_030522415.1 of Channallabes apus. Classification (NCBI taxonomy): domain Eukaryota; kingdom Metazoa; phylum Chordata; class Actinopteri; order Siluriformes; family Clariidae; genus Channallabes; species Channallabes apus. Next base: position 23,366,340 of record CM060124.1, on the reverse strand, counting down.
AAATTTACCTGCACTTTACCTTTCAAAAAAGTAAAAAATTAATCCCGACAGATAAGTTTGTGTGTGTGTGAGCTAGAGTAAGTGGAGACACTGGCTTTCAGCCCCTCCGTCTTACACAGTAAAACTCTCCTTTAAAACACACACACACACACACACACACACAAACAGAAAGACTATTGTTCTCTTCCAAATAATTAAAGCTTCTCCACTTTACTTTAATGTTGCTTGCAACAGCGTAACAGCCTGTTAATTCATGCTCGTGTAAAGAGGAGGACAAACTCGATGCCTGTTCTTTTATTTTCTGCATTGTCGGGCTATAGAACAAACTTTCAGGTGGATTTAAGTTCCTGCACTTAAATCCAACCAACCAAAAAAAAAAAAAAAAAAACTACTGAAGAACAAAACTCACGCTCTATATCCTAGCTTACATCTCGCATTCACAGACACCGGACTGCATTACCCACAATGCATCTCCTGCACTAGACAAAACAGCGGTCATAAATCAACATCTCTCCCGCAACACTGTTTTATCTGAAAAAAAAAAAAAAAAAAGGAATAAACATCGCTAATGACACTCGTGTGAGTGCAAACTAACAATCATTGCTGTAAAGTAAAACAAACAAACAAATGAGCGGAGCACCCTACCTCTGTGTGTGTCAGAGCAGAGTGTGTGTCTCTTGCATTAATGTCTGTGTGTGCATGGCCGGTACGGTGTCGGGTTGCGCGTACACACACACAAGCTGAGGAAGAAAATGGTTTTTTTAACCTCTGTATTGAGAATTTATTTTATGAGAAATGGTACACGTGCTGTACACACTCACTTCCGAACACAAAATAAAACATGTGTTTCACACACACGTGGTCACAGTGTTATAGTAAACAGTATACGCGTGCACATTAGGGGTTGGCGATATAACCAAAATCTTCTATCACGGTAGAAGCAATTTTCTACCTTGATAACGAAATATATCACAATATAGCAATTTGTATCTAAAAATGCATAAATAAAAATTAAAACAAAAACTGTTTTACATAATGTAATTTTATTTTACCTGGGAATTGCTGAGGTTTGCCGCATTTTTTTTTACTTTGGCCATATTCGATTGGATGTGTAACAAACCTAATTTGATTGTTATATTGTGCTAATGTTAGATGCACAGGCGCTCGTGAGGTGCATATATGTGTGTGTGTGAGCTTTTTATCCCCTCGGGGCTTGCCGTAGAAGGGCAAAAGGCGCATGCGCACTTCCTGCTCTAGAGTGTCAGTTTGTTTTTATGAATAAAGGAGAATAAACAGTTGATAAGGATTTTGTGTGCTCTAGTTTTTATTGTTTTTACACCCGATTGAACCAAATATCTGCACGGCCCAGTGGACAGCGTAGCGCGACTATCTGAATTGCACAGAGATGATCTGGTTTATTTGCGCAGCCCGGTGGATCACGCAGCGCGGATTAACTTGAGCAGCGCCGCTCGAATCACAAACCTGCGCACCCCACTGTTTTATTTAAAAACAATTAATTTAAAATGTCAGGACTGTTTAATATTGTTTCCGCCTTGCCATGCCTGGTTTGTACGTGCGCATCCCAGTGGGGTAAAATGTATTTTCATGGTCGGCGCGGTCTATTTCTATCAGCAGCGCTTCTCAAGTTGGTCCACTGGGTCTGGATATTTATTCTGCCCACACCGGCTCAATCGGGTGTCACAGTTTCGTCCCACTTTAGATGTGTTCATGAATGATGGCTAATGATCAATGAAACATATTTTAACAAAAAGCAGCGAGCAGCTGAACATCGGGACATAGAGCGTATACGACGCGTTGGCCTGGCACGCGCAGGTCTGATACGGTCAAGAAGCTCCATAATCTGTTGCCTTGGAAGGCGAAACTGTTTTTTTTTTTTTTTTTTTTAAATAGCAACCTCAGGCAAAATGTGAAAAGGGCTGAAGTTTTGTTTAAAGGAAAAATAACGTTAATGTTAGAGAGGTTAAGGTAAAACTTAAGAACTACTTAGCGATAAGAAGTTTTCGAGAAACCGGGCCCAGGATATCACACATATGGAGTTTATCAATCCTGATTCCACAGGCATATTACATATATACAAGACTAAAATTGTGAAAGAGAGGTTCTGGAAGCATGAAGAATCATTTTGACACATGAACTGGCCACTACAATGTGTGCTGTAATGAAAGTTAACAGTAAATAAATTAAACCTTGTTTGTGGGACTAACTTTTGTGGGGGGGGGGGGTGCAGGCAGTGTACTTTGTATATAGTATTAAAGCATAAATTTGTGGTCTGATGTGGTCAGGCAGAGAGAGGAAAAAAAAAGTTTAAGCTCAAAGAAAAGCTTCTCTTCTCTCACAATTGCTATGCTTACAACCTTAAAATTCTACAAATATTCATTACATTCCTAAAAGAATGCATTATTTATAAAGCAATATAAATTACAAAAAAAAAAAAAAAAAAAAGAAGAAAAACAAACAGCGAGAGAAAACTTTGCATTATACAAAGTTAAATTGTGCTCCTGGGCTGGATAGATGCACCCTTCTAACCAATCTAGTTATATTTAGTCAATTTTAATCTCTTTCACTGCAGTGAAAATGTTATGGCTCTCATCTGCTCTCCAGTTCATTCTTGTGTAAACTGTGCAACCATACCTTTTGGCAGCTCGTTTCCCGTAAAGATTTGCAACAACTTCAATGTTTGCTTCTTTGAAGACCATATATTGCAAATTCGTGTCCCTGGATCTGTAATTTTATTTCATGTCTCGATTCTATTCCATAGATGCTAGACGAAATCTCACTTAACATCTTGATTTCTGACCCAATTAAAACTCTAAATAACCATTTCCTTTTTTATGCATTTCTCCATCTTGCCACCTATTTAACATCTATGAACAGCTGGTCATTAATTAGAATTATCAATTTTGTTCTCCATATTATCGACCTTTGTCTGACCTAATCTATCTACACTGCCTGGCCAAAAGAATGTTGCCATTTCAGGAGGGTCAAATTATTGGGCTGCATCAAGCAAAGACAACCACCAGGAACCCTTCAACACATTGGCAAATCCTGGAAGCATGGTGCTGAAGCAGCAACGTGTGTAAGACATTTGGTCTGAAAAAAACATGAATATGGAGACAACTTAAACGCTTCATGGTTAAAAAATAAATAAATAAAAAATATTAAGATCAATAGTAAAAACCAGCTGTTTAATACTTAAAGTAAGAGCATTTCTACACACACACACACACACGAGATGAGAACTCACACGATTGGCATTAAACTTGTTAGTTAGACTCATCAGGGAAAAAAAGGCTACAATTTGATAGGATGCATAAAGATTGAACATTGGAGCAATGAAAAAAGGTCATGTGGTCTTATAATGTAAATGATCTATGCACATTATTGGCACACATAAATGCCATGTTGTGAATTTTTAAATCCTTTGCACCCATCCTATAATTTTGCCAAAAAGACAAAATCCTGGTATAAATTTCACAACACCATTAATCAGCTTTTATGAAAACAGCTGAACCAGCATTTATATGTATACAGTAGCCGACAAACACTTTTCTTAAGAATCTCATCCATGATTCACTTTATAATAAAAAAAAGGAACCAATAAAAAATAGCAGATGATTCAGTACTGTATAAATAAATGAAACAAACTAATAAATAAATAAAATTACCATGAGTTCTTTTCTTTGTCCTGCCTTCTGTTCTGCTGCTTCACCAAATTTGTCTCCTGAAACTAAAAACAGTTCAGTTGATTAATGCAGAATTGGATTAAAATAATTAAATAGATTTGGAAATGACATCCCAATTGCAATCCTCTTATAATTCGGTATATAATGTTATTTTAATATAATTAGAAACTGTACTTTTAAATTATAAATAAATAAAATTTCTAAATTACATTTACAAGATTATTATACTAAGACAGAACAGAGTATAATACACACCAATCATCCTTCACCCCTTTAATTAACTGACTATAAACAGTCATCAGGAACACAGGCACAGACCTGACTGATGTTTTCAGTAGGGTTCAGGTTCCAAAAGATTTAGCCTACTTTGTCCATTCTATACCCAGTTTGGATTCATGTCCCCCCCCCCCCCCCATGTGCTGGTGAACTGTCTAGTTGACATATGGGGTTATGCTGAAGAATGAGATTAAGCAGAGAAATTCTGCTCCATCATTCCATCCACTCTGTGCAATGGGGGAGAGAAACAGCTCCAAAAAACATGATGCCTCCACCATCGGCAACAATTGGTACAGTACTCTTGGCGTTAAGTGCCTCCTCCAAACATACCTCTGCTCTAAACTTTCCAGAAGACTTTTTTTGTTTGTTTTCCATGCAGTCAGTTGAAAATTTTAGCCAAGTTTCTTTATTTGGAGCAGGGGCTTCTTTCTTAAATGAAAGTTTTTAGTCCACAGTGATATAAAACTCACTTGACTGTAGACTGAGACACTAGTGTTCCAGAACCTTTAATTTCACAGCAGCCTGTGCCTTGGTGGTTCCTAACCACCCAACCCAGATTTGGTTGTTTAGAAATGGTTCCAAGAGACATTGCTGACCTGTGCATAGTTACCATCCTCAATCTCAGATCAGTACTGAACTTCTTGGACTATGCCATTGAATGGTGCGTTCGTCGATCCAATAGGTGCTGTCACACAAACTAATAGGAAGTTGAGAAGCCATGGAGGACTTTCAAAAACAATAAATTAATAATAATCAATGTGGTTGTATTTATGTTTTTGATCCTGTATGTATAATTATGACCTTGTGCCACAATCAGAAAAAGCTCAATAAGTGAAATCGTGTGCTCCTAATTCTTGAGTGTTTCTTCTATTAAAAATGTTTTTAACCAGAAAAAAAAAACAGTTTAAAGAAACAGGTATTGTTTATAAGTGCATATCAATTTTTGACCACACCTGTAACTGAATAAGGTAAGCTGGTAGCAGGGAAAACATGTTCATATGTGGGGTTTCTTGTCGACCAAGGGAGTGCGCTCACTCACAATTTTGCGTAAGAACACAGCCATGAATAAAAAATATAACAAAAACATCCTCTGAGAGCAACTTCTCCCAACCATCCAAGAACAGTTTGGTGAACAATGCCTTTTCCAGCATGATGGAGCACCTTGCCATAAGGCATAAGTGAGAATTACATGGCTCGGGGAACAAAACATCAAAACTTTGGGTCCATGGCCAGGAAAGTCCTCAGACGTTAATCCCATTGAGAACTTGTGGTCAATCTTCAGGGGGTGGTGGACAAACAAAAACCCACAAATTCTGACAAACTCTAAGCATTGATTAGGCAACATAGGACTGCCATCAGTCAGGATGTGGTCAAGAAATTGATTGACAGGACGCCAGAGCAAATTGCAGAGGTCTTGAAAAATAAGGATCATCAACATTGCAAATATCATCTCTTTGCATAAACATAATGTCCACGGTCCAGGGTTCAAAGCCTAGCACCTCCAAGCTGCCAAAATGTTAAGACATTAAGTAAGGTACTTTAATCCTAAATCTGCTTCAGGGCAACTAATCCCTACTTCATCCCATGCTTTGACATCGTGCTTTCATGTAAAGCTGAATGCAGCATTACTCTTTAACCAAAACAAACATATTAGAAATTTAATCCAAAGAGGCCTCTATTAAGATGGGTAGAACACAGTACACTAATAAACAGCTGAAGCACTACTCCTGTTTCTTTGCTCCTTACTGTGCAGTGCCTGTATTTTCATTGGATCCAGTTATAGACTGTACAAGTAGCAAGATAATGCCATCTGTCAAAGACCTTCTAAGAGCCAAGTGACCTCTGCCTTGTTCTGGAGTTCCTTATGAGACCATTGATGCAATGTATGTGGATATCCCCGAAAATGGCCATCATCAGATATGGATAAAGCTGAAAATAAAATCTTTCTGAATACGATTACTTTAGAGTTAAAGATGCTGTGGTAACAGGCTCCCCTGTATGCTTGGTGGTCACATGGTTTTCAGCTGAGGTCTTAACACAGAACTTTGTGAATCAATTTATTGGGTTTGCATCACAGCTGCTTAAAAGGCATCACTATTGAACAGTATGTTCATACCATTAATATACTTCAATAATAGTTAAGTGACCAAACTGTACTGTGCATGTTAATGAATAGTAATATGGTGGATATAAGACGTTACCTGGAAAAACGTGGAAAAAATGTTACCTGGATCAAGGTTTTCTGCAATAAGTAGTACATGACAGTCTCTGAGCTGTTTCTTAATTTCAGTGTTGTTTTCTTGAAGATCACCACAGCGATGTTCTAATCCAGACACACTTTCCTACACAGAGAAAACAAAACAGCTAATAAAAGGTAAAAAAAAAAAGTCCAAGTATACAATCAGAAGATTGATCTACTTCATAAGATCTACTTAATTTTGTCATGTTACAGCCACTCTTTAAAGAACCTACATTCCTCACAGAAATGCTTTGAAAGACAATAAAAAAAAAAAAAGGTTTGTACTTGGTTTAAAATGTATATATATAAAAAATATTCATTTACAGTAAATATATATATATATATATACACACACACACACACCGTAAAATGTGATCTTAGTTTACATTGAAAACAAAGCACAAACCTTTTTTTATTATTATTGTTTTTGTATATAAACCACATGTTTGAGTGTTAAGCTCTTCTTTTATGCTTTTTATCAATGGGGATAAGGGGCCTGAACCTGAGTGAAACACCTGAATTCAATAATTTACAGGTCTGACCAAATACTTTTAGTATCCATATTGTGTAGGTTAGTGAGGACCAGACTTTATTTCAATTGTCATTTATGCACTGATAAACAAACTAACAGACAGACAGATAAACAACATAGTATTAATGGTGGCCACACTTTCTTTTTGCAATGAATGTATGGAAAAGTGACCTTTATGCCTTTTTTTTAAAAAATATAAATTAACTAATTTAATAAAACTCTCTAAAAACATTTTGGATCCTCAAAAAACTTTCAAGCACATATTTTCAGTAACTTGGTTAAAAATAAATTAAATGCTTAAGGGTTTTAAGAAATCTTTTAGGTTATTTCTTAGAGATAAGGTTTTAATAAATAAACATAACTGTAAGGATATACATTACTAATGCCATTAATGCAGCTTACCCAGCTGTACCACAACATTTATACATAAAGATGCGACATTACAGTCATATGCTGTGATTAAACACATGAGCAACTAATCAACATTACCTTTAAATCTGTAACCTGTTTCTGCAAATCTTCATTCATCAGCCCCAAGAGCCGGTTTTGTTCCTTTATATCACTCTGGAATCCGAATCTCACTGAGGGACTGAAACATCAATTCATTCTTCATCAGCACGAATAGAGAAATCACTAAACATAGTTCTGATCCTTTATTGATCTGCTCACCCTTTAAGACTTTTGCCTGGGTTCTTCCTGAGGAGGGATTATAGTTCAGTGTGTTAATGACAAATAAACACCTGGAAAACAAACCTCATACACAAACTAATATAATATCGCACTACTCACCTGCTCAGAGTGTCGGCGTCAGGCCTGGTGGTAACTTTCTTACTTGCTAAGTTATGATGTTGGGGAATCGCTGTGTCTTTAACAGGAGCTCTGTCCGCTCTCTTCATAATGCCGGAGGACTAAATGTCAATTCACACACTGAAGATAAACACACACAGCTAACCGCTGCTCATCCACTGCTGAGACTGCACACAGTGTGTAATGGAATCACAATTAACTCTTATTAAACTGAGGACTGATTAATATGACTAAACTTACCGAATAAACTAATCCAGGAATACACTCCACTCGCTGCGCGGGAAGCGTTCAAAATATTTGCGTCACTTCCGTCAACTGCTTCTTCTTCTTGAGTTCTAGTCGTTAACGCTGGGCGCCGCGTCATGCCGCTCAAAAAGGAAAAAAAAGAGCAAGGAGCGCATGCGTGTGAATAGTTGTGATTAGTCATTTTCATAATCGGGGTTGTTTTAAAAAAAAATGATAGAGGAAGATAAATACTTGATCATGAATGTAATCTTTATACTTGCTTATTATAATCAATTAAGTTTTTTGTTAATAAATGTACATTTAATGATAATATATACCTCCTTCCTGTATTGAAAAAAATACAGTATGAGTATTTAAAAAGTATTACGTTGAAAAAAAAACTCCAAAGCTTTTAGAATTTTGCATTTATTTGTGTCAGACGGAATACATTTCTAGTTTCTTCTTCTGGTGCTCCTTTATAGGGTTTTTATGAATTGTATTTATTATTATTGTTGTCGTGTTGTTTTGTCTTGTCATTGTTTTGAAGCTCTGTCACTAAAACGAATTCCTTGTATGTGCAAGCGTACTTGGCAATAGAACTCTATCTGATTCTGATATACAGTAGCTACAGTAGGTTAGGCCCGGTGACAAGTATAGTCTCATGAACACAAACACATTGTAACCCAATTTCCTATCAAATAAATTATAAACCGATCGGACGAGTTTACCAGTAAGAAAGATTTCAGGTTAGCCCTAGTCACGTCACATTGGATTTAAAGAAGCAAATACTTAAGAGGCTTTGATTGGATAATTACTGCACTGAGCTACATGTTTCAGCTGAACCAATTCTTTTAATCCTATGTGATGCAGTGAGCAGCTTCTCGTTTCCTAAACAACCATGCTGAAGTATTATGTGTTGGAGGAAAATATTGCCTCTTTTCCACTGCATAGTACGGCACAGCACGGTTCAGTACAGCTCACTTCGGTTCGGCTCAGTTCGGCTCGGTTTGCGCTTCCACTGCAGTTTAGTAACGCTTTAGAGTGGGCGGGATTATTCACGTGTCGTTATAGTTGCGGCGCCGCTACTGCCGTGACATCATCGTAAACACACCACAAACAAACACACAACAATGGATATATCGACGGCATGGTGTTCTTCATTCTCGACATGTGGATGTTTTTAACAGCGAGACGAAGGAGTTTGTTTCAAAAGAGGCTGATGGCAGCCAAAGAAAAATTTTGGTTAATACAAAAAGGTGCGTCCGATCCTTCTCTGGCTGTTTCTAAATATAGCGGTTCTGTTGTGTCTCGTGTCGCAAGTTCAGTGACGCAGTGATGACGATTTTCTCCGGCCAATCAGTGACCAGCAGAGTTTACACGTCACGTTTTGGTAACGGTTCGGCGCGCTTGGAACCTCGGCTGAGGTGGTACTAAAAAAAGTGAGTTGAACTGAACCGTGTCGTGCCGTACTATGCAGTGGAAAAAGCGCCATAAGTTACTGTGTTTCAGAAGGGTCCATTTATACCAGGGTGCCAATCCATTGGAGAACACACACTCACACACTCATTCACACACTACGTGTAATTTGGAAACGCCAATTAACCTAATCTGCATGTCTTTGAACTGTGGGAGGAAACCGGATTACCCGGAGGAAACCCACCAAGCACAGGGAGAACATGCAAACTCTATTTACACAGAGGCGAGAATCAAACCTGGACCCTGGAGGTGCACAGGGACGGTGCTAAACACTACACCACCGTCCTGCCCAGTAAAAAACACATCTATGTTTAATTATGTGTGTGTTAAACATTTACACACACACACACACACACACACACATACTGTACACAGTCTGTCCATAAGGAAACCACTTGTTAATGACATTCATCAGAAAAAAGCATCAATTTGCAAGTAAACATAAAGCTTGGACTTTGGAGCAATGGAAAAAGGTCATGTGGTCTGATGAGTCCAGGTTGACCCTACAGTATACTGTACCATGGTGTGTCCGAGTAATTATGTATAATATATGTATTATGTATTTTTTTTGTGTTTCTTCTCCTGGTGGCACCAGCATATTCCAGGACAACACTATAAATACTCATCAGGCTTAAACTGTGAAGGAGTGGTAATGAAGTCACTTATACTCATTCATTCATTTATCTTCTATACCGCTTTATCCTCTATTCAGGGTCGCGGGAGACCTGGAGCCTATCCCAGGAGGCTTAGGGCACAAGGCGCGGTACACCCTGGACAGGGTGCCAATCCATCGCAGGGCACACACTCATACACACACTCACACACCCATTCACACACTATGGTCAATTTGGGAACACCAATTAGCCTAATCTGCATATCTTTGGACTGTGGGAGGAAACCGGAGTACCCGGAGGAAACCCACCAAGCACGGGGAGAACATGCAAACTCCATGCACACAGAGACGGGAATCGAGCCTGGCGTCACTTATACTGTACACATGAATTGGCCACCATAGCTTCCTGATCTTAATCTCATTGAAAGTCTTGTTCTAAAGATGTCTTTACTGCACTGTGTACCAAACTTTGTTATTTTTTTGGTACTGAAAAGCGCCTTGTCTAAATTTTACCCAGAATCAGGACTTACTGTACATGTGTGTTGTAAGTAGAATTAGAATGATCAGAATCTTCCACAGTGCAGTGTTCAGGAGACCTAAAAAAGGAAGAAATTAACATGAACTAGTAGATCGTTTTTGTGATTGTGAACTTAGTTTAAAATAAGAAAATGGTGAATGGTTAATTTAATGTGTGTGAACTTGCACAATAATGTTAATAGATGAATTTGAATTTATTGACAGTCCTTGTAGGTGGCGCGGTGTAGTGGTTAGCACTGTCGCCTTGCACCTCCAGGGTCTGGGTTCAATTCCCGGCCAGGCTCGATTCCCGTCTCTGTGTGCATGGAGTTTGCATGTTCTCCCTCTGCTTGGTGGGTTTCCTCCGGGTACTCCAGTTTCCTCCCACAGTCCAAAGACATGCAGGTTAGGCTAACTGGCGTTCCTAAATTGACCTGTGTGTGTGTGCTCTGTGATGGATTGGCATGGATTGGTGTACCCTGCCTCGTGCCCTGAGTCTCCTGGGATAGGCTCCAGGTCTCCGCGACCCTAAATACTGGATAAAGCGGTATAGAAGATGAATGAATGACAATCCTTGTTTTCCATTTGATGGTGTTAATGTTGTGGCTGATCAGTTTCCGGGATAATAAATAAGGGCTATTCTGAATGGGGAAGAACAGATATCTATAGCGTATGTACTGTACATACAGTAGCATTGCAGCGTGCAAATGTTATGCAGTTTCTTTAGATTACAGCTATGATTGACCATGCATCCCTGTACCCACATTTTACAGTTCCATGAAAGCTAAACGCACTCATCCATTTTGCACTAAACAAGGTGAATTAAAATTTCCCAACATCCTTTCATTCATCTTCTATACCGCTTAATCCTGTGTTCAGGGTCGCGGGGGACCTGGAGCCTATCCCAGGAGACTTCGGGCACTAGGCGGGGTACACCCTGGACAGGGTGCCAATCCATCGCAGGGCACACACACATACACACACTCACACACCCAATCACACACTACGGGCAATTTACTGTAGGAACGCCAATTAGCCTAACCTGCATATCTTTGGACTGTGGGAGGAAACCGGAGTACCCGGAGGAAACCCACCAAGCACGGGGAGAACATGCAAACTCCATGCACACAGAGACGGGAATCGAGCCTGGCCGGGGAATCGAACCCAGACCCTGGAGGTGCAAGGCGACAGTGCTAACCACTACACCACCGCGCCACCTATTTCCCAATATATTTCAAAATATATATACACTACCGTTCAAAAGTTTTAGATCACTTTCTAACTCCATGATGGTTCCTGATGTTTATTTCTTTCTACATTGTAAAGTTTTGCTGAAGGCGTCCAAAAACTGCATGAATCTCCTTTGAACAGTTGATATTGAGATGTTTCTGCTACTTCTGCTCTGTAAAGACTTCATAACGCCTATAATCTGAGGTGCTGTTAATTGGCCATTTTTCAGGCTGATAACTCTAAATGAACTTCTTAAAATTGTCTAACTCTTGTTTTTGTTGTTGTTGCGTAATTACCTAATTCCACACGTGTTATGTTATAGTTTTGAAATCCCCAGTATTTCTTGTAAACAAAGAAATTTGCAAGTGATCCCAAACTTTTGAACGGTAGTGTATATAATATTCAAAATCATATCAGATTTTTTTAATGAGTTCTCCCTGTGCTTGGTGGGTTTCCTCTGGGTTCTCTGGTTTCCTCCCACAGTACAAAGAGGTATCTGGCATTCCCAAATTGCCTGTAGTGTGTGAATGCATGTGTGAGTGTTGACCGGAGGTCTTACCACAGTCGTACAAAAATAGGAATAAATACAATGGTCACCAATTGCCTTCACAGTCCCTTGTGGGATTACTAGACGGAGAGATTATAATAAAGAAAGGAGAGACATTCTTGAAACAACATGTGAAGGTGTTTTTTTTTTCTTTTCTCAGTGATTTTCAGTGGCCTTACTGTATGTAGACAGACATGCACTGACACTCTGTGCTGCTCAGCCCTTGACTGCATTTATTAACATTTCATTTATTTTTAAAACTACCAAACATTATCACTAACTCTTCCCCGTCTGTATTCCCAGTGCTATTTGAACATTCCCAGCTTGTAGATCAGGGCTGATATGAGAATGCTCCTTTGGTTAAAATTTATTTTCCGTTCTTTATCTAAGTTTTCACATTCATTTGCGCCTTCAGAAAGAAACAAAACAAAAATCATTTCCTTCCGTTCCTGGCTGCCATCTGGTTTGTTTGTACAGTAAACGCTCTCTGGCTCAAGTGCCCAGTCTCGTCTTTCCACACAGATGTCACACAACATGGCGGCTGGCTTTCCAAACATAATAAAACTCAGTGCAAATTTCTACATTTACCTTTAGATTACTGGTTAATAAAATTAGACACTCCTATTATTTATGCAAAGAAAAATGTACACAACTACATAATACTTTTGAAAAATTATCATATTTTGGAATGTCAGAACACATGGCAGGGGCTCTTTGATATTTCTACTCAGAGCTTTTTGCCCTTTTGTTGTCACCTGGGAAAGGGTGGGTTCGTTTTAGAGTCTTGTTCCTCTCATGTTTCCTTCCTCATGTTTCATGACTCTGACTTGCTCCCTAGAGATTTAAATCTTCTTCCAGATTTGTGTAAAGTCTATTTTTGAAAACACATACTTATACAAATGAAGCTGAATTAGATTGAATTAATGAACTTGACCTGTACCTGTTTTTGATTAAAGTTTCTGTCTTGAGCAAGCTGCCAGCAGTGACGAGGATTGTACAGAAATAACTGCGTAAATGTGTTACCTAATTTAAATCCAGCAGCTGTCCTCCACATGCCATTCCTTACATAAGGATCTCCAAAAGTATTTCAGTAGTTTATTATATGCCATGTGGGGCGGTTTGTAATAATAATTGACTGTTAGCTAATCATGTTCCTTCCCCTAAGAAAAAACAAGACCATAAACTATTTAAAAGGTCAGGTATTCTTAAAATGTCAAAGGACTGCAAGACAGCTGTGGATGTGGACCAAAATATGAGCATATTCCAATTTGTGAGAGAATGAATGCTGAGAGAATATGGTGGACTTAAATAAAGCATTTAAACAAATTTCCATAAACGTATCATACATAGCCATTAAAACTTTTTTTTTCCATTTTAATCATCCATACAATCATAACTGCAAGAACCCATTAAAATGGGTCACATACTGTACATACAGTATATATATGCTCATGTGTTTTTCTGGTTGTTTTAGGTTGTTTCTATAGCCAGAAATAATAATAATGCTCATTTTGTGAGTTCTACATGTTTGCGATGTCATTCTCGCATTCTGGTAGTGGAAAAATGAACACATTATGAAAGTTATAATAACATATTCGAAAACCCACATGCACATTTTGATGCCTGAAGCCTCCTTGTTAACACACACCAGTAAGGCTTCCATATACTGTAATCATTTTAAATTATTAAAAAATCTGTAATTGCAGTATAAATTAATTAATTATCTATCCATCCATCCATCCATCCATCCATCCATTTTCTTCCGCTTATCCGAGGTCGGGTCGCGGGGACAGCAGCTTCAGCAGGGATGCCCAGACTTCCCTCTCCCCGGCCACTTCTTCCAGCTTTTCTGGGGGATCCCAAGGCGTTCCATTTTACCCTCACTCGTGAACAAGACCCCGAGATACTTAAACTCCTCCACTTGGTGCAGGATCTCACTCCCAACCCTGAGAGGGCACTCCACCCTTTTCCGACTGAGGACCATGGCCTCAGATTTGGAGGTGCTGATTCTCATCCATGCCGCTTCACACTTGGCTGCGAACCTATCCAGTGAGAGCTGTAGGTCACAGGGTGATGAGGCCAACAGAACAACGTCATCTGCAAAAGGTCCTCTGACCCAATCCTGAGCCCACCAAACTGTACCCCCTCAACGCCCTGGCTGCACCTAGAAATCCTGTCCATAAAAATTATAAACAGGATCGGTGACAAAGGGCAGCCTTATCGGAGTCCTACTCTCACCGGAAACAGGTCCGACTTACTACCGGCAATGTGGACCAAGCTCCGACACCGGTTGTACAGGGACCGGACAGCCCTTAACAGGGAATCCGATATCCCATACTCCCGGAGTACCCCCCACAGGACTCCCCAAGGGACACAGTCGAATGCCTTCTCCAAGTCCACAAAGCACATGTAGACTGGTTGGGCAAACTCCCATGCCCCCTCCAGGACCCTGCTAAGGGTGAAGAGCTGGTCCACTGTTCCGCGACCAGGACGAAAACCACACTGCTCCTCCTGAATCCGAGGTTTGACTATCCGACAGACCCTCCTTTCCAGGACCCCTGAATAGACTTTCCCGGGGAGGCTGAGAAGTGTAATCCCTCTGTAGTTGGAACACACTCTCCGGTCCCCATTCTTGAGGAACTCCGGGCGGATCTCATCCACCCCCGGGGCCCCGCCACCACGGAGCTTTTTGACTTCCCCGGCGACCTCGGCGACCTCGATGAAAGAGTCCACCTCTATGTACCCAGACTCTGCTTCCTCATTGGAAGGCATGGTGGAATTAACGAGGTCTTCGAAGTACTCCCCCCACCGACCCACAACGTCCCAAGTCGAGGTCAGCAGCGCACCATCCCCACTATACACTGTGTTCACTGTGCACTGCTTTCCCCTCCTGAGACGCCGGATGGTGGACCAGAATCTCTTCGAAGCCGTCTGGAAGTTATTCTCCATGGCCTCCCCAAACTCCTCCCACACCCGGGTTTTTGCCTCAGTAACCACCGATCAGCTGCCTCCGGAGTGCCACCAGCCAAAAAGACACGGTAAGACTCCTTCTTCAGCTTGATGGCATCCCTCACCGCCAACGGGTTCTTGGGTTGCCACCGCGACAGGCACCGGCCGCCTTACGGCCACAGCTCCGGTCGGCCGTCTTGACAATGGAGGCACGGAACGTAGTCCATTTGGACTCAATGTACCCCACCTCCCCCAGGACGTGGTTGAAGCTTTGCCGGAGGTGGGAGTTGAAGCTCGTCCTGACAGGGGACTCTGCCAGACATTCCCAGCAGACCCTCACAATACGTTTGGGTCTACCAGGCCTGGCCAGCATCCTACCCCGCCAACGGAGCCAACTCACCACCAGGTGGTGAACAGTTGACAGCTCCGCCCCTCTCTTCACCCGAGTGTCCAAGACATGTGGCCGCAAGTCCGACGACACGACCACAAAGTCGATCATCGAACTGGGGTCTAGGGTGTCCTGGTGCCAGGTGCACATATGGACACCCTTATGCCTGAACATGGTGTTCGTTATGGACAATCCGTGACGAGGACAGAAGTCCAATAACAAAACACCGCTCTGGTTCAGATTGAGGGGGCCGTTCATCCCAATGATGCCCTTCCAGGTCTCACTGTCATTGCCCACGTGAGCATTGAAGTCCCCCAACAGAACGATGGAGTCCCTAGGAGGGACGTTCTATAGCGCCCCCTCTAGAGACCCCAAAAAGGGCGGGTACTCCAAACTGCTGTACAGGTGGTGAGCCCATGGGAAGGGGGACCCACGTTGCCTCTTTGGGCTGTGCCCGGCCGGGCCCCATGGGTGCAGGCCCGATCACCAAGCGCTCGCCATCGGGCCCCACCTCCAGGCCTGGCTCCAGAGGGAGGCCCCGGTGACCCACGTCCGTGCGAGGGAAAACGTTTACCAAAATTTTCATAAGAGGTCTTTTGAACCACTCTTTATCTGTTCCCTCACCTAGGACCAGATTGGCATGGGTGACCCTACCAGGGGCATGAAGCCCCCGACAACATAGCTCCCAGGATCATTGGGACACGCAAACCCCTCCACCACAATAAGGTGGTGGTTCAAAGGAGGGGTAATTAATTATTAGAAAATAAAAACTTACTGCACAAGTTTGCTTCATATTCTCCCTTGCATCTGGAGTCAAAACTAGTTTTTTTCCCCACTGATATCATTTAAAGCCTTCCAGAAATGAGGCAGAATAATAGAAAAATATATAGCATACATTATTTCACTCTTTCCCTTATGGACACACAGCCAAGTACAATCACCATCCTCACACTGCTCACACCTGCTCAAAGTGGATTTAGAAGTACTCAGCAACCCAAAACATACCGATGGTCATTATTCACTGTTAATATACTTAAATGGTAACACTGTCAGAATTGTTATAGCTAAAATGATAACCCTTATCATAGAGAAGATATTTTCACATATTCCATCTTACTACAGTACTGGCATTTAAAAACTAAATGGAACATTGGAAATGAAACATGACAATAAGAGTTTTCATATTAACCACAAATACTCTGATCCTATGGACATGATCATACAGTATTTATAATACAAGTGGATCGTTTAAATAATGATCGCATTGTACACTAATTCATCTCAGTGAGAAATTGGTGGCTTTTTAATAAAAAAGAATGAATGGACATGATCATATTATTGCAGTCAAGTATAAAATCTAAGAAAGTGTACATTAAGGTGCATCCCTGAGATATTAACAAGCCCACATGCAGCAGTGTCTGGAGGTAGCTTATTCTGCAGGAGGAGTTTATCATGTTAAGAAGACTATGGGATTTTTTCATATTGGTTCAACTTTTAAACAGCATTCATGAATTTTTAATCAATAATGCCATAAACACATGAGCATGTACAACCTGAATTACAAAATGGCTAGGGTTAGGGTTAGATAACATTGTTCTCTTGGACAGCTAAAATAATAATAATAATAATGTTGTTGTTATGGTTGTTGGTCTTTCGGCTGCTCCCGGCAAGGGGTCGCCACAGCGGAATATCCAGTACGCACTACAACTTGGCACAGGTTTTACGCCGGATGCCCTTCCTGACGCAACCCTCCCATTTTATCCGGGCTTGGGACCGGCACTGTATTGTAAAAAACGCTACCTGTCAAAAAGCTGTTCTGGGCAAATGCAGAATACATTTTGCCACTCAATGTTTAAGTGTAGCAATGATAAAGCATGAATGCTTACATGCCGTAAGGTACAGTATCTTACAGTAGTGTTCTGACAATAATGAACCAGTAATCATGTAAATCGATAAGCCAGGAACTGTTAATTAGGCTAGCAAATTCTGGCCATAAGAATTTGGATGTGATGTGAACATTATTTACATTAAGTTAGCTTGCATAATGTATTCCCAATTCAATTAAATGAAATTCAATTTTATTTGTATAAAGATTTTATAATGGTCATTGTCAAAAGCAGCTTTACAGAGTGAAAGGAAATTAGGGAAATGAGGATGAAATGTGTTAGAAAATATGTATAAATCAAAATCATCCGATTGTCCCGGATGAACAAGCCCAGGGCGACAGTGGCAAGGAAAAACCTTTTGAGATGGCAATAAGAAACCCCAGGAGGAACCAGACTCAACAGGGAACCCATCCTCATTTGGGTGATAACAGTTAGCAGGAATTGTCATACTATGCATTAGGTGGCTGGAAGTTCAGTATAACAGGAAATGTGTTTATGTTCATATGGAATCCACTTTTGTTATTGGAGGCTCAAGTACAAAACTGTAGGAAATTCCAGTTTCTTCTAAATTCTTCAGCGACTGGAGAGTCAACAGCTGTCTGCATCAGCCGAGGTCAGGGAGTCTTCATGGTAAAGTAGACCACAAGGGTCGTCCATGTATAACATTGGTGATGTTGGGGATCTGGGACTAATCATTAAACCTTAATAACATTAGCATAATAACAATAATTACAACATAAGTTGAGCTCCTCAGCCAAAGTGCCACCTTGATGTCAACATTTAATATTCTATTTTTCTTCATGCTAAAGCCCTATTACAGAATCATTTCAATCCTATTTGCATTTAATTCTATCCCTAACACATATATGCAAATAAATACATATCTTATAATATATAAGCAAATAAATTATATTTAATACAGCTTTTGTTCTCTTTAAACTGAGACTGCCGCCTTAATTTGATAACAGACAGCAACTTGTTTGATTTTACTTTAATGTATTTCCATCCATTATGATTATCCAATGACGTCCACTCTTGGGTGAAGAAATCCAAAGGCTGAATTATTGGGGAGGCCTAAGATTTTAAATCTTGAGCATTACTGGCGTGAATTCATCGTAAGTGAAATTCCTGAACGTTTAATTATATACAATACTGTAAGCAAACTTAAGTGAAATTGAGGGAAGATACTGTTTGCTTCCCTCTGAATAAAAACAAACTTTAGTTGTTTCAGTAGATTGTAGATCTGTTTTGCTAATTGTATACTGTATCAACCTACAAATAATTTGGGGGACAATAAGTTGATAACTGTGGAGGCCTCGAGCACAATCGAGCACAATGACTTCACCTTATGTTGAAGGTTGTCTTCTATTGAAGCATCTTCTGTGATCTAATTTTGGTAAGCCCATGAAAATTATAGCTTCAGTTTCCTTTTCTTAGTTGACAGGAGGGGCACCAATGTGTCTTCCCACACACTTTCCTGTAGCTGTATTCATCAAATTCAAAACACTGATAGTTGCACACACAGCCAAAACAGCCCTGCACCCACTTCCCACAAAGTTGTAATCACACCTCAGCCTGCACCATATTTACACCAATCTTCCAGCACTGCTCAACTGGTCCCACCATGTCTCATGACCGAGGAAGACATGTATCTAGGCTTTTTTTAACTTCTGGCACATATTTGGGTGAACACCTCCCTAAATGATGTCAGGTTTTATCTGACTCAAAAAAAAAATCACATTTAAAATCATTGTGATGTGCTGGAGAAGGCCTTTCTCCCTTAATCAATACAAGATCTTGGAGAATGTGTGCAATAATCAAAGCAAAAGCAGTCCAGTAAAATATTAGTGTTTTTGTTCTTCTTCATTTTATTTTATTTATTTATTTTTTAATCCAGGCAGTGCATATACGTAGTGACATGTCATCATGGGCACTCAAGGCTTATTCCTGTGCTTGTGCCCAAGGTCTTTAACCCAGCCACAAAACTCTAAAGGGATATGCTTGGTTAATAGTTTGTTGTCAACTTAAGTTTCGATTCGGTTTCATTGACCTGGCTGGTAATTTACTTTCATTTTTAGCCAGTTGATTATTAGTCTCAACACAACAATATTTCAAGTAGTATTTATGTGCATTACTGTTGAAAAGGTCTGTTCGTATTTGCACAGAATAAACTATATCCACAAGACTCCACGCATTAGTTTTCTTCCTAATTTTACCTTAAATAGGTGGTAACAAAATCACACCCTTTCTTATAGCACAAGAATCAGCAGTGAGGGAGAAGGCCGACACATGCTTCCTCTCAGAAATGGGACACCAGCCAGCCACCCTTTGAACTGCTGCTCATGCAGTATTAGGGGCAGTTTGTTGTCTGCCCCACTCTGTCTGTGTGAACTGATCCATGTAGATATGATTGGTGTGGTAGTGCAAGTATGCCATTCCTTCCCCCAGAGACCATGGCCAAGTTTGCTCCCTAGGACTCCTGGAAGCGGGTGGGCCCTTGTTAACTAAATCCTAACTCCAGGACAGTTTCTCACCTAAAATATATAAAGATACCAATATTCTGTGAACAAAGGTACTTAATAGATTCATTTATTCTGTTCATGTTCGGTGTTGTATTGTTGTTAAAACATCAACATTCCAACAAAAGTTAACGTAACCAGTAACATCCCAATAATCAGTCTAGACATACAGTACAGTACACACTTCATCAACGTGTGACAAATGAATAACGAGATCCATGTAATATTACAAATGATATGTTTTTTTAAATGTCTTTAATTAATGCAGGTCCAGAAACAACATTTTAAACAACAAATGCAACTTTAGAAATGTATTACAGAGGTTGAAAGTTGAAATACATTTGTTTTTCTAAAATGAGGTTACAAAAATTACTGTTAATCCTGAAGGAAAAGATGAACAAAAACTTGTGTGTGTGTGTGTGTGTGTTATGCATTTCACTTTTTTTTTTTTTTTTTTTAAGAAATAGTTAAAGAGCAAACTATTTATTTGTAGTGTCTGTGGTGACAGACTGTCTACTTCATAAGCTACTATTTTAGGAAAAGTAGAATATGCCACCTGTTCCCTCTCTTCTGGGAACCTTGGCAGGATACTTCCCTGTGTATCACAAGAGTCCGCAGGCTGTTCTGGAGTGGTGTCATTCACAAATTTCTGGGAGCGGTCACAGTATTGAACTGAATCTCTGGCAATTTAAAATCATTTATTGGTGCCAAACACTTTCTGGTGGGATCTGACATGGCTGAGGCTGCTGGTACAGAGGAGCATTGGGAGGTAGAAGCTTTTGAGGATGAATTTGGTGAAATCATTAAAACAAGATCAGGTAAGAATCAGTTAAGATCTATGTAAGATGTTGATAGCATGGTTCTCTGAACGTTTTCTGTCTAAAAACTGACATTAAGTGGAATATAAAAAACACTTCTTATCCGTAGGGTTCTCTTACTTGAAAAAAAAAAAAGCTTTGTATATGTTACTGTAGAGATGATCCTTTATCTATTTTTAAAATAGTAAAACAATAATTAACCTTAAACAACAATAATAAAACTAGGTTTTTACAAACGCTGAGAATGTTATTTATTTGTATTTATTTATATATTTTTCCTTCCAGTAACCAGGTTATAAGGTTATACGGTTACAAGGGTATCTAAAAATTACAATAATTATAAAATCATGTGAGCGATTTGGATGGCTGGAAACATGTTAAAAGATTTTCTAGCCTGGAACCGTACAGTCTTGTGTATAGTTTCTAGATGGAGTGAGTTATATTTACTCTCTTGTTGAAATATGGCGTTAGGGCACTTAAAATAGCCACAGTTGCCTGGTGTAAGATTTCAGGAGACCTTGTTTAGGACATACTGTTTCTCATTCTTGAATTATTCAGATTATAATCCGAACAAAATAGCCTGCTTCATTAAAATACAGATGAGCTCCTTGTGATGGAAAAGCTCGTTGTTTAGTTTAGGTCGTTTCACGTCATCTCTAGTAATGCTGCACAATTAATTTCATAAAAATTGGAATCGTAGTATGAACAAGAGCAATTATCTAATCAAAAAAAGCTGCAATTTATTACCAATTACATTCACATACTCAGGAATGTACTGTATGTAGGGTTTGCCAATAATTTAAGTACTTGTTTGATTTTTTTCTATAACTTTTGAAGTACTAAATATATATAGGCAAAGATCTTCTGAACGGTATCACGTGTACCGTTACCTGCTGTTATCTTAGATTAATTTGATTAAATAGCAAATGTTACATTTAATAGTAAAACATTGCAAAATGTGTCCAAATATTCACAATGTGATTTTTTTATTAAATCATGCAGCCATATTGTCTTGCAAACTGTAATGCTGTTTTTTTAGTGTATTGATTCTGAAGTGTTCGTGGTCTTCAGTATGACAGTTTAACTGTGGTCTTACACTTCCGGGTTCTGGGTTCAGCACCCACTTTTAAAAGGAGTTTTAACCCAGCACCATGCAGTGAGCAGTGTTACAGTACATACAATGCAGCATGCAGAGACATTCAGTGCAGCCTGTTCTGTATGGAAAACAGTAGGAGTTTGTCATAGGGATAAAGCTAAAGTATGGATTTTGACAGTTGCATCAACATAAATTCACTCAACCATACTACAGTTTCATACCATGAGGTATATAGTAGACTAGGTGCAAAACAACTCATCAAGACAACTAAAGGCATCATGTGGTTTTGGCACTTGGACTTCAGCAGCAGGTCCTTACAGGGACAGGGACTGTCAGTGGTTCCTTGTTAATAATATTTTATGACACTACTGTTCACACAACTCAAGTTCTAAGTGCAATATCTCATTATAATACACTTGTGCAATACTTCTTTTCATTTACACTACAGTTCTAGTGCAATATGTAACTTAAGTGTGTGCCATAGTTAAATCTATTCTATTTTACTTCTATTTATTGTTATTTTTCTTAAAATGTAATTTCTTTAATTAAATTTTTTCCTGTCTAATATATATTTTTCCTAATCTAATTTTTCCTTTCTTCCCGGTATATTAATCAGGACAACTGTATAACCAAGTCAAAACAATTTCCCTCTGGGATTAATAAAGTTCTTTGAATCTTGAATCTTAAGTCCTGGAAGCTGGGCGATCAGACATGTTTGTCCAGCACATCACACATGCTTGATTGGATTAAGATCTAAAGAATTTGAAGACTTTGAGCCCTAAACTATTGTAATTCCTAGACATTTTTGCTCTATGAAGTTTACTGTATGTCCTTAATGGATAACATTGACCTCACTGCATCTATGACATGTCCTGCTAAATCAGAACACAACTGCGTAACAAGTAGAGGCACTTCAACATATGTCACATCCAGTCCTTGACAAAGAGCATAAGACCTAAGAGTACGCATAAGAGTAGGCCTAGTGTCTCATGGCATGACATAATCAGCTAAGCAGCTTCATCTGAGGCTATTATGGGAACAGTGCTGGTACTGTAAAAAATAAATGTCTGGTACAATCATCAACCACTCCCTGTGAGACTGCCTTCCTAAAAGCTACGTATTTCATTTGCCCTGCAATTGGATGCATCTTGATCTTACTTGCATAATAAATGTAAAATATTCAGCAGCCACATACCAAAACTCTCGTGACCTGCTGTTTGCACTCCTTGTGGAGGTGGCATCATGCTCGCTATCACCCCTGATCAGTCATTTTGGTAGCTGCAGCTTGTGTATCAAATAAAAATCCAGCAGGACACCTCTAGTGATGACAGAAACACTTGGTCCTCGGTAAAACGTAGCTACATTTTACTGAGCTACATTTGTAGCTACATTTTACTGAGGAGCATGTGTTTCTGGTATTATTAGTTCTAAACAACGTTAGCAAATCATTCACTGTGTAAATAGTTCAGAGTGTACAGTATGTCTGAAGGATTATAAAGAAGCGGTGACATTTTACCTCCTCGAACACCTCCAAATTCCCCAAACTCAAGTTGACGGTGAGTGCGCGGCTGCACTCTCTGGGTTTTAGACTGGTGTAAGCGTGTATAATGACTGAGTTTGAGATTAATTCAGTTCAGTTTAACTTCAGTTAAATCTGATCAGCTGATCACCGGCCAAATAAACTGAAAACTAGCCGATTCCTGTTTGACCTTTGTAGCTTGCGTTAGCCGTGAATATAACCTGATCAGTTCAGAGATAATCCGCAATGAGCATTTACTAAGAAGACAAAGTGTTTTTTAAGATGACATAATGGTATCAGATATGTTTTCTTGCTAAAAGTGTTTATTTGACAGGTTTTGAATGTGCATTTTGCTCTCTCCTCTTTCCAGCACAGCAAACCAGCAAACCATATTGACCTACTTTTACCCATGCTGGCAACAGACAATTAATAGTGATATATACAGTGTATATCAGGGCATGACATTAACTTTTTTGCCGATGTGGCTAGTGGATTTCCGGAGTCACTCGCCATTCAGCCTTTTTACTCGCCACAATTTTGTTACCAGAAAATGGCAGTTTTTTTCTTCACCATGATACGTTAATGTTTGTTATATCTAGATTTACTTATAAATGACAGCATACACTGTATCACTATAGTATTAGTCAAGTATTCAGTACTGTTAAGATCCCAATATATAAACATGCAAACATGAACAGTACATTCTGCTTATTGAACTTAAATTCCAGCCTCTTACCACATGAATTGAAAACTCAGAACATTTATCATTTTAATGTGATGTGTATTTTACCAGGTATTATTATTCATTATGTATTATTATAACAGAATTCTGAGTTAAGACAATGGACTCTGGTCTATCTTGTAGTGTTGACTCTTTATAGTGTGACGTAATTCAATCATGTGCACGCACTGCACCACGTTCCCTCCGGTCCTCCAACACTGCTCGCCTCATCCCACCATCTCTCAGGGATCGAGGGCGGCATTCATCCAGGCTCTTTTCTGTTCTGGCACCTACAGTAGGTGGTGGAACGAACTTCCTCTAGATGTCCGTACAGCAGAGACTTTAAACGACGACTCAAGACGCATCTGTTTCTCCAGTACTTGGACTAGAAAAAAATGATACACACACACCAAACAGGAAGTAAAAGCGTGTGTGTGTTTGTGTGTGTGTGGGAGACTAAGTTCGAATCATTTTAGTGACTCAGTTCTTTGAATCTCATTCATCAAAATGGATGAATCTTTTTTTGAGTCATTTCGTTCATTTGATCAGAAATAAATAAAAATGTTGCGTTTTCAATAAAAATACGTCTACATTTATGATGTAGTTATGAAAATATTACAATGCAACTAAGGACATATTATAATAAACAGAATGAGCAGCTCACCATCATATCTTCCAGTCGTTCGTTCTTTTGAATCTATTGTACCGCATAGCGTCTATAGGAGTCACGTGACAAAAGAACGAACGACTCGAGACCTGAATATAACACAGAGGTTTTGCGATGCTTTGCTGTTGCGCGCCCAATAGAAAATGAACAAATCACTCTCCGAGATACTCATTCATCTGAGTCATGTTAAAGATTCGTTCACAAAGAACGAATCGTTCATAAACGACCCGTGTGTGCAATGCATGTGTGAACAACATGTGTAGAGAGAGGCATTAAATGTCCTCATTACATTCATGCACATTTTATGGGCGTAATATTACCTTGCAATGCGTTTATTATATCAGATGCCTTTAGAGCAGTGGTTCTCAAAGTGTGGGGCCCCACTAGTGGGGAATACAGACATGACAGGTGGGGCGCAATGAACAGGAGGAAATTAGTGGAAAATAATAGGTAAAAACTAAACAATCACACACAAATAAATGAATCATTAATACAAGTAAATTTAAAATAACATCAGTTGTGGGCCGGGAGAAAAAGTGGAACCATAGTGGAACAATAATTGTTTAACGTCGGGCCAACTTGAGCAGCTGCTCAAATCACAAACCTGCGCGAGCCACTGGGCAGCGCTGCGCGACTCTGACAGAAATAAACCGCGCCGACCATCAAAATACATTTTACCCCGCTGGGATGCGCACATACAGGCATGTCAAGGCGGAAACAATATTAAACAGTCCTGACATTTTAAATTGTTTTTAAATAAAACACAGTGGGTCGCGCAGGTTTGTGATTCGAGCGGCGCTGCGCGATCCACCGGGCTGCGCAAATAAACCAAGATCATCACTGCGCTATCCAGGTAGTCGCACTGCGCTGTATTTGCTCAGATATTCGGTTCAATCGGGTGCCGCGGTTTCGTCTCACTTTTGATGTGTTTGGCTTCATATACACTTCGACAATGGAAGAAGACGCTGCAGCAGCAGTGAGTTTACTTACATGTGATGGAACCAACAACGAGGAGACTGTAAAGAAAAAAAGCTGCGGTCTGTGGTGTGGAATTGGTTTGGGTATAAGAAAAGTGATACGAATGAGATGAACGTGATTTGGAAGGTACGCAAGTGCACTGTTTTAACAAGTGGTGGAAACACGTCAAACCTCTTCTATCATCTGAAATCCAAACATCCAAACGAATATGACCAAAGTAAAAAAAATGCGGCAAACCTCAGCAATTCACAGTTTATATAAAATTACATTATGTAAAACAGTTTCTTTGTGTTTGAATTTTTATTTATGCATTTTCAGATACAAATTGCTATATTGTGATGTATATCGTTATCGAGGTAGAAATTTGCTTCTACCGTGATAGAAGATTTTGGTTATATCGCCCCTAATGAAGCCTATCTTCAGCTTGGATTCATGGTGGGGATGGTGGGGGCAGAAGAGAGACCCTTGTGTGTTTTGTGTCTTAAACCGCTGGCAGCAGACCGCATGAGACCCAACAAATTAGGGAGACACTTAGAGACAACACACTCACAGTCACGTTAATAAGCGACTTCTTTGAAAGAAAGCTGGCAGAATACAGACAGCAGGAGAATCGCATGGTAACATCTGAATCAGTGGACAGCAAAGTACAAGTGTCTTCATTCAAAGTTGCATACAGAATTGGCCAGTGCAAAAAAACTACAAACGATTGTTGAGCAGCTAATAAACATGGGGTCTATTATGCAATGATAAGTGCCAACGTAAGCCTTTTATAACAATTGCACGTGTATTTTATCTGTTTTGAACTTATTGGTTTAGAAATTGATATTTCAATAAACAGTAAACTTGGCCGATTTCGTTATTATTTTGTTGACAAGTGGGGCTTGAAAATTCGCTCACCCCCTTAAGTGGGGAATAACAGAAAATGTTTGAGAACCACTGCTTTAGAGAAAACTACAACAAAAATATATTGTCATACCAAAGAATAAACTACCCGTCAAAGTGGCTAGTGAGACTAAAGTTATTACCCGCCACAGCCGAATTTTACCCGGTGGGCGGGTGCCAATGTCAAACCTTGATAGGTAAACATCCCAGTGCAGTTATGCTCTATTATCACCACTCGTGGAATGCCTCTTACTTTGCCAATCAGATTACTCTGTCAAAACTAACTGTTGTACTAACTGTTGTTTCACAGAAAAGAGGCCCTGAATAAGATGAAGCATTCTGAACGAAACATTGTGTTCCTCAGTTCAAATGTGGAGCTTTGAACACCGCAGGTTCCCCTGAGTCAGACAGTTAAAGTAGGCGCCAGACAGCCATCGCGCCATCGTACACTCAGTCACTTGACTTCTCTTCAGGATGCCAGTGTACAGTAATGAGCAGAGATCACTTTCAGAATTGTACTGCAATCGATTGCATGTATGTCAATGTATGTAGCGTTTGTAGGTATGTACGTGTTTTGGTTCAGATTGCTTCATCATAGAAAGAGTTATTACAGGATATTTAGGGCCTCCTTTCAGTGATTCCTGATTAGAAGGTGAGGGATAACTTCAGGAATCCCCTGTTTTTTTTTTTTTTTCTCAGTTATAGGACAGTCGGATGTGTTTTTCACGGATATGCGGTGTCCTTTACTGAATGGAGTAGAAGGAAAGAAATGCTTTTCTTCAAGCTTTTCTTCGTGCAAAGCTTCATATTAGGAGCAACCAGTAATTGTGAACAACATTAGTAAAATATTGGGAAATTAAATTTTTAGAAAGGGTTTAAAATCATGTGTGCATAGAAAAAGGGTAATGATTTCTGTATATTACATTATGCTTCATACTATTAGATCTCTTTTTTCCCCTTGATGACGCTTGCTGCCTCGGTGTCAATCTGTGCAACATACTGCATAACATTTATTAAAAATAGACTAAGACCAGTTGTCCTATAATTAAAGCAGAGATTCTCAAACCTCTATATGTCTATAATCTCAGCTCATCTCAAGATTTCAGTAATGTGGTATACAGTTACTGGCTGCAGCCAGTATGTAGCTTGGCTCATCATATCCAGGCAGAAACACTGTCCCCTAACCAAGATGTTCACAGTGACATTCCCAAAAAGAGAGCAGATTCCTCATGACTCAGCTTCTAATCTAATCTACTGGAAGTAAAATCCAGTAGAAGAAATCATGTGATACATTGGAAATGGAACATTTATGTACAGCCTTTTGTGAGAAGGAAAACACATAATCATGTACATATGAGGGGCGTTCAAGAGAAACTGGGACTTGCACAGAAATGTCTTATGACTGAAGGCATAAAACCGAATTCAGGCACAGTATGATGATAAGACTCCGCAGTAAAACATTTGAAGGTGGAACATCCATAAGTAATGATAATGGCCAAGGAGGGTGAGAACATTAAGTAAGTGGAACAAATGATCCTTAAATATATCCTCTGTATAGTTCTGCTCTGAATGCAGGCGGTCTGATCATAGCTAGATCGTGGTGTGGTAGGAAAAGTTTCTACCTTGATAAGAAATAGTGAGACGCAGGGTTAATGAATGCAACATTCAGTAGCGTCAGTGCATGTGCTTAGCGTTGTGTACATGTTAGTTTGTTATGTTCATTTAAAGTGTCTTTTTGGTACAATTGGTATTTCCACAGCTTATTTTGCAATGAAAACCCCAGGGCTACAATGTTCTTCAAATTCTCATGGTCCACTAAAAGAGCTGTTCTGTCATCATGCATTCTGACTCAGAAAAACCCAAAGGATCCAACTGTAAAAAGGTCAAGAGCCCTTCCCTGACGTCAATTATATGTAAAGGTGGAATGAAAAACATGACAAAGTACATTGCAGCCCTTTGTCACTTATCACTCTTAAAGATGAAAGTAAGACACGGATCAAGACTCTTCTCTATACTGGCATGGAATTAACTTTCTCATGCCAGTCTGAACAGTGAAGTCATGGGGTGTTTTTAAATGACAACTGAATACATGCTTATACACGGACCACTTAAAAGCACTTAAAATTATATAAAGCTCAAAATAAAATCATGATACTGTACGTAAGTGTTACTGTATTATACTGTATATTGTTACTCACACTCACTTACTTATGGGCTATACTGCTTTATCGTGTATACAGGGTTGCGGGGGCCTGGATCCTATTACAGGAGACTTAAGGCATGAGGTGGGGTACACCCTGGATGGGGTGCCAATCCATCGCAGGGCACAAACATACACACACTCACACACACATTCACACTCTATGGGCAATTTGGGAATGCCAACCAGCCCGGGAAACATCGTCTTGCCTGCCATGGGAAAGGCCCGTGTTCGATTGCCAGCCAGGGCCCAAACCCCAGGGACTGGATGCAGTGCCGGTCCCAAGCCCGGATAAATGGGAGGAGTACGTCAAGAAGGGCATCTGGCCAAACCTGTGCCAAGCTTGTGTGTGTGGACTGGGTGGTCCGCTGTGGGATCAGCTAAAAGACCAACAACAACCACCAGCCCAGGAAACCAAAGCACCCAGAGGAAACCCACCAAGCGCAGGGAAAACATGCAAACTCCATGCACACAGACTGCAAGGTGGGAATCGAACCCAGAACCCGGAAGTGCAAGACCACAGTGCTAACCACTGTGCTGCCTGTCTTGCAACTCACAGCACTAAAATGATGAAATCAAGATTTTCAAAGGTTGAAGTGAGAGGATTTTTTGACTCACCCATGTTAAAGGTCAAACTTCTGAATTGAATAAAAAAAAAAAAACTAAATGTTTAGGTCATGACCTTTTTTTTTACACTCACATTTCTCCTGAAATTCTGGGATTTTTGTTATGATGAGAATTAATCTGTATCCAACTGCTTGTGTGTATAATGGCACATTTAAGCAATTTAAACACTTAATCAGATTTTGCACATTTAACTCAAGCATGGTGTATTTACTCTGCGTACTTCTGTTTCCTCCTACGGTCCAGAGACATGCTGTGTAGTCTGACTGGCATTTCCAAATCACCTGTAGTGTATAATTGTGTGTGTGTGGGTGTGCGTGCGTGTGTGTGTGTGTGCGTGTGTGCCCTGTAATTGGTTGGAACCCATCTTGTGCCCTGTGTTCTCTGAGACAGACTTTTAGTCACCTTTTGTTTTTTTACTAAAATCCACACAGACCCTGTAGCTCAGCATATTACTATGGTAACCCACATGTCACCGCATCACATCTTCCTCTTTTAAAAGCCATTCTCTTCTTGCTTATGGGGCTAGTGGAAAGGGCACCAATACAGTTTCTTTGAATTACAGGTCACCCAGTAAGGCATTTCATTCCAGATTGTAAAGCACAGCTGTGGAAACCACTTTGACTTTTGACCTTGATGTCAAGGTCTCATTGTAAACATGAATGTAATGGTAATACTGGGCTTGCAATGATTTCTTTTTAAACTGGTGTGATTGTAATGAATTCCCGGCCAGGCTTGATTCCCGTCTCTGTGTGCATGGAGTTTGCATGTTCTCCCCATGCTTGGTAGGTTTCCTCCGGGTACTCCGGTTAGGCTAATTGGCATTCCCAAATTACCCGTAGTGTGTGAATGGGTGTGTGAGAGTGTGTATGTTTGTGTGCCCTGCAGTGGATTGGCACCCTGTCCAGGTTGTACCCTGCCTCGTGCCCTAAGCCTCCTGGGACAGGCTCCAGGTCCCAGCGACCCTGAATACAGGATAAAGCGGTATAGAAGATGAGTGAGTGAGTGAGTGAGTGAGTGAGTGAGTGAGTGAAATGATTGAATAGATTCTACACTATATGTACCAGGTATCTTTGCATTTGGATCACGAGGTTCAAGTTATTTTGGATTTTCTAATATTAAAATAGAGTTAAAATTATTCATACAGGGTCAAAAATATACTGTACATTCTGCACACGTAATATGTTCTTGAATGGCTGTTTGCTAATTTTCTCATTAACAGACACTTTTGGTTGCAATCAACAAGTTACTGACAAAACTGGTAGTGTTCATTTAAGTGTATTGTGTTTCATGGTACAGACCCCATTTTTAAGCAGTTGGTACTGTCCAGTTGGTCCAGTAAAATGCTCAAGTTTATCCCTGCAAACATATTGTACAATACCTTTTGTCGCACTTTTTCTCCAGAAGGCCATGTGATCAGCTGCAATCTTTAGTTGAGCTTGAAGGTGTGAATTTGGAACATGGGCTTTCTTCTTGGACAGCAGCCTTTCAGTCCATGTCATTAAAAACTCACTTGACTGTGACACTGATCATGAGCAAATCAATAAGTTTGCATATACTCATCATAAACATGAATATCATAGTGATGTGGTTTCAATAATTTTCTTGATCTGGTCTTTTTCTGGAGGAGAATGATTATAAAGCATACTGTACATCTTTACTTCCAGCAGGATTGTATACTGTACTTTGATGGTTCCTGAATTATTCCTGACCATCACCATCCAAAACCAATTTTCTCTCAGATAAGGCTGACAGGTTGAGTTTTTCTCCACACCCTATTCAAAGTGGCTAAACTTTATAATGTATAATAGTTTTAAGCGATCTTGATTTGCACTTATTCTGCAGTTGTTTAGAAATTATTTCAAGCGGCATTATTGACTTGTGTAAATGTACAATCCTCTTTCACAGATCTGCAATGAGCTTGGCATTGCACAGAGGCCTCCAGCTGTAGTCAGTCATCATCAAGAATCTGGGAGACCTTATCAGCACCCCTAAACTCATCTAAATAAGAAATAAGTGGGTGCCTGTATATTTTGACCCTGCATATATAATTTTGACTCTGTTGAAATCAGGAAACCCAAATAAACTGAACATTGTGCTACAAACTCTTGGTGATAATTATATGCTTTATAATCATTCTTCCCCAGAATAAGACCAGATCAAGGAAATAACTATATTTATAGAGGCACTATATTTACTCTGTATATTTGCTCCATTAATAGGGGCACTTTAGAGGGCATTTTTTTATGTTTGGTCCACTATCAGAGTACTTTAAAGGGCACTTTATCATGTTTTCTTTACTGTTGGGGCACCTTAGAGATCATTTTATTGCACTTGATCTCCTGCAGCGTCACTTCAAAAGTCATTTCTTTGCATTTGCTCCACTGTGGGGCTGAAGAGGATCAACAATATGTCTACGCTTTAACACATCCAAACTCAACTCTGGTAGGACATTAAATGAGCTGAGTAGTTAAACCAGGAGTGTTCCGAGCAGGGTTAGGAAACAATAAAAACGTGTGATAAACATTCTGTACGACCAGGGTGAATAGTAATAGAATGGTTTTCATAAAGACACACAGTGCTTGTATTAAACATTGTGCTGTTCTAAAACTTTTCTGTCGCATGTGTTACAACTTTTACACAATATTTTATGCATTATTTTATTCATTCATTCAGGTGGGGGGCTGGAGCCTACCCCAGGGGACTTTGGGCACAAGGCAGGGTACACCCTGAACAGGGTGCCAATCCATTCAGGGAGATTTGTAAAAGCGTTTGAAGTTTCTGTAATGGGATAGATCCTTACACTGGTTACTAGGTTACTAATTAAAGATTTCCAGGCACTCGGCTATACAGAGATCTAGACGAAGTTCATTTCACCACCTAGGTGCCAGCACAGAAAACAGTCTAGATGCCAGAGTCTTCCATGATCTCTGAGAGATGGTGGGAATGGTTGAGCAGTGCTGGCGGATTGGAGGGAATGTGTTGTGATGAAGTAAGTGGGTCCTGGGCCATTTTAGCTTTGTAGGTAAGCATCTGTGTATTGAAATTGTTATAGGTAGTTATAGATAGGCAGTGTAGGCAATAAAGAAGTGGTGTGGTGTGGGAGAAGTTAAGAAGGCTGAAAACAAGCCGCGCAGCTGTAGAGGACGAATGTTGCACAGACGGAGACCTGCTAGGAGTGAGATGCAGTAGTCCAGTCTAGAAATAACAAGGGACTCAACAAGCGCCTGAGGAGCCTATGTGCAAAGAAATGCCTGAATTGTTCTGCTGTTACAATCATGGTAGGACCATAGTGAATGTCTTTGGACTATGGGAAGAAATTAGGGTACCTGGAGGAAACCCACCAAGCTCGGAGGGAACATACTGTACACAGAGCCTGAGATGGGAATCAAATCCAGACCCTGAAGGTGCGAGGTGACAGTAACCACTACGCCACCATGTTGCCAACTGTATTGTATAAGATATATATATTTTTTGCAGGAGAGCTAAACATTGCATTGCTTTACAACGTGTTACATTTAGAGGGACACATCCACGTTTAAAATGACATTATTCGAGTATAATATCCTCGGCTGGAGTGTTTATCCTGAGTCTCCCCCGGGCTACAGATCTGCCTCGCCATGCACTTCGCTCTGGACAGATAAAGCTGCTTGTTTTTCAGCGACACGCCCCCTGAGCCACCAGCCGCGTCGTTCCGCTTGGCTGCGCGGTGAATCTACCGTAACCTGGGTGAGAGGGTCAGTGAGAAGAAACTGCGGTCGAGTGAGGAGTGTGTGTGTGTGTGTGTGTGTGAGAGAGATCAGCATGCACGATCGCAGCGGAATAATGAGCGGAGCGGCGATGATGTTTCAGTCCAGGTAACACTGTGTGTGTGTGTGTGTGTGTGTGTGTGTGATGGCATGGTGTGAGACTTGATTCTCAGGGTTCGATGCACAGGGGGATAGTTATAGACACTGCTGATCAATACAGCCTTTGATGAGACAGTGTAATCCGTTTAATATCTCCTGGATCACGCTGTGTTTCAGCATCTGAGGAATATGTGTGAGTGTGTTTTAATGTAATAATGCACTCGCTCCTGGTTAAAATGTTGATGTAAATAGTTAATTGTTTATTCGCATTTCGACTGGATTCTACGCTGTTTACGTTCATAATTGACACAAAGTTACTTCGATTCTCAGTCCTGAATCTCAGAGTGCGCGCGCACTCTCTCTCTCTCTCTCTCTCTCTCCACACCGGATAGATGAATTGCTGTTTTTTCTCTCTCTCTGTGTGTGTGTGTGTTCAATGTAATAAAGTAACCAGGACTGTTTAGATATCGCCATTGTTTTTTTTATCCATTATGTTCGGCTCAGCCTCATTACCCTACAATCCTATTAGTGTGAAGGCGGATTTGGCGAGCGCGCGCGCGCGCGCACGCACACACACACACACACACACACAGGAGCGCGCGGTGAGATGGTGAGATTGTGGCGCAGACTCTCCAGCCGTCTCTCACATCTGATCAATAGCAGCTCGCTGTTCTGTCTGTCGCTCCTCATGATACCGGCTTCCGCTGAACCACACACATATGTATATACACCACACACATGTGTATATACACCTCACACATATGTATATACTGTACACCACACACATGTGTATATACACCACACACATGTGTATATACACCTCACACATGTGTATATACACCACACACATGTGTATATACACCACACACATGTGTATATACACCACACACGTATGTATATACACCACACACATATGTATATACTGTACACCACACACATGTGTATATACACCACACACATATGTATATACTGTACACCACACACATGTGTATATACACCACACACATGTGTATATACACCACAAACATGTGTATATACACCACACACATGTGTATATACACCACACACATGTGTATATACACCACAAACATGTGTATATACACCACACACATGTGTATATACACCACACACATGTGTATATACACCACACACATGTGTATATACACCACACACATGTGTATATACACCACACACATGTGTATATACACCACACACGTATGTATATACACCACACACGTGTATATACACCACACACGTATGTATATACACCACACACATATGTATATACTGTACACCACACACATGTGTATATACACCACACACATATGTATATACTGTACACCACACACATGTGTATATACACCACACACATATGTATATACTGTACACCACACACATGTGTATATACACCAAACACATGTGTATATACACCACACACATATGTATATACACCACACACATGTGTATATACACCACACACATGTGTATATACACCACACACATGTGTATATACACCACACACATATGTATATACACCACACACATATGTATATACACCACACACATGTGTATATACACCACAGACATACGTATATACACCACACACATGCGTATATACACCACACACATACGCATATACACCACACACATACGTACATACACGACACACATATGTATATACACCACACACATGAGTAAATGGTGAAAACGCACACTTCAGGTTCAACCTGCCACCAGATTTATTCATTCTGTCCTGATGTTTAATGTCTCCCCCTGAGAGCCAGACTCTGGTCCTGTTGTATACATTGCAGTTTCTACTGACTCTTTCACTTTGGTCATTCATTCATTCATTCATTCATCTTCTATACCGCTTTATCCTTCTATTCAGGGTCGCGGGGGACCTGGAGCCTATCCCAGGAGGCTTAGGGCACAAGGCAGGGTACACCCTGGACAGCATGCCAATCCATCGCAGGGCACACACACACACACACACACACACACACACACACACACACACACACACACACACACACACTCATTCACACACTACGGTCAATTTGGGAACACCAATTAGCCTAATCTGCATATCTTTGGACTGTGGGAGGAAACCGGAGTACCCGGAGGAAACCCACCAAGCACGGGGAGAACATGCAAACTCCATGCACACAGAGAGGGGAATCGAGCCTGGCCGGGGAATTGAACCCAGACCCTGGAGGTGCAAGGCGACAGTGCTAACCACTACACCCACTTTGGTCATAGCTGATGAATATACATTTAACCAGGAAGACGTTTGGGAGAAGAATTACACCTAGCAGTCCTCCTATGAGGATGGTACAAGGATATGTAGAGACAATGAAGTTGTCTCAAGAGGATATAGTGATGTTGATCTTTTGTAAAATTGCAATGCATTTTTGTTTACATTGATGATATCCCATCAGTAATAATCGTTACCAGTGTAACTATACTGTACCAGTATTAAAGTTACCAGTAACCAGTTGTTGACGGTTAAAGAGTTTGTAGAAAACGTTAAAAGGTTAAAGTTAAAAATAATCCGATCAGCTTTAATGTTATTAGTGATATTATTATTTCAGGTTAAAGTCCACGTACATGTCTGTCTGTCCTTTTATACAGCAGAACTCTCTGTCTAACTTATTAATACAAAGAAATGCCTCGTTTACCCTAAAGTTGTACTTCTTTTGTCGTCGCTCAAATAAACTCCCTGTCCGGTAATCAGAGAGTGAATCACAGATAAGAAATCGAAAAAAGTAGATCTGATAAAGAACTATCTGTCTAACGTATTAATACCTAAATTAAGAAATTTAATTTAGGCTGAGTATCTCATGTCAACTTGTGTTGTGGGCTTTGTGTTGGTATTAAATGCGCAGCTCATGATATTGACATGAGGTTATCAAGTAATTACCTGCTACTGTAGCTTTCCTTTAGTTATCACTTTCATTGGAGGAATAATTTCAGGATTATATGGACTAAAAGGAGTTCAGTTTGCCAGGGTAAAGTTTGTGTAATATGTAAATTGAGGGGGATAGATTTAGGAAGTTTTATGATGTCAGTACACAAGGAGATACATAACTGAGCTTGTTAAATTATGTTTTATTATTGAGTAGTGAATTATTTATATTAAATATATGTTATATATGTGTTATATGTTTTATATACACCCCTCTGTATACAGTGGTGTGAAAAACTATTTGCCCCCCTCCTGATTTCTTATTCTTTTGCATGTTTGTCACACAAAATGTTTCTGATCATCAAACACATTTTAACTATTAGTCAAAAATAACACAAGTAAACACAAAATGCAGTTTTTAAATGAGGGGTTTTATTATTTAGGGAGAAAAAAAATCCAAACCTACATGGCCCTGTGTGAAAAAGTAATTGCCCCCTGAACCTAATAACTGGTTGGGCCACCCTTAGCAGCAATAACTGCAATCAAGCGTTTGCGATAACTTGCAACGAGTCTTTTACAGCGCTCTGGAGGAATTTTGGCCCACTCATCTTTGCAGAATTGTTGTAATTCAGCTTTATTTGAGGGTTTTATAGCATGAACCGCCTTTTTAAGGTCATGCCACAACATCTCAATAGGATTCAGGTCAGGACTTTGACTAGGCCACTCCAAAGTCTTCATTTTGTTTTTCTTCAGCCATTCAGAGGTGGATTTGCTGGTGTGTTTCGGGTCATAGTCCTGCTGCAGCACCCAAGATCGCTTCAGCTTGAGTTGACGAACAGATGGCCGGACATTCTCCTTCAGGATTTTTTGGTAGACAGTAGAATTCATGGTTCCATCTATCACAGCAAGCCTTCCAGGTCCTGAAGCAGCAAAACAACCCCAGACCATCACACTACCACCACCATATTTTACTGTTGGTATGATGTTCTTTTTCTGAAATGCTGTGTTACTTTTACGCCAGATGTAACGGGACATGCACCTTCCAAAAAGTTCAACTTTTGTCTCGTCGGTCCACAAGGTATTTTCCCAAAAGTCTTGGCAATCATTGAGATGTTTTTTAGCAAAATTGAGACGAGCCTTAATGTTCTTTTTGCTTAAAAGTGGTTTGTGCCTTGGAAATCTGCCATGCAGGCTGTTTTTGCCCAGTCTCTTTCTTATGGTGGAGTCGTGAACACTGACCTTAATTGAGGCAAGTGAGGCCTGCAGTTCTTTAGATGTTGTCCTGGGGTCTTTTGTGGCCTGTTGGATGAGTTGTCCCTGTGCTCTTGGGGTAATTTTGGTTGGCCGACCACTCCTGGGAAGGTTCACCACTGTTCCATGTTTTTGCCATTTGTGGATAATGGCTCTCACTGTGGTTCGCTGGAGTCCCAAAGCTTTAGAAATGGCTTTATAACCTTTACCAGACTGATAGATCTCAATTACTTTTGTTCTCATTTGTTCCTGAATTTCTTTGGATCTTGGCATGATGTCTAGCTTTTGAGGTGCTTTTGGTCTACTTCTCTGTGTCAGGTAGCTCCTATTTAAGTGATTTCTTGATTGAAACAGGTGTGGCAGTAATCAGGCCTGGGGGTGACTGCAGAAATTGAACTCAGGTGTGATAAACCACAGTTAAGTTATTTTTTAACAAGGGGGGCAATCACTTTTTCACACAGGGCCATGTAGATTTGGAGTTTTTTTTCTCCCTTAATAACGTAAACCTTCATTTAAAAACTGCATTTTGTGTTCAATTATGTTATCTTTGACTAATAGTTAACGGTTTTTTATGAGCAGAAACATTTAAGTGTGACAAACATGCAAAAGAATAAGAAATCAGGAAGGGGGCAAATAGTTTTTCACACCACTGTATATGTATGTATATATAAAGGCTTTACTTATTTTGTGTTTCTATGTGTGTGTACAGCGCGCGTGTACTGTTTAATATAACACGGGTGTGCACGCATTATAAGGCAAAAGAAAGTCTCATTAGAGAGGTTCAAGATTTTTTTCCTCTCCATTTGTGTGCGTGCGCGTCAGTGGACACCGTGTCCCTTCACACACACCCTTCCTCCTCTCGCCTTCACACACACTAATGGAGACACTGCTCTGACGCGGTTCTTTTCAAAGGTAAAATGCAGGGTAATTTGTTTTATTTTTACTTTACAGCAGTGAGCCTGTTAGTGTCTGCGCACTCGAGTGGCAGAGATATTTCTTGTTAATTTTTCTGATGAGTGGTGTTTCTGTTAGTGTGTGTGTGTGTGTGTGTGTGTGTGTGTGTGTATGTGTGTGTGTGTAAGTCGTTCCGCACAGTAGTTGCTCCCCCTTCTTAAATAAGAGAGGAATGGTTACAGTGTAAGACGAGAAGAGGGAGAGGGTGTCGCACAAACACACACACACATATACAGTACACAGTACACACACAAAGACAGCGCATGTGCACACAAACACTACCGGAAACCCTTATCTGTCTGGATTTATTTTTAGTTTTTTCAAAGGTAAAGTTCTTTTATTTTTACTTTAGATTCCGTATTAATTATTAATTATGTATTTATTTTTTTGGGTCGTGGAACGAATAATCTGAGTTTTCATTATTTCTTATGTGGAAATTACTGTAGATTAGATGTTACTTATTTCAAAATATAAATAATTTACATGATAATTCATTCAGTAATAGTAGTATACCACATCCACAGTTACCACTAAATCTTCATCACCCCATGTTGTAATCTCAGGAAAAACATTTGAGTCATCCAAAGGTCACAATGGAAACTGTAAAGAAACAGTAATTTCCTAGATTTTTATCAGAAAAGTTGAGTTTAAACTGAGCACATCACCACTGTCGAGCTTTTAATATATAACATTCATAATATAGCTGATATGTTAAACAACATAAACTCTCAGATCTTTCAGCTTGTAGGTATGGCTTTGTTTCTTTGTTTATGTAATTAATAGTAATGTATGCTTTACTAAATGTAATTTATTAGACTCATTTAATTGCATTTAAGAAACAGCTAATATTAGGATTTTCATTTAATTACAGATGAAAGAGAAGATATACAAAAGAAAACCTTCACAAAATGGATAAATTCACAGCTTACTAAGGTAAGATGGTTTTATCTATATATTTACTTATTTAGTCATTAATTAATTTACTTATTTAGAGATGAGGAAGCATTATTAAATCATATTCGCTACTGAGTAAAAAATAAATTAATGAAAATTTAAAATAATACAAATAATACAACACAGAAGGAAAAAAAATGCACCCCGGGAACCACTGCACTGATTGATTGATGGAGAACAAACGCGCTAAATTCACAAGAACGATGGAGACGGACAAAACAGATGTCAGTGATGCAGACACAGCTGAAAGTGAAATGCCAACAAATTCTTATAAAGCAAACCCCTGGTCATATTTAAGCCACCACTTTGATTTCATGCACAACAAAGGCAACAGATTTATTATGCAAAGGTGTTCCACCCCCCCCCCCCCACCTCCGCTGTTAAAAAAAAACAGAACTCAGTAACTTTTACTCTAAATTTTTAATGAGCTACTTTTTCTCTTTTACTTGAGTAGATTTTTATAAGGGTAACTTTACTTGTACTTCTGTAAAAGTTCACTAAAGTAACAGTACTTTTACTTGAGTACAAAATTTTATTACTCTTTCCACCTCTGGTCAACAGGTAATAAAAGTGTAGATACTTCTAGTATTATATGAGTATTTAATGATGAGACAAAAATAAATATTGAAACATTAAACGATTCAAGATAAACGGATAAACATAAATGCATTTACTGAGCTCTCCAAAGACGAGTGCACAAGCTTCCCCAATCCTTATTGCATCAATGAGGTCTGTCACAAAATATTTGTTGCTTATAGTCCTAAATCTTGCAAATACGTAACTTTCATATTAAAAAATTTCACAAAATGTCCAAAAGTATGTAGACAACTACCCTTGTGTGAACGTTTCCTAACCAGATGCAACAAAGTCTCTCTCTCAACGTGAGCAACGTGATGCCTGTAGCCACTTCTAGGATTTTTTTCCTGCGTAACCACTACAACATTCAACTTTGATTTCAGCAGTCCACATATTCTTCCTTTAGCCTTTTCCAACCCACATGTACTTCTGGCAGTCTGCATACAATCTGGGACAGCTATCCTCAAGAGGCTGACAGCCCAGATTAGATCAGAGGCTGATGAGAAGCTAAGAGCACTGATCACTACAATCTGCAGGTGTCAATCCCTTTGTTACAGAGCTGATTGGAACCTCACTATTGACACTGAACCCCCAGGATAAGACACAGGAAGGATCTGCACCAAGTTGGCTTATGGATGGTTGTCATTGCCTGTTGTACTGACATGGTGTATTTCCTTAATCACCACACATTATGTAAACACATGTCCTACATGTGATACATTTCACTGCGTGTTGTACTTGTATAACTATGCATGTGACAAATAAAGAATCTTGAATCTTGAATCTTGAGTCCTAGTAAATAAAACCCAGTATATGGTAGACCTTGTTGTTCCAGTCAATTTAGGTAGAATGCTACAGTATGTGCGGTTCCAGGTCCTGTTAAAATTTCTTAGACTGTATACATCATCTGCAACACTTTCTGGGTCTGTTATAATAGAAAATATGAGCTCAACCTTTGACTAAACTTAAAAACCATTGCCCGTTGTCCAGGTGATTAAAGACCATTCCGATCAGTTAGTAGAAAGTTTATATATATTTAATATCCATAAATATATAATAGCTTTTAATATAAAGCTCTTTCACTTGATGCCTTTCATGATGCAACCCACCTTGTTCTACCAGCACTGAAAGTGCACTAACTTTCACTAACTGGGGTCCTGTGGAGGCCATAGAGTTCCCCATCAAGGAATCAAACCCCAGTTTCCCATGACAAGTGTTAAGATACTCTTACAGTACTAAAATGACGTGCAGTTATGTGTAGTAATGTTCAGAATCACAAAACAACAACAAAAAAAAAAGACATTCAGATACATGTGAAGAGCTTCAGTTATTGTTCACATCAAACATTAAAATGGGAAAAAGTGTTATTGCTGTGACTTTGATGTTGATACCAGAAGGACTGGTTTAAAGAACAGTGTCTCCTCAAAATTTCATTCAAATCTTTTGGTCTTTGCAATACAACACTGTAGAGTTTACAGAAAAAAATTAATAAATAAGTGAGCAACAATTTGTGGGTGGAGATGGCTTGTAGATAATACAGCTCAGAGGGAAATGGCCAGATTAGATTGAGCTGCCAGAAGGAAAACACAACTAAAATTTACTTTTTATACCCATGCACAAAACTTCAAACAAGCATCTGACGTTGAGCATCATGCACAGGCTCACCCTAACTGGAAAGTTAAGAAAGTAATCACTTGTCTTCAGCTGTCCTCTTTTGGAGAGTCCTCAGAGACATGTGTTTGGATGAAAGGAGGAAAACCTGATGTGAACTCTTCTGTTGCTGTAGCTCATCCATGGTTTAAAGTGTTGCTTTTCTGCTCACAATGGTTTTAAAGAGTAGTTACTGTAGAATTCCTTTTAGTCCAGACAAGTGATTTCTTCACTGATCTCTTATCAACAAGGTGTTTTAGTCAGTTGACCCTGTGCACACACAATGCTGTTTTCCACTGTTCTGAGTAAACACTAGAGACAGGTGAGTGCACTTTATGAAATATAAAAAAATCTCTTGTCTAGCATTATCAGCCATGTCACAGTTACTGCATGAAGTCACTCTGTGTAAATGAGCGCAGGTGTTTCTATTAAAGTGACTGTACTGAATGTTGGCTGGGTAACTTTCCTGGTGATCATTGGCGATGATCAAATTCAAATTCAAATTTTATTTGTCACATACATAGTCATACACAGTACGATATGCAGTGAAATGCTTACACGACTGCCAGTGACCTTAAAAAGAAAATAAAAGCTTATACGTAAAAAAAATATCAATAAAGAGAAATACTTAAGAAATAAATTTAACTAGTAAAATAAACTGTACAAATAAGGGCATAATAAAATATTGCAAAATATAGGGGGGAAAGTATATATATACATAATTTAAAGTGACAGTGGTTCTGCAAATATGCATGAAAGGTGACTAATGAAAGTGTCATGTGCAATGGTCCAGATCTATAAATATTTAGTTCAAGTGTCAATGTCAATGTTGTGAGCTTAAAAAGATGTTATTAGTCTGTGTGGTGTTGTGATGATTGTGATAATTGAGAGACCTTATCGCCTGCGGGAAGAAGCTCCTCCTCAGTCTCTCTGTGTTGGCCTTCAGGGAGCGGAATCGCTTCCCAGACTGCAACAGAGAGAACAGTCCATTACTGGGGTGTCTGAGGTCCTTCACGATCTTCCTGGCTTTGGTCCA
Organism: Channallabes apus; assembly: GCA_030522415.1. Lineage (NCBI taxonomy): Eukaryota > Metazoa > Chordata > Actinopteri > Siluriformes > Clariidae > Channallabes > Channallabes apus. The sequence continues at coordinate 23,323,754 of CM060124.1, read as the reverse complement.
GCACCGCTTGCTGTAGATCGAGTGCAGGTCAGGGAGCTCATGTTTCCCGTCAGGATGCTCTCTATATGGTGCAGGAGTAGAAATTCCTGAGCAGCTTAGAGGGCAGTCTAAAGTCTCTCAAGCGTCTGAGGTGGTACAGAGGCTGCCGGGCCTTTTTCACCACGGTGTTGATGTGACAGGACCATGACAGGTCCTGCGTGATGTGAACACCGAGGTATCGGAAGCTGTCCACTCTCTCCACTGGGCTCTTGTTGATGATGGGGGTCTGGTAGTTCCTCTCCTGCTTTGTACTAAAGTCCACTATCAGCTCCTTTGTCTTACTGACGTTCAGGAGGAGATTGTTCCTCTGGCACCAGTTCTCCAGATTTCCAATCTCCTCTAGGTAGGCCTACTCATCATTGTTGGTGATCAGTCCGACCACGACAGTGTCGTCAGAAAACTTGATGATGGTAGTGGAGTTGGTAGTGGTCATGCAGTCGTGGGTGTACAAAGAGGACAGCAGAGGGCTCAGAACACAACCCTGGGGGGCTCCAGTGCTGAGAGTGAGTGTAGCTGAGACATGTCCGTCCATCCTTACTGCCTGTGGTCTGCCAGTTAGGAAGTTGGAGATCCACTGACACATAGATGAGCTGAGTCCCAGGTGCTACAGCTTGGTGGTGAGTGTGGAAGGAATTATGGTATTAAATGCAGAGCTGTAGTCGATGAAGAGCATTTTAACATAATTCCCTTTCCTAGTGTCCAGGTGAGTGAGTGATGTATGGAGTAGATGAGAGATTGCATCGTCTGTGGAGCGGTTCTGATGGTATGCAACCTGTAGTGGGTCCAGTGTGTCGGGTAGTGAAGAAATGATGAAGTCTCTGACCAGGCGTTCAAAGCACTTCTTCACTACTGAGGTGAGGGCTACAGGGCGATAGTCATTGAGGGAAGCAGGATGGGGTTTCTTTGGGACAGGAACAATGATGCTCTTTGAAGCTCTTTGGGGATCACCGACTGAGATAAAGAGATGTTGAATATCTCAGTGAACACAGGTGCTAGCTGGTCAGCGCAGGCTCTGAGGATACAGCCTGAGATGCCATCTGGTCCTGCACTGTAGAAAACTACCTATAGAATCTACCCAAAAAATGTGAGGTAACAATTTCCACACAGTGTGTTTGGGTACATTTCGCCCCATATTTTTCATACAAAGTACTTAAATAAATTAGCTATAACATGCACATTGAAATTAGGTAAAGTATACTCATTGCATCACATCATGAATTATTTATTAAAATTAAGTAACATTAATTCAGTTGTAGGTTATTGATTAACCAATATGATTAACTACCCATAATTTAATCAGGAAAGTTTAACTTCATTTAAAAAGTTCACCGGACACAGTAGATCATGTATATATATTTATTAAATAAAGAAATGGATTAAAGACATAATTTAGAAAACAAGTGTTCTAGATTTCAACTATGTTTAACTCAATATCAATGACAGCACTGTTAGCATCATATACTGGACAATTGTATTTTTAATTTATGCACACTTGCTGAATCATTTTTCCAACACTAAAATGACTTGTTTTAGTGACAAACATTTCTTAAACACATCTTTAATATCAGGCAAGTGTATATTTTAAATGCTGTAGCTAAAGCTTAACTGCTTGTCTTACCAGCAAAAAACACAAATATTTATATTGTAGCGTTTTTCGACGCTAGCAGGGATCTTGGAGAACGAGTGAGCTTACTTGCTCCCCAATGCAAATGGCTGGGGAGTAGTTTATTACCATAGCACAAGCACACATACACAGGTCAAGCACACACATACCACATGCTTAAACATGGCCGAAGCCACTAACCTAAAACCAACATCCCCCCCATGGTGAACACAAACATAGTGCTGGACCAAAGCCGGCGGTCGCCAGCCCCGCCCACGCCACAATATTTTAACTTTATCAGTTAGCCCAGACTTTGGCTAAGACAGTCACAAAGAGTCTATAAGAGTCAGCTTACTAGCTAATGTTTCGGTAACTTAAAACAGATTGTGCTTTATTACTTTACAGGCATAAAATACGAGTCAATATAATTGTCTTGGTAAAAGGTTTGAAATCATGTTTTTTCCATACCACTAATACCTAACTAATGCAGGAAAAAAATACATTTTGTTCTGTACATTAACATTAGCTAAGCTAGCTTGTTATGACAAATGCTTGCCTAAAGAAAGCTACAAATGTGAACTCCTTGTCGAACATAGAACAATGACCATAAATCTTATGAGAGATCAAAATAAATAAGTTACCCTTTGTAACATGCACTCTATTTATCATATTATGAAAGCAAAGATATCTTACCTTCAGCCCAGAAGCTTGACAAATGAAATCCACTTCAGCTGGCCCAATTAACATGTGCCTCAAATAGTTCATGCTTACAACAGAGCCAATGTTTTGGGGTATATATTACAAAGTTTTTTTAGATTGCAGTTATTACTATAAATAATTAGGTAGTGTGGGTGAATTTTACTCATTATTATATAGTTAAACTTGCTGATTAAAATAATAGGTAAATGGTAGACTATTTGCAAGGGTAGTATTTACCACCCACCAAAATCATTTTTTACAGTGTGCTGCTTTCGTGGTGTTCACTCTCCTGAAGGCTCTCCTCACGTCGTTCTCGGTGATGATAAATGCTCTTCTGGTGCTGGCAGTGTCTTCCTTTCTGCAGCCGTTAGCGCCGCTAGCATTAGCATCGCTAGCGTCTTTAGCTGCAGCCTCGAAGCGAGCATAGAAAGTGTTGAGCTCGTCTGCCAGAGTCGCGTCCGCGTTCGTCATACTGGTTGTTGGTGCTTTAGAATCCGTAATTGTCCTTAGTCCCTGCCACAGGCTCCTAGAGTCACTCTGTTGAAGCTGTGACTCTAGTTTTCTCCCGTAGCGCTGCTTCGCCTCTTTCACCGCCTTCCGGACGTTGTATGACGCAGTCTTGTACGGGTCCATGTCCCCCCACGCAAGTCCTGTGTTTTAGGCAGCGGTGCGAGATCTCAGAGTGTCGGGGATGGTTTTATCCACCCACGGCTTCTGGTTGGGAAACGTTCTGATAGTCTTTTTCTACACGATATCATCCGCTAGCTTCACAATCAATCCCACAACCGCTTCCGTAAACACACTGACATCATCGGAGCTGTTTCTGAACATGTCCCAGTCTGCGTCATCGAGTGCGTCCTGTAACGCGGCCACCGATTGGTCCGTCCAGCGCGCGACCTCCCTGTGAAATGGAACTTCCTGTTTCAGCCTTTGTTTGTATTTTTGCATGAGGAAGATGGCGGCGTGGTCTGATTTTCCAAATGCTGGACGAGATTGTGCCTTGTAACCGTCCTTGACTGTTGTGTAGCAGTGATCCAGTGTCCTTTCACCCCTGGTGGGGCAGGTGATATGCTGGTAAAAGTTCGGCACTGAGTATTCGGCATTTGAGGTTGGCACTATTAAAGTCCCCCGCCACAATAAGCGCAGCGTCCCGGTGTTGTGTCTGGTGCTGTGTGAGTGCCTCATTCAGTTCGCATAAGGCAGTGTCCGTGTCTGCTTGTGGTGGAATATAAACGGCACTTATTATGACCGATGTGAACTCCCGGGGAAGATAAAATGTTCCAGGTTTGGTGTGCAGGAGCGTGTAAGAGGAACAACGCTCACGCTGTTGCACCAGCTGTTGTTCACCATTAAACATACGCCTGTCCATGCGGTGAACCAAGAAGAATTCGGCCGGCTGGATGGCGTGGGCCGGCACCGCTGGGTCCAGCCATGTCTCGGTGAAGCAGAGAAGATTGCAGTCCCGAATCTCTCTCTGGAAATTTATCCTGGCCCTGAGGTCATCGAGTTTGTTCTCCAGTGACTGGATGTTGGCGAACAGGATGCAAGGCAGAGGTGTGCGGTGTGCACGGGCTCTCAGCCTGTTCCTGACGCCGGCTCGTTTCCCTCGGGGCCGCTGCTTTGCGTCGCGTCCATTGTTCTCCCTCAAGATCTCACTCGGCCAGCTCGGATCCAGAGTTAAAAACGTCGAATTGTGAGTACATTGTATACCAATAGAAACAAGAGTGTCTCTATCATACCTAATGTACTCAATGGTGGTGATTTTGCCGATTTTAAAACACTGAAAACTAACTTAAAAAACAAAAACAAAGAAAAGGTGGTCGGAGCAGTCGTGACGGCAGCCAATCTCACCGGCGCCATCTTGGATCTTGGATCACGAGGCAAGGTGATGGGTCGTTCATGAACGATCCATTCTTTTTGAACGAGCCTTTAATGTGACTCAGAAGAACGAGTAGTCTCGGAGAGTGATTCGTTCATTTTCTACTGGCCACGCATGCGCAAAGCATTGCAAAACCACCGTAGGTTATGTACTGTACAGGAAACATAAATTAGACATTCCTGTCTCTCTGTGCATGGAGTTTGCATGTTCTCCCCGTGCTTGGTGGGTTTCCTCCGGGTACTCCGGTTTCCTCCCACAGTTCAAAGACCCGCAAGCTAGGCTAATTGTTGTTCCCAATTTGCCCATAGTGTGCGAATGAGTGTGTGAGTGTGTGAATGTGTGTGCCCTGCGATGGCTTGGATGATGATGAGTGAGTGAATGAGTGATTCATATCACTGTGTGGCTTAACAAACAAAAAAACATTTCTCTGACATTGCTCAAGTACACGAACTAGACTGAAACTGAGAGGCAAAAAATGTCCTTCAGGAAGCCTGGAAGACTAAATTAAAAATGTAAAAAAAAAAAAGAAAGAAAAAACGAAGCAAAATATGCTCTTTGGAAGCAAAATATACAGAATTGGCGAGTGGCTCAAGATTATTACACAGTGATCTACATTTAAACATTGTTACCTGGTCTCTCATCATGTGCTCAGTAAAAATGTGTAGGGGTAAATTTAGCCAGTTTGGCTTGGTGATGTGATGTGTGGCAGGCATGATTGCTAGATAAAATGTTTACTGTAATTGAGGATCATGTGATTGAAAGAGCTCTATATACCACACATGTAAAGGTTATTCGTAGATCTATGAAAATCTGCAAACATATTCATTTCCAGAACCATTTTTGTTACTTCCTTCAAACATTATTTTTATTTAAACAAAACATGGCTATTAAGAACCCACTGACAGTATATGAATTACATTTTATACCTTTCTTTGTATTTATCCTTTAGGCAGGAAGGCCTCCTATTAATGACCTCTTTACAGATTTGTGTGATGGCCGTCGCCTTCTGGAGCTTTTGGAAGGCTTGACTGGGAATGAATTGGTAAGTATATTTGATAACAGTTGTCATACACTGTAGCATATTTTACAGAGAAAATAAACAACAATGCCCCCAAGTTCTCTTTTGAATTTTCTATTCTTCATGTATATGTAAGTCCCTTGGGCATCCCCAAATTCTATGTTGAGTTGACTTCAGTGTGTTGCAAGAAATGCAATCTTTGGTAGTGTAGTGGTTAGCTCTGTTGCCTTCCACCTCCAGGGTTCGATTCCTGCCTCGAGTCTGTGTATAAGGAGTTTGCATGCGTGGTGTGTTTCCTCTGGGTGCTCTGGTCTCCTCCGACTGTTTAAAGACATACAGTTTAGATTACAGTTATTGCCATTTCCAAATTGCCCATAGTGTGTGAATGTGCAAGTGGATGTTAAGTGGAGGTCTTAATGGGAATTAATATGGCAACTGCAATAAGACAAAGCTGGAGACAGACTGATGAAGTATACTGTTTGACATTAGTTAAATCCAGGCCTCAAGCTGTTATAAAAGCCAGAGGTGGTGCAACAAAGTACAAGTAGTGGGTTTTTTTTGGTGATTCCATATTTTTTTCCTCTGTTTGAGTTGTAAAAACAGTAGTTATCTTTCTTTGTTTTGTTTTTTTTCTACAGCCAGAAGTTTGGATTGTTGAGTGAAAATATTTTTGTGGCATGTATGTGCTTGTTTTTTTTCTTCTATACAATTAAACATTTGAATGAACATCTTCTGAGAGGGGTGATTCCAGAATTTTTGCCAGGGGTTGTACTAATAATGGTAATGAAATTGCCTCCACGGTCCCTACTGTAGTTGGAAAACAGAAATTCATAGATGGATGGATGGAGTTCTTATCATAATATACAATTAACCAACAAGATGTGTATTAAATCTACAGTGGGGTAAAAAAGTATTTAATCACCCACCAAATGTGCAAGTTCTACCACTTAAAAAGATGAGAGAGGACTGTAATTTTCATCATAGGTATACCTCAACTATGAGAGACAAAATGAGAAAATCCAGAAAATCACATTGTAGGATTTTTATAGAATTTATTAGCAAATTAAGGTGGAAATAAGTATTTGGTCACCTACAAAGAAGCAAGATTTCTGGCTCTCACAGACCTGTAAGTTCTTCTTTAAGAGGCTCCTCTGTCCTCCACTTGTTATCTATATTCAGTATAAAATGTATATCTGTATATGGGTTATCTGTTATCAGTATAAAAGACACCTTTCCACAACCTCAAACAGTCACACTCCACACTATGGGTGAGACAAAAGAGCTGTCAAAGGACACCAGAAACTGAATTGCATACCTGCACCAGGCTGGGAAGACTGCAGAATCTGCAGTAGGTAAGCAGCTTGGTGTGAAGAAATCAACTGTGCACTGTAAAATGTAATAAGTTGACTTTACTTAAAAAAAGTGAGGAAACCGATTGCCTTAAAATTTCCAAGTAAAGTAGAGTATTAATGTTTAGTTGGCATAACTTAACACAATTTGTAGGGACAACTTGTTAATCAAGTAAGAGCTCTACATTGTGGCATGGGCGGGGCGGTGGCTGACGACCATCATGCCTTGCAGGGGTTCTCTATGTGTCCACCCTGTTGGGGAAAGGTGTTTGGGTTAATGGCTTCAGCCGTGTTGTGTGTGCTATCTCAGTGAATGTGCTGCTCATGCCATACAGTCCTGAGACCTAATAAAATACTCCCAGCCATTGCATTGGGCAGCAACCAAGCTCACTTGTCTCCAAGATCCCTTCTAGCAGTGAAAAATGAACTTGGAGAGACAAGTGAGCTTAATTGCTGCCCAATGCAATGGCTGGGAGAAGTTTATTCACCACACAGTTACTGTATAGCATGGGGAATGACACTTCAAGAACCACATCCAATTCAGCCTTAGCATGAACTGGGGCACATTCAATCTTAAAACACCCAACTTGGCCGAAGCCACTAACGCAAACAACTTTCCCGAACAGGGTGAATGCACAGCAACCCCCCCTCCCCTATACTATTTATATGCGAGTCAGCAAAGCTATTGGAATTTACAGTGTGGGAGCAATTATTAGAAAATGGAAGACATACGTACAAGACCACTGATAATCTCCCTCGATCTGGGGCTCCATGCCCCATGGGGTGAAAAAAGGTTAACAAGAACTGTGAGCAAAAATCCCAGAACCACGGGGGCCCTAGTGAATGACCTGCAGAGAGCTGGGACCAAAGTAACAAAGGCTACCATCAGTAACACTGCGCTGCCAGGGACTCAAATCCTGCAGTGCCACACGTGTCCCCCTGATTAAACCAGTACATGTCCAGGCCCGTCTGAAGTTTGCTAGGGAGCATTTGGATGATCCACAAGAGGACTGGGAGAATGCCATATGGTCAGATGAAACCAAAATAGAACTTTGTGTTTGGAGGAGAAAGAATGGCGAGTTGCATCCAAAGAACACCATACCTACTGTGAAGCATGTTGGTGGAAACATCATGCTTTGGGGCTGAAGCATTGGCTTCGTAAGAAGCATTTCAAGGTCCTGGAGTGGAATAGCCAATCTCCAGAGCTCAACCCCATAGAAAATCTTTGGAGGGAGTTGAAAGTCCATGTTGCCCAGCAACAGCCCCCAAACATTAACAGGAATGGACTAAAATAACAGCAACAGTGTGTGAAAACCTTTTGAAGACTTATAGAAAACATTTGTTGATTTAACACTTTCGGAGATTATTTGAGTCCAATTGGATGGACACTGAGTATTAATAACACTTGGGATTTTGCTGTGTACTATTTATACTTCTTGTAATTTTTGTCATCATTATAACCACTATTTAAAAAAAAAAAAAAAAAAACACTGTCCAGAACAAAATTTTAAATACAGTATACAGGGAAATTAACATTTCTTCTGTTTTTTCTTTTATTTAAAGAGAGTATCCCGATACAAGCAGGTGTAACATTGTTGCATTTTTACTAGAGATTCTGTGAGAGAATGTGATATTCAAAAAAAAAGGTCTTTGTAGTGTGCTTGTATTTGGACGGGAATTGGATTCTGAGCAGTGCACCCACAAAGCCTTTGTCACGTTCTGCTATGATGTTGGACTGTGGGCAAGGTGTTGAGGCATAGACGCAGAGGGGATGCAGTGAAACAAGAGTCTTTTTAATAATAATCCAAACATGAACAAAACAACTAAGGAAGTTGGCTTAATCTTGTAGCATAATACAAACAGAACTCAAACATTTAGACATCAGACTAGGGATTGCACGACTCAGACAATACAGACATGGGGATACAAACTGGACGGGACAAGACACACTAAACAGACTAGAGGACTAAACACAAGGGACTATACATGCAAGGGATAAACATACACAAGACAGGCTTGGCTAGGTCTACTGGCTGTGCTGCACATTCGCTGCTAAGCTAGCTCATAGCTAATCAGACTAATGGCTAAACAGGCCAGTAGCCTGAGACCCAAGGGAATGAACAGACAGGGTGCACAGCAGACTAGGTATGAAACAGACTAAGAACTCTGAAGGTTAGTGACTAAAGATGTTAGTACCTAAACAGCCTAAGAGCTAATCAGACGATGAGACTAGACAGACACGAAGACTAGACAGACTAAGATCTAGACATGTTAGTATCACCCTCATTAGTATTGAAACAGACTAAACATGCAATGGGGGTTACTTACACAAAAGGGTAAGCACAAAAGGCTAATTCTCCTAGAGGCTAATCCAGCTAGGAGACACAAAGACATCTTAATATAGACAAACTTAACTTAAAGTGCTCCTGAAACCAAAAGGCCAACCATACTATTAAACAGAACAAAACAAAACCCACATAACAGAAATTATATTACTTTAATGCTCAACCCAGTTTCCAAGAACAAACAGGTATTTATGCTAATGCTAATGAGCCTCCTCGGTTCAGCTGAGCATCAGCTGACCGAGGAGCCTTCTGGGAAATTGGGTCTACAACCAAAAACTACAAAACACAAACACTCTAAACACTGCCCTCTAGTGGGCAACCCTCACAGCCTTCAGATGCTTAGATGAAATAAGCTTTCATTGCAATTTTCTTGTTGACCATTTTACCATTGTTCTGTTGCTTACTGAGTAGGAAAATGAGCTGTATTACAAGGCGTCTCAAACGTTTAGAATATTGTGAGAAGTTTCTTTTCATAATTTAATTTAAAGTAAAACTCCTATATTCTAGATTGATTTTATGTCAAAAAAAATTCTACAGGAAACATTGCAGTTGTTGATTTGGGGTGCCATGTCATCTGCTGGTGTTGGTCTACTGTGTTTTATCCAGTCCAAAGACAATCATCAATCTACCAGGAGATTTTAGAGCACTTCATGCTTCCATTTGCTGTAACAAGCTTTATGGGGATGTAGATTTCCTTTTCTAGCAGGCCATAGCACCTGCCTGTAGTTTGAAAACTACCACTAACTGATTTGCTATGACATTATTGTGCCATTATTTATTTAACAAAAAAGACCATGTACCAAAATCAATACTAAGTACTCCACATTATTCAATAGCTTGTAGATCCACCTTTAGTGACAATAACTTGAAGTAATGGTTTCCTGTATGACTGTCGTTTTGGTCCATTTTTCTTTCCAACATTGCTTCAGTTCATTGAGATTTTTGAGCTTTCACTTATGCACAACTCTGTTAACAACATTTCAATTGGTCAAACAACTCCCCTTTTCTCTCATCTGTTCATAGGACATTGGTCAAGAAGTCTTGTGGTTTCATGTTTTTTTTAGACAGAAGAGGTTTATTCTAGCAACCTTTCAAATAAACCATACATGTTCAATCTTTCTCTAATTGTGCTGTCACATTTGAGCTCAATGAGGCCTGTAGGGTCTGAGATGTAGCTTTTGCTGTTTTTTTTTGTATTTCTCTGAGCATTGTATGGTCTGACTTTGGAGTGAATGTGCCGGGACATCCTCTCCTGTGAAGATTGGCAAGTCAATTGGCAATTGGTCTTAAATTCATTTCATTTGTGCATAACATTTCTCACTCTAAAATGTTGAATTCCAGATTGTTGGGAAATGATTTTATAACCCTTTCCAGATTGATGTGCAGCAGCAATTGCTTTTCTAAGACCATTTCTAATGTCTTATCCTCTTGGCATTGTGTTAACACACATCAGAATGATCCAGACCAGCAAACTGCCAAAACTTATTTTTTATAGAGGTCTGCTCACCTGCTGATGATCACTTTTGCTGATGATCACTTTCGCTGACCACCGCCAACTTACCCTCTGAAATCCTATGAACGCTGTAAGAGAGTACTTAGGATTTCCCACGTTTTTTTCTTTTTGACTTAATTTTAATTAAATAATTGCCCTGCCCCCTTTTTGCAAAGGAAAATCCCATCACGCAGGGACACCAACTGACAGTGTATTAGTGTATTAGATTAATACTGTATGTCTATTCACACTTGTCTTTCATTTTATCGGTTCAGGAAAATGTTGTTCATTTGATGTACAGTATTTTCAGGTAATGGCTAGAGTGCTCCAGTGTTACCGTACATTCTCTACATCCTATGCAAAATTGACAGGCCTTGTAATGCAACATGTTGTTTTCCGGCTGCTCCCATTAGGGGATGCCACAGTGGGTCATCTGATCCACAAATTTGATTTGACACATGGCTTTATGGTGGATGCCCTTCCCCCATTTTAATCTGCTTTTGTGGCATGCACTAGAGATGCCCTGCAACACCAGTGGCTAGGTGTGGAATACTGGCTGGGTTGTGACCCTCTGCCTTCAGCATGGCAGGCCAGAAGCACACTGGTCTGACTAATAGGTCTGATGATACAGTATAAAGAGAATAAATGTAGCGAACAAACAAATATCTACAATTGAGGTCAAAAGCAAACAATATTCGAAGGCTACTTATATTTATACTCAATAAGAAATCATTGCTCATTCCTCAATCATTGCTCATTCTGCAGATTGTTTTAAAATGACTTCTAATGTTATGATTCAATTTGTTTATTTTTATTTATTTAATATTTACAAAGCAGCTGTCCTAATGAAATCAGTGAAAATATATGGTAATCTGGACGCTGAGTTCCCTTTCAAAAGCTACACTCAATAGTGAAAACGCTATGGGAACATCTTTCTGTGTTGCCGGTCGTGAAGCATGTGTGGATCAAACTGGAGTGAACCGGAAACATTCGTCAGATCTTTTTTCTTCAGCACGTATTGTGATTCGGGTGTGTGTGCAAGCAAAACAAAGAACAAAGAGTGTTTGACTCACCGATAAGATGGCGATGGCCGATAAGTTTCAAACGAGATGTGTGCCTCCGTATGATATAATCCTATCGGAGGGCGATCTCCATACTTTTTGTTTCCAGTTTTTGGGAGAAGATCATGCTCTCCTTGGGCTCAAGGAGAGTGCGAGCACTGTGACCCCTCCCGATAAAGGTGCTTCACGCGCGGCTCACTTTCTATAAAGAGAAACCACGACCCTCTGCGCATTCCTGGGGTTCATGTGCGGTTCTGGAAGAAGCGCACGAGACGGAGTCTCCCCTCCTTTCTCTTGCGCATTCTCCCTATCGGGAAGTTTCTCTGCCCGCCTCAAGAGCACGCTTCGGCGCTTCTCGTGATTGCACTGGGGAGACCTCCTCCCTTGCTTCTGCAGAAATGGAAGTAGTTTCCTCAGAACCCTCCTCTATTAATGACAGAGAGTTTGAGGAGCTGCTTGAAGTAATAAACGCGCAGTCGAACGGCTACATATTAACTGTCCGCAGGAGCAAGTTTTCCCAAACGCTCTAAATTAGACTTCTGTCGAGTAACCAGGGGGCGGAGCCTCAACAACCCTCTCTCCCTTTCTTTAGCGACCTCCACAGCAAGTTAACTTTTCATCCCGTGTTTTCATGCCATCGACTTCGATTTATTCGAGTATCGTTGATGCAGAAGCGTGGGGTTATACGATGATGCTTCAGATAGAAGAGACACTTGCAGGCTATCTCTCTCCTGGGACATCATCTTCCCTAAAAAAAAAGCCAACACTTCCCTCCAAGCCATGTAGACTTTCATCTGCCTTGTTGGGAAAAGCATTTCAGGCAGCAGGTCAGGCTTCTCTGCACACCATGGTGGTCTTGCAGACATACCAAGCTGATCTGCCAAAAGATCTGAGCACTGGCTAAACCTCACAGGCATGAAGTATAAGGATCATGCATTCCTCCCTGATGGCCCATCTAAAAAAAAAAAAGGCGCAGAAAGAGAGCGTTAGCAGCCGCGCACCCCCTTGTAAAGGCTGGGGTATGGCTAGCCGCCCTTCACAAGCCGCCTCAATTAGGTCGGACCAGCGCACTGTCTTCTTCATTAAGAACAAAGTGCCCTCCCTGGCACCCTCAGGAGGTCGGTGTTCACGCTCCACCGCTACTGGTGTTTTGGGCAACACCGTTCTCCAACATGAGGTTAATTTTTGGTTATCTCCTGCTGTAGTCCAGGATGCTGAACTTCTAGGGTTAGGGTCATGCTGCACATGAGATCGTTTCAGTTGTGGTTAAAGGCAAAGGGATTTATCTCAGGGCCAATCTCCGGAGGCAATAAGGGTTACGCGCCAGAGGCTTCATACCCTTTTCTATGTGGTTCAGACCCCGGTTTCTGACTTTGGGTCCCACTCTAAGTGCGTTTTTGTCATCGCAGGAGCAAGATAACGACAGACGCTTCCCTCACGCGCTGGGGTACGGTCTTAGATGGCCGTCCAGCCCAAGGGAGCTGGAGAGGCCATCTTCTCGCGTGGCACATCAATTGCCCCAAACTGATGGCTTTATTTGGCCCTGAAAACACCTCCTCCAGCTCGTACATAATCACCAGGGCGGACTGTGCTCGCTCTGCTTGAATAAGCTAGCACACCAGGTTCTGCTTTGGGCACAGGAAGAGTTCCTGTCCCTCAAGGCGATTTACATTCCAGGGCATATGAAGTTGGGAGCCCTGGAACCTTCACGTACTAGAAGAAATTATGCCCTCAAGGAGAGGGTATTTGGAAGTGGTGAATGGCGAAACAGACCCAGTCCACTGCCGAATTGATTCGTGCTGGAGTTCTGCAAGAAAGGTGTCTCGGGCTTATGCCCTAGTACCCTCAGAATGTACGTAGCCACTATTTTGGCTTGTCATGTTCTGACTGATGGGTCTGGTTGACACCCCTTCCAAACCACTAGAGTCAGCGCCTGTCTGGCTTCTGACCCGTAAGATGGTTTTTCTTATAGTTACTTTTTTCAAGAGATCTGCAGGCTCCCGTCCTGCCTAGACTTTGCCCCTGGCCTCGTCAGAGCTATTCTGCATTCCCACCCGAACTATTTGCATTCTCATCCATGCACCCAGTCTTCCTTGAAGCCTCCGTCCTATGCCTTTTACAGCTCTGGAGCAGGAAAGGTTTCAGTACTACTGTCTTCAGTACACACTCTTCAGATTTACGTCGTAAGTCAGAGCAGCCTTTTTTTATGCCAAATGCTGTCACATCCAGTGAGAGATGCTATTGCCCTAGCCTACGAGGCGCATGGTCACACTTCGCCTCTAGGACACAGGGCTCATTCATCCAGCGGGATTGCCTCATCTATTGCCCTGGCAAGAGGTGTTCCCATGCAGCAAATATGTGATGCGGCAGGTTGGTCCTCTCCGCACACATTTGTGAGATTCTATAGTCTGGATGTTCAGCCTCCCAGAGCTAGCTCTGAGACCTCGTTGGCCTTTGTGCGCACAACCTTGGGGGTCCAGACACTTGCAGTGCGGCAGTGTTGGTATTCTCGTTCTCATAGCGTTTTCAAGCAGCATTGAGTGTAGCTTTTGAAAGGGAACGTCTCAGGTTACTTTGTTGTAACCCTGTTCCCTGAAAAAGCGGGAATGAGATGCTGCGTTCCAATGCCGCACTGCTTGCGTGACTGGACGTCCTTTCAGACAAAATTGAATTGAGGAATGTTTCCGGTTCACTCCTATTTATAACCTGCAGGTGCACCTAGTCAGATGACGTCACCTGACCGAGGTTATATATGCCAAAATTTGGCGTGTTTGATACACACATGCTTCACAACCGGCAACACAGAAAGATGTTCCCTAAGTGTTTTCATGCAGAATCCCGTTCCCGCTTTTTCAGGGAACAGGGTTACAACAAAGTACGACAATCTTTATCCTAATGTGTAAAAAATTTGTCCTCATTTATATTTGAGCAGAGAGAGGCAGGAATGGGCAGGAAAGTTCATAACGAGAAAAGACGCCTGAAGATTACAGTGAAAGATGAAGAATCATTTTGTTTAAGATGTTACACAACTGCTAAGCAGTTTAGCTGTTATTCTAATAGTAGGTATGAAAATGGGAGGGATGTAAATGCATTCTCTACAGAGTTTTGCTATGTTTGCTATGTTTTGCTACACATGTGTGATGGTAAAGTTTGTGTTTACTCTTTATAAATGTGCTTTATCTGCAGGCGAAAGAGCGTGGTTTTACCCGTGTGCACTCACTCAATAATGTCAACAGAGTGCTACAGATTCTTCAGAAGAACAATGTAAGTTTTATGCATAACAGTTCTTTTTAAAAGGGAATAGTCCTCTCTTCAGTCTGTGAACCCTCACATTCTACCACATCCCAAACGTGTTCTGTTGGATTCTGATGAGGAGGCCCCTAAAAACTGAACTCATTGTCATGTTCAAGAAACCTGTAAAGACAACTTTTCCTTTTTTTGGAGTGCTGCATTATCATGCTGTAAGTAGCCATGAGAAGTAAATTTGAGGTAAACTGTGGCCAAAAAGGGATGCACATGATAAGCAATACTATTCAAATAGGCTGTGGCATTAACATGTTCATTATTTGGTAATAACAGGCCCAATGCGTACCAAGAAAACATTTCCCACAGCAAAATACCAGCTTCACCAGTTGGGACTGGTGACAGAAGGCAGGCTTCACAGTGTTGGTGCCAAATTCTAACCGTACCTGTGTGTTCTGTGTGCTTCAGCAGATACAGAGATCAAATCAGACAGTGACAGACCCAGGCTGTCTGAGGTGTTCAGTGGAGTGTTCAGTGTTAGAAATGTAAAGTTCCAACATTGGCAATCAGTAGAAAGCAATGTTGGGACTTCATACAGTACATTTCTAATGCATCCTTAATCTTATTCAATCCGTACAATTAGTTTTAACTGCAAAAAATCCATGTTAGGTGACTTAGGATCGGTGTTGCTGCCTAAACTGTACTGACCTGAAGATTACTGTCTACAACTACTGTCATCAGGTCCAGTTTAGGCAGCAGTTTAGGCTGAAGATTACTTCAGCTGAACAAACAAGTAATCTTCTACTGAACAAAGAACCTTTAATTGGTACTGAAATTTCATACTAGTCAACCTACCTAAAGAACACATAGAATTTATCGTAATGACCAGTTTACCCCATTATTAGGACATCACACAGGACACAATATCTCATTATCATTATTGAAAGTTTACTTCATCTTGGTTTTCTTCCATGCAGTGCACCCTATAAGGCACATCATGTTTTGTGAGCATGTTTACTCATAGCATGTTTACCCCAAAGGGCACTTATTAATTTTTTTAATGAAAATGATACTTAATTATGTACTTCAATATGGTAGATTTAATTACAGCTTGCTTTGCTTTTTCCATTTATTTGTTTTACTAAAAGTCATACAGAACCTGTAGTTCAACATCTTACTTCTTCATTTCAAAGGCATGATTTTTTTGGCAATTTATTGTCAAAAAATATATACAGTATATATTGTCTATTTATGTGTACAACACATAAAGAATTTGGAGCACAAGGTTAAATTTATTTTGGGTTTTCTGATATCAACCTTGGGTTAAACCTATTCATACAGGGTCAAAAATATACATACAGGACACTTAGTATTTGGTTGAATATTGGTTCATCCATTTTATGCAGTGCACCAGTTCCACTAGCAGCAAAATAGTGCCAACAGGCACTTTATTGTATTTACTCTACTCTGGGGCACCTTAGCGGGCACTGTACTGTACTTGCTCTCCAATGGGGTTCACCATACTGGATAGTAATAATGTTTGTTTTGATGTGGGGGCACTTTATCATGTTATATCTACTGTGGGGTATTTTAAAGGGCATTTTGTTCCATTTACTTCAATGGGAGGTACTATGGATGCACATTGCTGATTGTGGTTTGTAAAAATGTGGTCCAGAGAATGGATACAGGCCCTTCTTAAAAAATTTGCATATTGTGATAAAGTTCATTATTTTCTGTAATGTACTGATAAACATTAGACTTTCATATATTTTAGATTCATTACACACAACTGTTTGTGTTGTTTACTGTAATAAACAACACAAATTGTTTTAATATTGATGATTGTGGCATACAGCTCATGAAAACCCAAAATCCCTATCTCAAAAAATTAGCATATTTCATCCGACCAATAAAAGAAAAGTGCTTTTAATACAAAAAAGTCAACCTTCAAATAATTATGTTCACTTATGCACTCAATATTTGGTCGGGAATCCTTTTGCAGAAATGACTGCTTCAATGCGGCGTGGCATGGAGGCAATCAGCATGTGGCACTGCTGAGGTGTTATGGAGGCCCAGGATGCTTCGATAGTGGCCTTAAGCTCATCCAGAGTGTTGGGTCTTGTGTCTCTCAACTTTCTCTTCACAATATCCCACAGATTCTCTATGGGGTTCAGGTCAGGAGAATTGGCAGGCCAATTGAGCACAGTAATACCATGGTCAGTAAACCATTTACCAGTGGTTTTGGCACTGTGAGCAGGTGCCAGGTCGTGCTGAAAAATGAAATCTTCATCTCCATAAAGCTTTTCAGCAGATGGAAGCATGAAGTTCTCCAAAATCTCCTGATAGCTAGCTGCATTGACCCTGCCCTTGATAAAACACAGTGGACCAACACCAGCAGCTGACATGGCACCCCAGACCATCACTGACTGTGGGTACTTGACACTGGACTTCAGGCATTTTGGCATTTCCCTCTCCCCAGTCTTCCTCCAGACTCTGGCACCTTGATTTCCGAATGACATGAAAAATTTGCAACCTGTAGCCCATTTCCTGCACACGCCTGTACACGGTGGCTCTGGATGTTTCTACTCCAGACTCAGTCCACTGCTTCCGCAGGTCCCCCAAGGTCTGGAATCGGTCCTTCTCCACAATCTTCCTCAGGGCCCGGTCACCTCTTCTCGTTGTGCAGCGTTTTCTGCCACACTTTTTCCTTCCCACAGACTTCCCACTGAGGTGCCTTGATACAGCACTCTGGGAACAGCCTATTCGTTCAGAAATTTCTTTCTGTGTCTTACCCTCTTGCTTGAGGGTGTCAATGATGGCCTTCTGGACAGCAGTCAGGTCGGCAGTCTTACCCATGATTGCGGTTTTGAGTAATGAACCAGGCTGGGAGTTTTTAAAAGCCTCAGGAATCTTTTGCAGGTGTTTAGAGTTAATTAGTTGATTCAGATGATTAGGTTAATAGCTCATTTAGAGAATTTTTTTAGATTTTTTTTTTTTTGAGAATTTTGGGTTTTCATGAGCTGTATGCCACAATCATCAATATTAAAACAATAAAAGGTTTGAACTACTTCAGTTTGTGTGTAATGAATCTAAAATATATGAAAGTCTAATGTTTATCAGTACATTACAGAAAATAATGAACTTCATCACGATATGCAATTTTTTTGAGAAGGACCTGAACTGTATATATTATATCAATGTATATTTTAGCCTCGTATAATTAGCATTTTGCTTGCCATAGTGAAACAGTTTAATGTTTCTATTTATGTCATACTTCTAGGTTGAATTGGTGAATATAGGAGGAGCTGACATTGTTGATGGCAATCATAAATTGACTTTGGGACTCATCTGGAGCATAGTCCTTCACTGGCAGGTATTTAAATCTACTTGTCTACACTGTCATCATCAATGCATTATTGCTGCAGAAACATCACTGGGTGTTTTTTTTTATTGATTTATTAATTGATTGATTGATATTTGTACCAGTATGTGTTAACTCTAAAAACTGTTCCTAATAAAGTGGGCTTACTTACAGTTTTGGGTCACTCGTATGTTTTGAAAACTATAATAACACCAACATAATTTGGCAGCAATTTGCCAGTTAAAAGAAACATGAAAGAAACTTAACAGAAAGGAAGTTGGCAACATTATCAACAAGTGCAACCAATTACACATATACAGTAGGAGCAACGTGTGTTGTGTGGCATTTCTCTTACTTTAGGTGAAGAATGTGATGAAAGATGTAATGGCACACTTAAAGCAAACCAACAGTGAGAAGATCCTTTTGAGCTGGGTTAGGCAGTCGACCAAGAGCTACCCACAGGTCAATGTTGTAAACTTCTCTAGCAGCTGGAATGATGGTCTGGCCTTTAATGCTCTTATCCATAGCCACAGGTTAGTGCTACTAGTAGTTCCATGTTTGAACATTCAGGAACTGACGTGTTATTTGCTTGTGCATTAGATGAATATATTTTTTCTATACACTGTGTGCTTTTCATATTCATATGTTTATTCAAACAAATGCGAAGTAAATGGTAAGGAAATGTATAGAATTATTATAATTTTGATTTTATTTTTGCAAGGCCAGAGCTGTTCGATTGGAATGTGATGGAACAAATGGACAAAGCTCATGACAGGTTAAATCATGCCTTCTCCATTTCTGAAAGGAATTTGGGCATCGACCGGCTGCTTGACCCTGAGGGTATCTACAGTATTCTCCTACTTACAGTACATTTACTTTTGTTGTGCTTGTACAGTAGTAATGCATGTAGTGAGTGACAGAAAGTACTAAAGACTAAAACTGAGAAAATTGTGCAAACCTGATAATGCAACACACTTTCAGGATTACATGTTTTATCATCAGCTTGAGTTACAGTTTGTGAGGAGTTTCTCTCCTAGGGTTGCACTGACTTGTTGACTTGTTAAATAATGAATTCACCAATCACTTCTCTGATGAGCTGTTGATCCAGTGGGAGAAAAACAGTGATACAGATAAAGAAAACAGGCTATATGTACTTTGTTAACATATTTTTAGTTTTTAACAATTATACACATTTTTGCAGCCTGTTAATGGCCAAGAGATGTCCAGTTTAAAATGTCTCTGTTGTTGATTGAGTATATATAGTATCTACAGTATTTATCTAAATCAGGTTTTGCTTAAACTATGGAAAATGAGTGATTCTATGGAGAGTAATGTGATTGTCTTTTAATAGACTAGTTAAAATGAACAGTTGTGCAATCTTTATTGTGTGCTTTTTCTCTGTTTCCATCCATGTTACCTGTGGATTCTCTATTCTAGTTTCTGCAGGTGCATTGCCTCATACACTTATGAATTTGACCAGGGCAATCTGAGATGAATTAACTGAGGAATTAGGGAATTCATTCATTTATTTATTGAGTGATTCATTTTGTTTGCTTATTTTCTCTTCTCCAGATGTAGCTACTGCTTCTCCAGATAAGAAGTCCATAATTATGTACATCACCTCCCTGTTTCAAGTTCTGCCCCATGGTGTGAGTATGGAGGCTGTAGAGGAGGTTGAGACTCTCCCCCAAGCTTTAATTACTAAAGAGAAGCATTTCCACTTTCAAACACAACAGCGTTACTCGCAGCAGGTCAGTTCTTTTCAATGTTGCATCTAGTCTGGAAAAAAAAACTGACTAAATTTAAAGTTTTTATATATTTAAAAATATTGTAACAGTATTTAAAAAGCTATTTTATGTAGACTTATAAGTTCACATTTTGGAAACATTGGAAATAGTCATTATAAACTTTTCGGAAAATATTTTGAAGCTTGTAAATTGATCTTGTCAACATTAAAGGTTTTTTGGTGTTACTTTCACTTATACTGTAGTTATACAGCTCTGATTATATACCACAAAATATACCAACCATATACCATAAAAGGAAATAATTGCACATTCTGAGGACACCCAAAAACATGACCTATTTAATCACCAAGCAATTCAAAAATGCAAACGTTGTTATATATACTGTATGAGAAATAAATTGCTTTGACTAATAGATTGCCTTCACTAATGGATAACATTGCCAATAATTGTTGTTTAGTTAGCAACAGGTTTATCATTGTCATATAAATGGTAGGATTGTATACAGGTCCTTCTCAAAAAAATTAGCATATTGTGATAAAGTTCATTATTTTCTGTAATGTACTGATAAACATTAGACTTTCATATATTTTAGATTCATTACACACAACTGAAGGATCGATTCCCGTCACTGTGTGCATGGAGTTTGCATGTTCTCCCCGTGCTTGGTGGGTTTCCTCCGGGTACTCCGGTTTCCTCCCACAGTCCAAAGACATGCAGATTAGGCTAATTGGCATTCCCAAATTGACCATAGTGTGTGAATGAGTGTGTGTGCTTGTGTGTGCTCTGCGATGGATTGGCACGCTGTCCAGAGTGTACCCTGCCTCGTGGCCTGAGTCTCCTGGGATAGGCTCCAGGTCCCCGCGACCCTAAATACAGGAAGATGAAGACACACAACTGAAGTAGTTCAAGCTTTTTATTGTTTTAATATTGATGATTGTGGCATACAGCTCATGAAAACCCAAAATCCCTATCTCAAAAAATTAGCATATCATGAAAAGGTTCTCTAAACTAACTATTAACCTAATCATCTGAATCAACTAATTAACTCTAAACACCTGCAAAAGATTCCTGAGGCTTTTAAAAACTCCCAGCCTGGTTCATTACTCAAAACCGCAATCATGGGTAAGACTGCCGACCTGACTGCTGTCCAGAAGGCCATCATTGACACCCTCAAGCAAGAGGGTAAGACACAGAAAGAAATTTCTGAACGAATAGGCTGTTCCCAGAGTGCTGTATCAAGGCACCTCAGTGGGAAGTCTGTGGGAAGGAAAAAGTGTGGCAGAAAACGCTGCACAACGAGAAGAGGTGACCGGGCCCTGAGGAAGATTGTGGAGAAGGACCGATTCCAGACCTTGGGGGACCTGCGGAAGCAGTGGACTGAGTCTGGAGTAGAAACATCCAGAGCCACTGTGTGCAGGATTTGCAGGACATGTTGCAAATTTTGCATGTCATTCGGAAATCAGGGAGCCAGAGTCTGGAGGAAGACTGGGGAGAGGGAAATGCCAAAATGCCTGAAGTCCAGTGTCAAGTACTCACAATCAGTGATGGTCTGGAGTGCCATGTCAGCTGCTGGTGTTGGTCCACTGTGTTTTATCAAGGGCAGGGTCAATGCAGCTAGCTATCAGGAGATTTTGGAGCACTTCATGCTTCCATCTGCTGAAAAGCTTTATGGAGATGAAGATTTCATTTTTCAGCACGACCTGGCACCTGCTCACAGTGCCAAAACCACTGGTAAACGGTTTACTGACCATGGTATTACTGTTCTCAATTGGCCTGCCAACTCTCCTGACCTGAACCCCATAGAGAATCTGTGGGATATTGTGAAGAGAAAGTTGAGAGACATAAGACACAAGAATCTGCAAAAGGATTCCCGACAAAGTATTGAGCGCATAACTGAACATAATTATTTGAAGGTTGACTTTTTTTTGTAAAAACACTTTTCTTTTATTGGTCGGATGAAATATGCAAATTTTTTTAGATAGGGATTTTGGGTTTTCATGAGCTGTATGCCACAATCATCAATATTAAAACAATAAAAGGCTTGAACTACTTCAGTTGTGTGTAATGAATCTAAAATATATGAAAGTCTAATGTTTATCAGTACATTACAGAAAATAATGAAGTTTATCACAATATGCAAATTTTTTGAGAAGGACCTGTATAACATGCTTACATAATTGTCAGCCAGATTCCTGTATTTGTGGCTAGATGCTATGTCGATTTATAACTGGAAGAATTGTGGGATAGATATATAAAAAAATCTGAAAAGGCGAGATGCTGCGTGAAAATGCTATGGGAACATCTTTTTGTGTTGCCGGTTGTGAAGCATGTGTGTATCAAACACGCCAAATTTTGGCTTATATAACCTCGGTCGGGTGACGTCATCTGATGAGACGCACCTGCAGGTTATAAATAGGAGTAAACCGGGAACATTCCTCAGATTGATTTTGTTTGAAGGGACGTCCGTTCATGCAGGCAGTGCGGCATTGGAGCGCAGCATCGAGTGTAGCCTTTGAAAGGGAACGTCTCGGGTTACTTTGCTGTAACCCTGTTCCCTGAAAAGGCGGGAACGAGATGCTGCGCTATGGGAACGAGAATACCAACGCCGCCACACTGCAAGTGTCTGAACCCCAAGGTTGTGTAGCGTGTGCGCACAAAGGCCAAGGAGGTCTCGGAATTATATCTGGGAGGCTGACTCGAGGACCCGTGAGCCGGGAGTAGCATAAACATCCAGACTATAAAATCTAACAAATGTGTGCGGAGAGGACCAACCTGTCGCATCACACACTTGCTGCAGGGGAATACTTCTTGCCAGCGCAATAGATGAGGCGATCCCCCTGGTTGAATGAGCCCTAATTCCTAGAGGCGAAGTGAGCCCACGCACCTCATAGGAGAGGGAATTAGCATCTCTCACCCAGTGTGACAAGGTATGTGTAGTGGCGGCCGCCCCTAGTTGCAGCCCCATAACATATAAAAAGCTGGCTTACGGCACTGGCTGGTGCGGTGGACATAAATCTGAAGAGCACGTACTGGACACAGTAAGTGAAGTCTCTCCTGCTCCGAAGCTGTAAAAGGCGGACGATAGAAAGCTTCAATAACAACAGGGTGCATGGTTGAGACCCAGGGGAGCTGGAAGAGTCAGAGAGTAGTAAAGGGGACATTTGCTGTTCTTGCGAGGCAAAGAGGTCCACCTCTGCTACATGAAATCTCTCCCAGATTGACTGACTACTTCGGGGTGGGGTTTCCATTCCCTGTGTGTCAGAGCTTGACTGGACAGCACAACTGCTCCCACATTCATATGCCCTGGAATGTAAATTGCCCTGAGGGACAGAAACCTGGTGCGCTAGCTTATTTAGCGGCGTGAGCGCAGTCCACCCTGGCGATTAAAATATGAGACTGCCGTAGTGTTGTCCACAGTGGTTCCACCCGCACTAGGACATGGTAGCCTCTCAACTGCTGGAGGAAGTGCTTTAGGGCCAGAAATAGATCCATCATTTCGAGGCAATTGATGTGCTGCGCGAGATGATGACCTCTAAAGCTCCTTTTGGGCTGGACGGTCATCTAAGACCGCACCCCAGCCCGTGAGGGAAGCATCTGTCGTTAGCATCTTGCGACGACAAGACGGACATAGAGTGGGACCCAGAGTCAGAAACCGGGGTCTGAACCACATAGAAACGGTACGAAGCCCCTGGCGCATAACCCTTATTGGGGATTGGCCCTCGAGTGAAATCCCCTGGTTCTTAGCCAAACTGAAATGCTCTCATGTGCAGAAGGCCCAAAGGTATGACCCTGGATGCAGCTGCCATGAGAGCTAATGATTTCTGAAAGTGATGAACAGTCATTTTCTGGTCTAGCTTGATTTCCTTGAGGGTGTTGAGAATGGATTCGCCACGAGCGGGAGACAGCTGTGCTCACCTTACGATCGGATCCCATGTGACACCCAAATATGTTGTCCTCTGAAACGGGAAAGAGCACGCTTTTCGTGGCGCTGGGTCTCAATCCTACGAAACAAAGATGAGCTAGGACAACATCCTGATGTCGAAGCACTAGCTACTGAGACTGGGCCAGCCAGTCATCTATGTACATTCAAAATACGGATGCACTGGAGTCGTAAGAGCCAGAACTGCATCCATGCATTTTGTGTATGTGCGGGTGAGAGAGCTAGACCAAATGGAAGGACCCGATACTGGTAAACTTCGCCCCCAAAAGCGAACCTCAGAAACCTCCTGTGTTGTGGCAATATTTCTATGTGAAAGTATTTGTCCTTCAGATCGATTGTCACAAATCAATTGCTTGGTAGGATTTGAGAACAATCACTTTGACAGTCAACATTTTGAAGCTGTATTTATTTATTTTTAGATAGCGGTTCAGCCCGCGAAAATCTAAAAATTGGACGCAGCCCCCCATTCCTCTTGGGAACCAAGAGATATCGACTGTAGTAGCCTGACTCTATGTCTGGTAGGGGAACATGTTCTATGGCCCCTATTCCCAGCAACTTCTGTCAGCAGATGCGCTCATTCCGGTTTCACAGAAGTTTAGACCATGCCATTGAAATGCAAAGGGTGATGTGAGAACTTAATCCTGTAGCTTCTCTCTACAGTGCTTAGTACCCAAGGAGATATACTTGGCAGTACCTTCCACGCTGCCAGTTTCTCCGAAAGGGGCAAAAGTCTCGGCGGCTTGGTTAAACGGGGGGGGGGGATGTTAGATGTTCAGCATCCTGAAACATGGCAGGAAAAAGCCGAAGAACTATCACTTTATTGGAGACCGGTGTTGCCCGAAACACCAGTGGTGGTGGAGCTTGAACACCGACCTCCTGGGGGTGCCAGGGATAACACTTCATTCTCGAAAGGAATTACGTGCCTCTCCCCATTGGGGGGGCCACCCCCATGGTCCTGGGCACATGAGCCTCAGGACTTCTTTATGAAGAAGACAGTATGCCAGTCCGACCTCTTTGAGGCGGATTGCAAAGCGCGGCGCGCCGCACCCCAATCTTTATGAGGGGGTGCCCGGGTCAAAAACACACTCCTTGTGTGTTTCACGCCTCGCAAGAGTTGAATCCGGTCGAGACTGGGTGGCCGACAGTCCTGACTCTTGAGCACGGCGGGGAATGAATTTCCCTAAGGCTTGTTCATATAACTTCGCCTCACGAACCTAGTGGCGACTGAGTTAACGACATCGCCAAACACGCCGGAAGGCGAGATGGGGGCATCAAGGAGCAATGCACGATCCTTATCCTTGATGCCCATGATATTCTGCCACAAGTGCCTCTCCGCGTAAACCATCGCAGCCATAAACGGCCGATAGCACGAGCCATCTGCTTTGTTGCACGAAGAGAAGTCTGTGGCCCGGGGTAATTCCAGTGCTCAAGTCTCTCAGCAGGTCAGCCTGGTAGGCCTGCAAAACCGCCATGGTGTGCAATGGAGCACCAACCTGACCTGCTGCCTGAAAAGCTTTTCCCTCCAGGGAAGATGAAAGTCTACACAACTTAAAAGGAAGTGTTAGCTTTTCAGGGAGAGTGATGTCCCAGGAGATAGATAGCCTGGAAGCGTCTCTTCTATCTGGGCACCATCATATAACCCCGAGCTTCCACATCAACTATATTTAAATAAATAAGTCGATGGCACAAAAACACAGGATGAGTACAGCTTACTCCATGAAAGGCTTAACTCATCATGGAGATTGCTAAGAAAGAGGAGAGCGTCGTTGAGGCTCCGCCCCCCGGCCACCCGACAGAACCTGCCGTCTAATGTCAAGTCCTTGGAGGCTATTTCCATCTCTGCGGAAGCGAGAGAAGATGTCTATCCTTGCCAATTCACAAGAAATGCCAGGGCGCGCTTGAGAGTGGACGGAGGAATTTTCCGATCTGGCGAGGGCGCGAGAGATAGGAGGGAAAATCCGTCTCCCGCAGACCTGCCAGATTCATGCGTAAGGCCCAGGAATGCGTTGCTGCTCAAAGCTTCTCTAAGGAAAGCGAGCCGTGCGCGAAGCACTTTAATCGAAACAGTAAGTGTAGAGATCGCCCTCCGATATGGATTATCACACACACGGAGGGACATCTTGTTTAAAACTCTGCCATATCGGTGAGTTAAACACTTTCTTATTTTGCTGGTTTACACACAGACACGCAAACACAACTAGGCTGTCATGAAGACAAAAAGATCTGAGGAATGTTTCCGGTTTACTCCTATTCATAACCTGCAGGTGCGTCTCATCAGATGAAGTCACCTGACCAAGGTTATGTACAGTAAGCCAAAATTTGCCGTGTTTGATTTTTTTAATACACACATGCTTCACAACCGGCAACACGAAAAGATGTTCCCATAGCGTTTTCACGCAGCATCGAGTGTAGCCTTTGAAAGGGAACAATGTACGATGTGCTCCTCAGAATATGGACCTACGAACATGTTAGGATGCCCGGTTAAGGTAGACACCAGACAACCATCGTGCTGTTTAATGCCCTACACCTTCACTTAGTCATCAGGACAGTGGTGTACAGTAACGATTCTATTGGGTCACCAATTCATTTAATTGATGTCACAGTAAATTTAGAAAAAAAATATGTTCCTGACATGCCCTCAAAGAGTGGTATGCAGAGCATGGTACGAAAACTGGAAACAATGGGATCGTTGATCCCTTCTTATGGTGGAGGCTGTCTGAAAATGTAATGTTAAATCTCTGTTGTGTTTCTCTCTCAGATCACAGTCAGTGTGGCTCAGAGTCAGGTACGCAGCCAGTCTCCTTCAAATAAGTTACGCTACAAAAGCTACGCCTTCACGCAGGCTGCATATGTTCGGTCTCCTGATCAGACCAGAAGGACCCCGGTTACTCTGGTTAGTCTCTATAGTGCATTGTGCGTGTTTGCTGAAAAACAAGGTTTGAATTATGAATATGCATGACAACTGGACTAAATTATCAACCTTTTACTAAACTTTTTCTCAGATTAGAAATGTTGCAAAGTTTTACATCCCAACAAAATGCTGAAGAAAAGGCACAGACTGAAAAAGCAAAATGACTACTAAAGGGAGACTGAAAAAGCAGAACGGCAGAATTCAGACTTACAGAATTTAGATTTTTTTTCTTCCAGTAAAATATTCAGTAGTGTAACAGTACCTGAAAAGGTCAGTTACACAGACAAATTACAGAAAAGGTGAAATAGATGTAAATTAATTAAGCAGAAAAGTGTGTTAAATAATGTCTGGACAACTTGCTGGATCTGGAGTGTTGCAGCATTATTAAAAGATGCTGTGGCAAAGAGAGTTGATATAAAAGCTAGCTTTCATTCTCAAATCATGATCAGATTTGCATGTCATGACGATTTTGTATTGTACGATATTATATTATATATTAATTACAAGTGACTTCTATCTGACTCTAATGTTGATGCAGTTGTCCTCTGAAACAGCACACATCCACATCGATATGTCTTCGCTTCTGTTGTCTGGGTTAAAACACATCAAAGTTGTTGCGACCACTCATTCTTTTCAAACAATGGATGTGATTTACTGGCCAAAAAAGTTGGTCTAGTATGGATATTGGCAATAAAAACAAAAAGGAGTCAACTGTAAAGTCTCTTCACTTTGTACTATCTCTATAATCTCTATAACAACTCATTATTTGATGATTTATCATGTGAATTTAATTGTTTGTTGAAAATATGCATTTCAAATCTGGTGGCTGCAGCATCATACAAAATTGCTGGGATGTGGCCAATTTAAGACTATTGTTAATATTCTTTAATTACAAGAAAAACTTACAAGATGACGAGAGAAAGTGCTGGTGAACAGATGAACCAATTAAGTTATAGTAAACAATAAGTTTTAATGAAAGGCCTCACAGAAAAAGGATGGGGTGAGGCTCGCTGATTCCTCAAGAAATGCACCAGCAATCTACTTTCAGGAGAACATTCCCTAATTTTAAATCACAATATCATAAAGAAATTCAGGGAAATAATTGCACATGCCAGGCTCGATTCCCGTCTCTGTGTGCATGGTGTTTGCATGTTCTCCCCGTGCTTGGTGGGTTTCCTCCGGGTACTCCGGTTTCCTCCCACAGTCCAAAGATATGCAGGTTAGGCTAATTGGCGTTCCCAAATTGCCCGTAGTGTGTGATTGGGTGTGTGAGTGTGTGTGTATGTGTGTGTGCCCTGCGATGGATTGGCACCCTGTCCATGGTGTACCCCGCCTAGTGCCCGAAGTCTCCTGGGATAGGCTCCAGGTCCCCCACGACCCTGAACACAGGATTAAGCGGTATAGAAAATGAATGAATGAATAATTGCACATTCTGAGGACACCCAACCTTAATCCATAATAGGCATGGCTGAAAACCACTCCTGAATATGCATGACCTCTGATCCCTCAGACATCACTGTCTGTATTGGATATCATAATGTGGACTCAGGAACACTTTGGCAAATTTTTTAATCTTTGTCTATTAGCACCGGTTGTCTCTGCATTTACAAATGAAACTTAAAGCATAAAGAAGCCATACATTCGTACTGTCTAGTGGTGTCAATTTACACACTGTCACTGGGGTCTGCCTTATCTGAGATGGACAGTCGCACAGTGGAAACATGTTTTGTGGTTTGATGAGCCAACATTTTGAGTAGTTTTTGGAAACAACAGCCGGCATGTTCTCTGGGGGAGAAAAGAGGAAAAGTCTGTCTAACATGTTAACAGTATAAGATCCAAAAGCCAGCATCAGTCATGCTACAGCCAGTGGCATGGGCAAATTGCAAATCTGTGATGAGTCTATTAATGCAAAAAATATATACAGTGGTGTGAAAAACTATTTGCCCCCATCCTGATTTCTTATTCTTTTGCATGTTTGTCACACTTAAATGTTTCTGCTCATCAAAAACCGTTAACTATTAGTCAAAGATAACATAAGTGAACACAAAATGCAGTTTTTAAATGAAGGTTTACGTTATTAAGGGAGAAAAAAAACTCCAAATCTACATGGCCCTGTGTGAAAAAGTGATTGCCCCCCTTGTTAAAAAAATAACTTAACTGTGTTTTATCACACCTGAGTTCAATTTCTGTAGTCACCCCCAGGCCTGATTACTGCCACACCTGTTTCAATCAAAAAATCACTTAAATAAGAGCTACCTGACACAGAGAAGTAGACCAAAAGCACCTCAAAAGCTAGACATCATGCCAAGATCCAAAGAAATTCAGGAACAAATGAGAACAAAAGTAATTGAGATCTATCAGTCTGGTAAAGGTTATAAAGCCATTTCTAAAGCTTTGGGACT
The DNA here is from genome assembly GCA_030522415.1 of Channallabes apus. Classification (NCBI taxonomy): domain Eukaryota; kingdom Metazoa; phylum Chordata; class Actinopteri; order Siluriformes; family Clariidae; genus Channallabes; species Channallabes apus. The sequence goes on along the minus strand of CM060124.1, from coordinate 23,294,664 downwards.
CCAGTGAACCACAGTGAGAGCCATTATCCACAAATGGCAAAAACATGGAACAGTGGTGAACCTTCCCAGGAGTGGCCAGCCAACCAAAATTACCCCAAGAGCGCAGAGACAACTCATCCGAGAGGCCACAAAAGACCCTAAAAGGCATCTAAAGAACTGCAGGCCTCACTTGCCTCAATTAAGGTCAGTGTTCACGACTCCACCATAAGAAAGAGACTGGGCAAAAACGGCCTGCATGGCAGATTTCCAAGGTGCACACCACTTTTAAGCAAAAAGAACATTAAGGCTCGTCTCAATTTTGCTAAAAAAACATCTCAATGATTGCCAAGACTTTTGGGAAAATACCTTGTGGACCGACGAGACAAAAGTTTAACTTTTTGGAAGGTGCGTGTCCCGTTACATCTGGCGTAAAAGTAACACCGCATTTCAGAAAAAGAACATCATACCAACAGTAAAATATGGTGATGGTAGTGTGATGGTCTGGGGTTGTTTTGCTGCTTCAGGACCTGGAAGGCTTGCTGTGATAGATGGAACCATGAATTCTACTGTCTACCAAAAAATCCTGAAGGAGAATGTCCGGCCATCTGTTCATCAACTCAAGCTGAAGCGATCTTGGGTGCTGCAGCAGGACAATGACCCAAAACACATCAGCAAATCCACCTCTGAATGGCTGAAGAAAAACAAAATGAAGACTTTGGAGTGGCCTAGTCAAAGTCCTGACCTGAATCCTATTGAGATGTTGTGGCATGACCTTAAAAAGGCGGTTCATGCTAGAAAACCCTCAAATAAAGCTGAATTACAACAATTCTGCAAAGATGAGTGGGCCAAAATTCCTCCAGAGCGCTGTAAAAGACTCGTTGCAAGTTATCGCAAATGCTTGATTGCAGTTATTGCTGCTAAGGGTGGCCCAACCAGTAATTAGGTTCAGGGGGCAGTTACTTTTTCACACAGGGCCATGTAGGTTTGGATTTTTTTTCTCCCTAAATAATAAAACCCCTCATTTAAAAACTGCATTTTGTGTTTACTTGTGTTATCTTTGACTAATAGTTAAATGTGTTTGATGATCAGAAACATTTTATGTGACAAACATGCAAAAGAATAAGAAATCAGGAGGGGGGCAAATAGTTTTTCACACCACTGTATATTTTTGGAGCAACATATGCTGCCATCAAAACACCATATTTTCAGAGACATCCCTGTGTTTTCCTGCAGGACAACTCCAAACCGCATACTGCTTTGGATTACTTATGCATGGCTGCTAAACACAAAGTATGGGTGCTAGACTGGTCTGCCTGCACCAGTTAAGAATGTGTAGCACATTATGAATCTCAAAGTACAGTATGGCAACAAGGATCCCATACACTTGTGCATCTGAAGCCCTGCATAATGGAAGAACGGCTGGCTAACATGGAGCTCAAATAAACTGGTGTCTTCAGATTCCAAATGCATATAAAGTGTTATTAACAAAAAATGGTGAGGTTACACATTAGTAAACAGTCAGCTTTCCCAACACTTTTGCAGGACGTTTGCAGCCACCAGATTTTAAATGGTACATATTTTCAACAAACAATAAAATTTATATTGTACAAACCGGATTCCAAAAAAGTTGGGACACTAAACAAATTGTGAATAAAAACAGAATGCAATGATGTGGAGATGGCAAATGTCAATATTTTATTCAGAATAGAACATAGATGACAGATCAAAAGTTTAATCCGAGAAAATGTATCATTTTAAAGGAAGAATATGTTGATTCCAAAATTCACGGTGTCAACAAATCCCAAAAAAGTTGGGACAAGTAGCAATAAGAGGCTGGAAAAAGTAAATTTGAGCATAACGAAGAGCTGGAAGACCAATTAACAGTAATTAGGTTAATTGGCAACATGATTGGGTATAAAAAGAGCTTCTCAGAGTGGCAGTGTCTCTCAGAAGCCAAGATGGGTAGAGGATCACCAATTCCCACAATGTTGCGCAGAAAGATAGTGGAGCAATATCAGAAAGGTGTTACCCAGCGAAAAATTGCAAAGACTTCGCAGTTATCATCATCAACTGTGCATAATATCATCCGAAGATTCAGAGAATCTGGAACAATCTCTGTACGTAAGGGTCAAGGGCGTAAAACCATACTGGATGCCCGTGATCTCCGGGCCCTTAAACGACACTGCACCACAAACAGGAATGCTACTGTAAAGGAAATCACAGAATTGGCTCAGAAATACTTCCAGAAACCATCGTCAGTGAACACAATCCACCGTGCCATCCGCCGTTGCCAGCTGAAACTCTACAGTGCATAGAAGCCATTTCTAAGCAAGATCCACAAGCACAGGCGTTTTCTTTGGGCCAGGGATCATTTAAAATGGAGTGTGGCAAAATGGAAGACTGTTCTGTGGTCAGACGAGTCACGATTCGAAGTTCTTGTTGGAAATGTGGGACGCCATGTCATCCAGACCAAAGAGGACAAGGACAACCCAAGTTGTTAACGCTCAGTTCAGAATCCTGCATCTCTGATGGTATGGGTTTGCATGAGTGCGTGTGGCATGGGCAGCTTGCATGTCTGGAAAGGCACCATCAATGCAGAAAAATATATTCAGGTTCTAGAACATCTAGTCATCTCTTTCAGGGAAGACCCTGCATTTTTCAAGAAGATAATGCCAGACCACATTCTGGATCAATCACAACATCATGGCTGCGTAGGAGAAGGATCCGGGTACTGAAATGGCCAGTCTACAGTCCAGATCTTTCCCCTATAGAGAACATTTGGCGCATCATAAAGAGGAAGGTGCGACAAAGAAGGCCCAAGACGATTGAACAGTTAGAGGCCTGTATTAGACAAGAATGGGAGAGCATTCCTATTTCTAAACTTGAGAAACTGGTCTCCTCGGTCCCCAGACGGCTGTTGAGTGTTGTAAGAAGGGGAGATGCCACACAGTGGTGAAAATGGCCTTGTCCCAACTTTTTTGGGATTTGTTGACACCATGACATTTTGATTCACCATATTTTCCCCTTAAAATGATACAGTCTCAGTTTAAACTTTAGTTCCGTGATTTATGTTTTATTCTGAATAAAATATTGACATTTGCCATCTCCACATCATTGCATTCAGTTTTTATTCACAATTTGTTTAGTGTCCCAACATTTTTGGAATCCGGTTTGTAAATCATAAAATAATAAGTTGTTAAAGAGACTTTACAGATTACTCCTTTTTCGTTTTACTGCCAGTATCCATTCTGCCCCAATTTTATTCATATTGGAGTTGTAATCAAATATATGCTTGGGATTTTGGTCTGGAGGGTGGCAAGCAGTTAGTCAGCTGTATTTGTTGAGGTCCAGAAGAATGAAGAAAGCCAGACTTCCTAGCACTGGTTAGAGATCACAACTCTGAAAGCACTTTGTTATGATGTTGGAATGTGGGCTTGGTGTTGAGGCATAGATGCAGAGGGGATGCAGTGAAACAGAGTTTATGAGAATCAAACAAACAAAAAGCAAACATGAACAAAACATGAACTAAGGAAGTTGGCTAAAAACATGGAGCATGCTAACAAACGAGAACTCAAAACACAAACAGACTAGGGATTACACGATCTAATACAGTACAGACATGGGCATACAAACTGGACGAGACAAGACATACTAAATAGCCTAGAGGACTAAACACAAGGGACTATACATGCAAGGGATAAACAAACACGACAGGCTTGGCTAGGTCTACTGGCTGAGCTGCACATTAGCTGCTAAGCTAGCTCATAGCTAATCAGACTAATGGCAAAACAGGCCAGTAGCCTGAGACACAAGGGAATGAACAGACAAGGTACACAGCAGACTAGGTATGAAACAGAACTCTAAAGGTTAGTGGCTAAAGATGTTAGTACCTAAACAGACTAAGAGCTAATCAGACGATGAGACTAGACATAAACGAAGACTAGACAGGCTAAGATCTAAACATGTTAGTATCACCCTCATTAGTATTTAAACAGACTAATAACTAAACATGCAATGGAGGTTACTTACACAAAAGGGTAAACACAAAAGGCTAATTCTCCTAGGAGACACAAAGACAGGGACATTTCAATATAAACCAACTTAACTAAAAATGCTCCTGAAACCGAAAGGCCAACTATAATCAATCAAAAATAAAACAACACCCACATAACAGAACTGAAATTATTTCACTTTAATGCTCGACCCAGTTTCCCAGAACAAACAGGTATTTATAACAATGCTAATGAGCCTCCTCAGTTCAGGTGAGCATCCACATCACCTGACTGAGGAGGCTTCTGGGAAACTGGGTCTAGAAACAAAAACTACAAACTAAAAACACTGCCCTCTAGTGGGCAACCCTCACACTGACTGTTGTTAACTCCACATGCACAGAGGTAAAAATTTGCATGAATTACAACCTGACCATTCTCATTCAAGTCGCATGACCACGTATCAGATATATACTGTATATATATACAGTATACGTGCGTGCGTACGTGTGTGTGTGTGTGTGTTCCTGTACTCCATGTCTATGGATTTGAAATGAAGTGCTTCATTTCAAATTGAAATGTAAGATGTCATTTACATTTAGGCATTTGGCAGACGCTCTTATCCAGAGCGACTTACATTTTTATCTCATTACACATCTGAGCAGTTGAGGGTTAAGGGCCTTGCTCAAGGGCCCAACAGTGGCAACTTGGGGGTTGTGGGGTTTGAACCTGGGATCTTCTGAACCGTAGTCCAATGCCCTGAAGTACTTCGTTTCAAATTGAAATGCAAGATGTGATTAAAGTGTAGACACCAGCATTTATATTCACATTAAAACATTTGAAAATGCTCCAATATCACATTCTGTTTACAGATCTCCCCTTGGTACTGCTTTATTTGGCTTTAGTTTTAATTGTACCCTTTTTAAGCTTTTGAACGTGACTTTTCCTGATAAAGCAAACTGGGGGAATACCCATCTACTTGCTTTACACAATCTGCTGATGATTTGGTTTTAGAGGATGATTTTATCTGCTGCAGCAAGCTGTATGGACATTGACTTTTTTAGCAGATTAATCTTTTAAAGTTCTAAATACGGCGTGGCCCGAGGTGTAGCACTCAACATTAGTGAAGATAGCATATCCTGGCAATTTAACACACAACACCTCACTGCCGACAGTGACACATGACTTGAAAGAACCATTAGGTCTCAGTGCTTGGCTGTCTTCTGAAGTGGGATGCAACGAATAATTGATAGTCAACTAAAAGAGATGACCAATTAAATTGTTAACAAATTAAATTATTGATAAGGCGGTGATGTCTTAGTGCCGTGTTTTTTGCACTGACTCTGAATGCTCTGATGTGTAGGCATTACTGCTGACTGAATTGAAGTGAACAATAATGTGATGCTAAATTTAAAAGCTACTAAATAAAAAAAATGTGAAAAAAAAAATCAATCTGTTATTATTATTGCAGCTCTAGTTGTGAATTCTGTTGTTTCCTCCCACCTTGTTATTTCTTGTTTGTCCTCTACTTATAAGTCATTATTAAAGATCATTTTTGGTTGTAGATTGTTTTTTCAGTCAGCTGTTTTTGTCACTTTTTTGAATATACAGAAAAGTTTAAAGCAAGTTACAGCTGGATTTATCAAGACATGTACAGTGGGTCTCTATGGACCAACTTTTGCTAATAATTAAATGTCATTAAATAAAGAGCAATAACTTACACGTTTTTGTTTGCTGCAAATTTTTGTTTCTTAAAATACACACATTACACACACAATACACACATTTACTGCAAGTACATATTTCTATTAATTTTTTAAATATAAAAGTATGGGGCAAAAAAATAATTTTAAGCACCAGAATATTTTTTACTTAAAGTTTATAATGGCCAACTAACTAGAATGTAGCTTAATGTTAAATAATCTTATAACGTTCTTGTCATTTTCATATGCAGTCTTCAGAAAGCCCAGAGGATATGTTGTCTTCACCTGGTCCTCTCCAACCGGACACAAACCAGTTAGAGAATTACCAGAATTCCCTGGAAGAGGTCTTGACATGGCTTTTGTCTGCTGAGGATGGCTTGCAATCTCAGCCACCCATCTCTTCTATTGTTGAAGAAGTAAAAGAGCAATTTCACACTCATGAGGTAACTGCTAAAACAAAAAGTGTACATATGTGGATTCTGTATACTGTATATCTGTATATCTAGTAATATAATGGAATTGCACACATGTACTCTATTATATTTTGTTATGTACTCTGTAAGGAATTGTATTTTTCTTTAGTCTTATGTATTTTTACTCTTAAGTGCAAGTCAATTTTGGATTTTTGTTAAGGGTGCATGTAATACGAGGCTGCAAATCAAATTTCCTTATTAATAAAAATAATAACTTGTAAATGATGACTATAACTTTAAAAACCACCTCTCTACACTGTAACAAATTGATGTACATTTACAGGACTTTTTTTTTACAGTTTCCGACTGTTTTTTCGAAATATTGCACATTACTGTAAAAGAAACAGCATTACTGTGATTTACAATATTTAACTGTAAATATTGTATTTACAGTTTAATACACTACAGTATATCGTATTTAACTATAAATTAGATAATCGACACACTTTAATGAAAACTTCAGTAAGTGTAAGTACTTTTGCTGATGTTATGGGCCTCCGAGTGGCGCAGTAGGTTGAACAACGCTACTCGTTGAATGAAAATTTTTTACAGTGTAATATTTCCTAGTACTGTAGTTCCCCTTTGCGACACCATGACATAAAAGAAAATATCAGACCAGGCTACCTTTTCCCACTGCTTCATGCTTCAGTTCTGATGCTCAGTAGTCAGTGTAGACAATTTCTGCAGTTGACCGTCTGACCTGCCTATGGCTTACGCAGCCCCTAGCTCAGCAAGCTGCGATCTCTGTGTTCTGCTTTCTATCATAACCAGCTGTGACTTTTGTGCTGCAGCAGCTCTTATGTGGAATCAGACCAAACAAGCTTGCGCTTCCTTGCACCACTTTTGGTGGATATTAACCATTGCATACCAGGAATATGCCACTAGACATACTGTACAGTCGTACATGCACTGATGCAGTTATGTAGAAAACACCACATATTTGTACCACAATTTGATCCATGTCAGACACATAGGGCCTTAAACCATCAATGCAAAGAACATTCTGAATGATCACCTGTAGCCTAATGTACAGTAGAGTATATCCCACCCCTTCACAGGTGACTTTGTAAAAAGATAATCAACTTTTTCATGTCACCTGTCAGTGGTTTTAATATTATGGCTGATCAGTGTATGTACACAATATCTATTGGAGATATTCTGTGCCAGAAGTAAAATAAAATTCTGAACATATGTTTTCACTTGTTTATGCGCAAAGATGCAAACAAAACTCTACTACACTCTGCCTGCTAAATGAAAATGCTGAGCTAAATGATTAAACCATCATTGAAGATACGAGCACATCTTAGAGCAGCATGCGAGAATAAAATGTAAAAGACTGTCAGGGTGAAGATTTAGTTTTTTCTGAATTGTGAAGTGAATCTTTTTTTTTTTTTGTCTTTGTTTATGTTTGTGTTGGATAACACATCATCTCCAGCGTTACATGATTGAGCTTACTGCTCATCAGGGAAGTGTAGGTAATGTGCTAAAGGCAGGGAGCATCCTCTTGGCTGAAGGTCAGCTGACTGAAGATGTGGAGAATGAAATTCGGGAGCAGATGAATTTGTTAAACTCTCGCTGGGAACATTTACGAGTGTCCAGTATGGAACGACAAAGCAGGTAAAAATGAAATGTTTCATTTGTAACTAAATTTTATAAATGTTTCTAATTATTTGGGTGCAGTTTTCTTAAATTTTGCGTAATGAAACCTAAAACTAAAAAAAGGTCATTTATTTCTAATGCGTATAATTGAAATTAAATACTGTATGTCACAGGGGTGTTCAAGTCACCCAGGGAACTGAAATTTCTTGTTAATGAATGCTTAAAATCTATTGTCATTTAGAAAGACTTCAAGCGCAGTACAGTAATGAGACAGTGCAAACATGTTGAAGAAGGCCTTAATGCCATGAATTATAATTCCGACCAAAGTGGCTCAGAATGTTCAACATCAATGATCATGAAATTGAAGGATAACTTGTCTTCAGCATACTGTATCAAAGAGACACATCTGTCTTATTGATGAGAAATGCAAGGCCAGACTAGTTTGAGCTGACAGAAAGACGAGTGTTACTCATATACTCGCTCTTTATAACTGCTAACAGGTCACTTTTCTGTTCTCACTGACTCTGTGCATCTGTAGGTGTTTATTGGCAGCTAACATGCTTTTCTGTTATTATCAGAGAGTCACTGAAAAAAAACTGCTAATTTTCTCCATACTTTTATTGGCTCAGTTACAGTTTTTGTTTGCCATACAGTACCTGAAGAACTCACAAAGCTTTCCATACTTATTAGAAGTGCTGGCCATCACAGACTGACAAAAGATTGAACACCTCTCTTTATATTATTGTAAAAATAGATTTTTTTTTTTACTTAAAAAAAAAATGAGTGATAGGCAAATTGGGAAAAAGTTGGCAAATTGGGAAATACTCTGTACATCAATCATCTGTCATATATATTATAATTGGGTTAAACGAATTTAATTTTGAAATAAAATAGAGTCTTTTAAGTACTGCCTAATCCGTCAGAGATTCTTACATTAGATTTTGTCAGCATGATGTCAATAGGTTCTCGATGGTAGATTGTCTCATCTTTGTTTTGTTTTTTTAACTCTACTAGTGTTTTGGTTTGACCAGCAGCAGGAAGTGTGTCAGCATGTGTCAGTGTAATGTACAGCATGTAATTTTCTCTTTTTTTCTAAATGGTCAAAGACTTGTGGATGCTTGACATTGCTTCCACATGTGCTTTTTGAACACCCTGTTCCATATTTAATGCCTGTATACCATTACAAAAGTTTACAGACAATCGCTTTCATTAGTCTGGAGATTTTCGCTGGATTTTTGGAACATGGCTCTGGAGATTTTCCAAACGAGCACTGAAATGTCAGGCTCTGATTTTTCACAATGAGGTCTGGGGCACAGGAGATCAATTAATCCCAAAAGAGTCTTTCAGGTTCGTCTACACCAACATTGGCACACTGTGTCTTATTGGACCTATTTTTGTGCACAAGGGCATTGTTGAGCTGGAACAGGTTTGGCTTCTTAATTTCAGCAAAGGGAAATTGTAACGCTACAGCCTTACATCATTGTGTGCTTCCAACATTGTGGCAAACCACATATGGGAGGGATGGTCAGGTGTTCAAAAACTTTTGGCTGTATAGTGCAAACTTGTCTTAACTGTTGGTTGTGTTTCCTGATTTCAAGGCTTCATGAAGTTTTAATGGACCGGCAGAATAAGCAGCTGAAACAGCTCTCCACTTGGTTAGACATTACCGAAGCTCGAATTAAGCAAATAGAAGCTCAGCCTTTGGGTCCTGACCCTGAAGATATAAAACATCAGATTGAAGAGCACAAGGTAAAGTTTATTAACCAAAGTTAAAAGTAATTTAATGAAATTGTATGGTTTGCATATAAATGCAGAAAAATGAGCAAATAAAATAGTAAAATCTTCACTGCAAATTTCTGATTCAGTACTGTATATTGCAAGATTACAAGATAATTTTTTTGACATGCAGATAATAGATTTTTTATTTGTAACACAATAGGTAGCAGAAGAGTATGTTTAAAAATATTAGTTTAACTTAAGTTGACATTACTCCAAATTCAGCTTCCACTGGCTATGATCCTATTATATACTAAACTCGTGTCTGACATGCCAAATGCATGGCAAATATAAAACATGGTCTCTAGTAATCAGAGAGATATAGACAAATATCATGCAATGTGAAAATAAACATATTTGTCGTGTTTTAAATCCTTTTTTAGAGCCAGTTTGGTTTCTCCAGTGGAAATTGTTCACCTGCATTTTGACTCCAGCTTATAATATTTATCAGTGTTGATTGATATATTGACTCTACTGTATATTAACAGATCCGTGAGCTCTGACTGATATTAGTGCCTTCTTCCATAAAATGAATAGAGTCACCTTGTAGAGTCTTATAATAATAATAATAATAATAATAATAATAATAATAAAACAATAGAACAGTAATAAATCACATGACTTATACTTTTAATACCGGAGTAGATTTGAAGGCAAGTTCTGTTGTACTTTTAACCTCAAGCAAGAATTTAAATGGAGCACTTCTCCTTGTACTGGAGTAAAATTTTACCTTGGGTATCTTTACTTTTATTCAAGTAAGCGATTTATATACTTTATCCACTTCCTGAGCCAAATGACATTTGTAAATATTTAATTATTATCTTGTTTTTTGTGTTCATAAAGCTGTTACAAGAGGATCTGGAAATGGAGCAGGTGCGAGTAAATTCTCTGACTCACATGGTTGTAGTTGTGGATGAAAGCAGTGGAGACAGTGCTACAGTGGCACTAGAAGAGAAACTGCAGGTGAATATTTATTACCAGCATTCTTAACCCACAGTAAGAGAGTAAACGATTTTATGTGCATTAAGACATCAGAATGAAATTAATAAAGAATTAAATAATTCATTAAATATAAATATAAAGAAATACTGTTGAAACATACAAATCTTGGATTTTCTTTATTATTTACATACAGTAAATGTTAAACAACTACAGTACTTATCAATGTAATTAGCACTTACACTTGTCTAAACTGGTAATTTAAGTCTGAAAGGAATGTATTTCTTATGAGAATGTGTGATAGTTGACACTACTATTTCATATCAAATACTTTTCCAGTGTATCACATAAAAGCACCTGGGTTGGTACTGTACACTTACCAATAAGTTATATTATTTGTTTATTTCTCAACTTCATGTAATTTTTCTTATACTTATGTGTATTCACAATAAGGAAATTTAACATTTACTGTAAATCTATATTTTAAAGTTATAGTATTGATACAATATACATTATTCATTGAGCATCATGTGATCATCCATATAGTTAAGACAAGTGTTTGGTGATACTAGAACCAATTTCAATAAAAAATGACAACCAGATCTAGAGTTATCATGTTCTAAATGACGACCAGTTTCATCTACATACTTATCAATTCTAGAACTTTGGGCTGCCAAATATCCAACCATGGTAATGCAGGAAACAGCACTCGCTTAGTTTTAGTGAAACAAAATTTATATTTCCTATATTTTCATCTTACAGAATCTTGGACAGCGATGGGAAGCCATCTGTAAATGGACAGAAGAGCGTTGGATGCTCCTTCAGAAGATCCTGAGGTGCTGGCATCATTTCACTGATGAACAGGTACTGATTAGAAAAAAAACTAATTTCATCTTAACATGGATTTTTTTTAAATCAAAATTTAAATCAAAATTTTAATCATTGTATAGGTACATGTTATTTTATTATTAATGATATTGGTAATGTTAGGTGTCAACAGAGTCACCAGAGCTAATGTGTCTATGTATTATAATAACATTCCAACCATTTTTTTCAGCATACGTTTGAGTCCTGGTTAACTCAGAAGGAGCAGTTGTTGCTTTCTATCCAAAGTTGTGATTCCACTGATCACAATGAAGTGATGGCCAGTCGCAGAAAGCTTGCTGTAAGTTATTGGGTGCATTATTTTTTTATTACAAAAACTAAACTATTTTAGAACTATTAGAACGATTTACAATAGACTATTTTAGTACATTAAGTATAAACTGTGGTTGTTTGTATACATACAAGGTGGCCAAGAAGTCTGTTTCAATTTGTATTACATTTTCTATTGTTCTTTTTTATTTTAAACCCAATATGGCTTAGAAACTAACAAAGAAGATTGAATAGATTCACACATAACACCAGTGAAATTTTTTATTTGCGATCATTGTTGTTAAACATTATAAACCAACACGAAGAATGTGAATAATTATATAAAATATCTGTACATTTTATAATTGATTGCCTTACACAGATTTTGAAAGCAGACATTGAGCTCAAAAGACCCGCCATGGACAAACTTTGCTCCCTTGTTCAAGATCTCTTGTCAAGCATGAGGAATAAGCAGGCGTCAGCAAAACTTGAAGCAAAGTTAGAAAAGTTAGCTCAACGGTGGGACAAATTAGTACAGTCCCTTCAGCTCACCAGCATCAAGGTGATGTTATGTTACAATGTTCTCTTTTATAGTTTATAAAATGTTCGTATTTTTTTGTTCTTTCATTTGTATAAATTTTTTCCGTATCAAATGTCAGTAACTTTTCTTTAACTTATATTTCTCATAGCTTCCAACAAGTCCTACTCCATCCCAGTCTGAAAGTACAGACACGACAGTAGAAACCAGCATTACTATGCATCAGAAAAAAGTGGTGAAGCATACTAAAGAGCGTCTGACTACTCCTCCACCTCAAAAGAAGCGTCAGATTGTTGTGGACTCAGAGCTTCGCAAGAGGTCAGATTTCCAGCTAATCCCACACTCATTCCCCCCGAAAATAACACCCTGTGATGAATGCTGGATCATCATACACTCCCTTAAAACTTCATATGGAGTTTAATGCTAATATTAGCAAAGGCCTCCATTTGCTCTGAAAACTATCAGCTCTTCATGGCAGGGATTCGACACGATGCTGGAATCATTCTTTTTGAGATTCTGGTTGACACGATTGCCTCGGGCAGTTGCTGTAGACTTTACAAGTGCATTTTTTTTCTGTAAATATCCTGTTTTATCACATCCCAATTGTTTTGTATTGGAGTCAGATCTAGTAACTACAGTAGGAAGGCCAGAACATTGAATTTGTTATCATGTCCTTGAAACCAGTTTGAGAGGACTTTTGATGTGTCACAGAAGGAAGGGAAAATTGGCTGTGTCTCAAATAGGCTGTGGCATTTATTTACATTTACAGCATTTGGCAAACGCCCCTATCCAGAGCAACTTACACTTTTTTAATCTTACAGTATTATACCTCGGAGCAGTTGACGGTAAAGGGCCTTTCTCAAGGGCCCCACAGTGGCAACTTGGTGGTAGTGGAGTTTGAACCCGGGACCTTCAGACACACCTACAATATTTTTCATTGCTGTTATGTTTTTAGTTGTCCCAAAAAATTAAAGAGTGTTTTCTTTCAGCTCTGTGTTGCTAGTGGATAATTTAGAGACCATTATGCATTTCCTTTTTATTGGTTGTTCTGAGTGATATTCCTAATGACTGGATCTTCTGATGATAAATAAATCCTTTAGTGGGAGGGCAAGGCAGTGAGATATGATCTAATAATTTACCAGTTCTACCTGTGACTCTAAATCCCTCATTTAAAAATAACTGGAGCTTGTTTGTTCAACTTTAGAAAGCAAAGTATTGCAGTATTACAACCTAAAGCAGAACCTACAGTAGGTTTTCTGCATTTTATAGTGACATATATTTCATATAACTTTTTACTGGTACTGTATTTTGATACAACAATGATACAAAATACAATTGATTCACTTTTATGTTGTTGATATACTTGACTTTCTCTGTCACTCTTAATGTGATTGTTTTGCACTCTCCTCCTTTGGGATTCTTATCATGACCTGCCCAACATTTCTAAATGAAATCTAATCTAAATGAAAATCGTTGCTCTACAGTTTTCATTACATCTTGGTTCTGTGAGCACCGATAATTACCCACAAGACACAAAGTAAGCATTTTTGTTTTAACAATATTGATCAGTAATTTGTCTTTTCAGGTTTGATGTGGATTTCACGGAGATTCACAGTTTTATGACCCGCTCAGAAGCCACCTTGCAGAGTCCTGAATTCTCAATTTCACGCAAAGAGGGCAGTGTTGCAGACCTCTATGAGAGAGTCTTGGTGAGATCAGACAGCATGATACACATGTCATTGAATGAATATTTAACGAAATGCACTTTTCCTAAACTGTTGTTTATGTACACATATTATATTGATCAATGTTTGTTTCTCTTTTAAATATCTTGTAGGCAATTGATAGAGAAAAACCAGAGAGGTTTAGAAAGTTACAAGAAGCCACACGGTCAGCTCAGGCCCTAGTAGATCAGCTCACAAGTGGTAAACACATTCACTTTTATTTAAAGATTTTTCTTTTTTTTAATCATTTGGTGTCATAAAATTTTATGAATAACACATGAAGCTAAAACGTTTCTGAAACTATTCAATTAAAGTAAAAGCTTGTTTTTGAGTACATTTAGTGCTAATTTACATTTAGAGGAGTCCATTTATTTATACCCTCTAAAAATGGTTTTGTTTGCAAGTTGTTAAGACTTACCCCGGTGTTATTAGTGTCATTAGGCTGTGTATTATTCACAGAGGTGGAAAGAGTAATAAAATTTTGTACTCAAGTACAAGTACTGTTACTTCAGTGAAATTTTACTTAAGTACAAGTAAAGTTACCATTATAAAAATCTACTCAAGTAAAAGTAAAAAGTAGCTCATTAAAAAATTTACTCAGAGTAAAAGTTACCGAGTTACTTTTTTATTTTTATTTTTTTTAACAGCGGGGGTGGGATGAGGCATTCTAGCGTAGTTCAAAAAAGATGAGCAGATATAAATCTCAAACTAGTGGTTTTTAACTGAAGGAACACCTTTGCATAATAAAGCTGTTGTCTTTCTTGTGCTTGAAAATCAAAGTAGTCACGTAAATATGGTGTTACGTCCCAGTCTAGGGCCATACAGCAAAAGACTGGTTCAGGGTTCTATTTTAAACTGTATGGAAATGGTGGTATATGGCAGAAAGAACTAGATCCAATCATTAACTGATGAAATAATGAGGTTTGTATATACAAAAAAATACACACACTCAGACACACACACACACACACACACACACACACACACACACACACACACACACACCAGGTGGAGGATTAGATTCAGGATGGACCCAGGACAAAATAATAAACAAAGGTATTTATATTTAGTAGCTAGATTACCTGCAAAAAAATAAAAAATACAGGTACCTTCCCGGACTCCCTAAACCAAAAACAATGAAATTATCTACAAATATATACAAAGACCAACCAAACCAAAGGGACAAAGCAATAATAAAAATTAATTGGAGGCAAAAAGTCAAACGGAATACACAACCAAATATCAAAACGCCAAAATCACAATCTCTTCCCGCGTCTCTCCTGTATATATATATATGGTTGTGCTAGTCGATGACGTCACTCAGGGCGGAAGCGACCGTGTGGAAGGTCAGGAATATGCCGATGTCAGAAAACCTGGAGTGGAGTCTGGAGCGGCGCGCGACCAGGACATGATACACACACGCGGCGCAACGGAGCATTTATACAAAGCATAATATTTGTATTATTTTATCATTTTCATTCATTTATTTTTTACTCAGTAGCGAGTATGATTTAAAATGTAGCGAATTACAATATTTCAAACAAAATGTACTTAAGTAAAAGTAAAATTACAGATTTTTAAAACTACTTTAAAAGGTAGAAATACACAAAAAAGCTACTCAATTACAGTAACGTGAGTAAATGTAATTCGTTACTTTCCACCTCTGAACATTCAGTAATATATTCACCAGTGCATCGTTCAGCTTTAGGAGTTTATACCAGTTTACAATGTTGTATCAGTGTCATGCACGTCATAAGCATACAGTATATGGCAAAAAAGACTGTGAACAAGGAAAAGCACTAAAGTGCTGTAAAATATACTGTATTAGACATATGTAAAGTACAGTCTTCATATTAAGAAAATACAACCTCAGATGAATAACAAAATTTTTAGGATAAAACTTAATATAACTTTTTTTCTCCATAGGACCACTTTTTTGTGATATTTATTTAACAAAAATTAAACCAAAAAAACATGTAAGGAGTAATAAGTACTCCATGATTCATGATTTTTACACATGATTGTATATAGAATTTGATATTTTGGGTAGACGTATGATAAAGTGACCAGTGTGGTGCCGTGTTATCCTGGTGTACCTACTGTACGTAAACACTGATTTTTGTGTTTAATGGGCATTACACAAAGTGCAGATATTCCTGCTTGTAAGCCTAGAGTTTCTCAAAGCATTTTAAGTTTTAACATTAAAAAGTAATACTTCCACTGACTCCTGTGTCATATATTAACTGTAAGGGACTGCCACTAGAGAGCACTGTGGTTGAGTTTGTTTTGTTTGTAGTTTTGGTTAGAAGACTCAGTTTCCCAGAAGGCACCTCGGTCAGGTTTCACCTGTGCCGAGGTGGCTCGTTAAGATCATTATAAAAAGCTGTTAGCTCTGGGGAACTGGGTCGAGCATTAACATTGTCAAGTGGGCTTTAGTTTTGTTTTATTTAGTTTTGTTCGGTTTTGACCTGTTTATTTATTCATTTATACCTGGCTCTGTAAGTTTGTTTTCTGTGTTATTTATTTGCAGTATGTCTTTGGTTTTTCCCTGTGTATTTGTAGTTTATGTTTTGATGTTTAATGTGTGTGGAGCTGATGCGGTGTGGTGTCCTGTTGTGTTTCATTGTCTTAGAACAGGTCAGTAGTTAGAATCTCAGTGTTTCCTAGCCTCCATGTGTCTCCTAACCCTGGTGTCTCCTAACCCTGGTGTCTCCTCCCCTCTGAGTGTCCCCTGGCCTAGCCTTCGCGCGTCCCCTGGCCTAGCCTTCGCGCGTCCCCTGGCCTAGCCTTCGCGCGTCCCCTGGCCTAGCCTTCGCGCGTCCCCTGGCCTAGCCTTCGCGCGTCCCCTGGCCTAGCCTTCGCGCGTCCCCTGGCCTAGCCTTCGCGCGTCCCTTGGCCTAGCCTTCGCAGTAGTCTACGTCTTCAGCTCCATGCCTAAGTGTCTTTGTTTAGTGGCTCAAGTTTATGTTCCCTGTGTTACTACACAGCGCCCCTGTCTCCAGTCTCAAGTGTTTGAGCTAAACAGTGAAGTACCCGTTATCTGGAGTACAGGGTACAGGGTTCCCGTTCCCCTCGTCATGTTCCTACAGTTATTTCCCGTGTGTTCAGTTACAGTGTCTGTGTGTGTGTTGAGCTAACAGAGCCAGAGTTTTGTTTATTTGGTTTGAGTTTTGATTTGTTTATTTCAAATAAAAGACTTTATTATTTACCCTTGAACCCTCTGCGTTTGAGCCTGAGGCGTAACAACGGCGTAACAACAGCCAGCGCCAGTAAGAACGTGACATTAACTTTATAACCATAATCCAAAAATCTAAATTTCAGGCTCTTTAATTAATTGTATATAACAGTATTTTGCCTATATCTCAGAGGTGGTGTCATGAACTGTGGTGTTACTGGCTGATGTTGTTGCCGTGGGCAGAAAGAGTAGGCATAGGCACAGAGGATTGGTTCCACAAAAAAGAGTCTTTAATAACAAAATACAAGACAAAACATGGAATATCAAAAACAGAAATAGACTCTATGGCGACACATAGGCTCTTGAGCTGTACAACAGGAAACACAGACTACGACATAATACAGGCTCTAATACCTGTTACACAAAACATAAGCGCTATGACGAAACACAGGCTTAATGACCTCCAACAAACCACGCATGGAGCTGAAAGGGGTCAAGACGAAACTAGCGACAAGACAAGACTAGCTATGAGACTAGAGACAATACTAGTGACGACACTAGCGACGGGACGAGACTAGAGACAAGACTAGCGACGGGACGAGACTAGAGACAAGACTAGCGATGGGACGAGACTAGAGACAAGACTAGCGACGGGATGAGACTAGAGACGAGACTAGCGATGGGATGAGACACGGGACGAGACTAGCGACGGGATGAGACACGGGACGAGACTAGCGATGAGACGAGACTAGAGACGAGACTAGAGACGAGACTAGCGACGGGACGAGACTAGCGACGGGACGAGACTAGCGACGGGATTAGCGACGGGACGAGACTAGAGATGGGATTAGCGACGGGACGAGACTAGAGACAAGACTAGCGACGGGACGAGACTAGAGACAAGACTAGCGATGGGACGAGACTAGAGACAAGACTAGCGACGGGATGAGACTAGAGACGAGACTAGCGATGGGATGAGACACGGGACGAGACTAGCGATGAGACGAGACTAGAGACGAGACTAGAGACGAGACTAGCGACGGGACGAGACTAGCGACGGGACGAGACTAGCGACGGGATTAGCGACGGGACGAGACTAGAGATGGGATTAGCGACGGGACGAGACTAGAGACGGGATTAGCGACGGGACGAGACTAGAGACAAGACTAGCGACGGGACGAGACTAGAGTCAAGACTAGCGACGGGACGAGACTAGAGTCAAGACTAGCGACGGGACGAGACTAGAGTCAAGACTAGCGACGAGACTAGCGACGAGACTAGAGACAAGACTAGCGACGGGACGAGACTAGAGTTAGCTAAACATACACTTAGCTAAACATGCAATTAACCACTAGCTAAACACACGGGGATATTTTAACTAGGGAACACACTCAACACTACTTACCTAAACATAGACAACACTAGAGCCTTCTTAAGAAAACACAAATTAAAATACAAATTAAACTAAACAAAACAAAATGGCCACATAAATGACAATAATACAAACAAATAATGCTCGACCCAGTTTCCCAGATTAGAAGATTTAATGACCTACGTCGGTTCAGGTGAGCACTCGCATCACCTGACCGAGGTGCCTTTGGGAACCTGAGTCGGCAAACAAAAACTCCAAAAATCAAACAGTGCCCTCTAGTGGACCCTTACAGGTGGAAAGTAATGAATTACATTTACTCGCATTACTGTAAAGTAGATTTTTTGTGTACTTTTACTTTTTAAAGTAGTTTTTAAAATCTGTACTTTTACTTTGACTTAAGTATGTTTTGTTTAAAGTATTGTACTTCACTAAATTTTAAATCATATTCGCTACTGAGTACAAAATAAATGAATGAAAATAATACAAATAATACAACGGGGAAGGAAAGAAATTGCACCCCAGGAACCACTGCACTGATTGATTGATGGAGAACAAACACGCTAAATTCACAAGAACGATGGAGACGGACAAAACAGATGTCAGTGATGCAGACACAGCTGAAAGTGAAATGCCAACAAATTTTTATGAAGCAAACCCCTGGTCATATTTAAGCGACCACTTTGGTTTCAAGCACAACAAAGGCAACAGATTTATTATCCAAAGGTGTTTCATCCCCCCACCAACCCCCCCCCCCCCCCCCCCCCCGGCCTAGCCGTCGCGCGTCCGCCGGCCTGGCCTTCGCGCGTCCCCCCCCCCCCCCCCCCCCCCCCGACTGTTAAAAAAAAAACTTCTACTCTGAGTAAATTTTTAATGAACTACTTTTTACTTTTACTTGAGTAGATTTTTATAAGGGTAACTTTACTTGTACTTCAGTAAAAGTTCACTAAAGTAACAGTACTTTTACTTAAGTACAAAATTTTATTACTCTTTCCACCTACGCTATACCTGTATGCTTCAGTTACAAAGAGTTTTTTCTTTAATGCTAAAGGAAAGGGACAAATAAGGTCCAAGTTGACTTTACTGATTAGAGATTAGAGAGTTTTTATTGTCATTCCATATACTGTACATGGTCTAGTTAATTTATTTGCATAGCTATTTGTATTTAACTCTTGTTAAATTAGTAAATTAAATAGGCACAAAAGTTACGTTGCCTTTAGTTTTTAGTGGATTGGTATTTCCACAACTACAATGATCTCCAAACCCCATTTTAAGAGTATTGCAACTAGGATTCAGAATTTATTTTGGGAGAAAAAAAAATATTTAACACCACAATGTACAGATTTCTGTGACTTAAATGATATTTAACTAAACCTTAAATCCTAGTCTTTGGAATAGACACCAGCTGAAGTTTGTTTCAAGACAAAGCATCCAGGAAACATTCTTTATGAACAAGATATTTTTTTTATTCTGTATACCAAATTAAATAATTTAATTTTTATTTTTTTTATAGATGGTCAAAACTCTGATGATATTCAGCAAGCCTCTCAGCAGTTACATGCCCGGTGGGTGGAGTTTTGTTCTCTGCTGGCTGAGAGGCTATCATGGCTGGCCTATCAGACTAAACTACTGGCTTTCTACAATCTCTTTCACAACTTGGAGCAAATAGTATCAAATTCAGAGAACTGGCTAAAAATTCAGCAGCCTCCAGCCTGTGAGCCAGAGCCACTGAGGATCCAACTTGAGCGCTGCAGGGTAACCAACCAAGTTTTCACTGTGCATGGGGCTCTGTTCCTCTTTAGATGTGTCTTTCAATGTCTGTCTGTTTTGTGTCCATATGCAGGACTGTCTATTCCTGTGTATTTCCAGGTAATGCCCTTTACCCACTGCATGTGCTAAACTGTGTGCGTCAATAATAGAAAACAAATAAAAACTTAATGGCTTTAGAAAAATAAAATAAATACCCTCCTTACTTAACTAGAGACTAGTTAATTCACTATCCTTTCTAATTGCCCTTACCAAGAGAAAGCAAGGTTCATTTACTATAGGAGGAAAGCATATTTGGACAAGAATTAGCAAGAACAAGATAGTTCATAAGCCAACACTGCATAACATTTTGTGCTAAACATTTTTGTTATAGCATAAAAATGAAACTACTGTATGCATCTTTCATTCATTCATTTAATTATTATTTATTATAATACTATAAAATATGCCTTTGTATATTCAAATCAAGTAAGAAAGTTTTTTTTCAGATTCACCTTGTAAAAAGGGCTTTGTTGCTGTATGTAATGGATTCAATTATTTTGTTTTTAAGAGCTTGATTTTCAAGCCATGACTTCATATTGTGATAAGGATCATAAGAGAATTAGTCTAAAACTTTAGGCGATGCAAACAAGGAAGTCACTACAGTATAGTAATAAAAACTAGAACTTATCAAATTATTTATAGTTTATAAATATAAATATATTTATTTTTATTTATACTGTACAGTACATATCAAAAATTTATTTTTTCCTATGATGTAATGTAAAAAGTAGGCAGCAAGATGGTATAGTGGTTAACACTGGGGCCTCGTGCCTCCAGCGGCGAGGGTTTGATTGCGGTCTGTGGAGCTTATTGTTCTCCTCGTGCATTTATTCTAGGTTCTCTACAGTAGGTACTCCCACATTCTTCAGGTACTCACATAGTTTGTAAGAGAATGCTCGGACTCTGCTGTAGTCTTCATTATACAAGGTACCAATAAATAGTCTGAGCTGTAAGAGGGCTATACTAGTAATATTATATATATATATATATATATATATATATATATATATATATATATATATATATATATATATATATATATATATATAGCTAATATTAGCTAAGCTAAAGCTACAGTACATGTAAGCTTGTGCTTGAGAACTGAGTTAGGAACACCCAGGTAACAACATCCAGGCTTATTTTTTTCCACCCATATGTCCATTTATGGATTAACCAGGGTTTACAGTAGGTGAGGTCAGCTCCTGCCAAGAAAGTTGGCTCTTCAGAAAACCTAAGATTTGTCAAGTTCTTTTTATACAGTCTTTGGATAAATGGACATAACCACTATTCTCAGAGCTTCTTCTTAATTCTCAAAATTCATATTAATGTCTCCAAAGAAAAGGTTTGATAATACATCTGCAAAGTCACATATAAATTATGGTTTTGGGTGTCTGTAAATAATAATTTGCAGAATCGACAGAGCATGCCTACTTTTTTTTAGTACGCATGTTATGCTCGTATTTAAAGTCATTAAAAATAAATAACTGCAACACCTATTCCTCTACCAGGTGGCCCTGGATGATTAATGTAACTGTATCGTGAAGGACTATCTTTATTTAATGCTACATATTCATTTAGTTCAATCCTTGTTTCTGTGAAACAAAGTGCAATATCACTAAACTTCTGATATTAACAATAATTCCTTTAGATATAAAAATTTAAATCATAATCCTAGCTCCAGATCAGCAGTCCTACTACATTTTTGTTTAGCTTGGGTATTAGACACAGTCTCAATTTGGTGGAACTTGAGCGATGACACAGTGCAGGTAGCAGATGCTCAGGTTCACCTGTATGTCTGCTCCCTGGTCTTACTATTACTACCTGGTCTGCTATTACTGGTCCTGTTCTAAGGGTGCTTTCACACCTACAGCATTTGGTGCGCACCAAACGTGTTTGGTACCTTGGTTCAGTTCGTTTGTGTTGATGTGAATGCAATCTCGGTACTTTGGTGCGCACCAAATCAATCGATCCGAGACCTGCCTGAAGGGGTGGTCTCGGACAGCTTTATCCGCTCTACTTTGGTACAGTTCGTCTGGTGTGAAAGCAATCAAACCAAATCTGATGAAATGGTATAGTTTAATGCACTTTCGTGGAGTGCCGAAATTAAGCGCCTCTCTGTATTCACATTAAAGATGAAAAACGTGTGGCTGGGCTGTTTCGATCGGCCAACGGATTACCTGATGGATCTGCAGGAAGATCACCGGCTAATAACAAAGTGATCATTCAGGAGGAGGGCACGTCTCGTCTCCCTGAAGTGGCGCGCGATGCGCAGTCGGCGAGATGAATAAACCAGGGAACTGGTTTGGAGTCGCAGCCGCGAATCGTGTTCAAAATTAATTATCTGAAAATAATGATTTGCACGTACAATGCAGTGCGCGAAGATCAGCACCATGAGCGCAAAGCAACGCTGTTCCTCCTTGATTATTGAAATTGGCGCGATTTTCTGAAAATAGTCTGTTTCCGGTGCCGATGGGCTTCGCGGTCTATTTTGGTTCGTTTAGAACTCTGCATATGTGAAAGCAAACCGTACCCACGTCTGTTTACTACATTGTAACATTTTTCTGACTGGTGCGGACTAAAGCAATCGAACTATAGGTGTGAAAGCACCCTAAGATTATGAGCTATGCTGCAAGAAATGAGACCATCCTGAGTGGGAGGGATAGCCTTGTCCTCAAGAGTAGCCCCAAAATACTATCTGAATGACTAGGTCATTCCACAAATAGATTTCCCTCAACCGAGTATTTCTGGGAGCATTTTGTATAATTTTCACAGATGAATTTGCCATCAAATCGTCCTGATTGAACCCTACTGAAAGTCTGTAATGTTTGTTTCCATTTAAATGATGTTTAATAATTTCACTCTATGAACTTTAGGATGCTCCTTTACCTTCAACATTTTCAACTTCTTGTTGGAAATTCCTATTAATGGTAGTTTATGATCCATTTAAATACACACTTATTTTTTACACTTAGAACAGTAAGTCAACCTGAGATCCTGAGCATCTCAATCTGTCCCTCTTTCACAGTACTGTACTTGGTATCCTCTCAGCTCATCGTATTATAACAGATACTGTATAACCATTTAATGTTACATTTGAATGTCAAAAACGGAAAAGAATTGCCTATCTAAAAGTAATGAAAGAACAAATGTAGTCACACTACTTGGTTAACCTGTTAAATAAACCTTCATCATTAGAACTCAACTCACATCAACACTTCCTGCTTAACTGGAGCTTAGGTGTTAACCGCAAATATGGTCCTTAATTTATTGAGTACTGTGTAAAACAAGATAAATGTTCAATCATTTGATATATATTCTTCTTTACATTTGGTTTAGTTTTTTTATGTCAGATTTTAATGATAACTTATGCCCTTTCCTACATAGTGTTCCAGGTGTAACTGTGTGTTTATCCTCAAATAATTTTTGTTTGTTGAAAGGTGTGATACAGCCTCCGAGTGGCGCAGTGGTAAAGCGCTCGCCCTATCATCCGGAGATCGCTGGTTTGAACCCCGGGTGGTGCTGTTTTCCTCTCACAGGCGGAGGCATAGCGAGAGCTGATTGGCTGAGCTCTCTCAGGGGGAAGGGATGAGAGTTACTTGCGTCCCACATTAATCACGGTTCTACAGCCAATCAGGGGCATCTGTGAGCTCGCGCACACGGAAGGAGGGCTAGCGCTTTCCTCCAAGTGTGTTACTCCGCCCCTAATGGTGCGTGAGCAAGCAGTTCGAAAAGATGCGTTCGGCTGACATCACGTGGTTTGGAGGAAACACGTGATAGTCCTCGCCCTCCCGACTGAGTGGTAGTGGTAGCCTTAATGTGGAGCCCCCTAGTGACGGGGAGGAATTGGCTACGACTAAATTGGGGAGAAAATTGGACACCCCCCCCCCCAAAAAAAAAAAAAAAGGTGTGATACAAACTGAGACATACTGTCAGGGGTCAGGGCTAGTCAGTAGTTAAGGTGTTGGACTATGGACTATGCATCAGAAGGTCACAGGTTCAAACCCTAGCACAATTACAGAACCACTATTGGACTCTTGAACAAGGCCCTTTACCCTCAACTGCTCAGATGTATAATGAGATAAAAATGTACTGTAAGTCGCTCTGGATAAGGGCGCTTGCCAAAAGTCGTAAATGTATATACAGTGAGAAACAAGCCTGCAGAGCCTAGGTATAGCAGTCAAGCAAATACTAAATTGTAAAAATATCTAACATGATTTATCTTGGTTTAATTTTTATATCACAAGCACCTGCTATTTTAACATGGCTGTGTAGACTTTTTGTAGTCGCCTTATGTAATAGTAATAGTGGAAACAATGATCAGTGGAAGTAGACTAAGCAAAGCTAATTGAAGAAGAGAATTATACTGCCACAGGAAATTGGAATAAATTTGTTCTCTTTTTAATCATTTCTAAAGTCTAAAGTTAATCATTGTTCACCAAAGTGAATATATTTTCTTTATAAATTGTCTTTATTGTTGTCTGTCCATGTTAATGCTGTTGGTTATATGATACAGTAGTTGAACTTACTACATGAATGCATGCATGAACATTTGACCCGTTGCTACGGTACATCTCTATATACTTGATTGTTTTTGTCATCAACCTCGTTAATAAAAGAAATGTTTATTCCTGTTTGTAGGATGAGATTGCTCGACTATCAGTGCTTGAGCCAGAAGTGAACCACTTACATGAACAACTTCAGGAGCTAAGGGACAAGGAGGAAACACAGGTGCTCTTGGATGCTGATACAGCTGCATTTCAGGAGCACTACCAAGGTGTTCTTGCTGACCTACGGGCAAGAGAGAAACAGCTTGTATTAGGTGAGAAATGCTTGATGTGTGAAGGCACTGTACAACACAAACTGTTTTGTACACACAGCATATTTATGAGTGCATGCACTAACCCATGTTATCCTAAAATGAGTATCTTATAATCAGAATTTTAGCACAGATTCCTAAAAATACTGATTTTAAAAACAAAAAAAGTTTAAGAAACTGAAAACAATAGAACAGACTATGCTCGACTAAAGAGCAAAAGCAAGTGGCTGTCACACAATGAAATGCTTCTAAAATATGACTGTCCTACTACAGTATACTCACTTGTTATAACATGCAGCACATGGAACATGGCTGTGTCAATGAATACCAAACCGAGACTCTGCACTAAACATTTTAAAATAAACATACATCCGACACTTTGTATTTGGCGAGCCAGTCATGCCGGCATGCATGGAGCGGTAAGGTAAACCCGGGCTGCCTCGGCCAGAGCTGGGAACCGCTCTTTATTTCTCTCTTGATTATTATTTTTGTGATAAAGATTTAAGTCTTTTTACTCTCTGCAGATTGAGGCTCGAGCTCTTTGAACGCCTCTGCTTATTCACACTGCATTTGTTTGTTGTGTTAAAGCCTTGGGCTGATGTTCTCCCATATGGTTTTGCTTTAGAAAAAACTTAGCATATTGCACATTTGAAACCTTTTGAAGAGAGTTAATAATATTCCCTGACTGGCGATGGTATGTTGATGTGGTGTCGAGTCATATATTTTGCATCCTAATATCAGTTTATGTGATCGGCCAGTTGAGAGACAACTGAGCTGTAAAAATTAATTGATTCTTGGCTGAAACCGATTGGTACACAATATACTGTGAGTGATGTTTGTTACTAAATGTATTATATTGTCAGATCTGTGAACAGTTATGGATTTTGCAGTGAAGCTCAGGATTACACTATGTTAGAGAGAGAAGGGTTGATGTTTATGTGCACTGCCTTATGGGTATTTTATTCTTGGGGGGGGGGGGGGGGGTGCGGATTGTGTGTGCGCTGTAGAGTGATAATGTGTTTCCTTTTTAAACTCCATTAGTGCACATAATTTTCTCTTGTTTTTGTCTGTGGAAGTAAAACCCAGTGTTATAAATGTCATTCTGTCCAGCGGCATCCTCTTTCCACTTAACACTATAAAAGAAAAGAGCCCAAAATATGCAAATTACACCAGAGTGGGGGTTCAGTGCTCTTCAGCCCTGGGACTCCTTATGAAGAGAGGCTTCCCTGAGCAGGAAAGATAACACTAGAATGTTATCAGTCAAAACTTTTGAAAAAAAAAAAAAGAACAGTCATTGTCCCCTCAGTAAAAACAGAAAAAAACAAGGATTATAAAAAAAGTTTTTTAAAAACATACTGTATATTAATTGTGATCACTGAACAAATGGTATCATAACCCTTTGGATGGATATACTGTCTACATTATACATTATATACAGTGGTGTGAAAAACTATTTGCCCCCCTCCTGATTTCTTATTCTTTTGCATGTTTGTCACACAAACTGTTTGTGATCATCAAACACATTTAACTATTAGTCAAAGATAACACAAGTAAACACAAAATGCAGTTTTTAAATTAGGGGTTTTATTATTTAGGGAGAAAAAAAATCCAAACCTACATGGCCCTGTGTGAAAAAGTAATTGCCCCCTGAACCTAATAACTGGTTGGGCCACCCTTAGCAGCAATAACTGCAATCAAGCGTTTGCGATAACTTGCAACGAGTCTTTTACAGCGCTCTGGAGGAATTTTGGCCCACTCATCTTTGCAGAATTGTTGTAATTCAGCTTTATTTGAGGGTTTTCTAGCATGAACCGCCTTTTTAAGGTCATGCCACAACATCTCAATAGGATTCAGGTCAGGACTTTGACTAGGCCACTCCAAAGTCTTCATTTTGTTTTTCTTCAGCCATTCAGAGGTGGATTTGCTGGTGTGTTTTGGGTCATTGTCCTGCTGCAGCACCCAAGATCGCTTCAGCTTGAGTTGACGAACAGATGGCCGGACATTCTCTTTCAGGAATTTTTGGTAGACAGTAGAATTCATGGTTCCATCTATCACAGCAAGCCTTCCAGGTCCTGAAGCAGCAAAACAACCCCAGACCATCACACTACCACCACCATATTTTACTGTTGGTATGATGTTCTTTTTCTGAAATGCTTTGTTACTTTTACGCCAGATGTAACGGGACACGCACCTTCCAAAAAGTTCAACTTTTGTCTCGTCGGTCCACAAGGTATTTTCCCAAAAGTCTTGGCAATCATTGAGATGTTTTTTAGCAAAATTGAGACGAGCCTTAATGTTCTTTTTGCTTAAAAGTGGTTTGCGCCTTGGAAATCTGCCATGCAGGCCGTTTTTGCCCAGTCTCTTTCTTATGGTGGAGTCGTGAACACTGACCTTAATTGAGGCAAGTGAGGCCTGCAGTTCTTTAGATGTTGTCCTGGGGTCTTTTGTGGCCTCTCGGATGAGTTGTCTCTGCGCTCTTGGGGTAATTTTGCTCGGCCGGCCACTCCTGGGAAGGTTCACCACTGTTCCATGTTTTTGCCATTTGTGGATAATGGCTCTCACTGTGGTTCGCTGGAGTCCCAAAGCTTTAGAAATGGCTTTATAACCTTTACCAGACTGATAGATCTCAATTACTTTTGTTCTCATTTGTTCCTGAATTTCTTTGGATCTTGGCATGATGTCTAGCTTTTGAGGTGCTTTTGGTCTACTTCTCTGTGTCAGGTAGCTCCTATTTAAGTGATTTCTTGATTGAAACAGGTGAGGCAGTAATCAGGCCTGGGGGTGACTGCAGAAATTGAACTCAGGTGTGATAAACCACAGTTAAGTTATTTTTTAACAAGGGGGGCAATCACTTTTTCACACAGGGCCATGTATATTTGGAGATTTTTTTTCTCCCTTAATAACGTAAACCTTCATTTAATAAACATTCATCAATAAACACCAGTGACCCACTTCCACTGGCAGCCATGCATACTTGGCATGCACTGCCACTACCAAGACAGTTTGACAGATGATGTGGTATGCTTTGGATAATACATTCTTGACTTCTTAAGAGTGTTTCTGACTTGTCTATATGTTGTTCTTCTTCACCATGTAAAACATTTTGCGATCATCCACTTTTTTTGTCTTCCGTGGTCTTCAAGGCCTTTTGCTGTTGCAGAGCTTGCGGGTTAATTCCTTCTTTTTAAGAATGTTTCAATCTGTTGTATTGGCCACAAATTATGCTTTTTCACCTTCACTTGCATAGACAACTCTTTGGACTTTGTGTTAAGAGTTGTGTAAACAGCAAGTCAAAGTCTGGATTTGGCTGACATCTTCAGCGATTCAAATACAAGGTGATATTGTACAGAAGGGGTAAAATTAATAACTTTTGGAATTATTTGTCTTGAAAATTTATGGAGCTGACTATATACTTATTCCCTGAAGGGAAACAAAATTTAAAAAGAAATTGCATGGATTTTTGAGACATAAACAATTATGATTTATCTTAAATCTGTTTTTGTTTGTTATATTTTTTTGTAGTCCAGACTAGCCTTCCACCTGCACACTACAAGGAAGTAATGGCAACCCTAATGGCATGGTTGCAACAATGTGAAGACAAACTACCTTCTACCGCTGTAACTGAGTACACTATTATGGAGCAAAGGCTGAAAGACACCATGGTTTGTTAAAATTTAAAATGTCTTGAAATAGCACTTTGTGTTAGAATCTTGTGTATGCTTTGTAAGTGTTGTGCCAAAACAACATGAAAATTCAAATGGATTTTTATGTGTGCACATCTGTCAAAACCCTATAACCTGGTTATGCAGGAAGTCTAGAGGAATTGTGCTATTGTGTACTACTGTAGGCAGTGACATATTAGTAGGTTCTGGTTTTCCAATCTGTAAATAATTGGTATATAATTGTTATTTCAACATATTTTTACATCTTACAGACAGAATTTGTTTAAGGGTGTTTTTAACTCAAGGAGGCAAGTACATGCAAGTACATTCTATAGTGTCATGCTGGTATTATCCAAGAAAGTATTTTTTAACCCAGGAAGAATGCCTTGCATGTGCAATGTTGCCCAGTGTTACAGTAAAAGGTACAGTAAGGTTTTGTTTTGTTATTTCTAGAAAAAGAAATGCCTAAATTAGCAGAATTGGACATTTTATCCAGAAAACAAGCAATTTACTTCTTACTATCTACAGTATGTCCAGATTCCTCTAAAAGTAACTGGCCACCTGGTCACTGAGGATGCAACATTGTGACCCGAGAGATGAGACCCATAACCCTTAACAATTCGAATTTACCTGAATTGACTATGTATAATTTCCATGTTATTAAAAATGTGTTTACACCAGAGACATGGTGATATCTTATCACAGTTTGGTTTCTTACAATGATTTTTTAAGATGGAAAGGTGGTAAGTATTTGCTCTTATAATGTAGATAACTTCTGTATTGTGTACGGAGTGGTATAACCTGCTAATATGTACCAACCCTGGGCCATTATTAAGAAGGAAAAAAAAAAAGCATATCATATAAGCATATCTTGCGTGAGATGATTAGCTTTTTTCAAAAGTGTGACTTGAGGAAGCCATACAGTACATGGCTAGATACAATCAGTAAATTAATTTAGCAATGGTATTTTTCAGACAATTCAAGCAGCACAACAAGAGCAGCATAGTAAAAAGGATGATCTCAGTAGGATGGCTGAACAGGTGTACCAGAAAGCCCCCCCTGAAATATCTCAAAAGTATCACATTGAGATGGACAATATGATGGCCTGTTGGAGACGTATGTGGGATCAACTAAGAGAAAACATAGAGCTGTTGCAGGATCACATATCCAAGCTGCAGCAGTTCCAGGTGGGTGTTGAAATGTTTCTTTCTTATGCTTTATTACTGTAGTTAACCACTAAGCCTGGTTAGAGGGCATTTTCGGGGCTTTTCTTCCACTTTTGAAACACTATCAAATGATATGTCTCCTAAAACGTTCATGGGAATTTGACCAAACCTTCACAGAATCATCATTAGGAAGCATAGATGCACACTAGCTATTTCGAGTTCTTTAAGTAGTTCGTTAAGTGGGAGGCCAACATGTCTTCCTTGGAATATTTTTGACCGATATGTGCAGCATAACATCCATTTTGGCATCGTCCAAACGCATACACATCCATGCTCCCAGTGGTTAGACAATGGTTCAGCAGACCTGTTTAGAGTCCACGACTGCAGTGAATGTAACCAGATATGGCAAATGCAACACCTTTTCACACACTGCTATCTCTGCTATTGTACAGAAAGCAATCGCATCTCTTGAGCGTTGTAGTGTTATTTCAATAATTATTTATTTATTTATTTATTGTGAATATTACCGTGAAATGCATCATAGTTCCCAAACGCAGTGAAACCAGGGCTTGTAACAGATCAACGCTGCTAATAGACAAAAATATAGCATTTTTCTATAAAAAATTTTTTTTTAGTATAGGTGGCACAGTAGCATAGAGTTTAGCACTGTGACCTCGTGCTTCCAGGGTTGAGGGTTTGTGTCTGGAAAAAAGGTTTCAATCTGGTCAAGTCAATCAGCAGACCTTAACCTGAGCATGCATTTCACCTCCTAAAGAGATTCAATTTGTCTGGCACCTTATTATGTCTACTTTTATTTCTAATGTATGGTCAAAACACAGTATTAATGTTGATTTTTTTTTAGGTTATCCATATAATACAGAAACTGTACCAACTATGTTTTGGCCATATGTAGTTTGTTCTTTAAACTGAAATATTAAAAAGAAAACATCAGTAAAAATAGTTTAGGTTTATTCATTCATTCATCTTCTATACCGCTTAATCCTGTGTT
Source organism: Channallabes apus (assembly GCA_030522415.1). Taxonomy (NCBI): domain Eukaryota; kingdom Metazoa; phylum Chordata; class Actinopteri; order Siluriformes; family Clariidae; genus Channallabes; species Channallabes apus. Next base: position 23,263,804 of record CM060124.1, on the reverse strand, counting down.
CAGGGTCGCGGGGGACCTGGAGCCTATCCCAGGAGACTTCGGGCACTAGGCGGCACTCGGGCACTGGACAGGGTGCCAATCCATCACAGGGCACACACACATACACACACTCACACACCCAATCACACACTACGGGCAATTTAGGAACACCAATTAGCCTAACCTGCATATCTTTGGACTGTGGGAGGAAACCCACCAAGCACGGGGAGAACATGCAAACTCCATGCACACAGAGACAGGAATCGAGCCTGGCCGGGGAATCGAACCCAGACCCTGGAGGTGCAAGGCGACAGTGCTAACCACTACACCACCGCGCCGCCTAGTTTAGGTTTAGGTTTTTGTAATTCAACATGTTAGGCATGAAGGAATTAAACTTGTTTCCCGGGAATCAGCATACAACATTAAAATAGAATGGAAGTAATAATAATAAAAATAATAATAATAATATTAGAGAGATAATAATAATTAGGTACATTTCCTGAAGAAAATGTGAGTGGTGCTTGCTGTGACATCATAATCATACTGTAGCTATGATGTTGTGACATCATAGCTATGATTATGATGCCACAGCAACTGTGGTTCATGTTGGTCTCAATGGGACTATGGGATTTTTTGGGGCGGTTTTTGGGGCCCCCCACCAAAAGTCATAGCACACCATTCCCGAGCGAGCCGCACAGAACGGTGTAACATATGTGTGGGTCGTTTCAAAGCTGCGGGGCGTGAAATGGTCCAAAATTTTAGGGAATAAAAAATGGATTGCACAATTGATTTCTTCGCAAGCACCACCAATAATAATAACATTCTAAAGATAGCTAAATGTATATAGGCCAATAAAACCTAAGCATATAGTAATAAATAATTATAAGTGACTAAACACACACAATGTTTAGAAAATATAACCCTAATTGCATCAGTCATTTTGAGTGTTCAAGTTAGGTTAGTAAGTTCTTTTAGTTCATTATCCTCACAGTGTCAGGAAAAAAGGTGTACCTCGCTCTTGTTGTTTTAGCTTTAAGACTTGAGAAGCAAATTGTGTGCTGGGTGGAAATATTCTTCAACAGATATTAGCTCACATATAAACGTTTAACCTCTAATGCAACAAAAATGTATTTTACAATTAGAATGACACCAAGACCCTGCAGAAGTGGATGGCTGAGGTTGATGTTTTTCTGAATGAGGAGTGGCCAGCTCTAGGAGATTCAGAGGCTCTGGAGAAGCAGCTAGAACAGTGCACGGTGAGGCTTTAGTTATTGCGTTTCTGTGTTGACTAAATGACAATACAAATGGATGGAGGGACTGACTGATTTTTTTAATTATTATTTGTTGTGTTTTTTGTTACCAGGCCTTAGTTAATGACATTCACACTGTCCAACCTAGTCTTAATGGCATCAATGAGGTTGGACATGTCTTGAAAAAAGACGCAGAGACACCATTTGCTGTGAAAATACAGAAACTGCTTGATGAACTAAATTCTCAGTGGGAATTGATTTGCAAACAGGTAACAATTAGCAGTCTTAATAAAGTTTCTGATAAGTGATCTGAGGATTTTAAGTGTGCCTATATTTGGATTGCGATTGTGAATTTGTGGTTTTCTCGGTAGGCGTATGCGAAGAAATCTGCCTTGAAAGGTGGACTGGATATGACAGTGAGTTTAAAGAAGGAGATGCAAGAGATGCAAGAGTGGATTACACAAGCAGAGGAAGATTACCTGGAGAGTGATTTTCATTATAAAACACCTGAAGAACTTCATACAGCAGTGGAGGAACTTAAGGTTTGTGTTTTTCAAACTGGAAGCCTTGGTTTTTATACTATGTTGCTTTTCAAAAACAGATCATTGTCCCGAACAGTTTCAAGAGTGGAAAGTTAAGTTTTTCAAGAACCTTAATAATTTGTCATGGTTTAAATTTCCTTTCATCAGAATAATGCCTGATCAACTGAATCAACTGCACTAGGTGTGCATAAATAATTCTAATGTTGTAGGGCCTTTTATGGGCATATATTAAGGGCAAAGTGTCTTATTTATACAATATCAAATTTCAAAATGTACGTGTAAATGTTGCTTCCAGGTATTCCTGTCAAACATAAGGGTTCCCTTATTTTTCTGGTTTAAAATGCCTTTTTTACATATTTATTTGGATATTATAGAACCATGAAGGCTTTGACTGAGTTTAAAGTTTGCTTGTTTACTTTCTTATAAATCCATAATGCCACATTATAGGCTAATAGAGGGTGTTGATTTGTGTTAATAGAGATTGATACAGGACTATAAATCCTACCTGCAAAATGATATACTGTATGTCTTTTAAAGTTCTTTTACATCACAAAGACGTTTTTGAAACAAAAGACATAAGAAAACAACCTGTCTTGAATGTCTCTTACTGTATGTGTGTTATTTCACTCCACTTATCAACACTCAGCGAGCTCAAGAAGAAATACACCAGAAAGAAATAAAGGTAAACCTTTTGGAAGATAAAGTGACCAGTTTTATTGCAAAGGCGCCACCCACAGCCCATGAGGCCCTAAAGGAAAAACTAGATGAATTGACGTCCAACTACCAAAGACTGTGCAGTCGACTTGATGGAAAGTGCAAGACTTTAGAGGTAATATATATATACAGTGGTGTGAAAAACTATTTGCCCCCCTCCTGATTTCTTATTCTTTTGCATGTTTGTCACACAAAATGTTTCTGATCATCAAACACATTTAACTATTAGTCAAAGATAACACAAGTAAACACAAAATGCAGTTTTTAAATGAGGGGTTTTATTATTTAGGGAGAAAAAAAATCCAAACCTACATGGCCCTGTGTGAAAAAGTAATTGCCCCCTGAACCTAATAACTGGTTGGGCCACCCTTAGCAGCAATAACTGCAATCAAGCGTTACGATAACTTGCAACGAGTCTTTTACAGCGCTCTGGAGGAATTTTGGCCCACTCATCTTTGCAGAATTGTTGTAATTCAGCTTTATTTGAGGGTTTTCTAGCATGAACCGCCTTTTTAAGGTCATGCCAGAACATCTCAATAGGATTCAGGTCAGGACTTTGACTAGGCCACTCCAAAGTCTTCATTTTGTTTTTCTTCAGCCATTCAGAGGTGGATTTGCTGGTGTGTTTTGGGTCATTGTCCTGCTGCAGCACCCAAGATCGCTTCAGCTTGAGTTGACGAACAGATGGCCGGACATTCTCCTTCAGGATTTTTTGGTAGACAGTGGAATTCATGGTTCCATCTATCACAGCAAGCCTTCCAGGTCCTGAAGCAGCAAAACAACCCCAGACCATCACACTACCACCACCATATTTTACTGTTGGTATGATGTTCTTTTTCTGAAATGCTGTGTTACTTTTACGCCAGATGTAACGGGACATGCACCTTCCAAAAAGTTCAACTTTTGTCTCGTCGGTCCACAAGGTATTTTCCCAAAAGTCTTGGCAATCATTGAGATGTTTTTTAGCAAAATTGAGACGAGCCTTAATGTTCTTTTTGCTTAAAAGTGGTTTGCGCCTTGGAAATCTGCCATGCAGGCCGTTTTTGCCCAGTCTCTTTCTTATGGTGGAGTCGTGAACACTGACCTTAATTGAGGCAAGTGAGGCCTGCAGTTCTTTAGATGTTGTCCTGGGGTCTTTTGTGGCCTCTCGGATGAGTCGTCTCTGCGCTCTTGGGGTAATTTTGGTCGGCCGGCCACTCCTGGGAAGGTTCACCACTGTTCCATGTTTTTGCCATTTGTGGATAATGGCTCTCACTGTGGTTCGCTGGAGTCCCAAAGCTTTAGAAATGGCTTTATAACCTTTACCAGACTGATAGATCTCAATTACTTTTGTTCTCATTTGTTCCTGAATTTCTTTGGATCTTGGCATGATGTCTAGCTTTTGAGGTGCTTTTGGTCTACTTCTCTGTGTCAGGTAGCTCCTATTTAAGTGATTTCTTGATTGAAACAGGTGTGGCAGTAATCAGGCCTGGGGGTGACTACAGAAATTGAACTCAGGTGTGATAAACCACATTTAAGCTATTTTTTAACAAGGGGGGCAATCACTTTTTCACACAGGGCCATGTAGATTTGGAGTTTTTTTTTCTCCCTTAATAACGTAAACCTTCATTTAAAAACTGCATTTTGTGTTCAATTATGTTATCTTTGACTAATAGTTAACGGTTTTTGATGAGCAGAAACATTTAAGTGTGACAAACATGCAAAAGAATAAGAAATCAGGAAGGGGGCAAATAGTTTTTCACACCACTGTATATATAGTGCGTGTATATGTGTGTAGAAAGATTCGAACCAGTCATTCATTAAGGTCGTCCCTCCTAATATCCCATTTTTTTCAATTGCAGGAGGTGTGGGGTTGCTGGTGTGAATTGCTGTGTTACTTAGAACAGGAAAACTCCTGGTTGGATCTACTAGAACAGAAACTCAATGAGACGGAGAACTTTCAAGGGGGAGCAGATGAATTAAATGAAGCTCTGACTGTAAGTGTCTTTGAACTGACTTTGAACTGTCTGTCTGTCATGTATGTATGTACGTGTGTGTGTGTGTGTCTATCTATCTATCTATCATCAGTCCACACTTCACAAGAGCTAGCTTAAAGTTCAATTCACACAGATTAAAATAAACTAGTTCAACTTCATAGGTCACAGCATTAAAATTGGTAATCCAGGTTGCTTTTACTAGGTGAGACTTCATAGCAACTTTCTTTTACAGAATTATTACCAAAACTTTAGGTAAATAAGTACTTTCTAAGAGCTGGTAGGTAGTGTATATCTTGACAGTTCTTACGCAGATCCTGAGAGTTCATCATGAGTGCATTCTGCAGGATGCTCACTGATCCTTAGTGATGAAAACAAATTAACGCAAGGTCAATTCTTTCGATTTGGTAAAACGATTTGGCCTTACTGTACCATTCCAATACGTTTGGAGGGGATTGTTCACCACCAATGTTGAAAGATATGCCAAGGTACACAAAACGTAGAGTTCACCTATTTAAAGTGTCATTCAAGTGTCAATTTTGTTGAGACTTGATTTAATATTGCAATATTTTCATTTAGTTCATATTTTATTTAATGTCTGTTCATTGCCTTTTTTTTGTTTTAGTCCTTAGATATCATGGTAACAGAACATCCTGAATATAATCGTAACCAAATACGTGAGTTGGCCCAGACCCTCATGGATGGAGGAGTCCTTGATAAACTCATTCATAAGAAAGTGGAAGACTATAACATTCGCTGGGATGAACTTATGCAAAGGGTACGCATATAACAGTACTCATGGTACTGACGAAACTGTTACAGTATTTGCAAGTTTAAATATATGAACCTTTGTTGTGCACACACTCAATCTCTCTTTCTCTCTCTCACACGCACACACACACACACACACACACACACACACACACACACACACACACACACACACACACACACACACACACACACACATTAAATATCACAGGTTTTACAAAGACGACAACAGCTAGAGAAGAGCTTGCAGTGGGCAAACGAAAATGACAAAACTCTGCGCCAGATCCAAGATTCTTTAAAGGCAACTGATCGTCATTTGACTGCATATCTTGCGGATGGTATAGATGCTGCTCAGATACCACAGGAAGCTCAGGTTTGCATATTTCTCTGCATAACTCTATGGTGCAATCAGGTTACTAAAGGATTATCTTAATTCTTTGTACAGTGATGTTCAAAAATATCTGTATATACCAGCTTTTAACATATCTTTTTATTATTATTATTATTATTATTATTATTATTATTATAGAAAATTCAAACTGAACTGATTGATCATGAAGTGGCTTTAGATGATATGAAGAAACGGTCCAGTGGCGATGCCTCAGAAAAAATGGTCCCTGAGGTTGATGCTACATATGTAAGCATTCTAAATGTCCCTTTTTATTTGCACAAAATGCATACATGATGCATAACATCCAATACATAAGCAAAGCATGTCATGATATCGCTTTTAAATTAAATTCATGGAATTTACTGTCTTCTTCATAGGTTCATACTTTCTTCTTTTTCTTCTTCTGTACAATGTGGATAAAGAACAGAAATGGTTACATACACATTTCTATGTTTTGGTCAAGAAATTTAGATTTTATAAATATGGATATTGAAACTATGCCCAATTTTCTTCTTTGGAAAACCATGATTGTTTAAGAGTAGGACTTAACATGCCCAATAACACCCTACAGTAGTGTTCAAAAGTCTTAAGCCACTCTTCATTTTGTCATTTTAAATTAAGTAATGCAAATTAAATTAAAGAAATAAGAGCAAAAGTTTTACTGTGACAGGTTGCAAAGTGCATAAAGATACAACTTAAAAATTTACTGTTTATGGAACATCAGCACCAACCTCATTTCCCCTCTCGTCTGTTCCAACCACTCAGCATTCAGCATCAGCATTATACTAATCACCGGCCTGATCATCTGTCATCATCTGCACCTGTGTCTCAGTGGTTCATGTCTTCAGTCAGATGTTCTTTATGTTTATGTTACTGTTCAGCTACAGGGACTAGACTGCAAATACAGTAAGAACCAAAAACTTGCCTACATTAAAAAAAAGTATGAGTCTCTCTCTTTGCAAGTAAATTATGAAGAAATGTGGTAAGACTTTTGTACTCTACTGTATCTGCCACTTTGAAGTGGATCAGTTCCTTGAAATTCTTCAGGCACCCTTAATATACAGTACAAGGGGAGGATAAGTTGTTTTCCTTATTTCAAATATACATTATGCCAGGTACAGGTATATGGTTTTGTTGCAAGTTTTTATTCGTCATTTTGTTAATATAAATAAAACAGACAGGCAGAGTGACAGTCTCAATTGTTTACAATTATACAGAGTTTAAATTGAACCACACTGTTTTTGGATTCTTTGTAAGGATAAGTTATTGGATGTGAAAGCAAAGTTCCGACTTTTTCAAAAGCCGGCCAACTTTGATCAGAGGTTGCAAGAATGTGAACGTATATTGGAAGAAGTGAAGGATCAGCTGGGGGTGCTGAGCATCCACAGCTTGGAGCAGGATGTGGTGCAGTCCCAGCTGGAGCAGTGCATGGTGAGTTTTATATGCTTTGTGCATCTTTATACATATTCAATTATTTGATTCTTTACACAAAATGAATCTTATTTAAAATCCAGTCTAGATGACATTTATATAACAATAACTATTTAAATAATTGATTAAAGTGATGCTCTGGATTTTGGAGTTATACACATAATTATTCCCAAAGTATGTGGATACCTGAGTTTATCCCCTTTCCTAATATTCATAATACATTATTTATTTTTAACAATTAATAAAACAATAGATAAATATCCTAACTAACAAATGGCAGAAATGTAAAAAAAAAAAAAATTTATTCTAATTCATTATTTTGCCATTTATATACATTATACTGTATATTTATATAATCTATATTTACAGGTGCCTGTTTTTTTTTTTTACGGAATACTGAAATTTTGGTTTTGTCCACTTTTCACAGCTAAAACCAGCAAAACCAGAAAAATAATCCACCGAGTACCAATAAAGCAGCTATCTCAGGCAGAACATTACTACAATATTTGCTAAAAAGAAAAATTGTATTTTTAATGGTATTAACTAATTATTACCTCATCATGGGTTTGATTCAGTTTCCAGATGTGAATCAGCCTGTTTGGATTATCACAGTTAGATACACAGAGTAGAGTATTTTTAGAATATCTTGATATATTTGGTATCAGGACAAGAGATTTATTTAAATGAAATTATAATACAAATTACATTACACTTTTTAATAAGATTTATGAGTACAGAAATCTGTGGGAATGCTTCATTATGAAATATATTCTGCAGTCAATGTCATGGAATAGCCTTTGAGTTCTTTAATTTAAATTACATTTTTATATTATTGTACACTAGATATAAAAACCTTGCACAGCCTTTTAAATTTTGTAGGCCTGTCATGGGAAAAAATAAACCAAGATCAATCATGTCAAATATTTAGTAATGTAGCAATGAAGAAATTCATGTTTATAGCAAATATAACAAAAGAAATGAACATCTAATATTAAAAAAAAGAAAATTTTTATATAAAAATAAGAAGAAATATATAATAAACTGGTTACATAAATGTGAACATCCTTTATGTAAGCAACTTTTGTTTGTAGACATTTCACAGGTTTTTGATATGTGTCTGGTTGGATGTGTATTTTGAGTTGTTATTGTGCTAGAAGGTGACATTTTTCTTTAGCTTCAGATGTTAATAGAGGCTTGCAGGTGTTGTGCCAAAATGGATGTTTGGTGCTGTCCAAGATACCGTCTCAGTCAATGCTGATGAGATGTAGCCCCAAACTGTGCCAGACCATGCTTGACCTTGGGTATAGTGCTCTTTGGGTGATAATGATAAGTTATCTATAAGTTTCTGTATCTGAGCTAGCTTGGTCTCATCAGATCATAAGATGTTTTGCCACATGGTGTTAAAGTAGGTTGGCTTTGGTATACACTGCCTGGACAAAAACAGCCCCATTAATAAGCAGATGCTTGGTTTGACTGAATGATTGCTGCATATGCTTTACTGTAGCATATGCATTTTCTTTTTAACCATAAACAATGCAGTAAGTAGCTTCTAATTTCTTAAACAACCAAGTTCAAACTCAGATGCTGAAAAAGATGTTACTGTGTTTAAGAAGAGTCAAATTACTGGCTTGTATCAAGCAAAGAAAACTAATGAGATCACTGAGATTTAATGTAATTACAGTAATGAGCCGTCCAATAGTGTCAGAGATGAACTAACCTGGGGTGACCAGAAGACGTAGCTTTAGCGGTTAGCCCAATGTAGCGTGGATGGTAAACCCAAACACGGAGTAACGGCGAGTAGGCAGGATAACCACGCGATTTAGTTTAAGGACTCTCACAAAAGGGGAGCAAGGGAAAAACACAAATTTAACCCGCGTCCTATAAATACACACACAACGGTAAGAAGCAACAACCAAAACACAGTGAGTACTCACGGTTTGAAGAAAGCCAACGTGAACCGACATGGGCCGAACTCAATGACTGAGCGGTAAGCCACCGTTTGTTTACTCCTCTTATACTTCCTGGTAGGCGACCGTCTTACTTCCGGGTCCTAGTGCCGCAGATTGTGTGTGCATGACAGTACCCCCCTGTCCAGGACCGACTCCCGACGGTCCTGGGGTGGAGGATACCCTACGACGGTAGTCTTGGATTAGTTCGGGGTCGAGAATGAACCGGGCCGGAATCCAAGACCGCTCCTCGGGACCGTAACCCTCCCAATCAACCAGGTACTGAGTACCTCTACCCCGAGGGCGCGAATCAAGGATCCGGCGCACGGTATAGGCGAGACCACCATCGATGATCCGGGGAGGAGAAGCAGGGGGGGAGGGTGGAATCATGGGGGATGTGATGAAGGGCTTTAATTGTGAGATGTGGAAGACTGGGTGGATTCGGAGCGCCGCAGGCAGCTGGAGCCGGTAGGTGACAGGGTTTATCCGGTGGGTGATACGGTATGGGCCGATAAATCTGGGTGACAGTTTCCTGGACTCAGTGTGGAGGTGAAGATTTTTGGTGGAAAGCCATACCTTGTCACCTACATGGAACAATCGTCCCGGGGGGTGTCGACGGCGATGTTGAATGGTGTAGCAGGCGTTGGCCTGTTGAATGGCTCGGTCGGCTTGTGTCCACAGCCGTCGACACCTGCGGACCAACTGTTGGGCTGACGGCACATCAACCTCCGGTTCCTGGTGGTTAAACATCGAAGGTTGGAAGCCGTGGCATACCTCAAATGGGCTTAGCTTCGTGGCTGAAGAGACATGGAGATTCAAGATTCAAGATTCAAAGAACTTTATTAATCCCAAAGGGAAATTGCTTAAGGTTGTGGGAAAGTTCTGCCCAGATGAGGTAGCGAGCCCAGGAGTGCTGACGATCAGCAATAAAGCATCTCAGGTAGCGCTCCAGTTGTTGGTTGGCCCGCTCCGTCTGACCATTAGTCTGGGGTGGTATCCAGATGAGAGACTGCAGGTTGAATTGATCAGACGGCAGAAGGCTTTCCAGAACCTGGCTGTGAACTGGGGCCCTCTGTCCGAGACGATGTCCTTGGGGAACCCATGCAGACGGACTACGTGCTCTAATATCAGCTCAGCTGTTTCCTTGGCTGACGGGAGTCCGGCAAGGGCCACCAAGTGCACGGCCTTAGAGAACCGATCTATAATGGTCATGATGGTGTCTTTTCCCTCCGAGGCCGGCAGGCCCACGACAAAGTCGACGGCAATGTGCGTCCAGGGCCGACGAGGAACCGGGAGAGGTTGAAGATCTCCTGAGGGTGGTTGATTGAGGTTTTTGGCCGTGGCGCACACTGGGCACGCCTGAACGAACTCTTTAACGTTCTTCGCCATTGATGGCCACCAGAAGTCCCGTTGGAGGAACTGGAGGGTACGCTGCGTGCCTTGGTGTCCTCCAATGGTGGACGAATGACCCCACTGAAGAACCTCGGACTTCATGGTGTTGGGCACGTAGAGTCGTCCAGGCGGCACACCTGCCGGCTCGGTCTCTAAGGTTTGTGCCTGGCGGACCCTTGTTTCCAGATCCAGATGAAGTGGTGCGATGATTCTGGAGGAGGGTAGGACAGGCGCGGGATCCACCCGGGGTGGCTCCATTTCGAGTTGTCGCGAGAGAGCGTCCGCCTTGGTGTTTTTTCGACCCCGGGCGGTATGAAAGGTGGAAGTTATAGTGTTCGAAGAACAATGCCCATCACGCCTGTCTGGGGTTGAGCTGTTTCAAACTTCTGATGGTGATGAGGTTTTGATGATCCGTCCAGATGATGAATGGCTCCCTGGCGCCCTGGAGCCAGTGACGCCATTCCTCCGAAGCCCACTTTATGGCCAGCAGCTCGCGGTCCCCTACCCCGTATCGCTGCTGAGTGGTGTCAAATTTTTTGGAGAAGAAACTACATGGGTGTAGTTTCTGATCTGGACCTCGTTGGGAGAGAACAGCTCCAGCGCGGTTAGCCCAATGTAGCGTGGATGGTAAACCCAAACGCGGAGTAACGGCGAGTAGGCAGGATAACCACGCGATTTAGTTTAAGGACTCTCACGAAAGGGGAGCAAGGGAAAAACACAAATTTAACCCGCGTCCTATAAATACACACACAACGGTAAGAAGCAACAACCAAAACACAGTGAGTACTCACGGTTTGAAGAAAGCCAACGTGAACCGACATGGGCCGAACTCAATGACTGAGCGGTAAGCCACCGTTTGTTTACTCCTCTTATACTTCCTGGTAGGCGACCGTCTTACTTCCGGGTCCTAGTGCCGGCCGCAGATTGTGTGTGCATGACAAATAGTTTATTCAAAGCTGGAAAGGTAGTGGTGATCTGTTGACTCTATAATGTCTTCCCTCTAGCCAACCTACCCCATAACTTGGATTGAGACATTGTAGTCACATGCAGGGAGTCACCAGTTTTCACCAGATATTCCTGAATTTCCTTTAAACTTGCCTATGGTCTCATCGCAGCCTTTCTGATGAGTTTTGTCCTATGGCATATGATTATCTCTTATAATGCATTAAGGTACATATAATACCTTAATGCATCAGCTGGCTTTGGCATGCCCTTTCTATTCTTTTCAGCACCTGAGCTACATGTATGAGTTGGATTTAGTGTTTTCTAACCAGCTGAACCCTATTTCATTAATAGTCGCATTTGGTGTGAGTCTGTTCTTTATAAGTTATCCAGGTGTTAACTTATGTTGTTTCGGTGTTTAGGATGGGTAAAATAAAAATATAGTTTGTGCATGTATCCATTCTTATTACTTTTTGGCCCCCATGCAGACTTATTTGAGGATAAGGAATGTCGTGAAACTGAGTGCAGAAGCACCACCAGCAGTCGTAGTTAAAACACACAGACTGATATGAAGTGACACTGTGGACTAATTGTTCGAGCCCAGTGCTGCAGCTCATCTGTGACAGTCGTGCCAGGTGATTACACAGAGTGACATTTGGAGTAATATATTTTAGCCCAGTGCATGTCATTTTTGATCACTTAATAAACTCAGTTTTGTGAATAATGTAACTGAAGTGGAAATGCATTTGGTGGAGAAACTAAAAGTGTAGTAGATAGACTAAGTGCAGGTTGTCTAATCAAAATATCACAGATGACAGAACTGTGTGTTTTGTGGGAGTATTAAAAGATCAACCACTGCTGTGTAGTGTGTTTGTTATTCATAGGAAACATACCATGGAGCAGTACGGACTCACTCGCCCATTCTTTATACTATAATGTATACGGGTGTCTATCCCCTGGAGTCTATGCCAGGGGACTTGGGGCACTAGGCGGGTGCCAGTCCATCGCAGTGCACATGACCACAGACTCATGCAGTCAGTTACACAATATGAGGAATTTGGAAATAGCAATTAGCCAAATCTGAATTTTTTTGGACTGTCGGAAGAAACTAGAGAACCTGAAAGAAGCTCACCAAGGGCACATAGACTATGCACATAAAGCTGAAGTCGGAATCGAACCCGTGACCCTGTAGGTGCACGGCCACTATGCCACCATATTATGGACTTTAAAACATTAAATATTAAAAAAGATCATAAATCACTAATGCAGCTCTGTATCTGTGTGTGTGTGTGTGTGTGTGTGTGTGTGTGTGTGTGTGTGTGTGTGTGTGTGTGTGTGTGTGTGTGTGTGTGAGAGAGAGAGAGAGAGAGAGAGAGAGAGAGAATTGAGTGTGTGCACAACAAAGATTCATGTATTTAAACTTGCAAATAACAGTTTCGTCAGTACCATGAGTACTGTTAGCTGCGTACCCTTTGCATAAGTTCATGTTTATGTGTGTTTAATTGATGGATTTCTTCTTCTTCCTTTAAATTATGATTACTATTATTATTATTATTATTATTATTATTGTTTTTATTATTATTTAAAAAAAATTAAGAATCATCAGATGATTGAGTTGAATGATTTTTAGCCATTTAGTCTAATATCACCACTAATTGCCCAAAGAGCGCACATGTTTTAGTTTAGGTATTGAGCTGGTTTTGTTGATCCGAGTACAGTATAATGGATCAGCCAGTAGGTTGTGAGAAGTCTATGGCTCATTACAGTAGGGCTGGAAATTAAGTAATTAATTGGGAAACAAATTAATTAATCAATTAATAATCTGTTAATCATGTTTACCATTATGTTCTATGTTTTTTTATCTGCTTGTTGGTTATCAATAAAATACGGTATTGCCAATATAAAAGATGAACTCCAAAACAGTGTTGCATTTTCCTGACTCAGGTGCACCACAATTAATCAATATTTTAATAAAGCTCATACATTTTTATTCTGCAGAACTTGTATAAGTCTCTAAGTGAAGTGAAAACGGAAGTGGAGATGGTAATCAAGACAGGAAGGCAAGTGGTGCAGAGACAGCAGACTGAAAAGCCCAAAGAGCTGGACGAGCGTTTGACACGTCTCAAGCTCTTATACAACGAATTGGGTTCACAGGTAAGAATACCACAGTGCATGCCGTTTAATATTTTTTGTTTGTTTCTTTTGTTGAAGTTCGCTAAAAACTAATTCAACAAAACTTCTCATTGAAGTTATACTGATTAGATGGAACTAGGTACAGTATATTAATGTAATATCAATTAATCATTCAATTAATAATATTAGTTACAATTAAGCAAAATTACAAGAGAGAAAGTGCTGTTGTGTTCAAGAAAATATGGATTATCATCAAATTTAATTGTTTGTCATTTGTCTCTTTAGGAGTAGTTTTGAGCCTTCTTAATATTTCAGCAGTTTGTTGATGACTTGAAATTTCAATTGTTTTTCAGTTAACCTGTCTCTCATTTTGTGTATAGGTGACAGAAGGAAAACAAGCACTAGAAAAAAGTTTGAAGCTATTGAGAAAATTTAAAAAAGAAACAAAAAGTCTAACAGAATGGTTAGCAGCGGTTGATAATGACTTGACCTGTCGGTCGTCGGTGGAAGGGATGCCAAGTGACCTAGAAGCAGAGCTGACGTGGGCCAAGGTGCAAATACAGTACCAAACTATCAGACTTACTGATGCTGTATAACTGTAACTTAAAATGTTTTGGAATCTAAATGATTTCTGTTTTGATTTGGTAAAATCATGTAAATTGCAGAATGATTGAAAACTATACATCTTTATTAGAAGAAAATCCCTAGTTTGGTACACAAGGATTTTTTTAACACAAGGTGAAAATTATCCATACATACAGAGTCAAAATATACAAACAGACCATACTGTACTGTAGTAGATTGAATGTCTTACCAAGTTTCACCTTTATCAGATACTTCAAGCTTCTGGCAAAATTCTGGTCAGGTGTTTGACCATTTGGGACGATTGGTTTTGACCTGATTTTGAAACACAATCCATGTTATATAGGGATAGTGTTACAGCTTCATAAGCTAAAAGTTATTCTGCTTTATGCATTCCACCAGCAGCATTCATGTGTGATTGAGGTCATTGTCCTGTTAGAACACTATTTTTTCGATGCTTCTAATGACTAGATGATGAAGAGTTTACTGTATGTTGAAGAATGCTGATTAACTCCTCTGTCTTCATTATTTCATCACTTTGAAATGCAACAGTTCCACTGACAGCAAAACAGCCTCAAAGCAAGATACTACCACCACCACACTTTACTGTTGGTGCAGTGTTCTTGGGGTTGTGTCCCTCACCTTTATTCCTCCAGACATGCTTCTGACCAGAACTTTCTCAAGAAGGCTTTTCCTTAATCCATATGTCACCTTCTACCTAGTCAAGATTGAAGGTGTTGATTTCAGGGATTCAGCCTTTTTGTCAATAATGGTATGAAACTTGCATGACTGTAAACAGCAACACTTGTGCTCCATCAACTTTTTGTTCCAGGCATATGCCTGCTTCCTGATCTGTTCCTGACCATCCAAACCATTTTTTTTAGCCAAGGGAGACATTTCAAGACTTTCAGCATCACTGAATTATTCATCTGTTGACCTCAGAAAAAAAATGAATTAAGCTTTACACTCAAAATTCTTTGGGATTTCTTATATTAAAGATATATGTGATACAATGATTGTGTACATGTTGTGCACTCCTTTCCTGCTCCAGACAAAGGCCAGTTCATTCATCTCAATGAAGGCCCAAAATTGCCACATTCATATTTATGAGGGGTGTATTCAAAATTCTGTCTACACCTATACATAACTGTTATCAAACATATTTTCCAGGCCACACATAAGGATACAGAGCAACGCACTCCCCAACTGTGTTTAGTAAGAGATTTAGCAGAGGCCCTGAAAGCACTGCTCACAGAAGAAAATCTAATAGATGACAAAGTCAGCCTGTTGAACAGCAACTGGATTGCTGTGACATCACGCAGTGAACAATGGCTACACTTGTTGCTGGTGAGAAAATGAAACTGGACTACAGTATAGTCACATACTGGGTGTACAGTATAAGAGGCATATGATCATAAACACATTGAGAGACATTTAACTATTAGGGCTGATAGTACAACAGTCCTTTTGATTAAAATGTATTAATATAACATTTTATGTTTGGCAGGATTACCAGAATCAAATGAATACACTGGAACAGAATATTGCTCATATAAATGCCTGGATGGATGAGGCTGAGATTCAGATGGACAAGATGGAGGATGAGGGCTGCAACAACCATGTCCTCAAGGTTTGCACCATTAAATGTACAGTACCACACTTTGGGGCGAAGCAAATCTGTGATGATATTTACCCAAATCCTGCATACATATGTGTATACACAACTTTGACAATCTGGTAAACCAGCGACTCCACAAGTTACGTTTTAAATTAACTTCAACCATAATTCATCAAATATACATCACTGCACTGTGAAATTCTTTATTCTTTACATATCCCAGCTTTGATAGTAAGCTCGTGTCAGAGAACAGGGTCAGCCATAACACACCGCCCTACAACCGGGTTAAGGGCCTGTTTAAGGGCACAACAGCAGCAACCTGGCAGAGCTGGGGCTTGAACCACTGACCTTCCGATCAGTAACTCAGAGCCGAAACATGCTAAGCTACCACCGCCCCTGATTAAGTAGCGATTAAGTCTACAAACACACACACACACACACACACACACACACAATAATTGTTTTTCTTCTTTTATAGTACAATAATTGGTTCTATGTTGTTATATATTTATAACATTATTTTACCTGTAACTCACTAAAACTGGTCAGGGTCTACAAGCAGAATTGGAAGAAATGCGTGGGAAGGTAATGGAGGTGCACAATCTTGGAGAAGACATCATTAAAAACAGGGGGGAACAATGCAGAACTCATATAGAGCCCAAGCTCAATCAGCTCAGCCAACGCTTTGAGATGATTTCCAGAAGAATTCTACATGGACAGGTAGCTGTAAAATTGTGGCGACTGTTGTTTTCCTCTGATTTAAACAAAGATCTTTCATGAATATTTTTCATGGTTATTTGTACATGTTATTGACCTAAATAGGCTTCCTCTCAAGAAGTAGAAGAGTACCACAGGCAAGCTAATAAGTGGTTACTTCAGCTTGAAGAAGAGTTAAAACTTGGTGAAATTCTCAAAGAAGATGATTTCATAGGAGATACAGTAAGGAGACACTTTTGCAATTATTACATTTGAATGATTAATTGAATGAGGGGATCCAATGAGAGGATCCATGCTATGGTTCAATACATACTGTACGCCTGAGATTACATTATATTGCGAGAATCCTTAAACATTCATGTTTGTTATCAGAGAGATGCACTGACTGATCAGTCTCTCTCAGTGGAGTAACTCCATCATCAGTGAAACACAAGTCAGTTCATTAGCATTTTCCTATAAATTCATATTGCCACAATCTGTACTAATTATAGCATGTAGCTGTGAAATGAGTTGATAAGACAAGCATATTGATGACTTTGTGACTGAATGATTTGGTGAAAGAGGAATAGAAATAAAAACAAAACTGTAAAACTTACAGAAGATTGGATTTAATTATTTGACCAATTTGGATGAATAATAAAGTACATTCCTATCTACTGAGTTCATGTGCATGTGCTTTTGCAGTTTGCTGATGAAGATGAACTGAAGGACCTGTTCGTAAAAGGAGAAGATCTCATTCGGAGGACGACAGATCCAGCAAAGTCAACTGTTTCTCAAAAACATAATTTACTCCATGATAAATACAACACCTTAAAGGTACAGAAATAAAATCACATGGAAAATAAAGGCATAGGATATGTGTGCAGATCAAAGCTTTGGTCAAAATCCATAAGGTCAATTGCAAATAATTGTTAAATAACATTTTATTAAACATATTTGTACAATATAATACAAGAAACAAAGACAAAACATGGCTGTGGCATGCACATACTGTACCATTAGCATTCAACATCAAACATACAACAGACATCCAGTGCCTCATAAACACAACAAAATGTATACTTACATTAGCATTAGCATTGTTTTTAGCACTATATATTGATAATAAAGACATCCAAACTATAGAAAGAACATGTATGAAATTGTTTAGTACACAGAAAGAGTTAAACAACCCAGAATATGTTTTAGAATTTATATTGTTTATAGTCCCTACATTTAGCTTTGATGACAGCATGTCACACTCATGGCATTCTCTCATCTTCTCAAGAGTTAATTTGTGACATTTCTTGTGCTGTAGTCCATCAGCAGTCTTGTGAAGAGAATGGGTGGGTAAAGAGTAGCTAGTCCTGTCAGTGCTACTGCATCCACTCTACAAATCCACACTATCGTTCAAAAGTTTTAGAACACTTGCAAATGTCTTTGTTTTTGTTTCGTGATTTATTTTCTACATTCTACAACAATACTGGGGATTTCAAAACTATAAAATAACACATATGGAATTAGGTAATTATGTAACAACAACAACAACAACAACAACAACAGTTAGTTGTTATTTTAAGACACAGAGGTCGGCCTTTCTGTAATACAGTAGTTCTTGCAAGATCAGTATTGTGTAAAGTAAAGTGCATTTGCTAAATCCGTCCAGCACCATAATGAAACTGTCTCTCATGAAGGCCGTCCCAGGAGGACGAGACCAAAACCTACCTCTGCTGCAGACGAGAAGTTCATTTAGAGTTATCAGCCTGAAAAATGACCAATTAACAGCAGCTCAGATTAGAGGCGTTATGAAGTCTTTACAGAGCAGAAGTAGCAGAAACATCTCAATATCAACTGTTCAAAGGATTTTTTAGACGCCTTCAGCATTCCTTTACAATGTAGAAAGAAATAAAAATCAGGAACCATCATGGAGTTAGAAAGTGATCTAAAACTTTTGAACGGTAGTGTATATTATGGCAAGAAACACTTAGTTAAGTAAAGAGAAAAGACTTACTTTCAAAATTTAGTTACTTCATTACTTTACTTCATTAAAATTAAGGTCAGTAAATCTGAAAAAAGGCATGGTTGAGGCAAATAAAGCATTACTTCAGAAGAACAACAAGCAGAAGAGATTTGCTTGAGTTAAGAAACAAAAGAAATGAGCATTAGATCAGTGGAAAACTGCCCTTTGATCTGATACGTAGGTCAAAATTTTAGATTTTTGGTTCTAACTGCTTTGTTAGACATAGAGAAGTGAACAGGCGGGTCCTGAATGTATGGTTCCCACTGTGAAGTATGGAGGAGGAGGTGTTATGGTGTGAAGCTGCTTTGCTGGTGACACTGTTGGTGGCTTCAAAATTGAGAGCATACGTTTTGCCGTTACATGACATCCCACCTGGCTTGCATTTAGTGGGAGCATAATTTGTGACCTCAAGTACATCTCTAGGTTATGTACTGTACAGTAATATCACAAGAAAATCACAAGAAAACATCTCTGACACTCGAGTGCACACACACTAATGCAATCACTGCTGTAAAGTAAAAATAAAACAAATGAATATGCACTTTACCTTTGAAAAGAATTGCGACAGAGCAGTCTCCATTAGTGTGTTTGTGCAAAAAATAAAAGAAGCTTTACATGCACACACATGGTCACAGTGTTATAGTAAACAGTATACGTACACAGATTTGCAAATAAATTATTTAAAAATTCTACTATGTTATTTTCTGAAGTTTATTTTCTTATTTTGTCTCTCAGAGTTGAGGTATACCTACGATGGAAATTACAGTCCTCTCCCATCTTTTTAAATGGGAGAACTTGCACAATTGGTTGCTGACTAAATACTTTTTTACCCCACTGTATATATACTGTATATACTGTACACACACAAACTTATAATTGTGTGTATAATTACTTTGTATTGACAGAACCTGAAAGCACTTAAGAGGAAGAAGGCACTTGCTGTTGCCCCAGAGTGGTACCAGTTCTGTGAGAAGTCAGATGACATGATGCACTGGCTTGACAGCATTGAGAAGATGCTGGCTGAACCACTTGATTCTGCAAATCAACCAAGAGTGGAGGTAATAATGTGTGCGTAAAGAATGTCTGGTCTTCTAGGTTAAGGGCAGAGGTGAGAATTTGTGAGCAGCAATATGGTTTTATGCCTAGAAAGAGTACATCAGATGCAGTATTTGATTTGAGGATGCTGATGGAGAAGGTAATAAAGAGTTGCATTATGTCTTTGTAGATTTAGAGAAAGCGTATGACAGGGTGCCGAGAGAGGAGCTGTGGTGTTGTATGAGGAAGTCTGGAGTGGCAGAGAAGTATTAGTGTTAGAGTGGTGCAGGACATGTATGAGAGCGCTAAGACAGTGGTAAGATGTGCTGTAGGTGTGACAGAAGAGTTCAAGGTGGATGTGGGTCTGCATCAAGGATCGGCTCTAAGCCCCTTTTTGTGGTTTGGACATGTTCAGAGGAGAGAGTGTCAATATATCGGTAGAAGGATGCTGAGGTTGGAACTGCCAGGCTGGAGGTCAAGAGGAAGACCAAAGAGGAGATTTATGGATGCAGTGAGAGAGCAGAGGTGTCAAGTAACGAAGTACAAATACTTCGTTACCTTACTTAAGTAGAAATTTTGGGTATCTATACTTTACTGGAGTAATTATTTTTCAACCCACCCCGTCGCCTTGATCAGAAAGCGAAACCTTAATGCTTTTGTCGCCCCTCACGGTACTTTAAGTAGTTTTGAAACCAGTACTTTTAAACTTTTACTTAAGTACAAAGCTTGGGTTGATACTTCAACTTCTAAAGAAGTATTTTTGAACCCTAGTATCTATACTTCTACTCAAGTAATGAATGTGAATACTTTTGACACCACTGTGAGAGAGGACATGAAGTTAGTTGGTGTGAGAGAAGAGGATGCAGAGGATGGGGTTACAGTAGATGGAGGCAGATGATTCGCTGTGGCGACCCCTGAAAGGTAACAGCCGAAAGACAAAGAAAGAAGAAGAAGTCATCAAGCCATCTGTATAAATTTAGACAAATAATTTTGGTATTTTTAACAAAAAGCAATCCTATCTATAAGCGTCAAGAATTCTTTTATTGTAATAACATTTTTAACATATAAACGACACTATTTAACTTAACAGGTTAAAATTTTCTGTTTTATATATGATAAATTAAAGATTGCCAATGAGATTGAACAGCAGCGTACAGTACTTGAAGATGTGCGAAGACTTGGTCACAAGCTCTCAGAAGAGGGCTTTATCAAACTTGTGGAACCCCGCCTCATTCCCATTAATAATCGCTGGGAACAGCTGAATATAAAATTTGCTGAACTGCATCATGTCAGTGTAAGTATGGTTAAAAAGATTTTACTTTATATATATATTTATTTATTTATTTATTGCATGATAATAAATTAAATGACCATAGTTTGTAATTATGGCTTTTACCCTGTTCTGTAAAAGGAAATGCAAGCATTACTGCATACTATTGATGAAAATGATGCACTGCTGAACTCTTCTAAGTGCTGGTTAGACATTGAAAATACACCTCAACAAGAAAAGTGCCTTAAGGTAAGATTACCAGTTTTATACTAGGTATAAAGGAATAAACATATTATGAAAGGGGGTACCTTATGAAGTTTTATGTACTTTAAAAAGGGTTGATCTGTCAAGGCATGATTAGCCATGGCTGGTCCCATGATTTATATACAGTATGGGTATCACCATTCTACTGCAGGTACATTGGTGGGAGTGACCTTTCAGGCAAATTGTGTTAGTTAAGGGCTTAGTCCACATCGAATTGCCATTCACAGTTACATGCCCACATGACAAATGGGATCATGGGCACATTCAGCACATTAAGCACATGGTAGAAAATGTGCCAAATCTGGATTGTTTGTTAAAATTTTCTTGAAAATCTTGGTCTTTCTTATTAGCCTGTGATCATGCTCACTTAACTAGAAGTAATGAAGCAATTTCGAATGGTTTAGAAATTACTAAGGAGACAAAGTGTTGTTTAAGATAACAACGTTATCAGATATGTTTTCTTGCTGAATGTGCTTCCGTGACTGGCTTAGCGAGAGGAGGAGGGGAGGGGCACAGTGTCTAATGATGCATATACACACACAAACAGTGCAGACTGAGAAAGAGAGACAGAGACAGAAAGTTTATCTTTAACCTCTCTAATGACACTTGCTTTTGCTTTACACTCGCTTTTGCTTTTTTTTAAATAATAAACAGTACATATGCGCGTGAAAGGATGACTTTTACACACAGACAAACACAGAATAAAAGATACTTTACGTGTACACACGTGGTGTACTTAACCTCTTAACCACTTAACACACTTAACCTCTCTTTTCCCAGTATGGCGCATTTACTGAAACGTTCGTACAGTGTTATAGTAAACAGTACACGCGTGCACGGATGTTGATTATACCAGTAAGAGACGAGCACTAAGACCCAGCAGTGAAGACGATTGCCCACAATTCCACAGCTCAGAGAGAATTTTTTTTTGGCTCAGCTGTGATCATGTGATGTTCGGCGTCAAAACAAGAAGCGCATGCGTGATACATGATACTCGGTACTCGTAAACCAAGACTCGCTCATTTTTCAAGTAAAAATTTAATAGACATCTTTGCAACTCGCAAACCGCGTTACTCGCAGTTGGAGGTTCCACTGTATTTGTAAAATGAAAAATCTGACGTCTGTGAGAATCATGTAAAACTAAGTCATCCAGGGGCTAATGTCCTTTACACATTCTTCAATTTTATTAAGTTTATGAGCTTTATTGATAAACTATTTTCACTATTTTCTGGTGAGGTATAATTTTTTTGTCAAAAAAAAATTCCTGATATCATGATATGTTAAAAAGTAGTTTTATTATTATTATTATTATTATTATTAAGGAATACATTATTTCTGCTATTTAATATCATTTACATTGCTGCAAATATTTACATATGAAGGGTAATGTAAAAGATTTATGTAAAAGTTACATATTTAATTTATATATTTATACTTTATTTAAATTAAAATGAATTAACCATAACCATAATTGTTTTATTTATACTTGACATGTATTCTTTATTTTCTTACTTAGGAAGTAAAGCATACTTTGGACACTCTTGAATCTCCAGTGACACAGGCTTTAGAGAAGAAAAACATCCCCCCTCATGTAAATCCACTCGTTCTTTTCCTCAGTACCAAGTGGGAGAAGCTGAAGAAGCTCTATCAGGATAAGCTCAGGTAAGAAACTATGAAACAGGGACAGACAACTTTTGCTAATTATTTGAAACTACACAGATGTTTACATAAAATTTTATTAAAGTATTTTAAATTTTTCATAGATATTGTTTCCATCCAAGTAATGAAAGCTGAGTACTGAATGAGCGGTTAACTGAGTTTTGTAATTGAATTTTTGAACATAACAAAGCTGTTGGTTGTTTCTTTTTAACAGAAAAATTGTGTTGGTTATTTATCAGTAATTGGCTAGAGGGGAAATAATCTAGGCACGGTTTCCCGAAAGCTTCTTATGGCTAAGTTCTTAAGTTGTACCTTAACCTCTCTTTTCCCGGTATGGCGCATTTCCCGAAACGTTTGTACCCTTACCTTTTACTGTAGGTACAGTAAGTCACACGTTCGTAAGGTTGGTCAAGACGCTAGTCGCTGCCACTGAGCAGCAGTCTTTATAAACTAGCGGTGTATGTACCTGTAAGCAAATTATGGCACGTTATCAAAGTCGTATTAATGATGGAATATACTGTAGACCTGTTTAAGAATTTTATTTTATTTTATATCAGAACTAATAGAGTGACTTTTAATTAGCCTATTTCATAATGTGATTAATGCATTAAAATTGGCAATCACTTTTAATATTGAACAGGTGGCAAACAATTTGGCAGCGATACAGCGTGGTGTTGTGTTAAACTGAAGACGGCGCCGTCCGTGGAGCCGTGTGGGTCATGTAACTTTTTCCTTTAGGCAAAACTTCAGTCCTCTTCACATTTTGCCTGAGGTGGATATTTAAACAGATTTCGTCTTCCGCATGTTAAACATGTTTAATTTTTTAACGTGGAAAAAAACGGCACCAAAACTCTACTTAAATCTCTACTCTGGCATCTCATCGTCTTCATTCCATAAGTGCGCTATACAACCCCAACATGCTTCACGTTGTTTCTGAAGCTAGCGAAGAGTGTTGTCAGCTGTTTGTCAATCAACTATGATTGTATACCCGGTTCGTTTCACCGCCACTACAGGTTACATGAAAATATTAGCGACAGTTTGGTGATTTCATTTATATATTTGTCTATTATGGCATGCTATTGATAAGTTTACCCATGTCGAAATAAACGTTATTGGAAGAATGTTGTGCAATGTTTCATTTGCATAGAAAGTGCCGTCTTTCTTAACACTGTCATGCAAAAGGAGTGAAAAATCGTTTCCTGAGCAACCGATGTCAGCTAATTCAGGACCTTCACTGTAGACAGCGCCGCGTAACGTCGGACGTAAGAGGCAGCGACTTAATACCCCTATCTCACCTGTGCGGTTTGAGATGTGGTGTCAGGCACCGTGAGTTGCCGCGATTGCCCGCTGACGTTCCGCGAAGTTCGCCAAGGTCCGCAAACTTTTCCCGCGGAAAGATGGAAACGTACTCGCAAAAACTCGCGGTGAATCATAATGAACCTTATTTACGGCCACCGCGCGAAACCGCATAGGTGAGATAGGGGTATAAGAAGACTCCTAAGTTCGAGAAACACACTTAGAAAAGTAATCAACTTACGTAAGATATATCTTAAGAGTCTCCTTAGCGCGCTAAGGCCCGGGAAACCGGGCCCTGATTTGTAAAAAGTCATTTAAGAAAAGCTGTATTATTGGTAATTTATAAAGTCAATAATTTATACAGAACAAGAAGGAACTATAACTTATAACTTATATATGACATTGTTGTCATGTTGTAATTGCAACATCATCCACTCAAAACACATCAGGACATTGGTTTTGAATGTTGAAATGACTTTAATAAAATTACACTGTAATAATGTGGAATTAATGATTCCAAAATAACTTTGACAGATCTCTGACGTGAAGCATTAGTAAATTTGAGTTGTTTCATATTTGCCGTTGTCTCGACTTGGTGGAGTTACTGTGCTGTGCTCATTGTACAACAAAGCAAAAACAATGTGCTTTTACTAGTCTCAGCAGCAGGTTTCCTGGTAGACAAGTTGCGCTTTTACACCTAAGACCAGTGTAAGTCCCATCAAGGCTATCAGCCACTGAAAAAATACAGTTACTGTAGAAGGATTATGGATATATTTCAATTGGAATGTAGTAAATACTGTGAATGTTGTTTTGAAATGTAGTCAAAATTGCTCCAGCAGCTTTTTATTAAAGAAATTCTAAAGTTGTGATTCCTGCTGGGTATTGTGACTGCAGTTTTATGGCAATGACATCAGGACTGCACAATTTCTTAGATTGTCTTCACTCTCTTCTTTGTCATACTCCATATCTTTAGGTCTTTTTTCCCATTTCTCTTCTCAGATACTTTGAAAAATGCAAGAAATATAGGGAGATGTTAAAAAATACCCAGGGTTGGTTGACTGTTGCAGAAAAAACATTGTTGAAGTATGAAGAAGATCCAAACATCCATGCAAGCCAGATCAAGGTAATTATTATTGCAATAGACAAATAAATTACTTCTTTTTTAAATTTCATTTAATTTGTTTGCTTATTTATTTATTTTTAAGTTATGTTTGGAAGTATTAAATGGTTTTGTATATAATCCAGACATAAACATATATACCAAAATGTGTAATATGGTGGTATATAAAATTTGTTCAAAATAACAAATTACTCTTATTATCTTGATTTCACATTCATCTCAATATTTTTGGGTTATGTATAAAAAAATTCAAAATTCCTTGATGAAGACAGATGACAAGAGCAAGGACAACACACAATAGACATTAAAAAACAAATACACATTATATTTTACTGTGTTTGATATGTTACACACAGGAACTTCAGGAAGACTTGGAAAATCAACAGCTTGCAATAAAAGAGCTTAACGAACTAGGTGAGGAACTGGTCTTACAGGGTAGAAAAGATAATGAGGAACAGGTTAAAAATCAACTACATGCCGTCAATATTCGCTGGACTACAGTGTTCAATCAGTTGTCTGAAATAAGGAGAAGGCAAGTATTAGTGTTTTTGGCTGTTTGATTTCACATTTTAAAAGTCTGTGTTCTAAAAGTTGTGGCTGTATTATTATTATTATTATTATTATTAAGCTCATGTTAATACAATCAAATAGTGTTCAGATCAGTGAGATTGAAAGCCAAGCTATGAAAGACAATTAAATTATTTTCTTGGTCTAACTTTCCTCCGGCTTTTAAATGTAACAGATGTAACAGAACAAATAAATCTTTTAGAAAGCCCAAGTCAACCAAGTTGTGACTTTTTTAAATTAGATTGTAATTCTGTCATTGGTAACCACGGCTATTTTAAGATGATTCCCAGCTATTTGTCTTTGGGACGCTCCACCTTCAGGTTGACCAACAGTTGGATAGCTTCTATCAAAATCAAAAATTTATTTGGAATTTCCACTTGTAGGCATTGTTAAACTTGTGTAAATTCCTATATCAAACAAAGTAATTATAATAATGGTAACATTTTTGTGCAAACATTTACTAATGAAACAGTGTGTCTACTCTATATGCATGTTCACGAACATAAGTTTTGTTAAGGACATTCCCATAGTTGCAAAAGGTGTGGTTTGGTGCAGACTTTAATGACTTGCCTCCTTATACTATGTACAGGTCAGCAGGGGAAAAGATTGTTCTTGCTGAGCTTCACGAAGACATGGGGGAATTTCAGTCATGGCTTGATAAAGCAGAGTCTGTTGCTAACCTGCCAGTAGAACCAGACCATAGGGAACAGCTCAACAATGCATTAGAAAAAGTGCAGGTACAGTAATTTCCGTATATACTTTAAAGCATTATTTACCTGGTATATACAGTAAAATAAAAATAAAACAAAATTAATTTGTCTGTTAATGTATTTAAATAAAATGTTTTTTTTTGCATTTCTTCTTGTGTTTCTGAAATATTTAGGCTCAAGTAAATGAATTACCAAGCAGAATGCAAATGTTAAACAAAATAAAAACAAAATCTTCATCCCTATCTCCTGATATAAACAAGGTTATGGCGAACAATTTTAAGATTATCGATATGCGATGGGCCAAGGTAATTTTAACAACATTCTTTCCCTTCTCCAAACTTCTCCATTCTTATTAGTATACATATACCTGGGATTACCTTTTTTTAGACTGTAATTATAGTTTTACTTTCTTGTTTCAATAACATTATTTAATCAGTACTCCACATGAGGTCATGATAGGATTAGGGATTAGTTAATAGTTTGTAGAAACATATTAGAAAATGTATGTGATATGCAGTATATCACATAAACGTGGAGTTGCTGCTCCTGTTACTGCTGTTACAGAGAATTTTCTCTTAAATGCTGTTTTTATTTATCCAGGCATTTAGGCATGTTTTAGTCATAGATTGATATTTATGGCATGATCACCTACACTTGGTGAGAATGATAATATTTCCCTGTCTTCCTGCTAATGCTGCAGGTGTCATCTAACCTTCCTGAAAAGCAGCAACACATTGAGAATCACTTGAGAGACTTGAATCTGTACCACAAGCTCTCCAGCTGGGCCTCTGCAACTAAGAGCCTACTTGAGCAGTCACCTGAAGCGATAGAACATAAGGTATTTTCTCATTTTTAGAAATAAACCAAATGAAGCATCTAAAAATTCACACAATTTAAACAAATTGTAAACAGATTGTATAACTAGGTACACCTACTGGGGAAATTGTGAAGTAGGGGAGCAGTGGCACAATACTTTCTTGTGCAAAGCAGTGAAAATAGCCACTTCCTAGCCCACACAGATTAGCAGTGAGTCCAGGCAGTGTGTGAGTGGAGGGGTGTGGCATGACCCAGCAATCCCATTCTGCATGGGCAGAGA
The DNA here is from genome assembly GCA_030522415.1 of Channallabes apus. NCBI lineage: Eukaryota > Metazoa > Chordata > Actinopteri > Siluriformes > Clariidae > Channallabes > Channallabes apus. The sequence goes on along the minus strand of CM060124.1, from coordinate 23,236,407 downwards.
GAATGTAACCTATCTAGCATTAACTTGAAGGGCAATTAAATTCAATATCTGTAGGTCCTAGAGCTTTAGTTCTTGTTAAAGTTCTTGTTAAAGGAATCTTTAAACTTGTAGACTGACAAAACTTGGAGTTTTGTTCGTGTTTATTTCAAATATTAGGGTCAGGATGGCAGTTTTTCCAAAGTGGTTGCTGTTGTTGTACTTCTTCTTTTGTTTTGTTTTTTGGTGAAAATCAGCCACAGTGCAAAATGAATTGATTCCCTGTGGGAAGATCCAGTTTCCAAACAGAGATTGATAACTCCCAACCAGTTTAACAAATTTTCACAAAAATTTAACAAATCAATACCTTGAGACCCAGTTCTCAAAATGTGAATTTTGGGGAAATGGTCTGTCTGAGACAAGTACAGTAATACTGGCCAAATCCTAGGTGGAGGATACACTGGTACAACCGTCTTTTTTTCCAAAGTTGTTGCACTTAGGACACCCTTACTAATAATTCTATAGGTTTATGTTTATTCATAGTTGTTTCCTGTCTTTCTGTAGATTGATGACATTCAGTTCAAGAAGCCAGAAATCGAAACAGTTTTGGCCAAGGATAGACCACAATATCAGCCTGAAAGGGTGAATTATTTTCAATGTACTTTTAAAAATACACTTTCAAACATAAATGCAGGCTTTTCCATTACAAATAAAATATATGTATATAAAAAGAATTATAATAAATGTTGATACATTTGTGATGCACCATTTTGTAGGGCCAGTTTGATAGTCTCAGTGCAGACTGGATGATAATTCAGGTGCTTCTTAAGGAGTGGAAAACCAAATGTCAAGTCACAAGTAGGGTTTCAACTTTGGAAGTTTAAAACATTTCAAAATAAATGGGATTATACGATTATATTCATGCACACAATATTATTACTGATAGTACAGTAAACAATTTCATCAGTATTGGCTATTATATTGACTTTTTTTTAATGATATTATAATTATTTTATTAATTTGTTTATTTTGCAGCTGAACACTTGGCAAGCAGCGCCCCAGATGTTTCAACAATGGATACATTCAATCGCTCAAATACTGAACTCAATGACTGGCTCTCTCATCTCGATCACATGATCATAAAACAGCGGGTGACAGTAGGAGATCTCAGTGAAATCAATGACCTTATTATAAAACTCAAGGTTAGAAAGAAAGAATATTTAAATATTTTTCTGCAGTTAATATTTTGGTATATGAATACATTAAAAGTCATCAAACTGCTTTTTCTTTTATTATTATTATTTAATTCCAGTGTTTTCAAGACAATTGTCTATTACAAAATCAATTCATCAATTAATTAATTTATTCACTGATTGATTTATGTGCTAGTGTTAGTACCCATTTTCGTGCACTATGGGATTATGGGTAATCATCTCCCACGCTTAGTCTTCCGTCATCTTACTTCAGCTTCGCATACACACATGCACGCACAAACACACACACACACAGATATTCTTAAGACGTGAAACATTACATCACATTTGCCAAGCCCATAGAGCAAGTATAGTGCAGTGGGAGCAATGGTAGTTTAGTGGTTAAGATACTGGACTTCTGGCCAGAATGTCTTTGGAGCCTTACCAAACATTTACTGTATCCATACAATCATTTATTAAATAATTAATAAATTATAGATTTTTTTTCTTCTTCTCAGTGAAGCTTTCCACTGCATCCTTCTGTGCTCTCCTAACACCTAATTTTTTGACCTCTACAAAATGTCATTAATATGCTCAGGCAGTATATATTATTCCTTATCAAACAGATAGTCACTAATGTCATGAACTGGTGGTACACTGGCTGATGTTACTTGCTGTGGGCTTAAAAGGCAGGTGTAGGCGCAGAGGGGATGATGGTAACGACAGTGTTCATTTCCAAAACATAAAACATGACATAATAAAGAAACTAAACAAACAAAGAAACAAACCAAGAACTCGTACTATACACACAGCATTTAGAGCTAACCATACTCCTTTAGCTCAACATGGTCTCCTTCAGCGAGACAAAGCCTAAGAGCTAACAAACCAAGTTAAACATGGAGCAGACTGTAAACAAAGAATAAAACTAGAGACAGGACGCGACTAGAGACAGGACGGGTTAGTAGTAAGCATTCAAGTGGCTAAACACACAGGAAGCTAAACGTGCAGGGGGCTACACCAACACTGGAGACACACCAAAGAGTACTTACAAAACCTCGAGACAAACAACACTTCACTCGACAGAATCAGCTCCACAAACACAGAAACACAATGAACATAAAAATAAACAAAAACTAGAGGCTTCTTCAATTCATAGATTACATAAAACTTAAACCGAAATGTCCACATGACAATACATAGTAAATAATGCTCAACCCAGTTTCCCAGAATAAACAGCTATTTACTGTATAGATGGTTCTAATGAGCTACCTCGGTTCAGGTGCGCACTCTCATCACCTGACCGAGGTGCCTTCTGGGAAACTGAGTCTACAAACAAAAACTACAAAAACAAGTGCCCTCTTGTGGTGAACCCACACACTAAAAACCTTTGAGTTCTGGTAGGTGGTTTCTTGTTGCCCTCTGTCAACCTAAGGTGACCTTCATGCAGAAGGTAAATTCAGTGTAAAATTAGTTTTCATAACAACTGAAGAAAAAGACAAAAATGGCTTATCTGTGGCAGATTTTATCTGCACTGTGAAAAAGGACTGGAAATGCTTTCTCTGTTATAGGGGGGAAATGCACTAATTATAAAGGTAACAGTAACTACTTCCATGTTGAGAAAAAGGCCCCATTTATAAAATCTGTTTTAATGGTTTTTAAAGGCTCTAATTAAAATTTCTATTTTTATCTTACAGTCAGCAAGTAATGAAATGGACCAGAGGTGCCAACAACTGAATAAACAGATCACTGCTTCTGAAAACTTCAAAAACAAAACCAACAACTCACAGATGCGTGCTACAATTACAGATCAAAGTAAGTAGAATTTTCATTTATCACCTTCACTGTGGGTAAAAGCACTAATCTCTAAATGTGACTGTGTGTTCGAATTAAACTATTAATAGCTACACATATCTGCTATTTACAGTGCTCATTTTGCTTTAATGATCTATAAACACATTAACCAGCATTAAAGGCTGAAAAGGATGATAATGTACCTTAGTTATTGTAAGGGATGTGTACAGGACAGTTCCCAAAATCTAAACCAATTAACAATTTAAATGTTTTTGTCTTTTTATTTTTTTCAGAGGGTTAAAATGAAGCATTTATCTTGTATCTCTTCATTAAATTATGTTATTTAATTTTTTTTTGGCATATTTAAGTGAGGTAGATCAAACTTAACTGAGTCAGATATTACACACAGATAACCTAAATAAATACAAAATGCAGTTTGTAAATTATGATTTTATTTATTAAGGGGAAAAAGCTAAAACATTTCGGGACAAACTTACGGTACATACAGTACTGTACTTTTTGAAAAATTAGTTGTTCAAGGTTTCCTGAAGAATTAGTTGGAAAATTTGAGGTTTTTACATTTCTGCAGCCTCACATGATGTATAGGCCACAAAATTTGGGAAAGGCATATGCTACGTAGTTTAAATCACATCATATAGAAAGAGTAGAAAAGCACTAGTTAATATGGAGTGATATCCCGGACATTTTTCAAAAGGAATTTCAAATTGCATTTGCAATTGCGTTTTCCAAATTTGGACGCATAAAGTGTGACATAATTCAAATGCAATTGCAAATTTTGCATCGCCATTTGCTTTTTCACGTTCGCGAACGAACACTGCCAAATATCAAATGAAAAAGCAAAGTCCATTTGCCGTTGCATTTCCCATGTCTTACAAGTCATGAGCCTGTCATATTTAAATCTTTCAGAAACACAGCTTACCAGCACTTTATAGAGCGACTCCATATATCTGTGTTATATGGAGTCGCTAAGGGACCGTCTAAAACAACCCGACTCTCATTTAACATATTATCTTTTTTATTGGCACAATAATTGTCTGTGTAATCATTTATTTTTCAATGTACAATAATAATTATTTTAACCAACCAAACAAATAAATAAATAAACAAATAATCCATAATGTAATATGTTTGATGTCCTGTGAGGTATTTCTCTGTAATCTTGTGTATTCTCTGTAAATAAATGGTTGGGTTTTGGTCATGCACTTTTTAGACGGTCCCTTAGTGACTCCATCGCTATAAAGCTCCGGTAAGCAGAGTTTCTGAAAGATTTATCTCCAGCAGGCTGTAACAGGAGAAGATCTAAAAATATATTTATTTGTAACACCGTCTCTGTCCACTCCAGAGTAAGAGTGTGTGTTTATTTCTTTGATAAACAGATGAGATAATCTGGAATGTGTGAGGAACGTCCAATATAAAAGCAACTTTACCGCGGTTCACCTCCATTGCTAAAATTTCCCCCTCTTGGTCATCGACTGCGAGTGACATCACTCGCCATACAATCCCGCCCCACAGTATAGACCCACCCCTGACGCTGATTGACAGGTTTTTCGTGTAACGTGTCGGAAATGCAATTGCAAATGGATTAGTTTTGGCCAGCTTCACGCGCGACTCAGAGAAAGTGAAAAAGCAAACATGCTGTTTAAATATGACAGGCTCATGACTTGTAAGACATGGGAAATGCAAATGCAAATGGACTTTTCTTTTTCAATTGAAATGTGGCAGTCTGTGTTTGGAGAAAAAGTAAACTGTGCGGTCATTTTATTCCAAGTTTTGACGCATATCTTTGTTTGATTATTTACTCACAACACGGAAGTCCAATGATCTTTGTCTCTCGTTTTATTTTTCCAGCATCAAAGATTCTACACTTCGTTCAGTTGTCGAGTAAATCCACTGTAGTTACAACAACCCAATCGCTGTATCTGTAGGTCACAATCTTAAATCACGTTTACAACTGTATGTTTGCTGTATCTTTTAAGCTTACGTTATCTTACGTTGGATCACCGTTTCTTACAGTCAAAAAGCTTGTGTTCTCCACAAGTTCCGCATCTAAACTGCCCTTTTTTACAGTGACATAGTCATGCAACTACGTGTAACAGTGGAATGACATGTCAGACATTATGCACAATACAGTTGTCATAAATGGATGCTTAACTAATAGCTTAATGCTAAATGAATAACTTAATAACTTAATGCTTAATGCTTAACTGATAAACTTTGTCCTTAGTGCACAACCAACAAAATACAATAAAATGAAATAATATAAATTATATAAAATAAACACAACAACAAAGTCATAAAGTACAATATGGCTCTTACACAAACGGTGATGCAAAGTTTGCAATTGCATTTGAATTATGTCACACTTTATGCATCCACATTTGGGAAACGCAACTGCAAATGCAATTTGCAATTCCTTTAGAAAAATGTCCGGGATATCACTCCCATAGTTGATAATGGAAGTGTAATAATTGTAAAGACTATGTGCATGACATATATTGTTACTTTAAAATATACAGTACCAACACGCAAGAGGTTAAATACACTCTACATTAGGGCTGTAGCTATCGAATATTTTAGTATTCTACCAAAATTTAATAGATTAATCGAGTAATCGGCTAAAAGCCTTTTCTCAGATGCAAAAACTAAAAAAAAGGTATTTCAAATGACTTTAAGTATCAAAAAAACTAAGGTGTGCAACTAAACTTTCAGAATTAAAAGTTTCAACATCTACAGCTCAGGCACACTGTAACATATAAGCCTGTCGTTTTCTCTTCCTGGTTTCTTCAACTCTTGGCTCGCTGATAATTTTATCGCTCCTTTCCATTTTGTAGCTGCACCAGAACGCTCCATCAAATCAATACTCAGCTAACTGTTTGCGTCTCCTTCTGTTTTGTGGGTGACGTAAGCGTTTCTTCTTCGTCTGTGTTTACTGGTGGCTTGCATCCGGACGCGCACTTTGTCAAAAGCGTGCTGTCATCAAATAATTGTGCAAAAACATAATGCAAGCTTTTAAAATTAAATAAGCGAAGCTTCGAGGCAGAAGATTTTTGAAATCGAATTACTCGAGTTACTTGAAGAATCGTTTCAGCCCTACTCTACATACAGTACATACATTTATATCTCGTGAATTCTTGGTCTGATTGGGGGGCTGGGAAAGTTGGATCAACAGCTTTGAACTCTTCGCCTAATATGCCCCATACACAGCAATCTGTGATGGACTGAGAGTTCTGATACCATTCTATGATAGCCAACATTTTCTGTAGTTTGTGTTGCATTGACTTTCCCTCTTTGATCCACACATGCATAAATGAGCCTTGAGTGCCCATAATCCTGCTACCAGTTTACTGGTATATAATTAACACCTGGTGGTGGTTTTATTGTTATGGCTGATCGGTGTAGCCATCATGTCTAGTTCGTAAGTGGGTGAAAATGGGTTCAAAAGTCCCACCACATTGGCATATTTTAAATGTCACATTTCCTGTTGTCTTCTTTCACCCACATCAGGACAACAAATTGGTTTTGGATTAGAACACTAGAAACAGGCAGCAAAAATGTGCCCGGTGCCAATAAAAAACACAAAACTTTACACAATATTTCACACATTTCTTCACACATTTCATGTTACTATATGGTTCTTCAGTTAAGTCAATTAGGCCATCTATGTCATTTATTTACATCAGAAGTCATGTTAAACAGTTGATTTCTGTTGTGGCAGTTGAAGGGCCTTAGAGCCTTAGACCTACAGAATCCTGGTTCCTTCTAAAGAGCAATTTTCAGACAACTGAAGGCACTACAAGCACCTATGAAAACTCATGTGTAAAAAAACGTACAGTATAGTCGCTTGCAAAAGTATTCATATTTGACAGTGGAGATGGTGTGTTCAGAGTGATGTGCAGTGTTAGTTTTCCGCCACACATAGCGTTTTGCATTTTGGCCAAAAATTTTTGTCTGATCTGACCAGAGCACCTTCTTCCACATGTTTGCTGTGTCCCCCACATGGCTTGTGGCAAACTGCAAACAGGACTTCTTATGGTTTTCTGTTAACAATGGCTTTCTTCTTGCCACTCTTCCATAAAGACCAACTTTGTGCAGTGCACGACTAATAGTTGTCCTATGGACAGATTCCCCCACCTGAGCTGTAGATCTCTGCAGGTCGTCCAGAGTCACCATGGGCCTCTTGGCTGCATTTCTGATCAGCGCTCTCCTTGTTCGGCCTGTGAGTTTAGGTGGACGGCCTTGTCTTGGTAGGCTTACAGTTGTGCCATACTCCTTCCATTTCTGAATGATCGCTTGAACAGTGGCTCCGTGGGATGTTTAAGGCTTTGGAAATCTTTTTGTAGCCTAAGCCTGCCTTAAATTTCTCAATAACTTTATCCCTGACCTGTCTGGTGTGTTCTTTGGATTTCATGGTGTTGTTGCTCCCAATATTCTCTTAGACAACCTCTGAGGCCGTCACAGAGCAGCTGTATTTGTACTGACATTAGATTACACACAGGTGCACTCTATTTAGTCATTAGCACTCATCAGGCAATGTCTATGGGCAACTGACTGCACTCAGACCAAAGGGGGCTGAATAATTGCGCACACCCCACTTTGCAGTTATTTATTTGTAAAAAGTGTTTGGAATCATGTATGATTTTCGTTCCACTTCTCAGGTGTACACCACTTTGTATTGGTCTTTCATGTAGAATTCCAATAAAATTTATTCATGTTTGTGGCTGTAATGTGACAAAATGTGGAAAAGTTCACGGGGGCCGAATACTTTTGTAAGCCACTGTATATATAAAGTTTCACATACATTGCATCACCCAGAAACAAAAGTATACATTATACTATGACTAAATGCAAAACGATTTGGCTAAAGCTTAAACCCAAGCTGGAGTTAATGACGGGAAGGAAAACTTACTGATATAATATGAGGAAAAAACCTTGAGAGAAACAAGACTAAAAAAGGAACCCAGTCTCATCTGAGTAATATCGAGTAGTATACCACTATAAATAAATATTTAATTAATTAACAAATTCCTTCTAAAATTGTGTGCTGTATAGTCAAACGTAGAGTTGTATACTGTAACAGGAAGTTTTTTTTAGTTAACCTAAAGACCACTTTGTTGAGGTTACTAACTGTTCACCTATGGAGAACTTGATACTGTTCATGATTGTTTGAGTCTTTTCATTTATTTGACACTGAATGTATAACATTTATGGTATTTGGCAGACTATAAGGACTATTTTAACAATTATCAAATTGTTACATTTAAAGCTAATTTCTGCCAAAGAATCCACATTTCTGACACAAATTATGAATTTTTTTCATGATTTTAATAATTTTCTCATTCCTTTTCTCTGTGAGTTGAGAAATTACAAGCACGCTGGGAAGATTCACATAGCAAGTTAATGGACAGGATAATACATCTTCAGAACATGTATCAAGACTCCAAGGATTGGCTGGATGCCAAGAACGTGGTGGAGTCTCACATAAAACAAGCCAATGAAAAACTAGATGGTTGTAAGCAAGTCACACCGAGTGCCGACCACATGAAAGTTAAGGTAATATGAATTTTATTTCAGTAATTGTTATTTCTATGATGTGATACACACTCACATTTTGACTAGTGAAGATACTAGAGCAGGGTTTTTTTGTTTGTTTCTTTGTTTGTTTTTCATTTTCACAGGCCTGTAGAAAGTTTGACGTTTACCATAATAGCACACATCTTAATGTCTTCTATTGTGGAAATGGAAGTTTAATTTGTGATTTATTTCAGAGAATTGTTATGGATATACAGATGTGGCAAGCAGAAGTTGACATGACTAATGAACTGGCAAACAATCTACTGGACCATTACTCAGATGATGACACAAGCAAGATTAAACAGATAACTGAGAATATGAATCTTGCATGGGGCAGGATCAAAAAAGGGTGAGATTGCAAATGGGAATTAATTTACTGTTTCTATTTATCACATGGTTCCTAAGGCTACGTTTACACTGCCAGGTAAATGTGACCCAATTCCGATTTTTTGCTCATATGTGACACATATCGGATATGTTCTATGTCCGTGTAAACAGGAAAAAAACGCATGCATTCCGATATTTCGAGATCGGTTTCAGGCCTCCTTCATATGTGGAAATAAATCGGATATAAATCAGATATGTGCTGATGTGATTGCCGTGTAAACAGACAGATCGGATTTCCTGAGGCATTGTGTTCTGTACGTCATTAAAACTGCGACTTCTTCGCGGTTTAATGACGTAATGTTATTCTCCGGTGGAAGCGCATGTGGAATGATAACATCGCAGGTGACATGGAAAAGGAAAAGACACACCCCCCCCCTCCAACACACACACGCCTTGTGTTAATGCTTATTTGGGCTAAATAACATTAAATCAGTATTTGATGAATAAAGCATATGTGCAGGCTGCAATTATGCTGTTTATTTTTTCTCCTTCTCCGTTTTAAAACCATGGTGCGCGAACTTTGCATATATAGCAGAGCGTTAAGCATATTTCACCTTCTTCTATCTTGGCTACTGTGCAGCACAAGAACCTCCCTTTAAGTATGCGCGATGTTTCAGATGTTATGGCGAGTGTAAACACGTGAATCGGATATGAGTCATAGTGGAAATAACGTGTAAACAGACCGTCAAAAAAATCAGATATAGGCAACAAATCGGAATTAAGCATCGAGACCTGCAGTGTAAACGTAGCCTAAATTGCCCGTAGTGTGTGATTGGGTGCGTGAGTGTGTGTATGTGTGTGTGCCCTGCGATGGATTGGCACCCTGTCCAGGGTGTACCCCGCCTAGTGCCCGAAGTCTCCTGTGATAGGCTCCAGGTCCCCCGCGACCCTGAACACAGGATTAAGCGGTATAGAAAATGAATGTATATGTTGACAAAACGTAAAATCTATTGTATAAACATGAAATGTAATGGTTGTTTCCTGAGATACAACAGATACATTTACTACAACATATTAAACAGTGCATACAGTATGTACTGTATACTGTATACTGTATGCGCTGTTCAATATGTTGTAGAAAATTAATCTGTTGTATCTAAACTGTATGTATATACAGTATGTACAAATGTGCACACCCATACCCAAGAGCAGACAAACGCAGGTCTTGTCTGTTGCATTGATTTCATTTCATTCACTGCATAGCATGCCTTTTTTTTAAATATATTTTAGTTTTACATAGTGTTTGCCTCATCATTCCCTCCCTTTTTATTTTTAATGGGAATTCTTACTAGTCTGCTGAGGTTTTAAATGCCAGAGTGTCTGTACAACCATATTAAAGGTTGGGTGGTCTGGTATTGTAATGCAGTATACTGTAGTCTGAGTTAACATCACAGATATCATGACAGTGTGATATGGTGACTGGAAGGGCACAGCAGATGATTTACATAAAGCCATCGGGTTCCTTTTGCTTTTTGCTGAAAGGCGTTATCATTACAGTAGAGAGCACTCTCATCAAGATATATGAAGATATAAAAAAACACATTATTTATCTCAAGTACACTGAATAACAAAGAATTTTTTGATACATGTCATGAAACATGATATTGTGGAAATGTCATTCAACCAGTGTACTGTACATACGTTTATTTTTTCACTAAATGTATACAGAATTATATAGAGTTTTGAGAAAGACTTAAGTGTTTCACACACTTTGCATCAGAATACTGGATGTATTTTGTTTACTTCATTAAGAATCATGAGTTAAAAGTTACAGTCTAACCTTTTTCTATTAAGATTTCTATTAAGAGGTAATCATAAAACACTGCTGGGAAGGTTCTTACTGCTGGTACAGCTCAAAGTGATTTAACACTAACACTACTGAGTTTTTTTTTATACAGGTCTATATTTCTATATCAAACATTACACATTAACTTATCACTACTTTTAGTGCAGGGGATACAGAGGCAGACATAGAGGCCAGACTACAGCACATGGAGCATTTTTATGCAGACCTGGAAATGTTTTGTAACTGGCTAACTGAAGCAGAGACTACAGCAAATGTCTTACAAGGTGCTACAAACAAAGAATGTCTTCTTGAGAATGCAGCCAAAGTGCGACAGTTGCTAGAGCAATGGCAAGTAAGTAATACGTTTGTTTAGCCATATTCTGTTTATTTTGTGCATAACTCATCATTAGGGCTGGATTGGCAATCTGGCATGCTGGGCATTTAATACAGTACATGTCATGAAACATGATATTGTGGAAATGTCATTCAACCAGTGTACAGAAGACCAGATCAGTTTATTTTTTTGCTAATCCATACATAATTATACATACAGTATATACATTTGATTTGTTGTCTACACTCACAGAATAAGGCAGAGAGATAAAGTATCTTCTTCCACCTATACAAAATCTTCTTGTTTTTGTCTTTTGTAAAAAAAGAATATATACTGTATATATTGTCACTTTTGTCTCCATCATTATTGCTTGGTGCTTCTTACTTGCTTCCTGACATCCTCGGATGCACACTGCATGCATGTGACAATGTACCCCGGACATGTGATCTAACTTTCGCGATTAAACATACACAAACGCATGTTTCTATCTTCAAAAGTTTGTAACTCAAATGTTCTTATGTAGGGGTCACTTTCATAAAGGATTATCTTGAATAAAAGATGCCATACTTTAAGTTGTTTACGTTTATGGCATTTATGCCCCTATTCAGATTGACTTAGATTTTTTTTAGTATTATACATCTGAGCAGTTGAGGTTAAAGGGCCTCGTCCAAGGGCCCAATCATGGTAAAATGTTTGGGTTTGAACCTGGGACCTTCCATTCATTACCCCAATGCCTTAGCCACTGAACTCAAATACTAGTGAAACAGCAGGTGTAATATTTATCTAAGCCCAACTGCACCATTTGAAGACCAATTAAATTTATAATTTCCATTTTTGTAGTTTTTCTGAACCATGTCAGCATCTAAACATAGTCAAAATTATAATTTACTATTACTATTACTAAATTGTGTAATACATATTTTTATATGCACCGACAGAGCAGCAACATTTCAACTTGTTTTATTCATGTAACCATTATGAACAAAACACTTACGTTTTTTGCAACTTTGTTTTAGATTTCATTTGCTGCAGTTAATCAGCATGTTTCAGTAATATGTCTATATCTTATACTTTGTCATCAATTACTGCATGTGTGACATGTTTCAGTTTTCCTCCTCTCTCATACTTTTATGATATTTTTCTTTATACAGTACATGTAAAGTCACAGTAAATACACACAGTTTATTAGATTCCACATTAATGTGTAAATGGATGTTCTTTATTTGCTTTCTCAGTAATTCTGGCCTTTAGTGTTTAATCAGAGTATAATAATGTTGAATCACTTATCTTGGTCATCCTGCACTAACTGGTATGGACACTGTGTGCTTGGCAACAGTACAAATATTCAGTTAAAATTTGAAGAGGCAGACACACTAGTGGGATTATAAGGACATGCCTTTGTTCTCAGGATTAAGCCTTCCTTCAGCAGCAGTGCCCACTCTCCCCATGAACAACAGACCCAATGTGCCTTCTTCAAAAGGCATGCTGAAGCCTCTAAGCAGTAATAGTAGAATCCCTTTTCTGGCTGTTCATCATCTTCACTTGTTCAACTTTATTCCATTTTAGCTCTTAACTTATTCTACTTAGATAGATCCACATAGTGTAGAAATAAAGGGCTAGTACTCTAGGAAGTCAAGCGTACATGCATTTTCACCTGAAGACTTAATTTATGGATATGTTACACCGGAGGACATATCGTGTTCAGGTCTGATTATCTTGTTGTTTAATGCTGGTTTTTGTTTTACTTGATAGGGAATAAGGTAAGGTAAGTTTTCTACAGTACAGTCAAAGGAAAATCTTTCTTTTTGCTATATGTGAATGTTAAATGATGTACAACATGAAAACAGTTGTAAATTATTATACAAATTTAAGATGAACCATGCGTAATATAATGTGATTAACTTGTTTATACATTTTTGTTTCTTAGCTCAAAGGACAGAAACAGCTAACTGAAATACCCCTGTTGTACCCATGTTTATGTCTACAGGACCTCCAGAGGGAGATTGACACCCAGACAGATACGTATCATTCACTTGATGAAAATGGGCAGCGTATTGTCGCATCACTAGGAAGGACAGACAATGCTGCAGTGCTGCAAAAACAACTCTACAATGTGGGAAGGCGCTGGCAGGACTTGTGTAAAAAAGTTAATAGTATGAGGTAGGAATCTTTTTATTTATTAAGTAATTGTGGTTATCACCAATAGCATGCATACCTTTGAAATCTGCTCATTAAATTCCTACATGATAGCAGAAAACTATTCATTATAAAAAAAAAATTGAATACTATAAAAACATTAATTCATAGTTCATTATAGTAACTCAATTGCTGCATAAAAGAGCTGAAAAAGTTTTATCTTGATTTATCAAATCTACACATACTGTAGTACACCAGCACAGAAAGTACATAGAAGATCAATAGGTGATGAGAATGACAGAAATTGCATTTTTTGTCTAACATGGTAGAGGCAGTGTTATGGAATAGGTGTGTACAGCTCCCAGTGAAAGTGGGTAAATTGTGTTTTTTTAATGATGTTTTAGGGATGGGGATAGAGAACCTTACGTACAGTAGTCAAATGTTAAAAGGAGTATCTTGAGAACCTCCTGAATTCAGTATGCCTTCTATTGAAGATGATGCTGAATTTCCTACCAATGAATCCCCTCCAGATTTGTCTAGTGTTACCCTCATGAGCATTAAAGTTGAGCTACGGCAGTTTTCTGCAGGGACGCCTTCCAGCACCCCACCCAATGTCACAACAAAAGCAGAATGCTCTAAAATTAAAGTTTGCTGCATAAGCACAATCAAGAGTAAGTCTCTCCCCTAACACAAAGCCGAAGGTCATACACCTTCACGTTTACCACGGTAAACTTCAACCTAGTACTGACCTAGGGGACTATGAGTACACCCAGTGCTTCTCTGTGCCTCTCACCCAGGGTGATTCCCCATTAGAGTCCATGTATAGGGTGATGTGCTGATGCTAGGAACAGTGTTGTTGGGCTGAATACCGTGTGTTTGGGTCCTCCAAGGCAAACTAGTCCTCCCAATTCATATATCCTAATGAAAGAAAATTTGAACAGCTAAATTCTACATAGTAGAAAATGTGATACCACTTTAGTTACCTAAAGACATGCAAAAAAAAAAACATTTTAAAATGTCTTGTTAAGAAACTCATCCTCAAAGAGCATGAATGTATGAACTTGTTCCACATTTTTAAGACAGAAAGTGCTTCATGCTGTGCTCAGATAGAATGTTCCTAACCCTCTAAGGTGTAAAAAGCTTCTCTTTCTCTTTAACAGCAGGGAAAGCAAGAGGTGCATGTGTGAGAAATGTTTGAAATTGATTCCTTGTTCCAAAAAAGAATCAATTTCAAACATTTATCATTCATGCACCAGCTGTTTAGTATAGTGTTTGGAGACTCATCTGGGGATGCTACTGTAGCTGGTCCAGATGCATGCATTTCCCATGCGAAGGGCTAGCATCTCACACAGCTGTATGCACATTTTAGACTCCATTTAGTGCTCAAACACTTGTCCTTTTGCCTTGACTTGAAAAGTGCCCTTTTTTTGCAGGACATTTCGCAGGAGTCTGATTTTTTTTAAATTATTATTATTAAAAAAATTAAAGCTTCAAAGCCAGGAGGTTGTACTTTGGATCTAGATAATTAATTAAACATATTAGAGTTGTTGTTGTTGGTCTTTCATCTGCTCCCGACAAGGGGTCACCACAGTCCGCACTACAGCTTGGCACAGGTTTTACGCCGGATGCCCTTCCTGACGCAACCCTCCCATTTTATCCAGGCTTGGGACCGGCACTGCATCCAGTGGCTGGGGTTTGGGCACTGGCTGGGAATCGAACCCGGGCCTTCCGCATGGCAGGCAAAACACCTACCACTGAGCCACCAGTGCCGTAATTAAACATATTAGAGTTCATTTCTAGACATATGTGATCAGTGGACTAAAACTATTTTCACTTTTAATTGTAGTCCTAGAGTTTAAAGATGGAATGCGATAGTAACTCTGTCACACTCACCCATATATTTAATTAAAATAAAAATCTTTGACACATAATGTTCTTGTTAACAGCTCTGTAGAAAATGTATAGCCTCAGATAGAGCTGAAATTAGGTGACTGTAGAGTTGTGGGTGATAATGGGACACAAGCTCAGTATGATACAATTCCATGAAGGGGAAATGTTGTTAATATTTGAACTAAAACCAAACACACCCCTCTCATCCGTGCATCTTTAGAAGCTCCACTCCCTTAATAATATACAGTAATATACGGGCTTGCTGACCGTACAGTATATGCATTATTCGCACAGATTGTCTTTTTATAGTTTACTTCATGGTAAAATTAATATTACCCTTCTTTTAATCTGAAACAAAACAACATTGTATTCAAGCCTGAAACTCTTGAAGGCCTCGATGATTAACACTGATTACTGTTACCACAGCTCCGTCACCATGCCAGTTCATATATAATCTTTTCATGCACATACTTTGAATTAGCCTATTTTAATTACCCACCCAAGACAGAAAACCAAACAAACCAAATAATCCGTCAACACTGAGCCCATTTCCCCATCTCATCTCCCCCCTTCACCAGTTCGGTTCATGAGCATAAAAAATGGCGCCTATTGCTGATTGTACATTTCCACTTAACTTCCATTTACAGACCTGGGGCTGTGTCTGAAAACTAAATTTTTTTTCCCTCAAGCCCACACACAATGGACAACTATGATACTATGAGGTGAAATTCAACAGTAATCTGAAACATGATAAAGTCCTATAAATGCCTATAGTGGTAGTGTTTAGGGTTTTTTTGTTTGTGTTTTCGATGTGTGTTTGAACCCCCTAAGGGATTTTTTCTCTTGGGTTTGCATGCGTGAATCTACTTTGGTTGGCTCTCTGTTCACACAGTGCAAATCAGAACACCTCATCTCTGACCTGAGAGCCTACCTTGTTAGAAGATGTCACTGAAAGAGCTTGTCCTGTTTTATTGATGTTATTAACACTGAACGTTAGGGTCAAAACTGTTGTTCATGTCATAGCGATGACCGGAGTAGGCAGACTGTGGCCTGTATCTCCAACCTTCCCTGAGTTGAGGCTGCATACCAGCACTCAGTGTCCTGAGACAAAAGAAGAGGTTGATTTATCTGAAGGCAGAGGGAGAGAAACACAAATGTTACCGTGGAGACTGTTTAATCTTTCAATCAGACCCTTGGTATTTTTCCGTCAAGGATATAAACATCATCTATAAAAGGAAAAACTGGTTTACAGTACCTCTTCCACAAGGAGTGGGAAATGACCACCCGTAAGGACTCCAAAAGGTGACAATTCAGTGCTTTTATATGGAGGAATTTATATATTTTTTTAAAAACAGCTGGGGGCATATTAACACTTCCTTCTGGTCTCTGCGCAGGCCTTGCGCAGCTTCTCTTTTAAAGTACGCTGTGTTATGTTTGTGTGTGTGTGTGTGTGTGTGTGTGTGTGTGTGTGTGTGTGTGTGTGTCTACAGATGGCCATGGAAGGTAGAGAATATGAAACTTCCTATCAGAGCTCAAAGTCAAAGTAGCTTTTACTTTCATTCCAACCATTTACAGTAGTACAGTACACAGTAAAAGGAAACTGTTCCTCCAGGACCATGGTGCTACACAGAACAACACAAAACTACACAAGACTACACATACTGTAACTAACCAAATTACACAAAGGACTCTAAATACATAAAGTTAACGAGTGCAAGCCTGTACACACTCGTTTTCTCGTTGAGAATGAAAAATGACACACAGAGTGTTTTTTCATCATTGTGTTCTAGTGGTTTCAGAGCATAATGTTAGAATTCACATTAAAAACAACAGCAAAACCTTCTGGCATAGACAGTAAGCCTCCTCCAGTTTAAATCTGAATACAAAAACTGAAAGAACTTTCTGAACATAAATTAGATACAAATATAGATAATGGTACAACATTACAGCAGTTTCTTTTTGGTCTATTAAATGAAATATATTTTTCAGATGATTATATTTTTAAAACTAGAGAAGTACATTTTTTGAAGAAAATGTGAGTGGTGCTTGCCGTGGCAAAACTTGGGCCTAGGGCATGGCCTGACAGTTTCACAATGATCCGGATGAGACTGATTAAAATCAGTTGCCTGAGTAAAATGAGCCTACCCCCATATTAGCATGTTGCTAGCATGATGCTAACATGATTAGCATGTTGCTATGCTAACAATATTATTCAATTCAATTTAATTTATATAGCGCTTTTAACAATGGTCATTGTCTCAAAGCAGTTTCACAAAAATGAAAGAAAAAAATATTTTAGAAAAGAAAATATTTGGAATTGTGTATGTGTGAGAAAAATGTGTCTAGATAATAATGAGATGAATGAATGATGAATGAAATGTCTCTGATGAGCAAGCCAAGGGTGACAGTGACAGTGGCAAGGAAAAACTCCCTGAGATGGCAATAGGAAGAAACCTTGAGAGGAACAGATAACAGATAGAAATGATAGAACATCATGTGTGATGTGCAGGTGAAAGTTCAATATGACAATTGACATGAAGACCAGTTCAGCATAGGGACGAGTCAGTAGGTGTAGAGGGCAGATGAGGTCTGGATCACTGGAAGCACAGGAGCAGCATGTGTAGCTCCAACCATCATAAAGCTGAATCCAGCTGGAGCTGGTCCTTCTCTGGATGCCTCAGGAACCTCGCAGGGTCGGCCTTTGTCTACTGAAGCTGGCAAAATCTCCCGATGCCTCGGGATGGGTAGAAAAATACAGAACAGATGGAGAGAATTAGCGTAGTTGCCATTCGGTATAGGTGTACTGGAGTATGAGGTTATGGGATGAGTTATGTGTATGCCAGATTAAAAAGATGCGTCTTGAGTCTACTTTTGAACTGGGAAACCGTGTCTGCCGATATGTCTATTCAATTTTCTGATGCAGAGATAAATGTCATGGAGAATTGCTTGCTATGCTACTCTGTTTGGTTGCTAGGGAGTGGCTTGGCACCTGCTCATGAAGAAATCAAAAGCTTCTGTCTACAATGAATGATATAAACCAATTCCCATGTCTCTATAATATACTGCGTGAAGATAATTCTCCATGGGTTTGAGTTGATAGTGTGCTCCTAAATGGTTGCTGGTGCGTGGCTTATGAGCATCATGATAAATGTGAAAGACTGTTTGGTTGCCTGAGTTAAATAAGCCCTCCCCTGTGTCTCTACAACAGTGGGATCCACATTTAGGTTCAATTTCAAGGTTCCTATGGAAGTTACCATTATATGTCAGTGGGGCAAATTTGGACACTTCTTGTGCCCCAGGGGTACAACTTATACCCTCTTGCGTGGTATGTTCTGACAGCTTGCAAGCCTCTTCAAATGTGGTAAATTTGAGATTTCTACCAAGTTCTTGCTCTGCGCTAGAATCCGTCAAAGTAGGTCTCAATGTTAAGACGATGGGATTTTTTCACAGATTGGTGCAACTTCATGTCAGAAAGTACAGTACAAACTCAAATCTAGTATGTCTAGATGTATAATACAAGTATGTAGATAGACAATTATTTATGTTTTCCCTTTTTTCTTCTTAGGCATCACCTAGGTGATAGTATGGAACAGTGGAAGCATTTTCACATATCCTTACAGGATCTCCTGCAGTGGATACAGCTTAGGAGGGAGGAGCTGGAGCAACAGAAACCAGTTGGGGGAGACATTCCTGCAGTTCGTCAGCAACTGATAACTCATAAGGTTAAAACTGTACTCTTCTTACTATATGTTTCTCTTTATGTTCTTAATGATTTGTGGGATGTGTTTTTATGGGTTGTAGAAAGTATTATATTAATACTTTGCTCAAATCTATAAGAATTATTAACTTAGTTGGACAGTTGTGTAAAACAGACATTATGCCCTTAGTTATTGCAGGATAGTATGAGCTCAGGCTAGGAGCTGACTTAAGTAGTAAATGCAACATCAAATATATAATATAATTTACACCCAAGTACTTGCTCATTCATGCAGTTATGACGCAATTATGTGATAACAGCACAACCACATCAGCTTTAATTTAAGGTGTTAACCAAAAATGTTGCATTAACCATTTATCCCTCTTTTTTTTTTTTTTTTTTTACAAGCTTCAAATAAGCTGGACAAGCTAACATTCATTCATTCATTCATTTTCTATACCGCTTAATCCTGTGTTCAGGGTCGCGGGGGACCTGGAGCCTATCCCAGGAGACTTCGGGCACTAGGCGGGGTACACCCTGGACAGGGTGCCAATCCATCGCAGGGCACACACACACACACACACAACGGGCAATTTGGGAACACCAATTAGCCTAACCTGCATATCTTTGGACTGTGGGAGGAAACCGGAGTACCCGGAGGAAACCCACCAAGCACGGGGAGAACATGCAAACTCCATGCACACAGAGACGGGAATCGAGCCTGGCCGGAGAATCGAACCCAGACCCTGGAGGTGCAAGGCGACAGTGCTAACCACTACACCACCGTGCCGCCCACAAACTAACATAATTACAAAAAATAAGTATTATTTCTATTCTAAGTTTGGAGGAAACGCGTTTGCAGTGGATGACTGTCTGAAGTCTGGAAACCATCAGCATTCCGGAAGTTGACTTTCCTTTCTTGGGATGCTTTGCTAGGCCTTTACAGCAGCTGCCTTCGGTTGCTGTTTGTTTATGGTTCTTTCTGCCCTTGATTTTGTCTTCAGTAAGTTAAAAGCTGGCTCAGTTGGGTTGAGGGCAGGCGACGTGAATTACGGCCATGGAAGGCAATCAGGAGCAGCATCATTAGTAACGCCACTGGCAACCACACATGCCCAAGCCATAACACTGACTCCACCATGTGGTATGCTTTGAATCATTAGCCATTTTTCCTTCTTCAATCTTGTTCCTATCATTCCAGCGAGAAAGTTTCTTGGTTTCATCATCCAAATAATTTTATTCAAGAACTGGGTAGGCTTTAAGATGTTTTCTAGCAAATTTGATTCAGCTGACCTTTCTGCTGAGAGTGTTTCTGTTGGTTTGCATTTAGATGTCAACCCTCTGATTTAGTGTAGACTTTAACATTAATTTATCTGCCTCCTCAAGTGCGTTCTTGGTTTGGCTAAATGTCATGAACATTTTTCTTTCTTTAACATATAAGTAACCATCCAAAATTGTTGCCTTTATCTTCCAGGCATTTTGCAGAGCTTGCCAGTGTAAAGAATGTACCATATTGTTGTTTTGGCCACCAATTACAAATTAAGCTATTTATATCTTGGATCTTTTATTAAATAACAATGACACAGACCACACCTGAGCAGGAAATTGCTTATACTGTAGATCAATTGTCAAATTACAGTAAAGGGCTATGTAAAATGTCAGTAACTCCTAAATGATGAATGCAAGATAAAAAAAAAAAGTTGTTGTTCTTAATGTCATATAAAGACTTGTCTCATAATCCTGTATCGCAATTTTAGTTTTGACATTAGATGGTGTTTTGTACTTTGGAGCAATTTTTTATCTGCAAATGCAGATACCTATACAGTAGATACCACTACCATTTGTATTGTTATGAGGAAAAAAAGGAAAAATACTACAATTGTGAATAATTCAGTACATATATTGTATCCATTTGTACAGGATTTCAGGAGGGAGCTGAGTGCAAAAGAGCCTTCAATAAATAGAGCATTGGATAATGTGAAGACTTTTCTGATTGAGATTCCTGGTGAAGAAAGTAAAGAAACTCTCACTGAAAGAGGTATGCCTCATAAACAGCAATCAAACCCCTGTTTGCTTTTCTTTTTTCTTCTCATCTTACTGTGGTGAGGAAAATCAGGGTGTGTGTATTTTAATTATGTACTGTAATATTATGGTAGGAGAACAAATTGTTATATTCTATCTATTGTTAGATAGCTTCGGTGGTTAATGGCTTTCACACCAGCTAAAGAACAAAGAACTATTGTAAAGTGGTGGTTTTCTTAGCGTATCTATGCGATATTCATATCGTCAGAAGCCATGAAGCCACAGCCTTCTATCTGTAAGATCCTATTATTTGAAAACATAGTAATTATACAGGTAAGCCTGGATAAAATGGGAGGGTTGCATCAGGAAGGGCATCCAGCGTACAGCCTGTGCCAAGTTGTGTGTGGATAGGATGGTCAGCTGTGGCACCTTCTCCATGCGAGCAGCTGAAAGACATAAGTAACATAGTACTTATTTGAATAATTTACTGATTTACATAATATTTATAGAGATTTAATGATTCACTGATTTTATGAAACACATATTTATTAGAAATACTATTAATTGATTTAAAGTATTTACACCATTTTATTTGGTAAACAACCTAATAATGCCAGAGCTGATTGCAGTCACTGATTTATTGTTATTATATGAGAGTTTAACATAACCACAGTGTGTCACACAAACTTTTTCTTGGGCTTTATACAGTATATTATCGACTCAAAAACTCTAAAATGCCATTCAACAAAGGCAACAGAGCAGATGAAGAACTTTTTCTTGTTATAAGTTTAGGGGTGAATGTTTTGTTAGTTTTTCCCTAAATCTGTGGGGCAGCAGTTGGTGTAGTGTGGCTGGATATACTGTATTGGATGCGCACCCAAGGGAATCTCAGCACTATGTGGGTTTTTTCCCCAGGAAGGAGGAGTGAGTGAAATTTGATCCTCATAGACAAAATTGGTTATGAGGTTCGAGAGCCGTCTGTGACATTAGCTGCTCCAGATTCAATCAGTGTTGAAGCAGTATCTCCAGATGGACTGAACATAGCCTTGGGACAAACTGGACATACAGTAGTTCAACTGGGTGCTAATGGCTGGCACAGTAGAAGCATAATTTGTGCTTCCATATTCGTCAACTTGGCATGTCCAAGTTGCATTGGTTCTGTTTCTGGAATTTCCATCATGAAAACTACCTGTGTTTTACCTCTCAATTTCTTTAAAAGGTGGCAATGATGGATGGAGAGTTTGGGGAAGTTAAGGGATGCTTTATCATCAAGACATGCTATTTCTGTGAGAATATTACAGACTTGGGGCCTGTTTATAAGCTGCTTTCAGTAATGGTTGGTTCCAGACACTGCCACTGTCTAGTATTAGAATGTTACAGTGAATGCTGGTTACCTACTGTAGTTGCTCTGAAGTTTTTGGAACCAGACAGCAAATGCTTACAGCATATGTGTTAGTTTAATTTTGTTGTTACAATGACTCTTAATAATGAAACACACCTATATTGTTACATTAAATGTTACATTATAAGAACTTAAAGAAAATTCCATGTGTATTCCCCAGGTGTCAGCTCAGAGGAGAGAATTCAAAATGTAGAGCGCATTTTGCGTAAGGAAGCAGAGGACATAAACAAACTTTGGATAAACCTTGGTACAGCTGCAGCAGACTGGCAACAACAGCTGGAATTAGCTTTGGAGAGACTGGTAGAACTTCAAGCTACAGCGGATCAATTAGAGATAAAGCTACAACAAGCAGAAATTGAAAAAAATTCTTGGGACCCAGTTGAAAACTTGCTTGTTGACAATTTAATTGACCAAATCGACATGGTTAAGGTTAGTGTTTGGCATCACACAATACTGATTCAGTGATGAAAGAGTGGGACAGTTAATTACAATTAATTAATTAAATTGGGAGCAGTGTACATTGTAACTGAGCTTCCGACAACAGCTTAAATAATAGTTGCAAATAGCCCATAGAGTTATTATAGTGCCTGTGCATCAATCCTATTAATGCCAAAAGGGGACAATTACTTGGCTTTTAGAGACTTAAATATTAAGACTGTACAGTAGACTTCCAAATCTGCTGCAATGCACAGTTTACCATTCCACCTCAGCCTCATCCATCAACAGAAATCACTAGACCACCTTGATAATTATTTGGCTGGTAGACAACTCATGGCACAGGAGTAACACTAAACTGGTTGTGATTTATGGTTGGCGCTAATAAACAAAAATTATTTAGCGAATAGGAAGAAAACTATATTATGGAAAAAGAAATGTTCCATTAGATTTCTCAGCTTAGGGTTGTGGTCAAAATGCACACCATTTATGGAAGGATTGACAAAATCAGTAAGTTTCAGTAAGATAATACTAATAATACTTTGCTTAAAATCCTCCACTTTTCTTAATTAACCAGGTATTCCAGGAGACCATAGCTCCGATCCAGGATGACGTAAATCAAGTCAACAAAGTAGCCTCTCAGTTTAGAATGCCTGGTATTCAACTTTCACCAGACTATCTGAAGAGAAGTGATGATCTCAGTAGGCGATGGCGACTTTTGCAGGTAAACATATATTGAGAAAAAAAGAGTCAAGTATGTTTGCTTAAGGATGATAATTACTAACAAGTTAAAACTAATTCAAGGAAATACAAGGTGGCATTCGCAAAGCATAGCGTGGCTAGAATTTAAAAGTAGCATATATGGAGTGTGCACTATGAATGATACTGTAGCTGGGGTTTTTTTTATTTAATTTTTTTATGTGCTGATTATAATAAATACCACAGTATGGTGGTAACTAAACTGTTCATGACAACAAGCCTCTGATATTACTATAACCTAATAACTATAACCTAAATGACATGTGTATAATCAGGCCTATGAGTTGATTAGCCTCCTTGTGGAGGGAGTCGATGATCATTTTCAGGACACCTTCCATGTCAGCAGAGTACTGAACTAGATCGAGAAATACATGGTATTTATACAATCTGAATACTAAATTACTCCTTCTTCTAATTAAATATTCAAATATATAGAGATACTGGATTTTTGATTTTCATAAAATGTAAGTCGTAATCAGGCGGCATGGAGGTGTAGTGGTTGGAGTCCTTGCACCTCCAGGGTCTGGGTTCGATTCCTGGCCAGACTCGATTCCCGTCTCTGTGTGCATGGAGTTTGCATGTTCTCCCAGTGCTTGGTGGGTTTCCAGTGCTTGGTGGGTTTCCTCTGGTTCTATGGTGTTCTCCCACAGTCCAAAGACATGCAGATTAGGCTAATTGGAGTTCCCAAATTGCCAGTGGTGTGTGAATAAGTGTGTGAATGTACAGTATGTGTGTGCCCTGCAATGGATTGGTACACTGTCCAGGGTGTACCCCTTTCTTGTGCCCTAAGTCTCCTGGGATTGGCTCCAGGATAAATAATTTATTTTTATTACACTGTGTTCCAAATTATTACTCAAATGATATCTTTCTCTGATTTTCATAATTAGTAAATGCAAATTACAGTCAATATAATTTTCTAGTCATCAGCTATTAGGGTATAATTTTAATTTTATTGAACAAACCTCCTAATGATAACATGAATGGATTTTAAAAATAAAAAACTGAAAAAGCACTGTTCCAAATTATTATGCACAACAGAGTTAAAACATTTTATAGGTTGTAAAGAACTGAAAATAGGCTTTTGTTGAATTTGCAGCATTAGGAGTTCATCATATTTACTGAAATCAAAAACTATTTCAAGCAAAAACATCCTAACAGGGCATGTTACATCTTAACATAGAACCCCTTCTTTGATATCACCTTCACAATTCTTGCATCAATTGAACTT
The DNA here is from genome assembly GCA_030522415.1 of Channallabes apus. Classification (NCBI taxonomy): domain Eukaryota; kingdom Metazoa; phylum Chordata; class Actinopteri; order Siluriformes; family Clariidae; genus Channallabes; species Channallabes apus. The sequence goes on along the minus strand of CM060124.1, from coordinate 23,211,782 downwards.
GTGAGTTTTTGGACAATTTCTGCTTGAATTTCTTTGCGGGATGTCAGAATAGCCTCCCAGAGCTGCTGTTTTGAATCAAACTGCCTCCCACCCTCATAGGTTCTCAATGGGGTTGAGGTAAGGGGAGGACGGTGGCCACACCATGAGTTTCTCACCTTTTTTGCCAATAGCAGCCAATGACACAGAGCTATTCTTTGCAGCATGAGATGGTGCATTGTCGTGCATGAAGATGATTTTGCTACGGAAGACACGGTTCTTCTTTTTGTACCATGGAAGAAAGTGGTCAGTCAATATACTTTGCAGAGGTCATTTTCACACCTTCAGGGACCCTACAGGGTCCTACCAGCTCCCCCCCCCACCCATGATTTTGGTCCAAAACATGACTCCGGCACCTACTTGTTGACATCACAGCCTTGTTGGGACATGGTGGCCATCCACCAACCATCCAATACTCCACTCATCTGGACCATCCAGGGTTGCACGACACTCATCAGTAAACAAGTCTTCATGTATGCCTGGGCCCACTCCAACCATTTTTGCTTGTGAGCATTGATTAGGGGTGGCCGAATAGTAGGTTTCTGCACAACTGCAAAAGCAGAGGTACTCAAATATAAATTTGAAAGGTCCACTTACCAAATTTCTATTCAGTCCGAGGTCCGGAAAAATGACAGTCCAATTTCAAATATAGAACTACAAAAAAAGTCAAACCCAAAATGACATGGTAGTCCTTTTAGTGTGAAAGGTGACATCATCTTTGTGCCATCAGTTGTTTGAACTTGGGCATAAAAGGTGTGAGGACCAGGTGGAGGCACTGATGTAAATTTTAATTGGTGAGGGTGCTGCGATAAGTGTTTTTCACCGTGCTCATAGTTGAAACGGCAGATTCACAACAGTACATTGAGGAAAACATTGTGAGAATTTGAATGGCCATTTTCTGCAGGACAGGAACACAGTAGATGCAGTAACCATCTTTGTCCAGAAGGTGAGAAGGTGACCACTTTTGATTGCTAGATTAAGCACATTGGTTTTCTGCTTCCCACGAATGCATATTTTTCTGTCCACTCACTCTTAAATTAGCTGTTTTCAAAATCAACTTATATCAATGGTCAGCTTTGAGGAGGCCATTAGGATATTAAGGACATATTATAATAAACAGAATGAGCAGTTCACCTCTTCCACTAGTCGTTCGTTCTTTTGAATCTACTGCACCGCATAGCACCTATGGGAGTCACGTGACAAAGGACCGAACAACTCGGGACTTGACGATTCGTTGAGAACCGTTCAATACATAGCCTACGGAGGTTTTTCGATAATTAGCGCGTGCGTGCCAAGTAGAAAATGAACGAATCACTATCGGAGACGACTCGTTCTTCTGAGTCATGTTAAAGATTCGTTCAAAAAGAACAAATCGTTCATGAACGACCCATCACTAGACGACTATCGCGCGGAAACACAGTTGCGCACTTCATTGAGAACTTATTTGGATTATGATTAAATTAGCATGTTTGTTTTGGCGTCGGTCCAGATGTAACCGTATTTGGGTCCGGATGCGGACCGGAGTCCGCCTATTGAGTACCCCGGCTCTAAAGGATCCTACACCTTGAGGTTCGCGGGACTCCAGAGGCACCAGCAGCTTCAAATACATGTTTGCTGCTTTGTAATGGCATTTCAGTGAATTGGTCTACCAGAAACCTTCTTCTTTCTGCCTTTATCTGCACGAACCTGTCTGTGCGCTGAATCAGCCACAAATGTCTTCACAGTATGATGATCACGTTTAAGTTTTCATGAAATATCTAATGTTTTTATACCTTGTCCAAGGCATTGCAATATTTGACGCTTTTCGGCAGCAGAGAGATCCTTTTCTTTCCCATATTGCATGAAACCTGTGACCTGCTTAATAATGTGGAACAACCTTCTTCAGTACTTTTCCTTTAATTGGGCTCATCTGGCAAACTAATTATCACACGTGTCTGAGATTCATTTCAGTGATCCAAAGAGCTCTGAGACATAATACCATCCATGAGTTTAATTTAAAAACAAAACATTTAATGTTTATGACACTTGCATCCAATTTGTATAATAATTTGGAACGCGGTGTATATATTTTTAAAAATCTGAGAATGTCATTAAAACGTTGAGGTTTTTTTTTTTCCAATATTTTTGCCCGCCACACAAAATGATATATGATATATATAAACTCATCATTTAGCTCCTTAAGAATTAGAACAGAGGTGGAATCAACCAGTCTTTTTTCGGGGCATAGGCAAGATATTAGGGTGGGAATGAGGAAGATGGTGAAGTTGATGATGATGATGACGATTATTTTGGTTGTTGTCAATATTACCTAAGGATATAATGTTTTGGTCAACACTGATAGCTTAATTATCAAGCCACAGATAGAGTTTAGGCATCCCATCTAATATTAGTACCAATTTAAATAAAATTTATTTGTACAGCCTGTTTAGCAATAGACCCTGTCTCAAAGCAATTTTTGATAAATTGATATAAAATGTCTATTTATTTATTCATCATCAGTTATAAATCAGTGTCCCTCAAACTTATTCCATTGCTATAACTACTGTATATGCATATAAAATCAAAAACTGCTAGCCAAATAAATAAACAGCGTTGTTATGCAGACTTAAGTGTAAAATGTTCTGCTCATCTATAGTAAAACTCCTAGTGACCAGGAGACTGTACTGTACATGCAGGACCATCTTCAATAACCGTAAGTGATTTTGAGGTGAACTGTGTTTCCAAGCAGAAGTGTCTCCATCACAATAGATGAGAACAGAAGACAGAACAAGTCAGAATGGCTGTCTTCTAAGAGTAAATATGTGTAGCTCAAAAAGGACGTAGTTGAAGAAATAAATATAATGTATCATTAGTTATATTCTTGTTTTGTAATGGGTTAAGGAGAAGAAAAGTGTGCAAGCAGGGCCTGGCAAAAGTAGCTATGACACCAGCTGCCATTGACCCTAATGAAGAACGTCTCGGGTTACTTTGCTGTAACCCTGTTCCCTGAAAAGGCGGGAACGAGATGCTGCGTGAAAACGCTATGGGAACATCTTTTCGTGTTGCCGGTTGTGAAGCATTTGTGTATCAAAACACGGCAAATTTTGGCTTATATAACCTCAGTCAGGTAACGTCATCTGATGAGACGCACCTGCAGGTTATAAATAGGAATAAACCGGAAACATTCATCAGATCGATTGTCTGAAGGGACGTCCGGTCACATAGGCAGTGCGGCATTTGAGCGCAGCATCTCATTCCCGCTTTTCAGGGAACAGGGTTACAGCAAAGTAACCCGAGACATTCCCTTTCAAAGGCTACACTCGATGCTGCGTGAAAACGCTATGGGAATGAGAATACCAACGCCGCCACACTGCAAGTGTCTCGACCCCAAGGTTGTGTAGCGTGTGTGCACAAGGCCGAGAAGGTCTCAGAACTATATCTGGGAGGCTGACTCGAGGACACATGAGCCCGGAGTGGCATGAACATCCAGACTATAAAATCTAACAAATGTGTGTGGAGAGGACCAACCCGCCGGGTCACACACTTGCTGCAGGGGAATACTGTACCTCTTGCTAGTGCAATAGATGAGGCGATCCCCCTGGTAGAATGAGCCCTAATTCCTAGAGGCGAAGTGAGCCCACGCGCCTCATAGGAGAGGGCAATAGCATCTCTCACTTAGTGTGACAAGGTCTGTGTAGTGGCGGCCTCCCCCCGGTTATGGCCCCCATAACATATAAAAAGCTGCTCTGACTTACGGCACTGGCTGGTGTGGTGGACGTAGATTTCAAGAGCACGTACTGGACACAGTAGGTGAAGTCTCTCCTGCTCCGAAGCTGTAAAAGGCAGTGGACAGAAGGCTTCAAGAACAACAGGGTGCATGGTTGAGAATGGAACTTTCGGAAGATAGTTCGGGTGTGGATGCAAAATGGCTTTGACTAGCCCAGGGGCAAAGTCTAGGCAGGATGGGGAGACTGACAAGGCGTGCAGATCTCCACTCCTCTTCAGAGAGATAATGGCCATCAGAAAAACCATCTTAAGGGTCAGAAACCTGGTGACCGCCAGTCTCGACTCTTGAGTATGGCGTGGGAGAAATTTCCCAAACGCCTGTTTGTATAGCCTAGCCTCCTGAAACCTAGTGTACGGAATTAACAGCGTCGCCGAACAGACCGGTAAGGTGAGACAGGGGCATCAAGGAGGAATGTTCGATCCTTATCCTTGATGCCTGTCAGGTTTAACCATAGGTGCCTCTCTGCGGACACCAGGGAGGCCATAGAACGGCCGATAGCACGGGCCATCTGTTTGGTCGCACGAAGGAACAAGTCAGTAGCCCGGCGTAATTCTTTGAATGCTTTCTCATTCACGGTTTCGCTCGTGCTCAAATCCTTCAGCAGATCAGCCTGGTACACCTGCAAGACCGCCATGGTGTGCAAAGAATCGCCGGCTTGACCTGCTGCTTGGACCTCGTGCTTTTGCATCAATGATATTCGCATAAAACGAAGTCGATGGTACAAAAATACGGGCTGAATAAGACTTACTTCGTTGTGGAGGTCGTCAAAAAAGGGGAGAGAGTGGCGTTGTGGCTCCATCTCCTGGCCACCCGACAGAAATCTGTCGTCTAATTTTGAACGTTTGGGGTGGGCTTGCTCCTGTGGCCAATCAATGTGCAGCCGCTCGACTGCACCCGTTATGACTTCAAGCAGCTCCTCATACTCTCTATCTTCCTTAGAGGAGCGTTCTGAGGTAGCTACTTCCATTTCCACAGAAGCAAGAGAACGAGTCTCTTCTGCACACTCACGAGAAAGGCGAGAGAAAGGAGAGGAGATTCTGTCTCGCACGCCTCGGCCATATCGGCTTGTGATCTCCAGGAGTGCCGAGCAGCTCGTGTTTCTCTAAAGAATGCAAGGTGCGCGCGAAGCACCTTCATGGGAAGAAGATCACAGTGTGCTAAAATTTACTGACTTATCTCTCGAATATGCTGTCAGGATAACAACACTTGTTATTATAGGTCTAACTGTACTGTGTGATATAAACAGAAGAGTGTTCATTACTGCATCCTGCTCTACATGTCATCCATCTCCATCTAATCAGTCTCTTTGTTTTTGCTCTTCTGATAGTTTTCAGCTTTCTCTATCTAAACATTGTATTGTTTTTGTGGTGTATAGCGATATGACTCAGCACCCAGAATACTTCAAAAGCACTCCAACACAGACTCCATTCTTGACGAAAGATGGATAAAAAGGCACACAGGAAAGTTTGCCCAAACCATACAGTTCTAGAATGTTTTGCTCTCCTCACACTCCTGCCAGGTGGTTTTGATAGAACTCATCAGTACTGATGCTATGAACACAAAAATAGCTTCATGGACAAGGGACAGGTGGTGTAGAATAATCACCAGCACACCTCACCTTTCTGGAGAAGTGGATAATATAAATGGGTGACTGAAGTGACAGACAATAAGTAGGCCATTTCAAAGCCTCAATGGTAATCGGATAATTGTCTGATAACTGACTGATAATTGACATGGCCATATGTGGCCTGCTTCTTTATTCAATGTCAGATTAAGCAGACAAAAGGTTGGAATCTTTTTAAGAAGTTGCATTTGCTAGCTACTGTAGCTGTTTTTGTAGTAAATAAGGCCATTATTACACTGATAAAAACAGAACGGTTTATGCAATTTTTTTGTTAAAGCTGAAAGTTGAAAGTTTATATGTAAATCACATATTGATTGCCTAATTTCATATTAATTGGGTATAAAGAACCAAAATTACAACAACAAAAAATGTCACTGCCCAAATACTTCTGCACCTGACTATACTGTGGTAGACGAATAAAAAAATCGACAACATTTACAATCTCCAAACAGTTATAGACCTGACTGTGCATGTAAGTAATTAATTTATTGATGATTTAATTTATTTATTTTTGGTCATATGTAAGTAAGGGGCATCAACCTCAAAATCTGACTGAGCCAAACAGCATTTAAAGCTATAATAAAAAGTTATAAACTACTTCCATATATTTGCACCACTGGACAACTCAACAAACATATTTGTTATTAATTATTACATACTATAATCTTTAACTGGGGCAGCGCAGTGGTGTAGTGGTTAGCACTGTCGCCTTGCACCTCCAGGATCCAGGGTTCGATTCTCCGGCCAGGCTCGATTCCCGTCTCTGTGTGCATGGAGTTTGCATGTTCTCCCCGTGCTTGGTGGGTTTCCTCCGGGTACTCCGGTTTCCTCCCACAGTCCAAAGATATGCAGGTTAGGCTAATTGGCATTCCTAAATTGCCCGTAGTGTGTGAGTGTGTGTATGTGTGTGTGCCCTGCGATGGATTGGCACCCTGTCCAGGGTGTACCCCGCCTAGTGCCCGAAGTCTCCTGGGATAGGCTCCAGGTCCCCCGCGACCCTGAACACAGGATTAAGCGGTATAGAAAATGAATGAATGAATGAATCTTTAAGTGAACTATCTTTGTTTGTTACTGTGAATATGTTACTGCTCTACAACGTGCACAGCTAGCTGTTTCTTGAGGGATGTGAAACATTGGAATTCTCAAGAAAATGCAGGACAAAACATGTCCAATATTGACAGAATGTGGGGAGAAAGAGAAGAAGAGGAGAGATGGCAGTTAGGTATGGTCACAGTCACATAATGTATAATGTGGATGTATATTTACTGTAGAGTGCAAGCAGGGACTCCGGCAGGACTAACTATGACAGCATAACTAAAAGGGAGAGCCAGTAGGAAACACAAACATGAGGGCTCCCTGAGATGTAAAGCAAACAATCACCTCACCGTCAACAAACCTGAGTGATCAAATGAGACTGAGGAAGACAGCATCTAAACATACCAGTTCACCATAATACTCTACGTCCATGAGTCCCCCAGATCTGCTCCTTTACCTTATGGCAAATCTATTTATAAAAATGCTTGGCTAAATAAATAGGTTTTTAGCCTAGACTTAAACACTGAGACTGTGTCTGAGTCCCGAACACTATTTGGAAGACTATTCCATAACTTTGGGGCTTTGTAAGAAAAAGCTCTGCCCCCAGCTGTAGTTTTTATAATACGCGGTACTGACAAGCAGCCTGCATCCTTTGATCGAAGTAGGCGTGGCGGATCGTAAGACACTAGCAGTTCGCTCAGATACTGCGGGGCGAGACCATTTAATGCTTTATACGTCAAGAGTAGTATTTTAAAATCAATGCGAAATTTCACAGGGAGCCAATGCAGTGAAGATAGGTTAACATCTAGGTTAACATCTGTATCAATTACATTGTTCGGTTTCAAAGCCTCAATTTTATGCCTGATATTTACAATTTTATTATTAAAAAAGTTCATGAAGTCCTCACTATTGCATGATGTTGTTGTGGAGATTTCTGTAGTGGTCTTATTTCTGGTTAATTTGGCTACATTATTAAATAAAAATCTAGTATTATTTTTATTTTCTTCTATAAGAGTGGAGAGATACGTTGATCTAGCTACACTAAGAGCTTTCCTATAGTTCAGGATGCTCTCTTTCCATGCTATTTGAAATACCAACAATTTAGTTTGATGCCATTTACGCTCTAATTTCCGAGCGGTCTGTTTTAAAGTGCGCGTGTGATCGTTATACCAGGGAGCGAGTTTCTTATCTCTAATAATTTTTCTTTTAGCTGGAGCTACATTATCTAAGGTACAACGAAGTGTCGACTCTAAATATTCAGTCGCCTGATCAAGTTCTGTGGGGTCAGACGGTGGCCTAATCGAAGTTGGTAACTCTGGGAGATTACTGATAAAACTCTGTGTGGTAGTTGATGTGAATGTACGTTTAATACGGTAGCGCGATGCTGTGCGTACATTATCACTGTGACACACTTGAATGGAGACAAGATAGTGATCTGACATAATTTCAGACAGTGGAATTGTGAATACATTTCTTATACTTAATCTGAAAAATATTGTTAAGTCTAAAGTGTGACCTGCTTTATGAGTGGGTCCTACTACACACTGATTTACGCCTACGGAGTCCAGTATGGACATAAATGCTGTTCTCAGAGGGTCTTCTGGATTCTCAAAATGAATTTTAAAATCTCCAGCAATTAACGCTTTGTCTACAGAAACGACCAGCTCTGAGATGAAATCTGCAAATTCACTAAGAAATTCCGAATACGGCCCTGGAGGTCTGTAAATTATAATTAGTGGAATCGACTGAGCTGATTTAATATACTTAAATAGACTTATGTTACTATAGAGAATTTCAAATGAGTTAAATTTGTGTCGGTGTTTTTGTACGATAGACAGATTATCATTATGAATAACTGCGACGCCTCCTCCTCTACCAGTTAACCGAGGCTGGTGTATGTAGCTGTATCCAGGAGGACTAGCTTCATTTAGAGCTACATACTCATCCTGTTTAACCCATGTTTCAGTTAAACAGAGTATATCAAACGCCTGATCTGTGATAATTTCATTAACAATAACTGCTTTTGATGCGAGAGATCTAATATTTAACAATCCTAGCTTCAGATCAGAGGTGCCGGCTGCGCATTCAGTATGATCTGAGTTTGTGGTCTTTATGTTAATTAGATTATTGAAACAGACTTTCTGGGTCTTTCTACATTTTTGCTTAGATCGGGGAACAGACACAGTCTCAATATGGTGAACCCTGAGTGACGACTCTATGCAGCTAGCAGACGGATGGTTTAGCCTGTCTGTCTGCTCCCTGGCCTGGGCTCTGGATTGTCACCGATTAACTAGACCTCTACTGAGACTATGAGCTATACTACAGGAAATGAGAGCAGCACCTTCCCGAGTGGGATGGACACCGTCCCGCCCTAACAGGCCAGCTTTGCCCTCAAAGGTCTTCCAATTATCTATGTAGCCCACATTATTTTCGGAGCACCACCTGGACATCCAGCGGTTCAGCGACCATAACTTGCTGTAAGCTATGTCGCCACGTCTCATTGGGATGGGACCAGAGCATACTACTTCATCGGACATCGCCTTCGCTAATTTAAACACCTCTGTAAAGTTACTCTTACTAACCTCTGACCGACGAAGGCGTATATCGTTAGCTCCAGCATGTACCACTATCTTAGAGAACCTGTGCTGTCCTAGAGCCCTAAGATTACCTGCTATGTCCGGTGCTCTGGCTCCCGGGATACACCTAACCTCTGCCGCTGGCGCCCCTAAAGGTCTAGCTAATGTCACGTGTCTCAGTATAGAGTCTCCTATAACCAGAGCTCTTTCAGGTTTCTCAGCGGGTGCAGCACTGAGGAGAGCAAACCTGTTGGACACGTGAGGCGCAGAGGAGGTGTGCTCCGGTGGGCTAGCCTTAGCGTTAGCTTTGGCTGAACGAGTATGCCGCCGAGTTGTCACCCACTTGCCCGGCTGTGAGGGCTCTAATGCCGGAGTCGGGGGCTGTTTATCTCCGCCTGTGGCACCCAGACTGTCCGCTACGGGAAGAACGCTGCTCTCACACTCTCTAACCCTCTCTAAAGTCTGGATGCGCTCCTCTAACGCTAATATCTTCTCCGTCAGAGTGCTCACTAACACACACCTATCACAAATAAAATTATCACTAATGACGGAGGAAGAATGTCTAAACATCCTGCACTCTACACACTGAACAAGCTGAACGGTAGACATTATAACGTACCTTTGTGTCGGAGTTTTAGTTGTTTTGGAGCTGAATTCCGTTTGTTGTTCTTAGACGAGGAAACTTGCGCGTTCGCCAAACATCGCAGAAAAAAGGCGAAGCCTAATAGTATGGAAATCTAAAAGGTAGTTACTATTAATATTATTATTGTATAAATGAAAAAGCTATGTAATTTAAACACTGATACAAACGCAAAACTTTTGCCGCAACGATACAAAAACAGGAAGCTACGTCACCAACAGGAAGACAACGTCCAGGACAGATGAAATTGGAAGAATGGGCAGGGTCACAGACTTTATTGTCTTATACAGGATAATTCAGTATTGTAGAGAATGGGGAACTCAAATAATAAATCAATAAATATATCCTTACACCACCTGCTCACAAGGTTACTGACTAGAAGTAACATCACTCAAACACTGTGATTTTGTTCTTTTGTTCTTACATGAACAGATAGACCTGATGGTGTTGCAAAGCCTTGTGATGGTGAATGTGGTTTTTTTTCCATTGTTTTGGCCTTTGTATAGCCTTCCCCCAGCAAACTGCCTGGTTTTCTGGGTACATTCCCATAAAGTCGGAACATTCTTGGAACATTTTAACAAGGTTTTTAAAAACTATATTCGTAGGTTTGGGGAATGTTATTGAATAACCATTGGGGAACTTTTAAACAGGATTTATGCTCTTACAGTTTGTTGCTATTCCCTTTTGTACCTCTGTGCACACCCAAAGCAATTAACATTCAAATGACCACAAAGATGCCAAAAACATGCAGTAGCACAAATTTGCACCTTGGTTTAGAAAGTGGAGTCTTCTCCCTTTCCACCATATGCTGTTGTCCTCCCTGCAAACATTCTGACAAAATGTATGACAACTGCCCAATCACTAACTTACTCAGTAACTTGTCTTTTTGTCTTTTTTTAGATATCAATTGAAGAACATCTGTCCCAACTTATTGATGCCCACAAAGACTTAGGCCCCAGTTCTCAGCAGTTTCTAGAAGGTACACTAGGAAAGTCATTTAGGCATAGTACAAAGTTTTTAATATATACAGTACTGCTGCATTCTTTATTTCTTCATCATCATCATCATTGTTATTATTATTATTATTATTATTATTACAGTCCCGATCAAAAGTTTAAGACCACATGAAAAATGGCAAAAAAAAAACATATTTTGGTTGGAGCTTAACAAGGTTCCAAGTAGAGCTTCAACATGCAACAAGAAGAAATGGGAGTGAGACAAAACATTTTTTGAGCATGCAGTTTAATGAAAACCACAACAGCTGATCAAAAGTTTAGGACCACACGTCCAAAAAAAACCTGTAAACCCCCCCAAAACAGAAATCAAACTTCCAAACATGACCTCAGTACTGAGTAGCTCCACCGTTATTGTTGATAACTTCAAAAATTCGTTGTGGCATGCTTGATGCAAGCGTTTCCATGAGGTGAATGGGAACATTTCTCCAAGTGGTGAAGACGGCCGCACGAAGGGCATCTACTGTCTGGAACTGTTGTCCATTTGTGTAAACTTCTCTTGCCATCCATCTACAAAGGTTCTCAATTGGATTTAAATCAGGGGAACACGCAAGATGGGCCAAAAGACTGAAGTTATTCTCCTGGAAGAAGTCCCTTGTCCTGCATTGTATACTGTAGAGTTGTCCTGTTGAAAAACCCAGTCGTTATCACAAAGACGAGGGCCCTCAGTCATGAGGAATGCTCTCTGCAACATCTGGACATAGCCAGCGGCCGTTTGACGCCCTTCACTTCCTGAAACTCCATTGTTTCACTTAAGGAAAAAGCACCCCAGACCATTATGGCGCCCCGTCCACTGTGGCGTGTAGAAAACATCTCAGGTGGGATCTGCTTTAACGTTGGAAACCATCAAGGTTACATTTTTTCTCATTAGAGAATAAAACTTTCTTCCACCTTTGAATGTCCCATGTTTAGTGCTCTCTTGCAAAGTACAAACAAGCAGTTTTGTGATGTTCAAGGAGACGAGGTCTTTGAAGACGTTTTTTGTTTTTGAAGCCCTTCAGTCTCAGATGCCGTCTGATGGTTATGGGGCTGCAGTCAGCTCAAGTAATGGCATTAATTTGGGTCGAGGATCGTCCAGTGTCTTGACGGACAACCACTTGTATCCTCCGGCTCAGTACTAGTCTTCCACTTGACTTTTTTGTTCCATAACCCTCAGGATCATTTAAGAAATTCCAAATGACTGTCTTACTGCGTCCCACCTCAGCAGTGATGGCGCGCTGTGAGAGACCCTGCGCTTATGCAGTTCAACAACCCAACCATGTTCAAAAATGGAGAGTATTTTTGCCTTTGCCATCAGAACGTGTGACAACCTGACAGAAAATGACAATGAAGCCACATCTGTGCACAGATTTGACCTTTTAAAGGCACGTGATCCTAAAATTTTGATTAACTGTAAAACAGCCTATTTCAGTTCAATTGTTATTTTCAATTAATTGAATGCTCAAAAAATGTTTTGTCTCACTCTCATTTCTTCTTGTTGCATGTTGAAGCTCTACTTGGAACCTTGTTAAGATCCAACCATGCAAAATGTGATTTTTTGCCATTTTTCAAGTGGTCTTAAACTTTTGATTGGGACTGTATTATTATTATTATTGCTATAATTGTTGATGTTGTTGTATTGATTAGTCAGCTTTTTCTTTCTACAGTGTCCGTACAAAGTCCTTTTGAACGCTCTGTTTCTCCAAACAGTGTTCCTTATTATATAAAGTAAGTATTCCAAAGACAACTAATTTTGGTTGTTCACTAATTCCCTAATGTGTGTTATAATACTAACTTACATAAAGCCACTATCTTTAGTAATTTAAGGCAGATAATAACATGTTGAGCTGCCAGATGTATAAGCTAATATAATAAAAAACACGGAAACACCTGGCAATAGGAACTGTGATACAGTACACTATATTATTTGCAACCATTTTGGGAGGGTGTATAAATGTGGGCTATTTAAACTACGGTCATTTTCCAACAACTTCAAGTTAAAACATAGAACAATAATGGATGTATATACTACACATGCATATTACACACTTGCTTATTTATGAGATGTGTACTGTATAGTAAAACAATGTACATAAATATAATGTATATTTGAATACATATAAACATATGACATTTGGTAAATATGTCACAACAACAACAGTCAATTGTTATTTTTAGACATGAAGGTCAGCAGTTTTTACAAGGACAGTATTTTTGCAAAACCCATCAAGCACCTTGATGAAACTGGTTTTCATAAAGACCACCTGAGGAATGCAGGACCATGTCTGAACAGCAGAGGTACTGTAGGTTTTGGTCTCGTCCTCCTGGGACGGCCTTAATGAGAGACAGTTTCATTATGGTGCTTGACGGATTTTGTAAATGCACTTGACAATACTGTTCTTGCAAGAACTATTACAGAAAGGCTGACCTCTGTGTCTTAAAATAACAACTAACTGGTTTTTTTGTTGTTACGTAATTACCTAATTCCATATGTGTTATTTTATAGTTTTGAAATCCACAGTATTGTTGTAGAATGTAGAAAATAAATCACTAAACAAAAAAATTAAAAAAAGAAATTTGCAAGTGTTCTAAAACTTTTGAACGGTTGTGTATATACTGTAGTCATGATAATTATGTATACATTTATATTGGAAATTGCATTTGGCTATTTCTTACTTACAAACAGATTGGATAAATGTATGCCTCAAGAAGCAATATCAAAAAATAGGATATAGTTCGATTATTGTCCTGACTTGGGTACGGTGTGAGGTACAGTATGTGCCTGTGCCTGTGTGAATGGACCGTTCATTTTACTTCATAGCAAGCTTGATTTTTGCATTTCCTCAATTGTCTCAATAATCAAAATTTCACATTAGGATTTACCATTGTATCACAGAAGAAGTGATTATATTCTGGATTTGATCCAAATAGGGTCAAGTTCACAACAAGGTAAAATTGCTGAAAGAACTTTTCTTCACTATATTCCTATTTAATTTTAAAAGACTTCTGGTGCTGTTTGAAACTCCAAGACAAGTCTTCAAGTCATTTGATGTTTCTGACTGTATGAATACAAATATGTCAGTGAATATTGTTAGTCTTGTTGGTGCATTATCTTAAGAATAATTGGTTGAGTGTGTAACCACTGGTTGAGTTTGTGAAGGTTGATCACATTAGATCAAGGGCGTAGATTTGCTCTGGACATTGGTGGGGACCTATGACTCCAACCCCCCCTGACAAACAGTCGTCACTAGATTAGGAGACTAACAGGGATCATATTTATACTTTTACATTTAGCTGTTTAATCTGCTGTTAGTTTTAAGTCCGTATTCACAGACTATAGCCTGCCCTGCTATAATGAAAGTGCGTCAAAGCGGTAAAAAAAAAAAAAACACTAACATTAACGTTAATTGTTGTCGTTACTTTGATGGATTCACTAGCGAACTTGAAGTGACCCACTTTTCTTTGAAAAAAAAAAGCTCCTTATGTCCAGCTTCTTCTTCTTTTTTTTTTTTTTTGCTTCCACCATCCTCACATGTATGTCACCCAACACACCTTCTTACTCCACTGCATTTGGCGCTGCTTGTATCTGAACACAGCCATATCCTCTCACATGATAGCAGGGAAAGGCACAGACAATCAAAATGTTCATGTGTTTTGGGGGCGGGAGGACTCAAGGAGAGAACGTGATTTATCCCTTTCTGCGTGTCTAGGTTAATGTTGACAGCACAATTTTTTAATTTTTTTTATAAGTGGATTAAATTATTGGTGGGGACGTTTCAATGGTCAATGGTCGAAGGATATTGGTGGGGACACATCCCCTCCGTCCACACTAAATCTATGGCCCTGCATTAGATGGATGTTCACAGAGCAAAAAAAAATAAAATAATGGCACAGTACCTATATTGCAAAACATGAAAGAAGCTTGGCTATATTTTGGGTCTGCTTTACACAGGACTTAAATATATACTTTATATATACTGTGTATATGTGTATTTAGTGCTGTGGAAATATCTTATGTACCATATTATGTTTAGTAAAAATTTGGTTGTGTATAGTATGTTTATCATGTCGCCATTATTATGTCTAAAAATCATTCACAATTCCAAACATAACTAACCATGAATTGATAAATAAATAACATTACTCAGGAATATTATAAAGAAGGCAATATATTGTGACTAGAAACACTCATATTCTCCATCACGCTTAGTAAAACCTAACACTTGTTTTACTTACAGTATATATTCACTCATGGCCAAAAGTTTTGAGAGTTGCATAAATATTAAAAATTGGAAAAGTTGCTGCTTAAGTTTTTATAATAGCAATTTGCATATACTGCAGAATGTTGAGTGATCAGGTGAATTGCATAGTCCTTCTTTACCATGAAAATTAACTTAATCCCCAAAAAAGCCTTTCCACTGCATTTCATTGCTGTCATTAAAGGACCTGCTAAGATCATTTCAGTAATCGTCTTGTTAACTCAGGTGTGAATGTTGACGAGCACAAGGCTGGAGATCATTATGTCAGGCTGATTGGGTTAGAATGGGAGACTTGACATGTTAAAAGGAGGGTGATGCTTAAAATCATTGTTCTTCCATTGTTAACCATGGTGACCTGCAAAGAAACGTGCGCAGCCATCATTGCATTGCATAAAAATGGCTTCACAGGCAAGAATATTGTGGCTACTAAGATTGCACCTAAATCAACAATTTATAGGATTCTCAAGAACTTCAATGAAAGAGGTTCAATTCTTGTTAAGAAGGCTTCAGGGTGTCCAAGAAAGTCCAGTAAGCGCCAGGATCGTCTCCTAAAGAGGATTCAGCTGGATCGGAGCGCCACCAGTGCAGAGCTGCTCAGGAATAGCAGCAGGCAGGTGTGAGCGAATCTGCACGCACAGTGAGGCGAAGACTTTTGGAAGATGGCCTGGTGTCAAGAAGGGCAGCAAAGAACCCACTTCTCTCCAAAAAAAAACATCAGGGACAGATTGATCTTCTGTAGAAAGTATGGTGAATGGACTGCTGAGGACTGGGGCAAAGTCATATTCTCAGATGAAGCCTCTTTCCGATTGTTTGGGGCATCTGGAACAAGGCTTGTCCAGAGAAGAAAAGGTGAGCGCTACCATCAGTCCTGTGTCATGCCAACAGTAAAGCATCCTGAGACCATTCATGTGTGGGGTTGCTTCTCATCCAAGGGAGTGGGCTCACTCACAATTTTGCCCCAAAACACAGCCATGAATAAAGAATGGTACCAAAACACCTTCCAATAGCAACTTCTTCCAACAATCCAACAACAGTTTGGTGAAGAATGTTGCATTTTCCAGCACGATGGAGCACCGTGCCATAAGGCAAAAGTGATAACTAAGTGGCTCGGGGACTAAAACGTTGAAATTTTGGGTCCATGTCCTGGAAACTCCGCAGATCTTAATCCCATTGATTTGTGGTCAATCCTCAAGAGGCGGCTGGACAAACAAAAACCCACTAATTCTGACAAACTCCAAGAAGTGATTATGAAAGAATGGGTTGCTATCAGTCAGGATTTGGCCCAGAAGTTGATTGAGAGTCCAGTCGAATTGCAGAGGTCCTGAAAAAGAAGGGCCAACACTGCAAATACTGACTCTTTGCATAAATGTCATGTAATTGTAGATAAAAGCCTTTGAAACGTATGAAGTGCTTGTAATTATATTTCAGTACATCACAGAAACAACTGAAACAAAGATCTAAAAGCAGTTTAGCAGCAAACTTTGTGAAAACTAATATTTGTGTCATTCTTAAAACTTTTGCCCACGACTGTACAAAAAAATTAATCAGAAATGCCTTAAAAAAGAGTAACAGATAAACAGTCTATATTTGGTGTGAAAAGTCTTTACTTTAAAATAATCAGTAATGTTATACAGTATACAGACTTGTGCAGCAAAACAGCTGGTATGCAAATATTCTTCTATAATGTTATTTATTTGTTATTTGGAATTATTTAATGGTCTTGTAAATAATAAAATAATAAAAACATAGACAAATATCAAAATATGTACTAAAGTTAATATGTGCCTAGGTTTTTGCACAGTACTTTATACTGCATATAGGAGCGGGTCAATGGTGGCCAGAAAGGGGGAACAAATGTGGTTTTGACTAGCAGTGCTTCTTGACTGTGCATGTCAAAGCTACAGTAGTCATTTAGGCATCTGGCTGCAGTCATCTTGGGGACAGGAAGAATGGTGGTCTTCTTAAAAGCATGTTGGGATCACAGTCAGACTTATGGAGAGATAAAATATGTCTGTAAAAACCTCTGCTAGCTGTCTGGCACATGCTTTGAGGACATGGCCATGAACGTCATCAGAACCTGGTTGCTTTCATGGGTTGACCATCCTGAAGAATCTGACGACATCAGCGACAGAAATGGTTAATGACCATTGTTGCTGCCAGTAATTTCACTACAGGGAACGTGTTGCTTGTCTCAAACCAAACATGTAGATTGTGTTCATCTCAAGTTACCATTTTTATGGATTGGGGAGGATCTTGTACAGGCTTTAGGAATTGTGTTTCCCATGCACACACTGATATAGTTGGTGACAGAGTTTGTGTATACATTAATGTCCATGTCTACTGGCTGTTGGAAAAGGTCTTAGGGTATTTCAGAAATTGAGTTTAGGGAAAATTCAGTGTTAATTGAGTCTAATTTCATGGAAATTAAAAGCAGTTCAGGTCATCTCAGAGTCAGTTGCTTGAGCAACAGAAGAGGGTCTACTTAAATTTATCCAAAGTTTCTCCTCCCCTTCAGACATGGTGTGTGCTTTTCTTAAAAAGACAGTAGATATTGAAGCAGAAAAACTCTTGAACATATCACACCTTGCTGGGATGTTTCATAATCCCATTATAATTATGTTTGAATATTAACATTTTTCTGCACAATTATTTATCTAAAAAATACTCTCATCTGTTATATTGCTTATGTGAAGCATCATGGCCATGCTCTCAGTTCAGAACTAATACTGTGTCTTGCATTTCATTCCCAACTGAAGTTTCTGTTTAACATCAGTGATGCTGGCAGGTTTCCAAGGCAACCCTGTGTCAGGCTGTGAGATGTGACTCTCACAATGAAACACTTACTGAAAACACAGTGACTGACCCTGATACTGATACTGATGCACAAGATGGATACACAAGATGGAAAAGCATTCAGAGACACTGTCCCATCATTTCTGATTGACTATTACCTCTTTTTTTTAATTTTTTTTTATTTTGTGGGGGGGGGGGGGGGGGCTTTCCAATTTTCTCCCTAATTTAGTCGTGGCCAATTCCTCCCCGTTGCTAGGGGGCTCCCACATTAAGGCTACCACTACCACTCAGTCGGGAGGGCGAAGACTATCACGTGTTTCCTCCGAACAGCTTGACGTCAGCCAAACACATCTTTTCGAACTGCTTGCTCACGCACCATTAGGGGCGGAGTAACACACTCGGAGGAAAGCGCTAGCCGCTCCTTCCGCGTGCGAGCTCACAGACGCCCCTGATTGGCTGTAGAGCCATGGTTAATGTGGGAGCACAAGTACCTCTCATCCCCCCTTACCCCCAGCCCCCTCCCCCCGAGAGAGCTCGGCCAATCAGTTCTCTCTGTGCCTCCAGCTGTGAGAGGAAAACAGCATCACCCGAGGTTCGAACCAGCGATCTCCGGATGATAGGGCGAGCGCTTTCCCACTGCACCACTCAGAGGCCGACTATTACCTCTTTTAATGACGTTTTTTTTTATAAACAGTTATTAATATTTTATGTTGCCAAAATAAGTAACATCATTAACCTGTAGCAACCTTTAACTGGTGTTCCAACAGTTGCATTTCTATTTCTATGCTGAACTGCATGTTAATGATTTAAGTGAGAACTTAAAGACTCTCTTCTTTGTTGTAATTTCAAGTTATATTATCATCAACTGTTAATTTTTTTATATAATATGTACATCCAAACAGGCCTCTCTGGATATTCCCACACTCTGTTTAGCTCACAGGTCTTCATCATGATCCTGTAAAAAAAAAAAATCTCTCTCTTCTACCCCAGCACATTATGAAATAAATTGTGAAGTATTAAGAGGACACACAGCTGCATGGACCTCTAGTATGGCAGAATCCTCCACCCATGAACAAGGATAGCCAGCTAAATTATAACTTTACCCAGAAAAGTGCTCCATCCTAATTAAAAAAAATGTTTTTACAGCAGTGTTCAGCCCACATCACAATTTTTCACACATACAACTCATAATCACCCAAAATTGTCCTGCAGGATAACTAAGAAACACAAAAAGTGTAGCAGTTAAAGTAATTACAAATAATTGAAGTGCTACAAGAAAATCAGAGCCAAGTTGTGTCTAAGATGGATATGTGGCCATCACTGAGCTAAAATTAACACACAAAAGATATAAATATCATTATTTAATAGCCTATTGTGTAGATCTTCATGATTTTGGGTGTTGCTTTATAATAAACAATATTAAATACTGGCAGTGTTAGGGTGGCTGAAAATGCTCTAACAAGAAAATACATTAATGACTTAAAAACCGGTTATGTGCACATATTTAATTAAATTATACCTTACCTGGATGAATTACGTATATATTTGTATATTTCATCTTGTGTTGCTGACAAGTATGTTTTCTGCTTGTTTAGCTGCAGCTGCATTATTATAATAGAATATCAGATCAGATCATCTCATATTTCTCATATCTTATACTTGTATGTTTTATATATTCTTATATTCAATATAGCCTAAGTGTATTATGTGAAGCATGTTTTTTTCTTTTTCCTTAAATACAGTATATACTTATTCTGCATAAGTATTCATTAATATTTCTAAAGCTACTTGGGAGCAGTATGTGGGTTTTTTCCCTTGTGTTGCCACGGTAACTCATGTTATCTGCGTTCTATTGATTGGCTTTAACTTGACTCAGAATTGATTGAAGTAAACTCTTGTATTTTACAGGTCAGGGTTGGTTAGTTAACGCGGAGTTTGGGTTTAAGCTCAATGTCTGTTAAAAACTGCTTCCAAATGATTTCTCATACTGTACATGCTCTGTTCATCCACAGCAACAACAAAAACAGCATCTTCATGCATCTTCTCTAGACCATTATTAGTGTCATACAAAAAAAAAAAAAACACAATGCACAGCATTCTTTGGTCATTAAGGCATAAGAGTTCAACATTTGTTCAATCATAACGGAGGACATTTCTCCTTTGCCCCCATGTGCAGCTGCAAAAAGCGGTCTTACTGTTTTTGGAGCAGTGGCTTCTTCCTTGCTGAGCAGCCGTTCATGTTGTGTCTATATTGGTCTTGAACTTGTACTATGTCTATACTTGGTACTGTTATGCCAGTTTACTCCAGGGTTTTCACAATATCCTATGCTGTTGTTCTGGAATTAATTTGTACCAAAGTATGCATCTCCTTCCTTATGATGCAATATGATGACCTTGTGTTCCCATGATGTTTATACTTGTGTAGTATTGCTGCTATAGACGAATGTGGTACAGTACCAGTGGGCATTTGGAAATTGTTCCCAAAAATTAACCAGATTTGTGGAGGTCCACAATTTTTCAGTTTAAGAGAAGAGAGAAAGAAGCCACATAGATGGAAAAAGTAGAAAACCTTTTCCCAACAGAGATGGAGGTCTCACACATGATCTCTTTCATATTTTTCATGCTGTTATAGGTCACACATCCACCAGAGAGGCCACACCTAATGACCCCTTTCAGGCCACAAGTCCCCTTCTCCTCTCACCTTCTCTACTGTTTAACCAACAAGCTTATTCAGGCCAGGAAATAAACAGCCATTCCTTTGGGTTCCTAAACAACCTTTCTCAAACTAAAGACATTACCTAGGTAATTAGAAAAAATGTTTGAATAAAAAAAAGTTCAATTGGCATGTCGCAACGTCCAAACTACTTCACCTGAGAAACTGGCATTGATATACTATTGGATATTCAGTTAGGTCCAGTTATTTCTACTACAGTACATGGGAGTTGAATCGGATAAACAGTGCAGAAATGACAGCATTCTATATAATTGTTCTCCACTTAAAATATAATCGAATAATCAGTAATTTCATTTTAATAACACTTGTTTAAAAACCATTTGCAATCAATAAATACCTGGAGTTTTAAACCCATGAATATCATGATGCACTGTTTCTTTAGTAATTATCTATCAGACCTTTACTGTCGCTGTGTTAAGTTTGTGCTTGTTCTTAGGAAATAGTCATTAGAAATAGACTTGTTTTGATTTTGTAGTAAGCTTCATGTCATTGTGTGTCTGTACTGTGAAGCGCTGTATAGTAAGGTCATTTGGCTAAATCTGTGTAGATAATATACAGTACACATCAGAATTCATCTTGCTCTCATTATCAGTAAATTCCACATTACAATTGCATCTGGCCGCCATAAGATATGGTGGTATGCATCAGATCTGAAATAGCTTAATAAGACCAGAGATTTTTAATTTGTCCCTTAATCCCCTGGGCTGGTAGAAATCACACAGACTTTGTCTCTTGAGGACAGTGCATACTTCCTAGTGTCACGGTGCTAGGGTGTGTGTCGGCGATTTTGTGGCATAAATGCAGGAGGCGAGCTGGCAGTTCAATAATAAGGTTTATTTAAGTTACACAAACAGAAAACAAACATAAGCTCTTTCTGAGAGCACCTAGTAGTTTCTAATACGCAAATAAACTCAAATAAACATACACAAACCTAACGACGATTAATGCAACACAAAATCTACAACTTAAACTGACTATTTATAGTCTTTCTAATTGCCTTCCTCGGTTCAGGTGCCGGCATACGTCACCTGACCGAGGTGCAGTCTGGGAACTGAAGTATAGACACACAGTAACAAACAAACTACAACCAAATAAAGGACGCAGTGGCGCCCTCTAGGGGTGAACCCTTACACCTAGCACAGCATGCCTGTAATTCCCTTAAGGAGGACATGCCACAGCCTGCCCAGTATGGTATTCTCAAGGATGATCCCAATGTCTTTTCCCTATGGCAGATAAAAAGTTGATACAATATTCAAATTGCCACCCTCTGCACCAAACAGTACTGCATGGCATGTAATGGGTATAGCAACAAACACGCAGAAGCTCTTATCAAATTCTGTAAGTTCTGTAAGATATTGGTAACAAATGTGGGTGATGTACATTAAGCAGAAACCTAGGTTCAAGCACCAGGTCAATCCATTCTTCCAGCAAAAAAGCTTTAGAGAGACCGCTTTCAGTTTTGCCTCTACACTGAAAAACTTTATTAATGTATCAACATGTTTAAGTTAAGAACAGAATTTCCACTCAAGTAAATAATGGTAAAATTTTGTATATTTATATTAAACAAATTAAATAAAATAAAGTAATTAATCTTAGTAAATTTGACCAAACTGTACTTGACCTTTCTTAAGTATAGCGTGGGCCTGGGTTGGGAGGTGTTATGACTTGTGACTACAAGGTTAACATTCCATGTTGGGAAATTAGGGAAGTGCGGTGCCTGAAGGGTTCTTGCTTTGGTCAAAAAGACGGTGATAAGTTAATGTTCTCCAGTGAGACATATACAACTTAAACATTTTTGGAGACTTCTGGTAGTCTGTTTTGTAGTAGTCTTTTGTAGGAAAGCTATTCCTTGAGGAACCATTGTTGTGTTTGTCACTCTGTACTGTAGCTCTTTGTTTGCACATTTGCACGTGCACTTTGTTGTCTGTTGTCTATTGCTGTCTCTTTTTTTGTATAGAAGTAGTTTTAGGTTAACTTAAAAATAAAATATGTAAATCTGTCATATCTGAGCTAGTCAGCTAATTAGGTCTCTTAGTTAGCTAGCTGGTTCCGGTAGAGTTGTGTTGTTAATTTATGTTGGATGTATGTGGCACCTTGGTCCTGGAGGAACGGTTCACTGTGTACTGAACTGTATATGGTTGGGATGACAATTAAACTTAATGTCATTTAATTTAATTAAATGACAATTGAGATGGTAATAGGAAGAAACCTTGAGAGGAACCAGACTCAACAGGGAACCCATCCTCATCTGGGTGAAACAGATAGCAGGAAATGATCTGCATTTATACAGTGTGTTAGGTGGCAGGCTGTTCAGCTATAACAGTTGATGTTAATTGATGTTAATATGGAGTCCAGGTAGTAGCGTAATTTCAATTCTCTGTATGTATGCACCATCCATGTTTTGTTGAAGGGTTCTTAAACAAGTTCCAAATTGCAAATCACCTTAGTTGCTTTCTTTGCTTGATGCAGCCTAATCATTTGACTCTTCTAAAATGGTAACTGTGTGTTTGTGTGTGTAAAGGGAAAAAGAAACTGGAGCGTGACTTGCTTTGTGAGCAAGATATGTTGATTTGTTGAGAATTGTTTGGATGTCGATTGTTCAAACAAACCAGTGTGACTTAGGAGAATTTAGCTTATGTACATGTATTATATATGAAAAAAATATATTTGCATGAGATAAGGAATGCTGAAATGAGACTCTGGACTTTGGACATTTTGTGTTATACCAAGTCATAAAAGAACAGCACACTTTATCTGGGTCAATATCACTATAAAGTGCCTTTGAGACCTCATAATTCACAAAAGAAAAAGCTGAGATTATTCATTTTACTTCTTATTACTTTTATTAAATAGACTTTAGGTTGTTAGAAATGCATGTTGATTTAGCTCCAGCACTTTTTATAATCAAACTGCATGCGGGCAATGACAATGTACTGTACGAACAAATCCCAAAATATGTCTTCCTTGTCATTGATGAATTCTAAGTTTTTTTTTCACATTTTCCTTGCATAGTGATTATAAACTGTGCATTTTAACAAAGATGTATTAGCCCCTTCTTAACATTTATTTACGTAATAAGAAATGTTTGGGTGGCATGGTGGCTTAGTGGTTAGCACTGTTGCCTTGCACCTCCAGGGCTTGGATTCGATTCCCGCCTCTGTGTGCATGGAGTTTGCATTTTCTTCCCATGCTTGGTGGATTTCCTTCGTGTGTTCCGGTTTCCTCCCACATTCCAACAACATGCAGATTAGGCTAATTGCCGTTCCGAAATTGACCATAGTGTGTGTGTGCTCTTCAGTGAATTGACATCCTGTCCAGGGTGTACCTTGTGCAGTAAGTCTCCTGGAATAGGCTCCAGGACCCCACCAACCCTGTATACAGGATAGACCGAGTGAGTGAGTGGGATAAGACTACTGATTTTTTTTTTTTAATCCAAAATGTGGCAAAATCTATGCAGACATGTCCACCCTGTCATCGGAGAGTAGCATTTAATGAGCGCATGTTAGCAAAATTATTTACTGGTGAAGGTGGCTGTGTACATATGTTTTGAAATTCTGAAAAGTTTTGATATGTATTAATATTTCAATATACTGTAACAGAATGAACATGATAAACTTGACAACATTCAACTAAAAACAATGTGATGAATGATGAGTTTTCTAGCCAATTTTTGTTTTGCAATTTCTTTATAAACATATATAGGGATGCATCCTTTTTTCAAAACAAAATAGGCGATACTAGATTTGGAACTGGATTTTATTTTATTTAACCAACTATATAAACATGATTGCCCAAAAAAAATAAATTGGGTCACATACGCAAAGAATACACAGAGATGCACAATACAATACAATACAATACAATACACAATACAATACAATACAATACACAATACAACGAAAAAAAATTGGGTCACATACGCAAAGAATACATAGAAATACACAATACAATACACAATACGTGTTTTTATTGTTATTTTTAGTTGTTTCTAAGACTAAAATACATGTAATACAAATAATAATATGCTCATTTTGAGAGTTCTGCATTTTTGCAACCTCATTCTCCTATTTCAGTAGTGGTAAAATATACACATTATAAAAAATAATGATACGTTTTGTTTTACCTGACATCCAAAAACCCAAATGCATAGTTCTGAAGCCTCCCAGTTCATCGAGCCGGATAATATGAGGACACAGGTATTTTTTAATCATCATTGACCTATGCCATGTTGCTGGTATGGATCTGTGTCGCTAGAGTTTTAAGTAGTGATGCACCGAAATGACAATTCTAGGCCAAAACCGAAAATTTAGGATGCACTTGCCGAAAAACCAAAAATGAAACTGAAAATCTTTCATTTAAAATTCTTTTTAAAACGTATACATTTGAAAACATGCGTACTCTATACAGTGAAACCTCGGATTGCAAGTAACGCGGTTTGCGAGTACCGAGTATCATGTATCACGCATGCGCTTCTTTTTTTGACACCGAGCGTCACATGATCACAACTGAGCCAACGGTTTTTGTTTCTCTTGTGCTGCGTAATTGTGGGTAATCGTCTCCCCTGCTGGGTCTTAATGCTGGTATAATCAACTTCCGTATAACTGGAATAATCTGGTATATAATCAGCTTCCGTGCACGCGTGTACTGGTTACTATAACACTGTGACCGTGTGTGCACATAAACTATCTTTCATTTTGTGTCTGTAAGTGTGTGTGTGTACAGCGCAAAAGCAAGTCTCATTAGAGAGGTTAAAAGTCCATTTTCTCTCTCTAATCAAGGCTCAGTCTGTGTGCGCGTGCATCATTGGACACTGTGCCTCCTACCCCAATCCCCCCCCCCCCCATACACACACACAGAGACCCCTCCTACTTTCGCCTTCACAGACACACACACACACACACACACACACACTCTTTCTCTCTTCTCTACACAGAAACACTGCTCTGTCGTAATTCTTTTCAAAAGTAAAGTGCAGGTTAATTTTTTTATTTTTACTTTACAGCAGTGATTCCATTAGTATGTCGCTCAATCGACTGTCTTTAGAGAGATTTCTTGTTTATTTTTCCGATAAAATTTTGCCGTTGTGTGTGTGTGTGTGTGTGTGTGTGTGTGTGTATGTGTGTGTGTGAAAAGAGTAGAGGAAGGGTAACTGTGTAAGATGAGAAGGGGAAGAGGGGAGCTTACTTTAGATTCACACAGACACAAACACACACACACACACAGTGCCTGCACGCACAAACAGAAACACTTATCTTATTTTTTTTTTTTTAATTAAGGTAAAGTGCAGGTTAATTTGTTTTATTTTTACTTCATATTTTGTGTTAATTATTTTTATGTATTTATTTTTTGGGGGCTGTGGAAGGAATAATTTGAATTTCCTTTATTTCTTATGGGAAAATTCGATTTGGTTTATGAGTGTTTTGGAATACCTGCCTTTTGCCACCAGTAATGAATTCTCTGTTCGGGCAACCAATGTTAACCTTTTCATCAGAGGTGTCAAGTAACGAAGTACAAATACTTCGTTACCTTACTTAAGTAGAAATTTTGGGTATCTATACTTTACTGGAGTAATTATTTTTCAGCCGACTTTTTACTTCTACTCCTTACATTTTTAAGCAATTATCTGTACTTTATACTCCTTACATTTTAAAAACAGCCTCGTTACTCTATTTTATGATCAGAACGCGCAACCCCCCCGGTCGCATGATAAGAAGGCGCAGAACGCCCGACCAACACCACCTACCACCTCCATTTTTTCTGCTTCCAGAAGGCTGGCCAATGTTTTTTCCGATCCAATGGAAGAGCTAAAACTGATGAAAAGGTTAATGCTGGTTGTGATACAGTAGGTGTCAGAACACACAGGCCACTGCTGTTTTGGTGGTGAAAGGGGCGACTAACAGTTATTCATAAATTTATTAATATCACTATAAAGTTTCTTTCTTCTCAGAATCATTTAGTTTTCATGCAACATAATGAGAAAATGACAAAAACGTGCCTACTTCAAGTTGTCATAACGAAGCTGTGGTGTGTCTGTATGTATAATAAAACCTCAGAATTCCATTATGTTGCATGAAAACTAAATGATTCTGAAACTTCATAGTGATATGAATCAATTTATGAATAACTGTTAGTAACTAATAGTTTGTGTGAGTGTGATGCAGTGAGGTAGTGTGATGTTCCTGCTGCTTGCTCTTGCGGCGCCTCACAGGGAGAGCTCCAGCACCCCGCTCTCGCGCGCTCTCTCTCTCTCTCTCTCTCTCTCTCTGTGTGCGCGAGGTTTTTCGGAGGATTCCTGAGTGAAGGCGTGTTTGGGGGAAGGGAGTGAATGGAGAAGCTCCGCCTCGTCTGAGCGGAACCTCGCGAGGAGATTGCGGGAGAATCTAGCGCGTTTTCCTGCGAGCAGGGGGAATATCGGGGCGGCCACTGGCAGGAACACCGAGTTCTCAGATTCCGAGACACCGTGTGGATACAAGGCACAGCGAACAGCATGAGAGAGCAGTTGAGGAAGTAAGCGGCGTCCATCAGTGCCGTCGAGTAATGTCGGTTCAGTCCTGCGGTTCGGGTTCGCTACACTAGCGGGCACAGCAGCTCTAGCTGTCGGGTTTTTACAGTCCAGCAGGTGCCCTCCCCCTCCCCCTCTCCCCCCTCTCCCTTTATCCCTCTTCTACAGCGAATACAAATGCCGTCGTTACATTTCTGTTTGTTTTCTGCTTGACAGCAATCCTTTATCAGATGACGCAGTGTAGATTTCCACCCAGGAGTCGCCTGGCTCGGTGCTGTTTTGTATTTTATGTCTTAGATTTAAAGCCATGTTGATCTTGTCGAGGCCTCTTTGTCCGGCTCGGGATTCTCGGGATCGCTCTGTAACGGAAGCGCAGCCCACAGTAACAGCAGCAGCTTTTGATGTTACTGATCAAAACTGTTTAAAATCTGATTTTTTGTTGTTGTTGCGCTTAACCCTTACAGCTGAAGGTACTGTAGAACAGGCGGGACGTTTTTCTTTCTGTATGCACTTCTGAGCCGTTGTGTACAGCAACAGCCACATACTGTACATGATAACAGCGGCATGTCGAAGGACATGTTAAGGTCGGGGTTTTGGTGTTTATTTGGTCCAGTGTCATACTGTATGTACAGCTCTCAAATGTCTGAGATCAGAACTCCTAGGGACATGTCCTTTACACCTGTACCTGTAGTTTAAAGGAAAATTCCATCTCAAGATATACTGTAATCTTGTGTATTTCTGATTAAATATGTATTATATGATTATGTGGTGATCATGTCTCTATGTGGATCATTATTTCTGTTAGGAGTAAGAGTCTGCTGCACTGATGCCACGTTACTGCTGTAGTTACAATGCCATTTAATAGGAGAATAAATCAGCCATCACAGAAATAAGAGAAATCAAAGCAAGAGAGCAAGACATCATTCATCCTTCATCAGCATTCACACCTTTTTACTCTGAGTTAAATATTATAATAATGAGAAATCAACAGAAAAGTGGAGACAGCCACTGTTGGACTCAAAATTCCAGAATGCATTGCTGCTATATGACGCAGTTGCACTGTTGTACAGTATGTCAGAGACTCGGATCACCTGGCTAACGATTTACAAGGTGATGATCGTGGCAGTGTGTGAGTATGTGTACAGTATGTATGTGTGCCCTATGATGCATTGGCACTCCATCCTGAGTCTACCCTGCCTGGTTCCCAAAATCTACTGGGATAGGCTCCAGGCACCTTCAACAGGATATAAAGTGGTATAGACGGTGAGTGAGTAATCGTGATAAGTGTAGATCGGATGGTCCACTGTGGCGACTCCTTGACGGGAGCAGCTGAGAGACTAACACTACCGATATGCATGGATTATCCTAATTTATTCAGGTTTAATGTTATATATTTGTTTGAAAATACCTGTACAGCCGATTTCCGCAGAAATGTTGAAAGACTGATTACAACTGCATTCATCAGTATGCTTAAAAGCTTGAATCTCATTGACCAGAAGGTGGGCATAATTTTCATATAACAGTACCACTTGAGGGGGTCCCTGAGACCGCTGAACTCCACGTTTGAGGGTTCTATTCCAGTCTTGGGTCTGTGTGCATGGAGTTGGCCAGTTGAATGCTTGGACAGTTGTTCTGTCTGTAACATGAAAAGTAGGTGTTAATAATGTACAATTTCTCATACATCATTTTGTCACGGTAACAGTAAGACAACGGTTAAAAAGAAAATTGTTTGAACGACTAAGAGGTATAATTGTGGATGTGAGTTTTTTTGTTACCAGACATTCTGCAATATTAGAGAGAGAGAGACTGGTGAGGTGACTTTATTGCAGTTGTACATAAGTAAGAAGAGGAAATTAACATATCTCTGAAATTCCAAAGAAAATATATGATGGTGTTATTTAATCAATAAGCAAATTGTAATCAGTGGCAGCAAGTATATTTTGCTGTATAAAGTATTCCAGACCATGCCATAATATGAAAGCAAAGGCATATTATTTCATAATATCCATATTTATATCATTTTGATTGATACGCATTCACATTCCATACAGACTTAAGTAATTCTTTTGATTGCGTAAAGCTGCTTTGCGAAAATGACAATTGTTAAAAGCGCTATACAAATAAAATTTTATTTAATTGAATTGAATATTATTTAACAGCCTCTTCCCATTTTTTCCCCACAAGGAGTGACTTTCATGCAGTTTGCTTCAGCACAGTTTCTGGCTGCAGTGCCGTTACACTCGCATTAGCTGTCAAATGTAGTATGATTGTGGAGAGACAAATATATTCAGGCAACCCTGAGTCTCACTGCATGTGGGGTCATGGGTAGTCTCTGAGTTAGACACGAAAGCTTGTGTGTGTATTTTGAAACCGGATCTGTCGCTGACCCTCTGGTTATGGATCCTCATTCTGCAACTATGTCCCCAGTGACCAGCAATATTGGCAATACACGCTTAAGCCGGGCTGAGCAATACTGTCTGTATTCTCCACGGTTGGGGACAATGTGAAGAAAGTGGAAAGAAAAAGCTGGAGTTCCTTGTTTATGTTGTTGAGACATCACCACTGTATCTAAAACAGTGCCTTATTTCAGAAGGTGCCATTGTTGTGTTGATTTCAAGCCTCCTATCTGAGATTACAACTGAAGAGAAGGTCAGTAGGTGGGTCCTTTTCCACTTGCTCATGTGCAGAAAGCTTTATCTATCTTCATTATGAGAATGATTTAATGATTGATTAGAAAAATGTGGTGTATAAATATTATTTAATTGGTAACAGTTTAATTGGTAACAGCAGACATGTCACACTGTCACATGATGTTTGTTGCCATCTTGCCGGTCGTCCTCAAGACTTCCACAGTCATTAACCTGCCTAATCTCTGTTATAAGATTATATGTCAAAGATTTTAATTTTAATTAACTTTGAGTTCTATGTGAGTTTTGGAGCTGTTATAAAGCACTGAATAGCAAACAGCTGATTTATGTTTATGATGTTTACCCAGATTGATGAAAAAATCTGCTGCTCTCCTATTTACTGTGTCCCGAAAAGAACAGATTTTAACACAGTGTAACTGTTTGTTTTTACTTCCTTGGTTAGGAGATAAACTAGAGCTTTGCATGTTCAGCAGACATCAGCATAATTCAATTCAATTTTATTTGTATAGCACTTTTAACAATTGACATTGTCTCAAAGCAGCTTTACACAATCAAAAGAATTAAGTTTGTATAGAATGTGAATGTGTATGAATCAAAATGGTCAGATAGTCCCTGGTGAGCAAGCCGCGGGCGACAGTGGCAAGGAAAAACTCCCTGAGATGGTAATAGGAAGAAACCTTGAGAGGAACCAGACTCGACAGGGAACCCATCCTCATCTGGGTGAAACAAATAGCAGGAAATGATCTGCATTTATACAGTGTGTTAGGTGGCAGGCAGTTCAGCTATAATAGTTGATGTTAGTTGATGTAAAATGTCCAAAAAAGAGTCCAGTAGTTATTGGAGACTCAGATAGACTTGTAGAAAGTTCCAGTCCTGAACTATCGAATTGTCAAGTCCTCAGAGAAACAGCTGACAGCACCAGTCGAGGCCAGAGCCGTCTTCTAAGTAGATAGAATCATCCCCAGACACCAGACGCATCCCAAAGAGACACACACGGGGCATCCATGTGACGAGAGCTCCAACCAGAAGCGGGCTACCAGGATGGATCAGACAGGTCCGGAGGGCAGAGGGAGTCTGGATCACTGGCAGCTCAGGGATGACATGTGTAGCTCGACAGAGAGAGAAAGAGTGAAAGGGGGAGACCGAGAAGAAGAGGAGAGATGGCAGTTAGGTATGGTCACAGTCACAATGTATAATGTGAATGTATATTTACTGTAGAGTGCAAGCAGGGACTCCGGCAGGACTAACTATGACAGCATAACTAAAAGGGAGAGCCAGAAGGAAACACAAACATGAGGGGGAACTGAAATGTAAAGCAAACAATCACCTCACCGTCAACAAACCTGAGTGATCAAATGAGAGTGAGGAAGACAGCATCTAAACATACCAGTTCACCATAATACTCTACGTCCATGAGTCCCCCAGATCTGCTCCTTTACCTTATGGCAAATCTATTTATAAAAATGCTTGGCTAAATAAATAGGTTTTTAGCCTAGACTTAAACACTGAGACTGTGTCTGAGTCCCGAACACTATTTGGAAGACTATTCCATAATTTTTGGGCTTTGTAAGAAAAAGCTCTGCCCCCAGCTGTAGTTTTCATAATACGCGGTACTGACAAGCAGCCTGCATCCTTTGACCGAAGTAGGCGTGGCGGATCGTAAGACAATAGCAGTTCGCTCAGATACTGCGGCGCGAGACCATTTAATGCTTTATATGTCAAGAGTAGTATTTTAAAATCACTGCGAAATTTCACAGGGAGCCAATGCAGTGAAGATAGGATAGGGGTGATGTGCTCATATCTTCTGGTTCTAGTGAGGACTCTCGCTGCTGCATTCTGGACCAGCTGAAGCTTGTTTATGCACCTAACTGAACAACCAGACAGTAAGGCATTACAATAGTCCAACCTAGAAGTGATAAAAGCATGAACTAGTTTTTCTGCATCGTTTAGCAACAATATATTTCTTATCTTGGCAATATTTCTGAGGTGAAAGAATGCTATCCTGGTGATATTATCTACATAAATGCTCACTAATTCATTCCATAGGAATGGGTGGAGAAAAGTTTCAGGTCTGTTGTGCGATAAAAGAGCATCAGCGAGAATGAAAGGAAAGGTGTACAGGACAGTGGTGAGACCAGTGATGGTCTACGGCTTAGAGACAGTGGCACTGAAGAAAAGACAGGAGGTAGAAGAGCTGAAGATGTTGAGGTTCTCCTTGGGAGTAACAAGAATGGATAGGATCAAGAATCAGTTCATCAGAGGGACAACCCATGTGAGATGATTTGGAGATAAAGTCAGAGAGGCCAGATTGAGGTGGTTTGGACATGTTCAGAGGAGAGATTGTGAATATATCGGTAGAAGGATGCTGAGGTTGGAACTGCCAGGCAGGAGGTCTAGAGGAAGACCAAAGAGGAGATTTAAGGATGCAGTGAGAGAAGACATGAAGTTAGTTGGTGTGAGAGAAGAGGATGCAGAGGATAGGGTTAGATGGAGGCAGATGATTCGCTGTGGTGACCCCTGAAAGGGAACAGCCGAAAGACAAAGAAGAATTCCATTCCATAGGTATGTCTATAGCCCTTTAGCGCCTGACGTCAAAATGCCTCTTCACCATGGTTACGCCCACATCTGGATGGCGAAAGGGACATTACTTACCAGTTAAACATATTACTTACTTACTTACCATTAAACTCGTATTCAAAACCTGTCACAGAAACATTTTCCACAAGAAACCAACATCTGATAATGTTATGTCATTTTAAACAACACTTTGTCTCCTTAGTAATTGCTTTGATGTTGTTCTGAATTGTCTCTAAAGATGAGCAACAAAGCTAACTAGCTTCTATTACAAGACTGAATCACAAATCTCTCTCTAGTCACTGATCAAGGTTATCAGGTTATATATATGATGTGCGGAACAAGGAATTCTATACCCTGCATAGCACACTGTAAGGGACTGCCCCTAGAGGGCACTATGGCTGTGTTTTTTGGTTTTGTAGTTTTGTTAGAAGAG
Source organism: Channallabes apus (assembly GCA_030522415.1). Taxonomy (NCBI): domain Eukaryota; kingdom Metazoa; phylum Chordata; class Actinopteri; order Siluriformes; family Clariidae; genus Channallabes; species Channallabes apus. Next base: position 23,179,167 of record CM060124.1, on the reverse strand, counting down.
CCAGTTTCCCTACAACTACACCACCGAAACGGCGCGAGCTGCTCTGCGTAGTCTGTGACGTCATTGCTCACAAAACGTCCCACTTCATTGGCTGGCGTTGTTCATTGGTGAGGCATCGACCAATAAAATGACTTCATTCCAACCCCAGCCCCGCCCCCGACTCTGCTCTCTCAAGTTCGCGTTTACTAGTGCACAAGTGAGTTTTGCTACAGGAATATCGCAAAATCAGTAGCAAAAGTCAGAGCGCTGGGATTTGAGGTTGTACTGCCAGATCTGAGAGGTTGTGAGCACCGACTTGTGGTTGTACAGCGAAACTGAATTAATGCGCAAAGATAAATGTGCAGTACACAATTGTGCCGGTCATTTTGTTTATGTGAATGACACTTTACACATTTGTCACTATTAATCTGCAACTTCGAAATGAAAACACAGGTGTTCACATCAGAGCTGTGAATATAAATTACAACTTACAAATACAAATATTAATTTTACAAGTTCTCACATTCAAATTTGCAAGCTCTCAGGTTTTGCTACTGTTTTACCTTCATAATTAGAGTTCCTATAAGAAGCTATTAGCTCTGGGAAACTGGGTTGAGCATTAATATTGTCTAGTGGGCTTTTGTTTCGTTTTATTTTATTTATTTATTTATGTTGAACTGGCTCTGTAGGTTTGTTTGCTGTGTTATATGTATTTCAATGTCTCTTTGGTTTTACCAGTATTTATATAAGTTTTGTGAAGTGTTTTTAGTGTCTTATAGTTTTGAGTTATTCATGTTTGTTTCTCCCTCATGTTTTGAATATCCCTCCCTAGGTCATTAGTTTAAGCCCTAAACCTGTGTGCCTTCTATGTGTTATATGTTCATGGTGTTTGGTGTGTGTGGAGCTGATACGGTGTTGAGTCATGTTGTGTTGTTTGTGATAGATTAGGTAAGTAGTTAGCCTCTGTGTGTCTCCTAGCCTCAATGTGTCCCCTAGCCTCAATGTGTCCCCTAGCCTCTGTGTCTCCTCGCCTCTGAGTGTCCCCGAGCCTAGCCTTTGCGTGTCCCCGAGCCTAGCCTTTGCGTGTCCCCGAGCCTAGCCTTTGCGTGTCCCCTAGCCTAGCCTTTGCGTGTCCCCTAGCCTCTGTGTCTCCTCGCCTCTGAGTGTCCTCGAGCCTAGCCTTTGCGTGTCCCCGAGCCTAGCCTTTGCGTGTCCCCGAGCCTAGCCTTTGCGTGTCCCCGAGCCTAGCCTTTGCGTGTCCCCGAGCCTAGCCTTTGCGTGTCCCCGAGCCTAGCCTTTGCGTGTCCCCTAGCCTAGCCTTTGCGTGTCCCCTAGCCTAGCCTTTGCGTGTCCCCTAGCCTAGCCTTTGAGTGTCCCCTAGCCTAGCCTTTGAGTGTCCCCTAGCCTAGCCTTTGAGTGTCCCCTAGCCTAGCCTTTGCGCCTCGGAGTCCCTAGCCCTTGTACTTCTGTGTCCGGCGCCCCTAGTGTTATATGTTTAGCGATCAGGTAAGTGTAGCTATGTGCATGTCAGGCTGAAGACCTGCTTAGCTAGGTGTATGTGTAGCTGACTACCAGGGTTAGCTCATAACCTTGTTCAGCTAGTAGCCATGCCTAGTTGACTGCCTTGTCTTTAGTCTGCGTCCTGTCTCTTGTCTCTAGTCCCGTCGCTTGTCTTTGAGTCCTGTCTCTAGTCCCGTCTCTTGTTCCCCCCGTGTCTCTCGTCCAGTCCCCGGTTTCAGCTCCATGCTTAGTTTGTGTTCTACGAGTTTGTTTTGTAGCCTGTGTCACAACACAGGATTTGTGTTTCCAGGTATTAGAGCCTGTATGTTCAGAGCCAGTGTTTTGTTTTAGTGTGTTTAGTTGGTTTGTTAATAAAATACTTTTTATTTTGCAAAGAACCCTCTGCGTTTACGCCTGCCCATTTATGCCCACGGCTACACCATCAGCCCGTTACACCACAGAACGTGACACACACAAGCTTTCCATTTTACGCTATCTGGAATTTAACCTCGGAACAGTTAGTTAGCTATTAATTAGAAAGATTGGAAAGTCAGTATTGGTTAACGTTACCTGTGCATCAATTCATGAAGTGTAAAGCATAGCATATTCCCAAGATCATCTCATTTGTAACAGATACACTGAATGATCTAATGCTAATCCTAGCACCACCAAATCCAGGAGGAATCACATCTCTGTACACCGTCTGAGGTAATTATATTATGATGATAAATCAAACTTATTTCCCAGTGGAATAAGTTTTTGGCACTGATATACACCACAGACTTAATAATCAAAGGAAATATCCTTATGTCAGTTAACAGTACTTCTGCCATCCACTGTTTGTGTCTAGCGTCACGGTGGTCACATTTCTGTAAAAGATCAATATGCCATACCTTTTACTGCTGTCATGTTTCCACTTGCTCACACTGAGCCATGTCCCCACTGCAATTGCAAAAAAAATAAAAAACACAATAAGAACCAGTAAGGATCCCTTGATGTGAAGCTGCCATGCTTTTTTTTTTTTTTTTTTTTTGGGGTTTGGTTTTTTTAGGTATTCAAAAAGAGCCTGTTGCAGACATCATAGGCTGCACTGACTAGTAGGATGACGCAGGCCCGAAAGTTTTCTTGCTGAGTGGTCATTGTGAAGTCACTGCATCATTACTACATCCATTGAGTTCATGCAGCAGGTTATCAGTCAGTGTGTCTGTCACATTCAGAGAGTTCACTGTAAATACGGAACTCAATTCCTCATATCATTATTATGTGATAAAACAGTGTAGTAAGCACACATAAGAGCGGATATAGTAAAAACCTGGTTCAATCTCATTGGACTGGGCGAGCTCATGATGATGGACATGATAGGAAATTACTGACAACATGATAGACGCTTTGAGAACCTGACCGGGTTTTATGAACTTGGTTAAATGCACATTTTTTATTTATTTTTTGTTAGTTCTTATGGGTGTTCTTCAATATTTTTAGGAGGCCATGTGAGGTTCATTGTCTTGGTTGTAGTGTGACAGGGGCCTGAGAGAAGTTTTCCTTTTTCCTGATAGGAGTCAAACCAGAGTACAGGCTCGAATCTCATATAACGTGCAGTATCGTGCACTTTCTGCTGGCTTAAGTCTTTAAAAGGAGGTAAAAGTTCATCCCCTTCAGCCATAACCTTGAAACCGCTGATAGGTGACGTTGACTGTTTATATCTTTACAATGGCACTTGTCAAGGCATGGGATATGTTAGCCAGCATTAAAGATACAAAATCCAGAAAAATAAATGCTTCTATTTCTGTCATTTATTAGAAGCGTGGCGGGCCATGGGTTAGCTGGTCTGCAGTAAGAGCAAATAACATGCCACACCCATTGCCTATTAATGCAGGCTACTTTAGCACACTGTTTTCCTTTTCTTGGAGTTAGCTTAGTCTACAGCGGCTTAAGTGTTATCCCACCATATGACATCACTCTGTAAAGGATGGATTTGCGGAGGAAATATTTCATTAGTTGTTAGGTTGGGTTAGGTTGTTGTGATGAATTATGTACATTTCCTTTTACAATTTCTCACATTTTTGAGGGTGTTTTTGCTCTCAAGCTTGCTCATTACAATGATTATACAAAAAAAAAAAAGAAATATCAATATAAAAATATCTACATGAGGTTTAAATGAGAGATTGAATCAGTAATAAGACCAATAACACTTTCAGTGCTTGTCATGATGTCATTCAGAGTTAATACAGAATCATAAAGTTTACAGGAGATGTGGAAGTCTGATATTAGCTTATAAGTAGAATCTCATATAAAGTACAGTAATCACTTTTTCAATAAGATTTTTTAAATCAGAGGTTTGATAACTGCCAGTTTAGCAGCTGCAGTAAAATCCTGATGGCATTTTTTAAACAATGCAATGAGCAAATTGCAAAAGCTGTCATTGAGTATACTGTATATGGTATGCAGTGCATCTGACAAAGAGTTTAAGTTGATATAAAGGGTTGTACAAGTTTATTCTATTCCCTTTGTGTGGCAGTCCTGCTCACTAATCAGAACTGCCCTGTACCAAATCGACTGTGTATACACTCTCTAACAAAAACATACAGTATGAAACCAGATTAAAATGTTCCATTCATGGTGTGAAAAATGCCTTCTCCAGAGCCAGAAGCACCATTAGTCTGTTTATGCTGAATAATCTGGGATTATTTTCATGAAAGATGGACAACAATAGAAGGTACTGTTCAAGGCCTGCTGTGAAACAGTCACTACACCGCAAGGCAACAACACAAACCTACATCAAAACGTGATGAACCACAAATGAACCACACACAGCTATGTGATGACTATATTAATTCATATTAAAGGAAGGGAGTGAAGCTCTGCTCCAGGCTAGTGAACAAACTAGTGTTTCAGAGTTGATGAGGACTCAGTATGGATAGGGCTCATGAAGCAACTGTGAGGTAACAAACACCATCTCACTAAAAACATGTTGTTTAACACCGTGACCAAAGAAGAGACAACACAGATATAATACAGCTCAGCTGAACAGGAGATATAAGTGGGTTCAGTGCCTGTGATTTAATAGTTCATCCAAACTCATCATGGAAAGGTTGAGTATAATATTGTTATAATATAATTGTACAAAATCTAAAAAATGTTTGACAAATTCCTCAGCAAATCAATGTCCTTACAGAATTCTACTGTTTTTTTTTTTTTTCATTGCACCGTTCTGACCAAAATTCCACCCTAGGTCATATGGTTGCAGCTCCATGCTGTGTGAAGGGAGGATATTTGGTGTTAGTGATGCAGGCTTAGAACAGGCCATGTGTGAAACTGTCCACCAATATGCTGATGTTGATATACATTTTTCATTATATGATGTGCAATTTGCACTGAAACAAATTCCCTGAAAGCTCCAGCCAATATGGTAATAATTTAAACTTAAAAAAAATAAAAAATAAATCATCTCAAAGAATAATATATAGTATAAATGTCTGCCAGTGGATATGCTGAAAGTGAGCCCTGGTCACCATTTTCCCTAACCATTGCTCTCTGTGATTCATCCTACAGCCATCAGACACAAACAACTTGTTGGGACCATCCAAAAATGGCTGAGTTGTACCAGTCCTTAGGTAAGTTGGTTTTTATTTGCATATATTAAAAACAAATGATAAAATGTTACAAGCAAAAAAAAAAAAAGAACAGTTTTAAAACTTGATTCCTCATCATTTCTATTTTCAATATTGTTTGGATATACCGTATGCTGTATATTGTGTGTACCTGTCCTCTTCTGTCTGAGAATAGCATCTGTCTGATTTTAGAGAAACAGCCCTGGAACAGGAAATTGAGATACAGAAAGTATTGATATCAGATGAGACAGAAATTCTGATTTCTTTTGCACTAAGCTACAGTGTATTATAGCTGTTTGTAATAGTTTTTCCTCTTTTTAACCCCACCCACTAATTTCCAATATCACATATGTTTTTCATAATTTGCATAATATGCAAAATCTATTTTTCTAGGTTTCTTCTGCTTAAATTGTATTTAACACTAAACTATCAGTGCCAAACTACAGTACCTAGGTAGGAGTTGTTGAAATCATATTGAATTTTTTTTTAATATGTCTGCCACATGGCAATTAATTCATACAGAGCATATTCCAACATCTGTAATGCATGACTGTCTTTATGCAGCAGCACAAAATGTGAGAACTCTGTATAGAACATGATTTTTCAAATCAAACACAAATGTGGGGAGGTTGTCATTAAGAGGAAACAGGGTTGAGGTCAGAGAATAGTTGTTTAGAGACTGAAGACGTTATACTGTACATAACATTTAAAAATGGTCTCTTTTCTTGACCAGCATTCACAAATGTGTTGTCAACCTCAATCATAATATTTTTACACAATATACTGAAATTTGTGACAATAGTAGTACTACCATGTGACAACCAGTACTTCAATAGATTTAAACAAAACTTAAAAGGTGTATTGCAAAATTTTGGGAACATTTGGCAAAATTTGGGGGCTGGCAGAGTTAGGTGACCATAATTATTTATTATGATCAGTATATAGATTTGCATGTAAAGACAAGCATGTATAGTATTTTGTAAAATAATGTGTTTATTGAAAATTCCTGTTTTATATGGATCATTGATCCAAACCACAAACAAACCCTCTTGAAAGACTTGACGATGTCCCCTCACATTTATTATAAGTATCATAATACACACAAAGGTTTTTGTGAATTGATCCCAAGATTTAGAGCTGGGCGGTATGATCAAAAATTTATATCACTGTATTTTTCAAAATTATATCGATGTCACGGTATTTGACGTTTTTTTTTTTTTTTCCATGCATGATTAGGTGTTAACCCCATTTCCTAATATATTCGAGAATAATTACTGCAGTAATAAGGAGGCTTACATTGACCGGACTAGTATTAACCCAGGTTTGACTGGTCTCACAAAATGCTGCTGTTCACAAAGAGGTGACGGTGGCACTCATAATTGTAATGAGGTGAAGAAATCAGAATTCATGACTTGCAGTCAAAATACACAACACTTTATTGTGCAAGATTTGCAACTTGAAAACATCTTTAAGCTAGCTACAATGTAAACAATATGTCCCCTGTAACTGCAAAATGAAAACTTTATCCACTGGACTTTCATTAAGGCAAATGACCTGAAACAGGTAAATACAAAAGGAGTGAAAGTTATCACTTTGTGAAACACTAATATTACTTCGGTATTAATATTATTAGTGTGGGCAGTAACAGCGTTGGTAATATCGTTCCCCTGTTTGCATTTCTTGTCCTAGGCAGTCCCCTTAGTAAACGCGTCTTTGAGTGACGTCTGAGTCGTGTTTTGTGTTGCAGTGCCAACTTTATCGTTACCTGCAGATAGTTTCAGGCATTCTTCATATTCCAGGACGTGTTTGTGGCGGAGGTGGTGAAGCAAATTGCTTGTGTTGCCTCCTGCGGCTACAACTTTAGCTTGACATTTACATATCATGCGTGTTTGATCAACGTCAGATTTTTTAAAGCCGAAGTTTTTCCACACAACCGACACTACTCCTCTTTTCGGAAGAAGTTCCTCTTTGTCTGCGACATTTTCTTCGTCCATGCTGTTCACCGCTTAACACACACAGGCCGTGCTTCCACCGCTCTCATGCAGACGCATACAGCTTGTTTGGTACCACTGCAAAACAATCCCCCTCTCAAACAATGTCCCGCGGCGGGACGTTCCACCGCTTTGTGTTTCCGACGCTGTGTACGCACACACTCACCGGTATTGGGGTATATGAAAAATTTATATAATAATAAAAAAAACACCAGTATGAAAAGGTATACCGCCCAGCCCTTATGGTTAACATTTATTGATAAATGTTCAATAAATATTACTGTTTTTTTCTGATATTTATCATCTCTTTTGTTGCCTAATTAAAAATATAACATGACTGAATGCCATCATGACATCAACACGTGGTTGACAAATAACTTTCTCTAACCAAACGTTAGGAAAACTCCAGTACTTCTTGTGGTTCACATTCGAGTCTTGTCATGGTTTCCAAGCGCAAAGTCTGATTTATTTTAATAAGTGAGAACACAAATATTCAGTCCTCAGGAACTGTTCAGCTGAAAAGGGTGGTCTCTGAAATGATACAGCATATCCTGGTGTAAATCCAATTAAATGTGGAACCAATCTCTGGTTCCACATTTATCTCTGTGTGTGTGTAGTGTGTAGCATGTCTCGTTCTCTGGTCTACACAGCCTATACAGCTGTAGCTCATACACGCGATATACTGTATATTGCAGCTTGATGTGTATATATAGCATTACTCTTGTTATTTTTCACAAAATATAAGTAGTGTAATAACATGCATAGCAATAGAGTTAACTTCCTTGTTCCCTTCTCTCGTATTTAATAGCAGCTCACAGACCAAGTAGGTGCATACTGCCAGCTGCAGTAGCGTAGGGTGTAAATATGTACTGTATGCGTTGCTCGAGAATGGAGACCAAAATGCAAAACACCAATGTGAACGCAGACCAGCAGAGGAGTGGGAGGGTGGGGGGGCATTAGTTCCTGAGCTTGGCACAATTAAATCGTTCCTAATGTGAAAACGCCCTAAGTCAAATCCTGCTAAAACTACCTTCTATGCAAAATACCCATTTTGTCGAGAGCATTGATGCTATTTAGTACACTACCCTCTTCACAGAGTATATGAATAATGGCTCTAGAATGGACTTTTTGAGGGCGTTAGTTCAAAATTGCACACTTCTCTAACCCTACACACCCTCTCACTCCCTGCAACCAACATCACAAGGCCTACTTTCTGTCCCCAGCTTCAACCTCAGCACTATCGGTACCAGAGCCCCATGACATTTGTTCACTGGACTACATTACTAAAATTAACATTACTCTTATAACATATAATTTAAGCTGACTTACTCACTTTGAACTTAGAAGGTGGCACATTTCACAGCAATTAGTGAGGATGGAGCAGGATGTAAATACCTTATTAAGACAATGAGGTAACATACAGTACCTGACAAATTAGAACACAGAGAGCTGTTTACCATAACTTTATTCATTCACACGCCTGGGCAGCTGTCTAGTCTTGTCTTTGATCTTATTAGTGTACACTTCGTTGTCTAGCAGGCTTTACTCATGTATTGGTACACTATATTTCTAATGGTCTATAGCGACAGGCACAGCAGGAGTCCATGGTGTGGGATTTCCTTCCAGTGAAGCAAGTGCTTTCATGATCAGTAATCCCAAGTCTCAGAGAGTTTTGCCAACATCTGATTTCTCTTTATCCCACTTTCCTCCCTAACTATAAAACTCTGACTAAACTGGCACTGGTGGCCAGTCTCCAGTGTGGCAGTAGAGTACAGGTTCAACCTTCAGAACTAAATTAAACTGACCACAATAAAGCATCTGTCCAAAGGAAAGCTGCAAACTCTATAGACACTAACCACTGCAGTAAGCTCCCATGATGCATTAGTTCCCTGTTCACAATCCAGTCCACTAAAATTATATTTCATATTAAACAAAAACATTTCAGCCATAACATTACGAGGACCCACCTACTAATATGGCAGATCACCATTTTACCACCAAAACAGCCCTGATTCTTTGAGGCCTTGACTTTCTAGATTTCTGAAGGTGTGCTGTGTTATCTGGCACCAAGTCATCAGTAGCAGATGCTTTAGGTTCTGTAGGTTGCGAGGTGATGTACTGTTGTACAGCAGAAACATGCATAATGTCAGAGGAACGGACATTTATGCTGATAACTACACATTCTCACAAAACGGTTGTGTAAAATTGTGGACGATGCATTTCTTGGTCACCTGGTCCACAGTTTTCCTGGATGTGGGTCTACTTTGTTTTTATCAACAATTATGGGCTAAAGTTAAACTATCAACTAAGGTTAACATCTTAACATGAAGTGTGTAATATGCAAAATCTTTCACAAGGACTGAGTACAGTAGTTAATAATAATAATAAAAATAATTTCTACTTTACAGCGGATCTCAACAATGTACGATTTTCAGCATACAGAACAGCAATGAAGTTGCGAAGGTTGCAGAAAGCTCTGTGCTGTGAGTCCATTTCATTACTTTTATTGTAATTTTTGGGGCAGTGAATTTGTTACTAATACAAATTCATTTTCTATAGTAAATGTTAGAAAAAAAAATTACGGCCTATGACTGTGAATGAAAACAACTAAAGATTTTTTTTTAAATCATAGTTTGGTGCAATGGAAATAAATGAGGTAGTGGAAATGGAATATTGGGACATAGTATTTGGATGTTGAATCTTTTATTTTATTTAATGTCCTTATCTAATTGTACTTTCTACTTACTATCTGATTGTGCAGTGGATCTACTGGGAATGTCAGCAGCATGTGAAGCCTTTGAACAGCACAGCCTGAAACACAATGAGCAGTTCATAGACATCATACAGGTGATAAACTGTCTGACAAGTATCTATGACCGCTTGGAGCAGCAGCATAGCGGCCTCGTGAACGTTCCTCTGTGTGTGGACATGTGTCTGAACTGGTTGCTGAATGTTTATGACACGTAAGTGTCATTTCACTTTCACAGCAGATATTCTATATATTCTGCTTTTTGTTTCTTGCCTTGACATGTTTAAATATGTTCTGACCTGAATGTCTATTGGCACTCTATATTCACTCAAAGCCAGTAGAGTTCATAGATGGCTTGTAGCACTGTAGGTTTAGGTTTAGGTTTAGGTTTAGTTTATTTATAAAGCACTGTAAATATTAGTTTTTTTCACAGTACCAATGAAGCAAGTTGCTGACAAATGCAATTTTTCCATCTTCAGAGCTCAAACCAAATGCTGTTTTATCATGCACTGCAATTTTCCTCTTTCTTTCTTTATTTATAGTATAATGTTATATTGGCATTAATTTTTGTTGATATTCCTGGCAAGAACGGCTTCAACGGTGTGAGATCAAACAGAAATGGTTATGCAAAGATAATTAGAAAGTGATTAAATGTTTTCCTCTCCACATGCATTCAAGCACTTTCTTGAGATGTCTTCCTATGACAACATTAAATGTAATTATTAGATGTAATTATTTTGCTAATATTATTATTATTATAGCGATTAATGATATCAGTAATCACAAATAGGTTCATCTTGTGATGGCTATTAAGATGGGTAATTTAAATGTCTTATAGAAAATGTGGTGTCTGCATCTTTAAGATTAACAAAAGTTAAATGTAATTTATCTAATAATATATGTTTTGCTAACAGTATATTCAAACTTAAAAGCAACAAAACATCTTTTTCCGCTTTGGCAAAAATTTTTTTTTTTTATTTAAATAAGCAAATATTTAAGACCCTTTGTAGTTGGCAACAACAAAAAAAATGCAGAAATTATTAGAATTGAGTTAAGAACTGCGTTGTCAAAACTTGGAAGAATAGTGGTGAACCATCAGCCTTAAAATAAATATGTATGAATGGCCCTGCTCAGAGATCAAGTGCTCTGTGAAGTTGCATCATATAAAATGGACAATAGAAATGAAAGTTTATGGAGTGATATCCTGGACAATATTCAAAAGAAATTGCAAATTACATTTGCAATTGCGTTTCTCATATGTGGACGCCCAAAGTGTGCCATAATTCAAATGCAATTGCAAACTTTGCATTACCGTTTGCTTTTTCGACTTCGCGAATGCACACTGTCTGCCAAATTTCAAATGAAAAAAGAAAAGTGCATTTGTGTTTGCATTTCCCAGGCCTTACACGTCATGAACCTGTCATATTTAAACAGCAAAATCAATTATCACGTTTGCTTTTTCACTTTCTCTGCGCCGCGCCAGGTCAAGCCGGCCAATCGCTAATCCATTTGCAATTGCATTTCCAACACGTTACACGGAAACCTGTCAATCAGCGTCAGGGGTGGGTCTATACTGTGGGGCGGGATTGTATGGCGAGTGAGGTCACTCGCAGTCGCCGACCAAGAGGGGGAAATTTGAGCACTGGAGGTGAACCGCGGTAAAGTTGGTGTTATGCGCTAAAATGCACAACGGATTGCACAACCACATAATCTCTATCAAATATATTAGGACATCACAGTCACAAAAATCATATTATTATTATCAAATATATTATATTATCAAATATATTATTACTATTATAATTAACCTTAGGCATGTGACAAATTAATACACGAAAATTAAGACACAATACAAATTCTCATATAATGTTTATTTTGTGGCACGTTTATTTTGCAGGGGTTTGTCATGTAATACAAAAATGTTTACACAAAATAAATATTGTTTATGATGGAAAATTACATGAAACGATTTTTATTATAAATAAGAAATATAAAAATATACATGTATACTCAGCAAAAAAAGAAACGCCCCTTTTTCAGGAAAATAATGTTGTACAAATCCAAATAACTTTACAGATCTTCATTGTAAAGGGTTTAAACAATGTTTTCCATGCATGTTCAATTAACCATAATCAATTAATTAACTTGCACCTGTGGAATGGTCGTTAAGACCTTAACAGCTTACAGAAAGTAGGCATTTAAGGTCACAGTTCTAAAAACGCAGGACACTAAAGAGACTTGTCTACCGACTGTGAAAAACACCCAAAGAAAGATGCCCAGGGTCGCTGCTCATCTGCGTGAACGTGCATTAGGCATGCTGCAGGGAGGCATGAGGACTGCTGATGTGGCTATAGGGCAATAAATCGCCATGTCCGCACTGTGAGACGCCTAAGACGGCGCTACAGGGAGACAGGAAGGACAGCTGATCATCCTCGCAGTGGAAGACATCCGAATATCACACCTGCGTGACAGGTACAGGATGGCCACAACAACTGCCCGAGTCACACCAGGAACACACAATCCCTCCATCTCACAGCAAGAACTGACAAATCTGGTCCAGTCCATGAGGAGGAGATGCACTGCAGTACTTCAAGCAGCTGGTGGCCACCAGATACTGACTGGTACTGACTGATTTTGAGCCTCCCTTCATTCAGGGACACATTGGGAAACATTTTCACTTTGTCTTATGGTGTTGACTCTTTTAGTGTTCATACAAATATTTACACATTACGTTTACTGAAAGTAAAAACAGTTGAAAGTCAGAGGACGTTTCTTTTTTTATGAAAAAAATATATAATTTATATATTTTCCCCCTATACTACATGTGTTTTTTTTATATAGCTTATTTTATAATCAAATTTGTTAGGTGCAATTTGTAAATCATAAACCTATTAATTTATGTTCTAATATAATATTTGATAGAGGTTATGTGTGTGTGGGGGGGGGGGGCAATCCGTGGCAGGGAGGCATTTTAGCGCATAACATAACGAAAAATATATTTAGTATTTTTTTTGTAATGTGGATTACACATGTAAAACCAGTTGTACTATAATCCACTCTATCACTGCTAATAACTACAACCTTTTTCTCATTCAGTTTAATTTCATTTTTCTTTTCTTTTTTTTTGCAAACTGAATATTGCAAAGTGAAAGTTGTAGTTATTAGCAATGATAGAGTGCATTATAGTACAGTTGGTCTTTCTAAAAGTTATTTAATTTTGTTGATTTTAATTTTGTTGATTTAATTGTCATTTTTTGCAACTCATAATAGACTGTACCAAAGTGCATTCATTTTCATAAATATCTTTACAATTATTATTATTATTTCAATAAAAAAACACCCCAACTCTCAAATTATGTTTTATTGCCACAAGAATTGTCTGTGTAATCATTTATTTTAAAATGTACATTGAAATAATTAATCAAGTTAAACAAACAAATAAATAAATAAACAAATAATCCGTACTGTAGCCTAACAGTGTAATATATTTGATGTCCTCTGAGGTATTTCTCTGTAATCTTGTATATTCTTCTGTAAATAAACGCTTGGGTCTTGGTCATGCACTTTTTCGACGGTCCCTTAGTGACTCCATCGGTATAAAGTGCTGGTAAGCAGCGTTTGACAGATTTGGCTCCAGCAGGCTGTAACAGGAGAAGATCTAAAAATATATTTATTTGTAAAACCTTCTCTGTCCACTCCAGAGTAAGAAAATATGCGGTTTGCCATTTTTGTTTGTTTATTTCTTGATAAACAAATGAGATAATCTCGGTTCACCTCCAGTGCTCAAATATCCCCCTCTTGGTCGGCGAGTGCGAGTGACGTCACTCCCCATACAATCCCGCCCCACAGTATAGACCCGCCCCTGACGCTGATTGACAGGTTTCCGTGTAACATGTTGGAAAAGCAATTGCAAATGGATTAGCGATTGCATTTGAATTTTGGCCGGCTTGGCGCGCGGCGCAGAGAAAGTGAAAAAGCAAACGTGATAATTGATTTTGCTGTTTAAATATGACTTGACATAAGATATGTGAAATACAAATAAAAATTTACTTTTCTTTTTCATTTGAAATGTGGCAGTCAGTGTGCGTTCGCGAACGGTAATGCCAGGGGTAGCTCAGTGGTCAAGGCATTGGACTACGGTTTGGAAGATCCCAGGTTCAAACCCCACAACCACCAAGTTGCCACTGTTGGGCCCTTGAGCAAGGCCCTTAACCCTCAACTGCTCAGATGTGTAATGAGATAAAAAATGTAAGTCACTCTGGATAAGAGCGTCTGCCAAATGCCTAAATGTAATGCAAAGTTTGCAATTGCATTTGAATTATGGCACACTTTTTGCGTCCACATATGGGAAATGCAAATGCAATTTGCAATTCCTTTTCAATATTGTCCGGGATATCACTCCATAAAAGTTATCTTTAATAACTGGAAATGGAATACAGGGACATTGGGACATTGTGAAAGTAAGAGATGAAAAAGAGATGGAACTGGTTAGATAGTGTACTTTTAGCACACTGACACACAACACTGAGTTACATGTCCAGTAGGGTTGACAATTAAAGCTGACAACAGTCAGACAGATTAACCTTATAGCAGCTTAATTTCTTTGAATTATAAAGTTATCAGTATCAGCAGTACCTTGGCATGAATCTATTGGGTTCTTTTTTTTTTTTTAGAGCTACTCATACACATGCACTATGCTCTAGTTGCTGGTTGGCAAGAAAATAAAGGGCAGATTATAAACATAAATGCGTTTTGACGTTCTTGAGAAGCAGTAAAGGTCTTCTTGTACTCTGCTTCTACTGTATATAAAATTTTTCCGGAAACTGCAGAGAGAATAGAAAGGTGTTCAGTTGATTTAGAGAGTAAGGGAGTTTTTAGTTTCACTCCCATGGTCCTGACAAGTCTCATGAAGAACATGTAGGTTCTGTTAGAAGAACCTGTAGTCTGCTTTGAGGACATGAATGTTATAAATAATTATTTTAAAATCTGTTAGAAGTTCATTGCAAATATGTGGCTGAATGTGCCCAATCTGTGAGGTTTTGTAGAAGCTGCTTGCTGTTAACTGAATGTTTAACATCCTGTTATGATCTAACCATGGGTTCTAATGTTTTCCAACTGAAAAAATACCTAATGTGTTTATCTGTTTGGTAACGGTAACTTTTTTTTTCTTTCTGTTTTTGCCACACTTCAGTCATCTTTTAAGATTGATTTCAAGATTGATTTACACATGTATTTGAATTCTCCTTATAAAGGCAAGAAAAATATTACAAGAGCTTGCCATGGTATTTGTATGCTGTTGACTAGAATTACAAAAAGGCAAGTGCCTGGATATGACACTTTACTGCTGTAAAAGTGACACAGCATCGTCCAAATTAGTCTGACTCGACAATGTGGTAACAGTGTGGTTCATCAAACACAAACCAGTCCACATAAAACATATAAGTAGATACTTACATTACCATGTAATGGTACATTACTAAATGCCTAACATTTAGGCATTTGGCAGACGCTCTTATCCAGAGCTTTTTAAAAATCCAGAAATTCTTATCTCATTGTACATGTGAGCAGTTGAGGGTTAAGGGCCTTGCTCAAGGGCCCAACAGTGGCAACTTGGTGTGGGGTTTGAAGATGGGATCTTCCGAACCGTTGTCCAATGCCTTAACCACTGAGCTACCCCTGGCCCCCTGATACTTACATTTTAAAAGTTACATTTTCAGGCTAATTTGTACCAGTATGCTGGTAAAAAAAAGCTTCCTTTATTGCAGCACTAAGCACCGCACTGCACCTACTGTACATTCCTTCCAACTGAGATTTTTGTTTGATTGTTTGTTTGTTTTTTGTCTAAACAGCAACGCACGAGTCCAACCTTGCTATAACTATCCATGCAGCAGTAACTTTATTAGTCATTAACTCCAACTTTATTACTTTGACAGAGGTAGGACTGGGAAGATTCGAACCCTGTCTTTAAAAACAGGAATAATCTCTCTCTGCAAAGCTCATCTTGAAGACAAATACAGATGTAAGTTATTTTATATGTGGTTAATATTTATTTAAAGCACCTTGAGAAATGAACAATTGAGTGTTGTCTGTTTTAGCAATTTGAATGTGAAACCAGAGTTATGCTTCATTTCTTATGTTGAAATTCTGTTCTCACTAGTTCTGTTTAGACAGGTGGCTAGTGCCACAGGTTTCTGTGACCAACGCCGTCTTGGCCTTCTGCTGCATGACTCGATCCAGATCCCCAGGCAGCTGGGTGAGGTGGCATCGTTTGGAGGAAGCAATATTGAACCTAGCGTGCGCAGCTGTTTTCAGTTTGTAAGTCTGTGTTGACCTTGCCATGTCTAAATTTGAAAATATGTAATTAAAAAATATATATTGTTTGGAAGACTTAATATAAGACTTAATAATTCATGCTGAGGAATCCATTAGGTTTAATATTACATAGAGGTTTGTGTAACATGATTGGCGAGAAGTTGGTAATAGTAATATACACAATTATAGTAACATTAAAGTAATGTATAATACAAAATATTGCCGCTGTTGTTAATTCTGGCAAATTTAAATACAGATTGTTTGTGAATTTCTTTTACAATAAGACTCCAAAGTTGTGCTGATTTCTAAAGACCAAACTGATGATATGGAGGCAGATCGATGTCATAAATAATTCACACAAAAAACACGATGTTCATGTGCGTAACCCAATTCACATGCGTAAAACCCAATTCACGTGCACGAAAAAAAAATATATTCACAAAAAAACACATT
This sequence comes from Channallabes apus, assembly GCA_030522415.1. Classification (NCBI taxonomy): domain Eukaryota; kingdom Metazoa; phylum Chordata; class Actinopteri; order Siluriformes; family Clariidae; genus Channallabes; species Channallabes apus. Next base: position 23,162,572 of record CM060124.1, on the reverse strand, counting down.
CACATAAAAAAATATACATATTCATAATATACAATTCACAAATGTACAACTGTGCAAAAAATAATGAATGTTTAAAATTTACGAGTGCATCATGGGCTGTGCATGTGAAAATCGACTTACGTGTGTGAATATCGCTGGATTTGTGTGTGTATTTTTGAGACTTTGCTGGCACGTTGGAGCGTCATTCGTGCTCTTTAGCCAATCAGATGTGACCTTACTAGTCAGTCAATCACAGCCCTGCAGGAGCGCTCGAGTAGCTCAGCTTTGCACACCTTTTCCGCAGTCGGAGTTAATTACAACGGAGATCAAGTTTTACGTCTAAGTTATTACTTTATTTCATAATGTTTAAATAATGAACTTAATTAAATAACACAGTTAACTACTTTATCATCTTTATAAACACTTCACCCTCATTACATGTTTGTCATGTTTGTTTGAAAATAACAGAGCTGTTAATGAAATAAAAGCAAATCTGGTGGCATTCAGATATATCAGAATACCCTGTGACCCATAGAAACATCTATTCTTCACATTAAAAACTGTGACTGTCTTGATTGACAAACAAGTAATGAGGGTGAAGTGTTTATAATGATGATAAAGTGGTTAACTGTGTTATTTAATTAAGTTAATTAATTATACATTATGAAATAAAGTAATAACTTAGACGTGCATCCTGTTCATGGTTTGAGTCGGTTAAACTTGATTTCCGTTGTAATTAACTCCGACTGCGCAATAGGTGTGCAAAGCTGAGCTACTCGAGCGCTCCTGCAGGGCTGTGATTGACTGACTAGTAAGGTCACATCTGATTGGCTAAAGAGCACGAATGACGCTCCAACGTGCCAGCAAAGTCTCAAAAATACACACACAAATCCAGCGATATTCACACACGTAAGTCGATTTTCACATGCACAGCCCATGATGCACTCGTAAATTTTAAACATTCAAAAATGTTTCCACAGTTGTACATTTGTGAATTGTATATTATGAATATGTATATATTTTTTTATGCACGTGAATGTGTTTTTTTGTGAATATATATATTTTTTTCGTGCACGTGAATTGGGTTTTCCGCATGTGAATTTGGTTACGCACGTGAACATCGTGTTTTTTGTGTGCTTAAATTATTTATGACACCGATCTGCCTCCATAGATGGCAAGCACAAACTCTCTCAGATTTTTTAAGAAAAACACCTGTGTTATTTTTCGTTACATTTGTCTTTTCTATACTGAAGGCAAATAATAAGCCAGAGCTTGAAGCTTCAGTCTTCCTAGACTGGATGCGTTTGGAGCCTCAGTCAATGGTTTGGCTTCCTGTACTCCACCGTGTTTCAGCAGCAGAGACAGCCAAGCACCAGGCCAAATGCAACATCTGCAAGGAATGTCCTATTATTGGCTTCAGGTATTTATTTCTTTATTTAAAACAAACATGTTGCAGTTTGTCCCTATTTTTGGTAGTTAAGATATGAAATTACTGTTTAGTTTTATGAAAACATAGGCCTGTGCCCTGTGAGATCAACACCACTTAAATTTATTTCATGCAAACCACAGCAAGACACTAGTATTAATAATAATAATAATAATAAGTTTATTTTATATAGCGCCTTTCAAGAGACTCAAGGTCGCTTTACAATAACAAAAATGCTTACACATAGAAAGAGACATTTGAAAAATGACAAAACAAAATATAGATAAACATGAAAACTGGTAGTGTTTATCTAACACATATTCAAAAGAGTGGAAAAACAGGACGAGAAAAGATATGTTTTAAGGTGGGTTTTGAAATTCTGTAATGAAGAAAGATCACGGATGTGTTTGGGAATAGAATTCCAGAGTGTGGGGGCAGAAATGCTAAATGCTCGTCCTCCAAATGATGCTAATCTATGACGAGAAATTACCAGTAGACCATCATCTGCAGATCGGAGTGTGCGAGCAGGGGAGTAAGTATGAATAAGATCTGAGATATATGGAGGGGCAAGACCATGGAGTGCTTTGAAGGTGATAAGGAGAATCTTGTATTGGATGCGGGAGCGAATGGGTAGCCAATGAAGTTTGTGTAGGATGGGAGTGATGTGTGAGGATTTCTTTGTATAAGTGAGGACCCTAGCAGCAGAGTTCTGAATGTATTGGAGCTTATTTAATGTTGTATTTGGTAGACCATAGAAAAGAGAATTACAGTAGTCGAGTCGAGAAGTAATGAAAGCGTGGACCAGTGTCTCAGCATCCTTGATGTCTAAGAAGGGTCGTAGACGAGCTATATTACGGAGGTGATAGAAGGCAGATTTAGTAAGTGAAGAAATGTGAGGTAGAAAGGAAAGAGGGGAGTCAAAAGTTATACCCAGATTTTTAACGGTGGTGGAAGATCTAACCAAGGTCCCGGAAATGTTAACAGTATCAGTACAGAGAGCTGCAATGGTTTTAGGTGAACCAACAAGTAAAAAATCTGTTTTGTCAGTATTGAGCTTGAGAAGGTTACTAGTCATCCAAGCATTTATGTCATCAATACAATCAGAAACAGTGTTAGTGGGAAAGGGATGGTAGTGTCGAAAGCTGATATAGAGTTGAGTGTCGTCTGCATAACAGTGGAAATTGAAACCATGGCGGCGGATGATTTTACCTAGAGGAAGCATGTAGATGATGAACAGTAGTGGGCCAAGAACAGAACCCTGCGGAACACCATGAGAAACAGGAGCGGTAGAAGATTTAGATTGGTGGATAGTAATATAGTGTTGTCGGTCAGACAGATAAGAAGCGAACCAGGATAAGGCAGTTCCAGAAATACCAAGAGCAGAGAGTCGTGAGATGAGAATATTGTGAGAGATAGTATCAAATGCAGAAGAGAGGTCTAACAGAATCAAAATGCTAGCAGAGCCAGCATCAGAAGCCATAAGAAGGTCATTGACAACCTTAAGAAGCGCTGTCTCTGTACTGTGGTGAGGGCGAAAACCGGATTGGAAACATTCATACAGATTATGAGATGACAAATAGGACTGTAGTTGAACAGCAACAACTTTTTCAAGTATTTTGGAAAGTAGCGGAAGATTTGAAATTGGTCGGTAGTTGGCCATATCAGCCGGGTCAAGGCCAGGTTTCTTTAAGACTGGTGTGACAGCTGCAGTTTTTAATTCAAGAGGAACAACACCAGTGTTCAAGATTTTAGAAATGAGAAGTGAAATATGCCGTGAAATAACAGGTGCAGAGTATTTAAGCAGGGACGTAGGGGCAGGATCAAGGTGACAGAAAGAAGGATTGACTTTACTGAGTAATTCGGAAATAAAAGCAGGAGTTGGAGGATCAAAATCAGTAAAAATACCAGTTGCAAAGTCCATGGGGAAGTCATTTGAGTGAATAGGGGAGTATACTGTTGAAAAGAGAGAATGTATATGAGTTATTTTATTTTGGAAGTAAAGTAAGAATGACTCACAGAGATCTACAGAGTTGGTCATAGGAGGGACAGGAGGGCTAGTGAGTTTGTTAACTACAGAAAACAGTGTTTTAGGACGGGAAGATGCATTTGTGATCAGAGTAGAATAATAGCTGGATCGTGCATTATTTAAAGCTAATTTATATAGCTGAATGTGATCCTTGTATGCAAGAAGATGCACGGTCAAGCCAGTTTTCCTATAAAGGCGTTCCAGGCGACGACCAGTGGTTTTCAATTTGCGAAGTGAGGGGGTAAACCAGGGTGATGTATGTGTAGAAGGTACGATTCTGCATTTGAGTGGGGCGTGAATATTAAGGGCGGTAGAAAGAGCGTTATTATATTTGGCAAGAATATCAAGAGCAGAGCTGTGTTCAGTAATATCTGAAAGATGTGTCTGTACAGAATCAGTAAACAGTGAATGATCAACAGAAGTAATTTTACGAAAAGTAATGGTTGATTTTACCCTGAGGCAGGGGAGAGGCATTTCACAATTAAGTTCAATGAGAAGGTGATCTCATTACTAGTATTAGTGTAGTATTAGTGTCTTGCTGGTTTGCATGAAATAAAGTTAAGTGGTGTTGATCTCACAGGGCACAGGCCTATGTCACCATAACTGAATTTAAACAAGTTGGTTAAAGTGATATTTTACATTCATTAATCAAATTTATTGCACATAGCATTGCTTAGTTTGGTAAATGTTACTATAGAGTTTAGGGCTATAGCTATCGAATATTTTAGTAATCAAATATTCTACCAAAATGTAATCGATTTAATCGGATAAAATGTACTTTTGCTTAATTAAACAGCAATGTAAAATATATAAGAGAAACAAAGATTTATTGGTTTTCTTTTTAGAAAAATCAACTTTAATTTTTTAAATGCATACAGAATTTAATCAAAAATAAACACTGTCATTATTCACAATTCAAGGAGCAGCTTATACCCCTATCTCACCTATGCGGTTTGACTCGCAGTGAGATGCGGTGTTGTTTTAGTTTTAAGTTTTATTGTCATATACAGATAACAATGAGGCATCATTACCGTAATGATATTCTTAGACCCGTGTTTCCCAACTTTACATAAACATGTAAATATAAAAATATAGGAAGAAAGAAAAAATTTAAATAAAAAAATAATATTATTGCAAGGTGGCATGTGCAATTATGTGCAAGTAAGCTTTAAGATAATTTAGTATTTACATGTAACAGTGCAAGGTGCAATGAAGTATTTTGAATATGGATTTAAAGTGGCATTATTTAAGTGACATTGTTAAGAGTCCAGTAGTTGTGGTGAGTGTATATTGGTGTGTGCAGAATGTCAGCAGTTCAGAAGCCTGATGGCTTGTGGATAGAAACTGTCTCTGTATCTGCTGGTGTGGGTCTTGATTCTCCTGTACCGCCTGCCCGATGCCAGGAATGTGAAAAGTCTGTGGCTGGGGTGGCTGGGGTCAGAGAGGATCCGCTGCATCCTCCTCCTATAGCACAGTCTGTAGAGATCCTGCATGGCTGGCAATTCAATCAATTCAATTTGATGCGCTGTGCTGATCTCACCACCCTCTGCAGAGCTTTGCGATCTAAAGCATTACAGCTGCCATACCAGGTGGTGATACAGCCAGACAGAATACTCTCGATGGTACATCGATAGAAGTTTGTGAGTATTCTGGGGTCCTCAGGCACTGCAGGAAGAAGAGCCGCTGTCTTGCCGCTTTAGTGATCACACCAATGTGGTGTGACCAACTCAGATCCTCGCTGATATTGATGCCCAGGAATCTGAAGCAGCTGACTCTGTCCACCTCTACTCCCTTGATGTGGATGGGGGTTTGACTTCCACCTTGCAGTCTCCTGTAGTCCACGATGAGCTCCTTAGTTTTGCTGACATTGAGCAGCAGGTTGTTGTTGCGGCACCATGATGTCAGGGCTCTCACCTCTGCCCTATATGCCGACTCATCTCCATCAGAAATGCAGCCGATGATGGTGGTGTCGTCTGCAAATTTGATGATGGTGTGTGGAGCTATGTATTGCTGTGCAGTCGTGGGTGAACAGGGTGTACAGTAGGGGGCTGAGCACACATCCCTGAGGTACACCGGTGCTGAGTGTTCGTGAGGATGAGGTGATGCTGCCGATCCGAACCACCTGAGGTCTGTCTGTCAGGAAGTCTAGGATCCAGCTGCACAGGGAGGAACTGATGCTCAGGTCGCGGAGTTTCATGACCAGTATGGGTGGTATGATGGTGTTTAAAGCGAAGCTATAATCAATGAACATCATCCGCACATATGTGTTCCTCTGGTCCAAGTGGGAGAGGGCAGTGTGAAGTGCAATTGCTATTGCATCATCAGTAGATCTATTAGTCCTTTAGGCAAACTGGAGCGGATCGAGTGAAGCAGGGAGTAAGGATGTAATGTGTGAGCTTTGACTATGCACTCAACGCACTTCATGGCAATGGAGGTGAGTGCTACTGGGTGATAGTCATTTAGGCAGCTCACATTAATTTTCTTAGGTCCATTGGGTACCGTGAGCCGCCACGATTGCCCGCCGACGTTCTGCAAGGTCCGGCAAAATTTGTTTACATGTTTAAACATGTTTTTAAGGCGGCTTAAACAAGTTTAATTATTCGCGCGGGAAGATGGAAACATAATCTCAGGACCAAAACTCGCGCTGAATCATAATGCATCGTACTTCCAGCCACCCAGCGAAGCTGCGTAGGTGAGATAGGCGTATTAAAGTTGACTGAGATGAATTAAGTGCGTTACATTTAAAGCCTTTTCTCGGATGCAAAAACTAAAAGAAAAAATGGTATTTCAAATGACTTTTAAGGATCAAAAAAACTAAGGCACACATTAAAATAAATAATTATACAAAAACACTAGAATATAGAACTAAAAGTTTAATTTTCTCTTGCTGCTTTCTTCTTCTCTTGGCTCGCTGATAATTTAATCGCTCCGTTCCATTTTGAATCCCGCAACAGAACGCTCCATCAAATTAATACACAGCTAACTGTTTGCATCTCCTTCCTCTTTTTGGGTGACGTAAGCGCTTCTTTTTCATTGGTGTTTACTGGCGGCTTGCATCTGGAACCGCACTTTGTTAAAAGTGTGCTGTCAACAAATAATTGCGCAAAAACATAACAAGCTTTTAAAATTTATTAAATGACGTTTCGAGGCCTTCTGCCTCAATCATTTTTTGTAATCGTATTACTCAATTTACTCAAGGAATCGTTTCAGCCCTAATAGAGTTAGACTGGTTGAAAGCACTTGGAGGTGTGATGTTGCTTAATTAATTTGATGCCTGTTTCAGCATCACCCAGATGATGATAGTTAGGATTTGGTGTTAACACCACATCCTGCACTCTTATTTAAAATGTTTATTTTAAGACTGCTTTGCAGAAGGATGAGCGATCAAACAGGACTCATTAGTAATTATTATTATTTGGTACTTTTGGTACACTATTGGCCTAAATGTAAAATTCATTGGTATATGGAGCTATTTATTCCCTCTACCATGATAAAAACCCCACATTCCAGTTGAAGAAAAGCAGCTGCAAAGCATGATGATGCTACTTCTATACTTCACTGATGATGCAGTATATGTTTTTGTTGTTTTTCTTTTTTTGCGTTAAACTTTCGTAGAAAGGTTTCTATGATAAGGCCATAGTACAATTTTTTGACCCTCACACAAAACACTGCATTTGGTAAAAAAAATTAAATGATGCCATGCCTACATTGAAGCTCAGATGTCTGAAAGAGACTTGGGACTGTGGTGTGGATCTTCCAACAGGACAGTAACCTGCCCAAGCAAAGGCTCACACCTAAATATGAGTCTAAACAGCCTGTTTAAGACTTGAAAATTGCCGCTTACCATTTAGAAGTTATACATCACAGTTTAAATTGCAATATTTATTGAATTAATCACCGTGGTTGAGTTATTATGCATCTTGTCATCCTTTACATTTAGCAGTATTTTACTGAATTTGAGCGGAAGGTATCAGCAGTCACATGATCACTGAGCACCAGTGCCATGCCATAACGCTGCCTCCCCCTGGTTCGACAGATGATCTGTTATGCTTTTGATCATGAGCCTTTCCCTTCTTCTCCATGCTGCTCCATTGAAATAACAGAAGTTAACACAATAAATTCATGACTATAACATTTTAATAATTTTAATAGCTGTTTTTGTTTAGATAATTTTACATATAACAAACTTGTCTTCACAGCTGCTGGTCTTTAACTACTTTTATTTAACATTGTGCAGATTTCTTTGTAAAAAATGCACACATATTTTTCATAATTTTTTGACAGTGTAAATGACATGTTTATTGGTAACCATTATAACATTTTGACATTGTAATTTATCTTACCTTTATGCAGGTATAGAAGCTTAAAGCACTTTAACTACGACATTTGCCAAAGCTGCTTCTTTTCTGGAAGAGTGGCCAAGGGTCATAAAATGCAATATCCCATGGTTGAATATTGCACTCCGGTATGTTTGACCATGCTTCCATTTTGCATTCATTAATGTGTGTGTGTGTGTGTGTGTGTGTGTGTGTTTGTGTGATTTTTCTGCACATATATCTGGACAGTTGTCTGCCTGTAATCAATACACTGAAACCTTGGATTGCGAGTAACGCAATTAAATTTATTTCATGCAAACCACAGCAAGACACTAGTATTAGTGTAGTATTAGTGTCTTGCTGGTTTGCATGAAATAAAGTTAAGTGGTGTTGATCTGACAGGGCACAGGCCTATGTCACCATAACTGAATTTAAACAAGTTGGTTAAAGTGATATTTTACATTCATTAACCAAATTTATTGCACATAGCATTGCTTAGTTTGCTAAATGTTATTATATTTATATATTATAATATATAAATATTCGATAGGCTATAGCTATCGAATATTTTAGTAATCAAATATTCTACCCAAAATTTAATCGATGTAAACGGATAAAATGTTCTTTTGCTTAATTAAACAGCAATGTAAACATGTAAAATTTTTCGCGCGGGAACATGGAAACGTAATCGCAATCGTAAGCGCCAATACTCGCGGTGAATCATGATGCAGCGTTCTTCCGGCCACCCACGAAGCTGCGTAGGTGAGATAGGCGTATTAAAGTTGACTGAGATGAATTAAGTGCGTTACAGTGCCATTTAAAGCCTTTTCTCGGGTGTAAAAACTAAACACGGTTTGTGAGTGTTCCGCAAAATAAATGTTGACTTGAAAAAGAAACAAGTCTTGGTTTACGAGTACCGAGTAACATGTATCACGCATGCGCTTCTTGTTTTGATGCCGAGCGTCACGTGACCACAACTGAGCCAACTCTTCCTTGCACTGTGGAATTGTGGGTAATCGTCTCCCCTGATGGGTCTTAATGCGCGTCTCTTACTGGTATAATCAACATCTGTGTGTGCGTGTACTGTTTACTATAACACTGTGACCACGTGTGTGTTGTGTGCGTGCGCTTGTAAGGCAAAAGCAAGTCTCATTAGAGAGGTTAAAGATCCATTTTCTCTCTCTCTCTCTCTCTGTGTCAGCCTGCACTTTGTGCGTGTGCACACGTCATTGGACACCGTGCCCCTTCACACACACTCCTCCTCCTCTCGCTTTCACACACACACACACACACACACACACACACACACACACACACACACACACACACACACACACACACACACCTCCTCCTCTCGCCTTCACACACACACACACACACACACACACACACACACTCTCTGCTCTACACAGAAACACTGCTCTGTTGTGATTCTTTTTAAAGGTAAAGTGCAGGTTAATTTCTTTGATTTTTACTTTATATTTTGTGTTAATTATTTTTATGAATTAATTTTTTGGGCTGTGGAACAAATAATTTGTGTTTACATTATTTCTTATGGTGAAATTCGATTCAATTGGTGTTTTGATATATGAGCCCGCTTCCGGAATGAATTATGTTTGTAATCCTAGGTTCCACTGTACTGTACATGCCAGTAGCAATTATAACAAAGATCAGTTATACACTCTTTAATCACTTAATTAAGAATTAGTTCTCACAGTAAGATCTCCATGCTTTCAAAACCGTCACAATTACTTTCGCTTTAAATTGTTTTAAACATGTACAGTATTTGAGATTCCGGATATGTTAAAATCAATAAATCTACTTTACTGCTGCAGATTTTTCATCCTATGTTCTTGAATCTTATTTTCCAACATTTACATTTAGGCATTTGGCAGACGCTCTTATCCAGAGCGGCTTACATTTTTATCTCATTACACATCTTAGCAGTTGAGGGTTAAGGGCCTTGCTCAAGGGCCCAACAGTGGCAACTTGGTGGTTGTTTGAACCTGGGATCTTCCGAACCGTAGTCCAATGCCTTAACCACTGAGCTACCCCTGGCCAACACATACCAAAGATGACTGTGAGGATATTGAAAAACGCTGATTTGCTTGGGAATTCTCCTCAGATCTTCGTCATCGGCATACCATTCCTGCACACAGAACTGCTGCTCTGGATGTCTGCCAGGAGCAATCATGTCACTGTCAAAACCCCCAAGGTCATATTTTTTCCCAGCTCTGCTGTAGGATTTGAACATTACCTGAACCTCTTGACACCAGCATCTGCATGATCTTATGCATTAACTCGGCTGTGCTTGAAGATTTTGGTCAATATTGACATTATAGCATCACGCAGTTGCTGTTAATTTTTTGGCAGCACATACATGATGCAAACCTTTCATTCCACCACATCTCAAAGGTGCTCTACTAGATTAAGATCTGGTGACCGTGGAGGCCCTTTAAGTACAGTGATCTCATTGTCATGTTTAAGAAACCAGTTTGAAACGTTTTTAGCTTTATGACATGGTGCATTATCCTTTGGTCATAAAAAGATGGACATTGTCAGCAACAGTCCTCAGGTAGGCCCATACTAAGTGGCTCATATTAAAATCTATAAAATATCCCCCTCACAATCACCACCAGTGGTCAGAATTATTCATACAAGGCAGCATGGATCCAGGCTTTCATGTTGTTTTATGCCAAATTCTGACCTCAATTCAGACATATTTCAGACCTTCTATTGTCCAATTTTGCTGAGTCCAGGTGAATTGTAGCCTTAGTTTCATGTACTTCTTGGACAGGTGTGGCCCCCAGTGTGTCATCTGCTGCTGTAGACCATTTGCTTTAATGTTCAACGAGTTGTGAGTTCAGAGATGCTCTTCGGCATAACACTGTTGTAACGAGTATACCTCTGGTGCCTTTTTATCAGCTTGAACAAGTCTGGCCATTCTCCTTTGACCTCTGGCATCAAGACGACATCGACATCAAAATGGCAGCCAAAAAACTGCCCTCAATGGGTATTTTTTACACTATTCTCTGTAAACTCCAGAGATTGATGTGCGTAAAAAAAATGAAAACCAAACCGTCTGGCAACAACCATGCTACTGTACAGTTTTCCCCATTGTTTTTCTCAGTTTGAACTTCAGTATATCGACTTGAACATGTCTACATGCCTAAATGAGTTGCGTTCCTGCCATGAGATTAGCTGATTAGATATTTGTGTTAACACGCAATTGAACAGGTGTGGCTAATAAAGTGGCCAGTGAGTGCATTTATAATGTATTTTAGTGTGTATATTTAACGTGAGTGTATATATTACTGTGCTTGTTTTTGTCTCACCTCATTGTTACAGCATTGTCTGTGTTCAATATTAATGTATATTTTATAGTAGATGCATTTGTAGTTAGTGTATTTTTGTGTTAGTGTTTGTGTGTATTTTTGTTTAAAAACATACAAAAAATTATCATATCGGGGATGCAACCTCCGACGAAAAACAACATATAACTTTTTTCACTGTGCTCTTATTTAATTAACATTAATGAAGCCTAAAAGAAAAGAAAAAAACATGGTCACACGAATATCAGAGCGTGCAATGCTCATCTCAGACCCAGGCCTCACTAAGCATGTTAAATGCTAAAGTCCATGGAAGCACAATTAAAAGAAGACTGAACAAATATGGTTTGCCTAAAAGGGTTGCCAGAAGAAACCTTTTATGTCTAAAAAGAATACAAGGACATCACTGAGGTTAGGTTTACAAAACTGCATCTGAACACACCAGAAGACTTTTGGCATAATTTCCTGTGGACAGATGTGACGAAACTTGAGTAATCGATGTTTTAATACCTTTAGTCCAGATGTCAACCAAACTGAAATAATGTGGTAAGAACTTAGGAGAGCTGTGCCTAAGCGAATGCCTCAATGAACTGAAGCAATGTGAAGAACAATAGGCCAAAAGGCGATTACTTAAAGTGCCCCTATTATGCGTTTTCAAATATGATCTTTCATGCAGTGTGTCATGTAGCTGTATGCGAACATAAACTATCTGCAAACTTGTGACACCGACAGTGCACGATAAAAGAAGTTCCCTTTCAAAGGCTTCACTGGATGTCCATGCCACTCCGGGCTCAAGAGTCCTCGAGTCAGCTTCCCAGACATGGATCTGAGACTTCCTGGCCTTGTGCGCACATGCTACACAACCTGGGGGTCCAGACACTTGTCCTAGTGCGGCGGCGTTGGTATTCTCGTTCCCATAGCGTTTTCACGCAGCATAGAGTGAAGCCTTTGAAAGGGAACGTCTCGGGTAACTTTGCTGTAACCCTGTTCCCTGAAAAGGCGGGATCGAGATGCTGCGTCCTAATGCCGCACTACCACGTGACTGGACGTCCGTTCAGACAAATTAATCTGAGGTTTGTCGCCGGCTCACTTGTATTTATAACCTGCAGCTGCATCTTATCCGATGACGTCACCTGACCGAGGTTATATATAGCCAAAAATTTGGCATGTTTGCACACACATGCTTCACAACCGGCAACATGACAAAATGGTTCCCATAGCGTTTTCACGCATCATCTCGTTCCCGCTTTTTCAGGGAACAGGGTTACAGCAAAATAACCCGAGACGGTTTCGTTAGCAATTCGAATCTTTCTCTGTTACGGATCCACATCACTACGTGACATATTTGCATACTGTCCGCCCACGTTCTACGTCGCAAACAACTTGACCGCCATCTTACAATTAACATTACCACACTCTTGTTAACATATGAGCTGTAGCTGCCCGCATCAAATTCAAAATGCTGATGCTTGCCTACAAAGCTAAAAATGGCCCAGCACCCACTTACCTCTCTGCTCTAATCACACCATGCACTGCACCCCATTCCCTCCGATCCTCTAGCACTGCTCGCCTCATCCCACCATCTCTCAGGGATCGAGGGCGACATTCATCCAGGCTCTTTTCTGTTCTGGCACCTAGGTGGTGGAATGATCTTCCTCTAGATGTCCTTACAGCAGAGACTTTGACTATCTTTAAACGACGACTTAAGACACATCTGTTTCTCCAGTACTTGGACCCCCTCCCCCCCCCAAAAAAAAAAAAACTCTTCCCAGTTGTGTTGGACTAATGGCACTTAGTTATTAACCTAGTTAACCCAGTGTAAGTATGTATCCAATGATGTAAACTTTAAAGCACTTTTTGTAAGTCGCTCTGGATAAGAGCGTCTGCCAAATGCCTAAATGTAAATGTAAATATGACACTTACCACTGAGAAACGTCTTGCTCCAGTCGTGCTTGTGAAACAGTTTCTTGTCTATGTGCCACTTCAACCATTTCATCGGCAGACTCCGGCTCGAATTGATACGGTAAAATCGGCGCCATCTTTTCTATGTATTGACAGGTCTCCAGAGCCGTCATTCAGTTATGGTAATGGGCGTTTCGTTTTCCGACACTCTGTAGCAGTAGACCAATCACAGCAGTGAGGGCTTGCGGAAAGGAGGGGTTTAGACAGACTGAATCTTCGAACTGCTTCACACGAGTCGTTTACGAATCATTTAGAAATGGGGTAAAATTAAATCTATTTTTGGAGAAAACTAAAGTGTTTTTTGACCTTGCATACATGTAAACCTGTTTTAAGAGACTCATTAAGCAATATTAGCAACCTTTAAAATTGCATAATAGGGGCACTTTAAATTTATTGCTGTTAAAGGTTGATCTACAAGCTATTGAATCAATACTTAATATTGTCCACATGATTTTTTTTCTTTTCTTTTTGGCTTCATTTTTGCACAGTGAAATTGTGTTTTCCGTTTGAGGCTGTATATGCTTAATTCTAAGACCTGCTACAGTCAGATGGTTTTTATGTTTTACACCGAAACATACAGAATTAAAGGAGGAGGATAATAACTTTTACATATGACTGTATATATTATATTTGTTATATATGTATTTGTATTTATTAATTATATACATTATTTTTATTTATATGTTTCTCATAGACAACCTCTGGTGAAGATGTAAGAGATTTTGCCAAAGTGCTAAAGAACAAGTTCAGGACAAAACGTTATTTTGCCAAACACCCCCGCATGGGCTACCTTCCTGTGCAGACCATTCTGGAGGGTGATAATATGGAGACGTGAGAGATGCTTTCAATTCCATTTCATTACGACCACTCGTTTGTATTGCTTGTGTGTATAATGCCTGTGCGTTTTCTGGCACATCTATGATAACAGAGATGCAGGAGATAAGTACTACTGGGAGTGGGATGGGGATTTTGTGTCTCTTATTCTTTTGGGGAAAAGCAACCAGATATACAACATGGGGCACTTTCACAAGAAGGGTTACCACATCACTTTTTTCAGGCATGACAATTAGAGTTTCAGCCGTTGAGATTTAAAAAGCCAGCGTAGTCTTATGTTGGTTTCAATCCTGAAAAATTGAGGAGGGTCACATCAGGAAGGGCATCTGGTGTAAAACATGCCAAATCCATAGGCGGATCATCAAAAAGATTTACTTACTGGATCAGTTGAGGTTGGGTTAACAACGACTGCCTCAGGTACCATTGGTCAGCAGGATATCTGTGGAAAATGGGTTAGAGTTGACCGAAGACAGAACAGAAAGGGGGGGGGGGGGGGGCAGACGTTAACCAGAGAGAGAGAGAGAGGAAAATAAGGAAGTGTAGAAGTGGAAATGTTAAAATAGGAACTTTGAATGTTGGTACTGAGACAGATAAATATAGAGAGCTAGCTGATATAATGGAGTGGAGAAAGGTTCATGTACTCAGTAAATAGGAAACCAAGTGGAAGAGAAGAAAGACTAAGAACATTTGGAAAAGGTGGGTTTTGAGGAGGAGATGGATAGGCATTGTGTCCAGAAGAGGATTGTGGAAGGACAAATTATTGTAGATTTAGCAAAAAGAAGGTAGAGGTAGGGAAGGTAGAGGAGTTTAAATATTTAGGGTCATCTGTCCAAAGTGCAGGCAGGGTGGAACGGGTGTAGAAGCGTAGCAGGAGTGATCTGTGACAGAAAGGTATCAGCAAGAATGAAAGGGAAGGTTTACAAGAGGTTGCCGCTGACAGAAAGACAGGAAGCAGAGCTAAAGATGGTGCGATTTGCTCAGGGAGTGACAAGAATGAACAGGAGTAGCAAGGAGTATTAGACGAAGGGTGCAGGTAGGACGGTTTGGGGACAAAGTTGAAGAGGCCAGATTAAGAATGTTTGGACATATGTGCAAAGGAGGCATGAGGGGTATATCGGGAGGAAGATGTTAGAGATGGAGCTGTCAGGTAAAAGAAAAAAGGGTGTATGGATGTGGTGATGGAGGACATCCAGTGGGTTGGAGTGACAAGGGAAGATGTGAAGGGAGACAAATGGTTTGCTGTGGCCAAAAGAGGAAGTAGTATCAGTTTTGTATTCATGAAATTATGAAATGATGCACAAAATAACTGTGTGTGCGTATTTTATTTGTTTTGCAGCCCTGTTACTCTGATCAACTTCTGGCCTGTTGACCACCCGTGAGTATTCTTGTTAAAAATATTCATTTTAGTACAAACAGGCATTTATATAAACAAACAGTAACATTTACCAAGTAAAATCATACCAAATATAAGACTTTTGTCATCTCAGCCACACCTTCTCACAGCTACATGACAGTACATTTGTGTATTATCTTATTACAAAATACATCAGTAATTTTATAACTATAATAAAGCCTAATATATAATAAAAGCCCAATACTATTCTTTTATACATGTTCAATAATCAGTGCTGATTTTGAGATTTCAAGCCATTGTAATTTCAGCAGCACCTTATGCTATTATACTCATGCTATTATACGACAGTTGTTCTAATGACTTGTCTAATGAATATCACAAAAAGAGCAGTTTTATTTATTATGTATGTGTTATATATAGCAAGCAACAATGATTACAACAAAACATTCTGGCTGCTTTTAATTGATTATTGATTCAGTATAAGTCGCTCAAGTGACTATTTTGAAATGCCAATGGGCTGAACTTCACTATACTGCATTCTCTCAACAAAACTGCAATAAACACGTATTTCTGTACTTTTTTTCTGTGAAACAAGGTCATATTACAGTACGTTTTTACATTAGAAAATCCTTTCCTCATTTTTACATCTAGATGTGTCAAGCAACAACTCAGTATTATATCCCTGGCTTGCAGTAACTGCCTTAAGCCAGCAACTGTTGCATTCTTCTCTTGTGATGCTTTTCCATTCTTGAAGTTCAGCCATTTTTTCGGTTGTTTGTTATAGGTGACTTCAGTCACGTCAGAATGAGATAGACCGCTGCTTAGTTCGGGTTAATGTCTGGTGATTGACTTGATGGTTTGAACCTTCCAGTTTCGAGCCAGTTGTTGTTTTGGCAGTGTGGTTAAGGTTTTGCTGCATAATTAAGTTTTTCCCAATTAGACCAGATTCATTTCTCTGTAAACTACCAAGCAGGATGTTGACCATTATTGATATTGCAATTTAAGATGGTAGCAACAGAATTCATTCAGAGATTAATGAGCACAAGCTGGTGCAGCCATCCAAGCCCAAGTCATGACATTCCACTGTGTTTGACCACATATTTGACCATATTTTACATAGAAATAATTTGCTATATAAGTCCATAAGGACAGTATACTGTGCTTAGGGCAGCATATTTCATGTTCTTTTCATTGTTTAAAATTCTTGATCTCCATCAGTTCCTATTAAATCATATGTGTTTCATAATGAAATCCCCCTTAAAGGTGTCTGAGGTGTTCATTATAACAGCATGTCTAGTGGAACTTTCTGATCTTTCTGGGATGTAAGAAACCAAAAATTTGATTGGATAAAGTATAAAATAATACATGGCTTTTGTTGTCAACACATTATTTTTTCATGCTTAAATGATAGATAGATAGATAGATAGATAGATAGATAGATAGATAGATAGATAGATAGATAGATAGATAGATACAGGTATACTAACTAACAGGTATTTCTTGTCACCCATGTATCTCATGTTAAACTAACTAAATAATGAATAGCCCTGAATTTCTGCTCTTAATTGTTTTTTTTAACTGGCACAATGTGGTGTTAAAATGGATAAACCTATATTAAGACCCCAAAGAACTTTGTGTGAGAAAGGCAAGTATTTTTGAAAGCGCAAACTTAATTAAACAAAAATATATATAAGTGGCATTTTAATTCAAATCCAACATTTTAATGGTCAGTGATTGCTGCATGTACGTCAACTCGTCAACTACTGCCGTTGTTTTAGAGCCCTTTACTAAAGCATTCGCTAGTTAGGGCTTAAATCAAACTTCACTCATGCACACACGCATGAAACACTTGCATACACATATATGAAACAGTCACACATACATATACAGTGGTGTGAAAAACTATTTGCCCCCTTCCTGATTTCTTATTCTTTTGCATGTTTGTCACACTTAAATGTTTCTGCTCATCAAAAACCGTTAACTATTAATCAAAGATAACATAATTGAACACAAAATGCAGTTTTTAAATGAAGGTTTACGTTATTAAGGGAGAAAAAAAAATCCAAATCTACATGGCCCTGTGTGAAAAAGTGATTGCCCCCCTTGTTAAAAAATAACTTAACTGTGGTTTATCACACCTGAGTTCAATTTCTGTAGTCACCCCCAGGCCTGATTACTGCCACACCTGTTTCAATCAAGAAATCACTTAAATAGGAGCTACCTGACACAGAGAAGTAGACCAAAAGCACCTCAAAAGCTAGACATCATGCCAAGATCCAAAGAAATTCAGGAACAAATGAGAACAAAAGTAATTGAGATCTATCAGTCTGGTAAAGGTTATAAAGCCATTTCTAAAGCTTTGGGACTCCAGCGAACCACAGTGAGAGCCATTATCCACAAATGGCAAAAACATGGAACAGTGGTGAACCTTCCCAGGAGTGGCCAGCCGACCAAAATGACCCCAAGAGCGCAGAGACAACTCATCTGAGAGGCCACAAAAGACCCCAGGACAACATCTAAAGAACTGCAGGCCTCACTTGCCTCAATTAAGGTCAGTGTTCACAACTCCACCATAAGAAAGAGACTGGGCAAAAACGGCCTGTATGGCAGATTTCCAAGGCGCAAACCACTTTTAAGCAAAAAGAACATTAAGGCTCATCTCAATTTTGCTAAAAAAACATCTCAATGATTGCCAAGACTTTTGGGAAAATACCTTGTGGACCGACGAGACAAAAGTTGAACTTTTTGGAAGGTGCGTGTCCCGTTACATCTGGCGTAAAAGTAACACAGCATTTCAGAAAAAGAACATCATACCAACAGTAAAATATGGTGGTGGTAGTGTGATGGTCTGGGGTTGTTTTGCTGCTTCAGGACCTGGAAGGCTTGCTGTGATAGATGGAACCATGAATTCTACTGTCTACCAAAAAATCCTGAAGGAGAATGTCCGGCCATCTGTTCGTCAACTCAAGCTGAAGCGATCTTGGGTGCTGCAGCAGGACAATGACCCAAAACACACCAGCAAATCCACCTCTGAATGGCTGAAGAAAAACAAAATGAAGACTTTGGAGTGGCCTAGTCAAAGTCCTGACCTGAATCCTATTGAGATGTTGTGGCATGACCTTAAAAAGGCGGTTCATGCTAGAAAACCCTCAAATAAAGCTGAATTACAACAATTCTGCAAAGATGAGTGGGCCAAAATTCCTCCAGAGCGCTGTAAAAGACGCTTGATTGCAGTTACTGCTGCTAAGGGTGGCCCAACCAGTTATTAGGTTCAGGGGGCAATTACTTTTTCACACAGGGCCATGTAGGTTTGGATTTTTTTTCTCCCTAAATAATAAAACCCCTCATTTAAAAACTGCATTTTGTGTTTACTTGTGTTATCTTTGACTAATAGTTAAATGTGTTTGATGATCAGAAACATTTTGTGTGACAAACATGCAAAAGAATAAGAAATTAGGAGGGGGGCAAATAGTTTTTCACACCACTGTATATTCTACTAACTGCTCAAACAACTACATATGAGTTTATGTAGTGCACATACACCTATGAGACGCGCACACATACACACAAACAAAGGGAATTTTAGTGGTGTAGGGAACGTGTGAACAACGGATCTTCACTTTAGCCGGAAAAGTGAATGAAAATCAGTCATCATCAGCCTTTACATATCGCTGGACCGTGAAAAAAAATTTACTCAAAAAATGATTTATATATTTATTATAATTATTATCGAGGATGACATCATATAAATGACACAATAATTTAAATCCTTATTATTATATAGGCTAGTAATCATTTCCGTACATCTTGTAAATTATTCAAATAATTTATTCATAAGTTATAAACGTTCCAAGTCATTATATATTTTATAATGGTATAAATTTTTATTTCAATAAATATTCTATATTTAATTTCTGTAGCGTGAAATTTCCACAACAGCGACAGGTATCCGGGGTGCTTGTGTTACCATGGTAACGCGTGGAGGAAGTGATGTTGCAGGGTGTTCTGAATGGTGGAATTTTGTAGAGCGAAGTTCCCTTGACATTTCTCCTGCTCATGGAATAAGGAGTAGGGTGTAGTGAATTAAATGTATATACCGATTCATTCTCCCTCATTAGTAGTAGCATTTTTTAAATAGACCGTTATCCGACAGTTTAGAAGACAGCGAGTGAAACTCTCATAGGTGTGTGTCGCAGAGAGTTTGTGTGTATGTGCGCACATTTCATACTGTAGGTGTGTGCGCGCATTTCATATGTAATTGTTTGAGCAGTTAGTAGTGTATATATGTATGTGTGACTGTTTCATATATGTGTATGCAAGTGTTTCATGTGTGTGTGCATGAATGAGGTTTGATTTAAACCCTATACAGCACCTCATACACAAACTCTCCGTGCACACACACAATCTCTCAGTGCAGATACACCGTGCAGGGAACAACTCAACAACAGGTCTTCACTTCGTAATACACCTGGCCATTGATAAAAATGAATGTGTATAAACCCGCGTCTCGCACTTCCACTGAACAAAAGGCACGGCTTTGATCAAAAGGATGATAAACACGTGCGATTTATCGATAAAAATGCAGACATACCCCCCTCCCTCCCCCGCTGGCTTTTCCAACACACCAGCGCGCTCCAATGTGAGCCGATTTATCATAATGAGGGGAAAAAAATAATAATAATATATATATATATGTATATATATATATTATTATTATTTTTTATTTTTTTATTGTATTTACTGTCCATACAGTAAATACAAAGAAAAGTGTCAAATCCAACAATTATGTCTGATTTAATTGCTATAATTCATTTTTATTTTTTAAATCTATTTTAGGCATAGACATCCTCTCTGTCTTGTTAATTCAGCTAAACCCACCCTACAGTATTTGCCAACAGTGCACACAGTTTGATAAATTCACACATATCGTGAATAAAGGTGATAAGAGATTCCACAGAATCTTCTGACACAGTGCTTGCTCTGAAGGACTTTACTCGACAAGAATATAGAGGATAAGAATCATATTCATAATAAGATAATTAATTAAATAATAAAATTATATCAAATAAAATTTTATCTAAAAGCCAGACTGACCAAATTTCTCACTCACTGCTGAAGTAGTTAAATATGCTTATACTGTAGATACGTAGGTTACATTTTAAAAGTACAATATTTACCCATGAGTGCTCAAATGTAAAGCAAACGCAATTATTAATTTATTGTGTATATTTAACTTCATTCAGATGTTTAAGTTATATGAAAAATAACGTTCCTACCAGCCCACTATTATTTTCTGTTCAAATTTAAAGATGCCCGCATATGTACAAATAGACGAATACAAAGAATACAAAAATGAATAATCTTTAATAAAGTTAGCCTAATACAATATTGTTTCCAATGCTGAAGCAAATATGATTTTGTTTTAGTCTATTTGCTGAATACAGCGTGACCGCGCTCTGAGGTGACACCCACAGAACCCCAATTACTGTAATCCCTCTTCTCACCTTTCATTCACGATAGGTGTGAAGCTATCAAACCGGCAATTCGCAGAATTGGGGGTTTAAAACGATTTAACAAGACCGAGCAGAACTACATGAAAGGTGTGAAGAGGTATTCCAGTAACTGAGTGCGCTGTCGCTTTGTATATACTGTACAACACGTGTCTTTTGATAAAAACGCTGCCTTTGGTAAAGTGAAAATACTTTACAAAAGACGAACAGCTTTATTTCAGTCATAAATTCACAATCACATCAAATTCCAGCTATTATTTCCAGCTGTCGTTAAATAATGGATGAAATCATGATCCAATGCTGGACACAAACAGCAAAAAATATGCCGATTATTATAAAAAGGCCGAAGGACTTCGTGTTCAAAAAATATTTTTACTTAATATGATAAAAAAATATATATATATATATATATATATATATATATATATATATATATATATATATATATACTATCATTCAAAAGTTTTAGATCACATGCAAATTTCGATTTATTTTCTATATTCTACAACAATACTGGGGATTTCAAAACTATAAAATAACACAAATGGAATTAGGTACAGTGGGAGTCACGTCAAACAGCCGCCTGGAGCATGACGGCTCCATGGCAGGTTCATGAAGGGTTAATGGACGCTTCGTGCATGGAATGTGATCCCCCGCGATGACGCAGTTAACGATGCCCCGCCCCATAAACGCCCCCATGCGTTTTCTAAAAAGATGGTTGCAATGCCGTATAATTCTGCCAGATGGAGCATTGACTGACACAGTTAACTGCAGTGTCCAGGAAGCCCAATACCGTATCTTTAATATACAGACAGTTCTTGTATTGTCAACATAGTTTCATAAATAGATGACGTGGTAAAAAACAACAACAAACCGATTAATAAAACAGATTTGTTAAATCACTCAATACACAACCCATGATGATTATGCTATTTATTATTTAATAATGACTTAATAAAATTCGTTAGTGAAATATTTTTTAAGACATTCTGAAATGATCCTTAAAGACACGGTAGCGTCTGTAATTTGTCTATACCGATCATTGTAGGTACGGAATAAAAACGCGGGCTATGTACAGTATTTTATACTACGGTGTATTTTACCTAGTTCCATTTAATATACTGGTAGATAATATTTTGCTGCAAAATAAAGCTCAAAATGTAACGTCTGCTTGGGATTGTTTTCGTTATATTTTTGATGATGTTTTCGCTGATTTTTTTTTTTCACTGATAGTCAACAAGTGGCATAAGAAAGGCAATTAATGGCGCATGCAACCTGGAATA
Organism: Channallabes apus; assembly: GCA_030522415.1. Classification (NCBI taxonomy): domain Eukaryota; kingdom Metazoa; phylum Chordata; class Actinopteri; order Siluriformes; family Clariidae; genus Channallabes; species Channallabes apus. The sequence continues at coordinate 23,140,553 of CM060124.1, read as the reverse complement.
AATATCTGCCCATACGGATCAGTATTTCTTTAGTCATTTAATCATGCATAATGCTCCCCCGTCAAAAGATCTGATGGGGCATTAATCACTTATCACAACTGTGAATGGATGCGGCAGCAGAGACAGATTTAATCCCCATAAACATTCACACTTGAAAACAAAACTAACAGAAGTAAACAGTTCTAGAGTGTTAGTGCCTGTTATCAGGACAGGAATCACCTACAGGATACTACTGTATTTTACTGCTCATATTTTTTACCCTAGTTTCATTTGGTTTTATGCGATTTCATGTGTTATTTGTGTGTGTAGTGTGTGTGTGTGTGTCGTGTGAGTGCGAGAAGTAGCGTGAGAGCGCGTGCGCGAGAGAGGGCTTACATGGTGATTTGTCCAAGGTTACTAAAACCTGGCTTACTACTGTACCTATAAAAATTATTTCAATTTAACTCATGGGTCTCAATCACAGATGACACGACAAATTATATACTCTGAAACGTTCATTTGAACATTTAAAAATATATACAAAAACATAAATACTAATGTTATCATGGTGTAAATTATTAACATTAGGTTAGGTCCTGCCCTTAATTAATTCATATTATAATTACTTTTACATAGTATAGTTACTGGACTGACATTACCAAAACTAGCTATTTCATTTAGCCTTTCTAAAATCAACCCATCTATCATTTATAATCAGGAAACATAAAACATATTATGATCTGTTCAATAGCCCATCTGTTTTCATGTATTTTTTATTATTCACAAGACATATAAATATGTAAATATTTTAGTTATAGTGTGTTAAGTCTTACTTTAGGTTAAACGTTTTTGAGAATTTGACCATCCAGCTTAGATAAATGTTATGTCATTGATTGATAAAATCTGGATTAAGGATATTTTATTTTATTTCTTTAATTTGTATTTTTTAGTTTCCCCCCTGAGGGATTGCCAATTTATTGTAGTCAGGGGGTTTGCGTGCCTCAACACAATTCAGCAAATACAATACTGTTACTATAAGCCCAGGGAAAAACAGTGCTCGAACATGATGACCCCTTCAGATTTCTGACTGCGCCCCTCCCCCATATGGTCTAGAACAGCCCTGCCTCTGACCGTGTTTTGTCTTGTAAATGAGTATTCTCATTCACACTCCCCCCAGCGCACACACTCTTTGTTTGTACTGTAAACTGTAACTGTGTTTGCTAGGGCACTTGGTTATACACAGTACTTTAATGTATGGAACACTTACTTAACTTACTGGTTTGGTTTAAATATCGCTTATTACCTTATTCAGCAAAATAAATTAATTATTAACGTATTGAAGTATTTTAGTTAAGGACAAAAACAGACCCTGCGCTTGTGTTTAGAACTGCTGAACAGCCGTGTTCATAGGTTTCATCAATGATGGATGAATGGAGAGATGTGTGTGTGTGTGTGTGTGTGTGTGTGTGTGTGTGTATATACGCGCGCGCTCTGCAGCATTTCTCCGTTGGCTTTAACACGCAAACCCATCCCCCCGCCAAAAACACACACACACAGAGCAATTAACACCATGTCCTACTCAGGAGTGGAAGGTGAGAAACCTCAATGGAGAATACCAAGTTTGTCGTTGCTCTTTTGGAGTTCTTAAAACCCAAAACATTTATTTATACTGAGAAAAAATTATTATGGGTCACATAATCACAAACTCAAATGATCAAGTGTTTAACTGGTTTCATTTGTTTCTATGACCAATAATTATTATTATTATTTTCAGCCCAACTCTTTGACTATTTAAAACAAAGTTGTGTCCCATTTTTTGCCCACTGAAGTTGTTGGTTCAACTAAACGTTTTTTAAATACCCAAACAATCCCCCAACAATTAAAACACGCAAACATGACTTTACCAATGCAATTTATTCTTCCAAAACTAGTCAAAGTTAAAACTGTAATTTATATAAAACAGGTGAATACATGTTGTCTTTTTGCTTAAAGTTCATTAAACTACCCGGATACACCAGCTGCTTATAAGTCTCTATCTATAGTCCTTTTATATTAAAATATAAATTTTTCAAATATCAAAACTATTAAACATGGAACAGTTTAAGTCTTTGTTTCCCACAAAGTAATGTATCAGACATTTAGCAGTTCTATGTTCAGAATATACAGAAGACCTGATCAAACATCATTCTAAAGCTGTCGGACTGTGACGTCATCCCTCCTACAGCTCCCTCAACAGCTTGTTCAGGCTCCTCCAGTCCTGTAGCTCCAAAAGTCCAGCCGTCAGCCGTCTGACCCCCCAATCCTCCACAGCGGAGCTCTGCTTAAAGACAACAGGAGAATTTAGTCCAGACAAAGACAAACTTCACAGAACATATAGTTCTAATAAAAATAAAATATATTAATAAACCTATTTACCACAGAGTGTGTAAAATACTGTTTTGGGAATTCTGGAATGTAAATAAACTGTCTGTGCTAATGTTAACCAGTGAACAGTGTTAGTGTTAACCACTGACTGTCTGTATTACCGTCTGAATTAAATTAACCGAGAATTTACTTAATGCGCTTCTCATACAAATAACTTAAGCGATATAACACTCGTATATGAGCATTAGTTCATCCCTGAGGCCAAACTATAACTTACTGTAGCCCCTCATACCTCCCCCCCCCAACACACACACACAAACAACTCCCCCCACGCACCCCCCCCCCCCACACACACACCTCCCCCCTCCTCCTCCTTAACTGATAAACACTTCAGTGTTGTTATTCAGCTCGTTAACTAAGCGCTCGCGCTACCGCGGAAAGTCACGGACAAAGTGTATAAAATTTAAACCGGGTTATGAGCGTTACTAGCTCCTGTACAGCTCCCCTCAGTCTGTGTCCCTCATCAACTGCATCACATTATATTACAGTCACAGAAATAACCTGCAGATTAACTCTTAACCAGAGAATAAATAAGCGCTGAATTTATCCAGACAACACGCGGTGAGATTCTCTCAGTACTTACAGAGAACACAAACACTCTTCATCGGGTAGTGCAGCTCTTGTAATAGGGACATTAATAGTATTGTCGAAGCTTGAGCATGTTTTTGAGTTAAAGTGGAGTGACATTGTGAGTGTGTGACACTGACAGTAAGCTGTAATATTAACTCCAGACTTGGTAAACAGATCATTAAGTTCTCTAAAGTCACATCTGACCGCTGCTGGTGCTGCCAGTGATATTTAAAACGGCCAATAAAAAAACTAAACTGGGAAATAAACTGTAAACTACCCCAAACACATTTTATAAAATAAAACATCACTTACCACGAATAGTCCGTTAAGCCACCATCTTCACCTCTGTAGTTTGGTAGCGTCAGTTCGGCGGGGCTGGGGGCAGGTTGTTAAAATCACGTGATTGCAACTCAGCGCAGCTGGCTTGTTTTAACGTGTTCTTGAGAACGAAGCGCCATCTAGTGGTGGCACCAGGTCAATGAATAAATAGGGCTTGAATGGGCGTGTTTACTGTGAAATCTTGACATGCCTTTCTGGCAGAAAAGGGAGGGGGGATTACGGCGTGCAAAGGGCATTCACACGCCATTCACACTTCAGCCACACGGTCGCGGCTATTTGGCGTGGCTCCCACTGTAACAACAACAGAAACTACAGTTACTGTAGTTGTTATTTTAAGACACAGAGGTCGGCCTTTCTGTAATAGTTCTCGCAAGAACAGTATTGTCAAGTGCATTTGCAAAATCCGTCAAGCACCATAATGAAACTGGCTCTCATGAAGGCCAAATGAAGGAGAGACCAAAACCTACCTCTGCTGCAGACGAGAAGTTCATTTAGAGTTATCAGCCTGAAAAATGACCAATTAATAACACCTCAGATTTGAGGCGTTATGAAGTCTTTACAGAGCAGAAGTAGCAGAAACATCTCAATATCAACTGTTCAGAGGAGATTAATGCATTTTTGGACACCCTCAGCATTCCTTTACAATGTAGAAAGAAATAAAAATCAGGAACCATCATGGAGTTAGAAAGTGATCTAAAACTTTTGAACGGTAGTGTATATTGTTCATTCATGTCATATTCACGAATCAAGACATTCGCATAGTTAACATTATCAGATAGCCTACTATCAGGAAATTGAATAAATTTCAAGACCATTTAAACCAAGGTATTGACATGTCTTTCATTGTTTTGTCCCTGTTAAGACATTACAAAAACTATATAAAAAACTTACAGTATTATGAATTTTAAAGCACAATTTTGGGCATTTCAGTTCATCATTATGAAAATATGAAGCACATATACAATACACACATTCATCATGAAAGATCTGTTGTAAAATAAAATTAATTTTTGCTTCAGCATTGGAAAAATATTGGTTTAGGCTAACTAATTCTGCACAATTCTTCGTTGTACTTGGTCTGGCTTTTGGATAAAGTCCTTCCATGCGCCATCTGGCAGATATTCAGTGAAGCACAACACATTTATTTAAATTCCCAAATGTTGCTTGCGGCAAGTCGCAGCACAAATTGCAGCATCTCACGGGAAAACACGCACACTCTTAATAGCCACATCTGTATGGTGGAAACATCAAGAAAACATCATGATTTGGCCCTGCTTTGTCATAGAGGGGAAGATGAATTCCCAATTGTATCAAAAATTATGGCACAAGTTCGCCCTGGCATCATCTGGAAGCTTGTGGAAAATCACAACATTTGACACCCAGGGTCACATTAATTTCTTGCATTTCTGTCCAACAGAAGCAACCACAGCTCCCAATTTCCTTAGTTGTTTTCTTTTCTTGATGCAGGACAATAATTGAACTCAAGCCCATTAAACTTTATTAATCTTGTAACTCCTGATGGTAGCAACAGATAATGCAGAGATGACCCACAAATCACACTGCTGACACAACAAAGAACTTCAGGTAAAAAGTGGAAGGTTTTAGGTGGGTCAAGTACTGTAATTAGCCAAACCTAATTGAACATGCATTTTACCTTCTGAAGATGAGACTCAAGGGTGAAGACATCCTAGATAGATAGATAGATAGATAGATAGATAGATAGATAGATAGATAAAACTAAACATGCATTAAAGAAGCTGCAGTTAAAACTTGGAAAGTAAGACTAACAATGAATGCAGCAGTTTGTTCATGTCAGTGATTGCCAGCGTGATGCTTTGAAGTGCTATTTACAATACTTTCATTTGTAGTTTCTTTTTTTTTTGTCAATTGTAGCCCAGCATCTTCTCCACAGCTGTCCCATGATGACACTCATTCACGCATTGAACATTATGCAAGCAGGTGAGAGCAACATTTTATAAGTTAGAAACATAAACAGCATGAATCACCTGTATTTGCTTGCCTCTAATGGAGAAAGAAAGTTTCTTAATTCCATTTCAGTTCCAGTTAATCTTTCACACCTTAACTACGTCTTAATTTGTAATCAGTTTATTTTAAAAAATCTGGTATCTTTTACTTGTTACTGTTCAACTAGGGGAATCTTATGGGAAGACACATTTTCACTTTCAGTATTAGAATTATTCATATCAGTTTGTGTTTTATCACCTGAGATGCATGTTGATTGTGGCATTTCAGCATAACCATTTTAACAATTCTCTGACTGCTCAACAGCAGGGGGGGGGGTCACTAAATAAGTAACTGAATTTGTTAGCTATTGGTGGTATTTAGGATTGGCAAAACAATATCATTAACACCAATATTTACAAGAAAATTATTTTCCATAGCAGATTAAGCCAATACAGTGGAACCTCGGATTACGAGCATAATTCGTTCCGGAAGCGGGCTCGTATTCCAAAACACTCGTAAACCAAATTTAATTTTCCCATAAGAAATAATGGAAACTTAAATTCTTTGTTCCACAGCCCCAAAAAATAAATACATAAAAATAATTAATACAAAATATAAAGTTAAAATAAAACAAATTAACCTGCACTTTACCTTTCAAAAAGGTAAAAATAAATCCAGATAGATAAGTGTTTCCGTTTGTGTGCACAGGCACTGTGCGTTTTGTGTGTGTGTGTGTGTGTGTGTGTGTGCGAGACTAGAGTAAGTGGAGACTCTTGCTTTCAGCCCCTCCCGTCTCTTCCTTCTCATCTTACACAGTAAAACTTTCTCCTCTCATCTAAATTAAACACACATATACACATTAATGGAAAGACTGTTCTAAATTATTAAAGCTTCTCCGCTTTATTTTAATGTTGCTCGCGACAGCGTAACAGCCCGTTAATTCATGCTCGTGTAATGATGAGATGGACAAACTGGTCGATGCCTGTTCTTTTATTTGCTGCATTATTGGGCTATAATACACACTTTCGGATGGATCCTGCACTTAAATCCAACAAAAAAAAGTCTACTGAAGAACAAAACTCAGGCTCTATATCCTAGCTTACATCTCGCATTCGCGTTCACACACACCGGACTGCATAAACCACAATGCATCTCCCGCACTGGACTACACTTCCGTAAACAGCAGTCATAAATCAGCCTCTCTCTCCCGCTACACTGTTTTGTCTGAAAAATTAGCAAGGAACATCGCTAATGACAATCGTGTGAGCGCAAACTAACAGAGTAACTGCTGTAAAGTAAAACAAACAAACAAATGAACCGCACTTTACCTCTGAGAAGAATCGCAACAGAGCTGAGTTTCTGTGTGGAGCAGACACTCTCTCGCCCTAATGTCTGTGCGTGTGTGTTTATGAAGCAGCGGGGGGGGGGGGGGGGGGGACTTCACACACTGAAACTTGGCGATGCTGGGGTTTGAACCCCCGACCTTCCAATCAGTACCCCAGTAACCCACAGCCTTAACCGACTGAGCCACCACTTGCCCCAGTTATAGTGCATTTTACTACGCGGTGTGAGTGCGACGCGCGCATGCAAGCGGGGCAAATGGAACACGCCCCAGGGACTTCAAAGAAGCGAGAGATGAGAGGGGCCGGTCCGGCCATCACTGCCACTTTGTCCGCTGCTCACCGCTCACCAGCCCGTGCACGCATGCCAACCAAACCTGCATGTGCACATTCCTTCCTTTCCATCCTCACTCCTTTAACCCTTTCCTTCCCATTTCTTCCCGTAAGACCTCGCCTCGAGTCCGTGCTTCATGGTGCTGCCTGTGCACTTAGGGTCGAACCCGTTACACGGCCAAAATGTAGTCAACAATACTTAAAAAAATTTTTTTATTGTTCTTGTTTTAATGTTATTTTGAAGTAAATGAAACAGTAATAGCTAAAATAGTAAAATCAATAGTTAAAATATTAACGAGGGGAATGTTTGATGTCATGTGGGCATTATAAGATTTGTATTGAAAACTTCTAACTAAAAAGTGGCAGCTGGTAGGCCTAAAAATAGACGCAGGTTAATTTTATTATAGTCTAAATAAAAATTCTCCTCTTTAATTTCCTAAGTAGTCTAACCAGCGCTCAACCGCACGCATAAAGTTTTCCAGACCCCGGAGGAATTTTGTTGTGCTAAATAATATTTATGCAGTATAATCAGGGCCCCTTATTCCTATTAATCCTAGGTTGTTGTTCTTTTAGTGTCACTGTGTGTGCTTTACAATGTCTGACAATATTCAAATGCAAATTACTTACTCTCCCCAGGTGTGAATCAGCTGTTCTCATCTATACATTCTGAGAAACTGAAATGCACCTCTCCCCACTTTAAAAACATCTTGAATCTGAGGCTCTTCTGAAGACTTTCAGTGATTAAGGCCTTTTTAAATTTGTGTAAATTTAATCTTCTGGATTCTAGATTCTAAAGTTAACATTGTTACCGTTTTTAATAGTTTTAAATCCTTGGAATGGAAGAAATTGAGATTTTCCTTAAGATAGCATAAATTGCATTGTTTTAAATCACTCTATACACAATAATATTCTTTGGTATTTTTATAAAATAAAAAATAAAAACAGGTATGGGGCTATCTTGGTTTATTGATCCTCCTGCCTGGTTTAGGTTTAGTATTCTGTGCGCACCGTTTGTACATCTGTTATTTTACAGCTATATCATAACACTCTGAAAGCCATTTTATTTGGGGTTAAGTGACTGATGTGCCTAACTTTTTTCAGCTGAGCCTCTGTTTCACTGAATAATCCATGACTTTTCATGAGTATGTAAGACCTCTTGACACCCCTCTCTCTCTCTCTCACACACACACACACACACACACACACACACACACACACACACACACAGCAGACCAAATCGTCATTAGCACGTCCCTCCCCCAAACAGCGCAGCCATTTACTTTCTTTCCATTTACTTACATCCTAACTGAGTCATTTACATAAGTCACTGATCAATAGCTCATCATATCAATTTATTCATACAGATGTACCTGTTTTACATGGAAATTTACAGGCTTGTTACTGAATGATTTACTCTGACAGAGCCATAAGAACAGTGGCAGCTGGAACACCTAAAACAGATGCAGGATTATTTTTTATAATCTAAGTAAATATGCTTTTCTAAACGTCGGCTATTGTTATTTACTTACAATATTTGTTAATTTAATTTAAATGGGGTTGGGCTCCGGGATGTTGAGCATTGTGATCCTCCTCTTTACTTTCCTACGTAGTCTAATCATCGCTTAAAGTTTTGTAAATTTGTTTAACTTGTATTTCATAAGGTTTTGCCAGCGGTGGTACAGCGCAACGGGGGTCATTATGTACTATTAAAGAAAATTATGATGATCTGTCAGGCCGTGCGCCTGTGATGGGTGTGCGCCAAAATCTACTATCGCTACTCGCTTACTCCGTAGGCTCCCTGAATAGGCGGCAAAGGGACGGAGCCGCCTATTCGTGCCGGCTGGCGATAGTTAACATTAATATGATCTCAGACTTGCTCCACATTATAAAAGCAAGACACGGAGTTTAGTCAGATGTCCGGGAAGTACGTGATTTGGTGGAGAATAGGAGAGTGGCATGTTAGTGGGGCAATGTGACGCGCCCCAGGGACTTTAAACAAGGACACTAGAATTCCGCCCTTTGATCCCCGTGGCACCTTCACTCCCACACCGAGCCCGCCTTCGCAGCCCTGCCGCCAAAGAGGAAAAGGCTGCGAGGACGCTTGCGTTAAGTTTGGCGTTTGCGTCAGCAAGGACTCGCGCCGTCCATCGACAATGGGAGAAGCGCCGTCACGAGGAGCGTGCAGGAGCGCTGCCTCCTCGTGCTCCGTTCTGCCACTTCACCCATCGCCACTTATCGTCAGCTGTGTGCCCGCATGCCAGCGTGACAGTGCCCCCGGAACTGCACATGCACAACTTTCATCCCTTTCCCTTTCTTTCCGTTCTCCCGCCTTCAACCCTTTTCTTCCCTATTTTACTTGAATATATTACCCTTTTCACTGTAAGACCTCGCCTCGTGTCCGTGCTTGATGGTGCCACCCGTGCAACATGGGTCGAACCCGTTAAATGTTGAATTCTACATTTGTACTGTAATTTTAGTACTGTGATTATGAATTTGTTTAACTACAGTGTTTCACTTGATTTAATCCTCTACTACATGGCTCATTAATCCTGCAGAGAATGACCTAAAGCTTGAGGCGTCAGTCTGTAGTTATATAGCACCACTCAGCGCAAAAGCCAGCAAATGCACAAACCCAAATGCTGCCGCCAAGTGCCGCGACGGTAAAACCAACATTCTGATTGAGTAACCCCTGTATATTGTCGGTATATTACTGCATTGGTATACAAATAGCTGTTAAGTTATAAATTATGAATGATTAGAAATAGCACATCATCATTTTGCATTTGCTATATTGTCCACTGACAGTGGCATCTTCTCATTCATAAGTGCACACAGATTAATATTGCATTCATAAGAGATACTTAATTGTGGTCAGGAAATCATAATTGTAAGAGCCATATCGTACTTGTTATGAATTTGTTGTTGTGTTTATTTGTTTTTATTTCATGTTATTTTACCTTATTCTATTCATTAGTAAAGCATTAAGTTTATTACATAAGCCATAAGCTTTAAATTTGTTAGTTAAGCATCCATTTTGACAATCGTAAGTTGGTCTGTGATTCAATTCAATTCAATTCAGTTTTATTTGTATAGCGCTTTTAACAATTGACATTGTCTCAAAACAGCTTTACACAATCAAAAGAATTATTTAAGTTTGTATGGAATGTGAATGTGTATGAATCAAAAATGTTCAGATAGTCCCTGGTGAGCAAGCCCGAGGGCGACAGTGGCAAGGATGGTATCCTTCCAGGCTCATCTCCCTGAGATGGTAATAGGAAGAAACCTTGAGAGGAACCAGACTCAACAGGGAACCCATCCTCATCTGGGTGAAACAGATAGCAGGAAATTATCTGCATTTATACAGTGTTAAGTGTTAGGTTCAGCTATAATAGTTGATGTTAATTGATGTTAAAATGGAGTCCAGTAGTTATTGGAGACTCAGATAGACTTGTAGAAAGTTCCAGTCCTGAACTATCGAATTGTCAAGTCCTTAGAGAAACACCAGTCGAGGCCAGAACCATCTTCTAAGTAGAGAGAATCATCCCCAGACACCAGACGCATCCCAAAGAGACACACGGGGCATCCATGCGACGAGACCTCCAACCAGAAACGGGGCACCAGGATGGATCAGACAGGTCCGGAGGGCAGAGGGAGTCTGGATCACTGCCAGCTCAGGAATGACATGTGTAGCTCGACAGAGAGAGAGAGAGAGAAAGAGTGAAAGGGGTGACAGGGGGAGAGAGGAAAGAGAAAGAGGGGGAGAAAGGAAGAAGAGGAGAGATGGCAATTAGGTATGGTCACAGTCACAATGTATAATATGAATGTATATTTACTGTAGAGTGCAAGCAGGGACTCCGGCAGGACTAACTATGACAGCATAACTAAAAGGGAGAGCCAGAAGGAAACACAAACATGAGGGCTCCCTGAGATGTAAAGCAAACAATCACCTCACAGTCAACAAACCTGAGTGATCAAATGAGAGTGAGGATCTAAACAGACCAGTTCACCATAATACTCTACGTCCATGAGTCCCCCAGATCTGCTCCTTTACCTATGGCAAATCTATTTATAAAAATGCTTGGCTAAATAAATAGGTTTTTAGCCTAGACTTAAACACTGAGACTGTGTCTGAGTCCCAAACACTATTTGGAAGACTATTCCATAATTTTGGGGCTTTGTGAGAAAAAGCTCTGCCCCCAGCTGTAGTTTTCATAATACGCGGTACTGACAAGCAGCCTGCATCCTTTGACGTAGGCGTGGCGGATCGTAAGACACTAGCAGTTCACTCAGATACTGCGGCGCGAGACCATTTAATGCTTTATATGTCAAGAGTAGTATTTTAAAATCAATGCGAAATTTTACAGGGAGCCAATGTAGTGAAGATAGGATAGGGGTGATGTGCTCATATCTTCTGGTTCTAGTGAGGACTCTCGCTGCTGCATTCTGGACTAGCTGAAGCTTGTTTATGCACCTAACAGAACAACCAGACAGTAAGGCATTACAATAGTCCAACCTAGAAGTGATAAAAGCACGAACTAGTTTTTCTGCATCGTTTAGCGACAATATATTTCTTATCTTTGCAATATTTCTGAGGTGAAAGAATGCTATCCTGGTGATATTATCTACATGAGCTTCAAATGAAAGGCTGGAATCTATAATCACGCCGAGGTCATTTACTGTTGCACTTGATGGAACAGAAAGGCCATCTAAAGTTACGGTGTGATCTAAGATTTTACTTCTAGCTGTATGCGGTCCTATGACTAGAACTTCTGTCTTATCCGGATTAAGAAGAAGGAAGTTAATTAGCATCCAATTTCTTATGTCCTGCACACATTGCTCAACTTTAGTAAGCTGGTTTTTCTCATCAGGTTTTGTTGAGACGTATAGCTGTGTGTCGTCAGCATAACAATGAACACTAATTCCATGCTTACGGATTATGTTGCCCAGAGGAAGCATGTAAAGGGAGAAAAGCAGTGGGCCTAAAACTAAACCCTGCGGAACGCCAAACTCCACTAGAGAACATGCAGAATAATCACCATTTAAGTCTACATACTGATAACGATCGGTCAAATAGGATCTGATACCCTAAATTCCTACTACTTTTTCTAATCTGTGAAGAAGAATAGCATGATCAATGGTGTCAAAAGCTGCACTGAGGTCGAGTAATACAAGCATAGTTACACAACCCTGATCAGAGGCCAATAGGAGGTCGTTTACTACTTTAACGAGTGCTGTTTCTGTGCTGTGATGAGGCCTAAATCCTGACTGATACAGTTCATGTATGCCATTTCTATGTAGATATGAGCATAGCTGCTCCGCTACTATCTTTTCCAGAATCTTAGAGATAAAGGGGAGGTTTGATATTGGCCTGTAATTGGACAGCTGACAGGGGTCGAGGTCAGGTTTCTTAATTATTGGTTTGATAACTGCTAATTTTAAAGATTTTGGAACATAACCAATGCTGAGTGAGGAATTCGTTATTCTCAACAGCGGTTCTGTTATTACTGGTACTATCTGTTTAAGAAAATGTGTCGGTATAGGATCTAATATACAGGTTGATGAATTTGCAGAAGAGATGAGTGAAATTAGTTCATTCTCTTCAAGGGGAGTAAAGTATTCTAGGTTTGAATCTGACATGGCTAGGTTAACATCTGTATCAATTACATTGTTCGGTTTCAAAGGCTCAATTTTATGCCTGATATTTACAATTTTATTATTAAAAAAGTTCATGAAGCCCTCACTATTGCATGATGTTGTTGTTGTGATGTCATTTCACTATGACATGTATTTGTATGACTATCGCATGATAGAAAGTTTCAGTTAAGATGCGGAAAGCTACGGAAACACAAGCTTTTGACTGTAAGCTAATCGTAATTCAAGAAATTTATAAGATACAGCAAGTGGTGTTGTAACCACGGTGGATTTACTCAAGACGACTGTATGAAGTGTTGACTCTTTGATGCTGACAAAATAAACTACAAGAGACAAAGAGATCATCGGACTCCTGTTGTGTGAGTGAAACTTCAAGTTAAAGATACGCGTCAAAACTAGTGGAATAATATGTCCACATCCACAGTAATGCTTGTGCTAGATAAAGGCTAGGGTTTTTTATCGTGTTTTATTATGCAAATCACAATTTTTTTGTCAAAATTTTTTATAAGAATATTGATGTTTTATTAATTTTAATGAGCTAATTTAGCCTGAGCTATATTTAAATGGATAACCAAAATGGAAAACACTATGTACAATTGTGACTTTGGTTATAAAGACCTGTTTAATACCCGGGCACCTGTTTAAAGGATGTTTACTTTGGGTTAGGGCATGAAGGCACTCAAATTTATAAGCATGAGCTCATTTGTTTATACAAAACTGTCACGGCATGCGCCAGTAATAGGCATACGCCTAAGTCTTTTGTCACTCCTTGCTCACTCTGTAGGCTCACTAGATAGGTGGCTCGCAGGTATGTGAAGGGGTGGGGCTGCAGAAAGGGCATGGCTGGCAAATAAACATCTTTAATGATGGGGGAATTTAGCTATATGGCTATAGAGCAGAGTCACACGGCAGATGCTTAAATGCATGGGACAGCCATAGAACCAAAAGCCACTATTTGATATCCACGTTGAGGACAGCCATGAAAAGACTTCACCAGCTCCCTCAACCGTTTGAGGGAGCATGGAGGAGCCTCTGCCCACGCAGGCCCACTCTGCCTGCCGCCATCGCTCGCCAGCTTCATGCCTGCATGCCGGCTGGGCACTGCCTCCGGACCCGCACGTGCACATTCACTAGTTTCATCCTCTTTTCCCATTCTCTCTCATTAAACCCCTTCCTTTTCCCTCTTTTCCAAATAAATTTACTCCTTGTAGATTGTAGACCACTCATTGTGTCCTTGCCTGTGGTTCCACCTGTGTGTTAAACCTATTACAAAGAGAGGTAAAGAAATGGCTATTCACTCTATATTACAGTTGAAAAAACACAGACCAAGATGTCAGTGAGTACAAGAAATGAGCTTAAGGTGCATATGTATGCGTGAATGCTGCCATATGGCTTTGTTATAAAGGTCTTCATATACAGTATGTACACAACAGGAGACAATTTCCAGGTCTTAATTACCACCCCTGGCAGTTAGGAAGTATGATATCGATCACTGAAATATTGTGGTCAGCAGTATTTAAGAACCAGCATTGAGAATATCTGTTCCAGTACATTTTGACATACTGTATGTGACACTAACAATAATAATAATTCTGTCTTTTACAGGCTGGCTGAAATGGAAAACAGAAATGGGTCATATATGAATGAGAATATTTCTCCTAATGAGAGCATGTGAGCTGACATCTTTATTTGTTTTAATACCAATAAATTAAATGTATAGATGTTTTAATAAATGGTACTTTCACATACATTATATGGCAAATCAGAGAAGCTTATGAATATATAAATATGTGCTTATAAGTTTCTTATATTCTTATTTAAGCCATATTCACTGTTTATCATCTTTGCTCTGATATTAAAAGTTAAGAGTACAGCCAGAAATTAATGGAAACCTTTAATGTGTCTTTGAAACAACAAAAAAAATTCTAGAGGAAAACTAAACATTAGGAATTTATGTTAAAATAATAAAAGTAATAATAATCAAAAGGCTAGGTAAATAAATATGCACACATGTCCCAACTAACCTATTTTCAGACACTCTAGAAATAGAGCAATAAGTCCTTTTGAATACATCTTGATCAGCATTTCACACTTGCTCTTGATCCCTGGTAGTTCCATCTCCTTCATATCACTAGGAGGTCTTTTCAGTATTGCCATGTCATTCAAATTTTTTTACCGGACAGACGGCGGGGCGCAGGCCTTTTTTTTTTTACTTTGATCTTTTTTTCTGAAAATATTTTGTTCAGTAACATGGAGGTTTATTTCTTTGCTTTGTAGTTTCCAGTCAACCTCAACTATGTGACACTGCTCAGCAGGGTTTGAGCCAGAATTTGAGCCTGACTATCACAACTATCCCTGCTTATTACACATCCTCTCTATCCTACTCCCCTTTTTATTCCTAAAGCAGCCTCTTACACGGTGGTGTAGTGTTTAGCCCAGTCGCCTTGTGCCTCCAGGGTCTGGGTTCGATTCCCGGCCAGGCTCGATTCCTGTCTCTGTGTGCATGGACTTTGCATGTTCTCCCCGTGCTTGGTGGGTTTCCTCCGGGTACTCCGGTTTTCCTTCCACAGTCCAAAGATATGCAGGTTAGGGTAATTGGCATTCCCAAATTGTCCGTAGTTTGTGAATGAGAGTGTGAGTGTGTGTATATTTGTGTGCCCTGCAATGGATTGGC
Source organism: Channallabes apus (assembly GCA_030522415.1). Taxonomy (NCBI): domain Eukaryota; kingdom Metazoa; phylum Chordata; class Actinopteri; order Siluriformes; family Clariidae; genus Channallabes; species Channallabes apus. The sequence continues at coordinate 23,125,277 of CM060124.1, read as the reverse complement.
ACCCTGTCCAGGTTGTACCCTGCCTCATGCCCCAAGTCTCCTGGGATAGGCTCCAGGTCCCAGCGACCCTGAATACAGGATAATGTGGTATAGAAGATGAGTGAGAGTGAGCAGCCTCTCACACTTCTTTCACACCATCCTTGTTTAACCATGTTTTTATAGCCCTTGATGTGTCATGCTGGAATAATTTTAAGCTTGGTGATTGATTGATATTTTTCCTCCAAATCTCTTATGTTTTTGTCACTAACGGCTGTTGTTATCCTTGGTTCACCTGTTTGGATGCCAGTTAGTAATGTCTTATCTGGACTTTCCAGGTTGTTGTCTTTGTCTATGCCCAATGCAATGGCTTTGATCTTCCCTCTTTTTATGATCAAAATAGTTTGCTTTTCTTCTGTGGACAGCTCTCTGGTCTCTATGTTGTAAGTTGTTTCAAACATCCAGATGTTAATCCCAGGAAATTGAAGGAAATTTGTGCTCTATTTTATTCAGTTGATTTTGTAGGTTAAACAGTTAATGTAAAATTTTTGTTAAAACTCCTTGAATTAAACCTAAAATCTACACTCCAATCACATCTTGATTGCTTTAATTCGCATTTATTGTGTAAAGAGACAAAAACTGTACTTTTTATCTTGAATGTGTGTACCTTTTTATGGTTATTGTAGGGATGACGAGCACCTACTGATCCAGCATTACTGCCAGAGTCTTAATCAGGGGTCCCCCTTAAACCATCCACAAAGTCCAGCACAGATCCTAATTTCAATGGAGACTGATGAGAAGGGGGAACTTGAGCGAGTTCTCAGCGATCTAGAGCAGGAGAATAGGTTAGATGATTTTAAAATCCATATTTAAATAACAAACTTCTTCCACTGTTGCAGGCAAATAATTTTCCTTGTCAATCTTTTAGGAGACTTCAGGCAGAATATGATCGACTTAAAAAGGCCCATGACCACAAGGGCTTTTCACCTCTTCCTTCGCCTCCACCATTACTACCTGTTTCACCGCAGAATCGTGATGCTGAGCTCATTGCTGAGGCAAAACTACTAAGACAACACAAGGGTCGCTTAGAGGCAAGAATGCAAATTCTGGAAGACCATAACAAGCAGCTTGAATCTCAGCTCAAGAGGCTTAGACAGCTACTAGAGCAGGTGGGTAGGATGTGACCTCAAAAATGACTTCAATACAGTAAGTTGAAATAAATTTCGTATCTATATACAACTGGAATTTATACTGTATATGAAATACACCACATGGAAAAAGGTATGTTAACACTTATCCATCACTTATGCTCATCCTAAACGGTTGCTACAAAGTACACATTTGTCCAAAATGTCTATGCTATACCGTAAAAAAATCCTTTTGCTTGAGCTAAATGGCCCATGTCACCTTTGTTTCATCATAAAGACAAAAAGATTCAATTACCTTTATCTTTGATTAGAGAACAGTGTAGTAGGCAGGTCATGTGTGAAAAAGATTCCTCATGCTCCCAGAACCACTCTTTTACAATCCGAGTCCTGGAATATGCCTGTACAATTAGTCAAGATAAACTCCAAATATAACCTGATAACCTGGTCATTCAGTGCATTTTATTGCCACATAACGTTGCTGAGCTAGACCTGACCAACTGAAGCAACATCAGATTATAACACTGTTTCCAGAGGCTTGTACAGTGGACGCTATGCACGATGGGCTCAATCTGGACCTCTTAAACCACAATACCTTTTTCCATTGCTCCAAAGACCAATCTTTATGATCCCTAGGAGAGCCTTTTTTTCTGTTTAGCATCATTTTCAAGTGGTTTTCTTATGGCTTCACAGCTGTTTAGTCCCAATCCTGTGAATTCTAATCTGTTTCTAACATTGTGTGTATTGTTATGCTCTTACTATGGTTTTCATTGTAGATTTTTCTACATTTCTTCCACAAAGTTGATGATTCAGCACTTAAAATACTTTTTGATATGTGTTTGTAATGGGTTCAACCCTTTGTGCACGGGCGGCACCGTAAAGCATGGACACTAGGCGAGGTCTTATGGAAAAGGGTAATTTATTTAGGATAAATGGAGTAGGGAAAGGGTTAAAAGGAGGGGGGAAGGAATAAAGGGAAGGAACGAGTGAAGGTATGCACATGCAGGTCCGTGGGCAGTGCCCCACTGGCATGTGGGCACAGGCTTGTGAGCGGTGATGGTGGGAAGAGTGGCAGCATGGGCAGCAGCTCCTGCAAGATTCATTCATGGTGGCTCTGCTTTCGTGGGGTGACCAAACCGGCCCCTCCCAGCTCTTGGGCGCGGTCTCGGTCGGGAATCCTTCTCTGACGTCCGGCGGCTAGGCAGCTTTCCCCGGGTGGGAACGGGGGCCGCGTTGTGTAACCTCCTACACTATAAACATTTTTTTTTAAATTATTATTCTGTTTTAAAACAGGCCGCCTTAACGTAAAAAAGTTTAGTAATAAGTTGCACAGCTTTTTTAAGTTTACTAAATTTCGAAATTTTATCGAAATTTGCTGGCCAAACTAAATATTTCACACTGTTTAGTTGACACATTGTGTAACCCAGTTCAAAATCTTAAATATTTGAATTAAAAGTTGAGTAAACTTAAGTCAGCTTAAGTAGTATTGTTAGTGGGCTCAATTAATTATATTTTTCTAGCCCAACTTAGCCCAACTTCTACTCAAAAAGATAAGTTGTCTCCCATTGATGTAGTTTATTAAAGTGATCGACAGTTAGAACCCACAAACATTACTTTATTCTTCCAAAACTAGTCAGTTAAAGCAATGATCTGTATAAAACAGGAGAATACACATTCTATTTTGGTCAATAAAATACCTGGAGACCACCAAATGTTCATCAGTATCTTACTGATTCTTTTACTTTATAACATCTACAGATGTGGCCATTAAGAATGCTCATGCTTTCCTGTGAGATGCCGCAATTTGGCGCGCGGCGTGCCGCAACTTGCCGTAAGCAACATTTGGGAATTTAAATAAATGTGTTGTTTCGCATAGAAGGACTTTATCTAAAAGCCAGACCAAGTACAGTGAAGAATTGTGTACAATTAGTTAGCCTAAAACAATGTTGTTTCCAATGCTGAAGCAAACATGAATTTTATTTTGTTTTACAACAGATATTTCATAATGAACGTGTGTATATGTGCTTCATATTATTTTCATAATGATGAAATGAGATGCCCAAATTCGTGCTTTAAAAGTTTCTTATATAGTTTTTGTACTGTCTTAACAGGGACAAAACAATGAAAGACATGGCAATTCCTCGGTTAAAATGGTCTGGAAATTAATTTTCAAGACCAAATTTTATTTAATTAATTTAAATTAATTAATAGTGTTAATGATGCGAATGTCCTGATTCGTGAATATGCCAACATACCTTATTTAAAAAGTCAAATTGTGTTGCCATCATGAATGAACAATTTAAAAAGATATATATAATTTGATCATATTAAGTAAATTTTCACAAAGTGCTTCGGGCTTTTTAGATTAATAATAAGCAAGTTTTTAGCTGTTTGTGTCCAGCCTTGAATAATTATTTCATCCATTATTTGACCAGGGCTGGAAATTATAGCTGGAATGTGATTGTGAATTTATGACTGAAATTATTCAGTCATCCTGTATGTGACATCACAAATTGCATTTTATATGAATAAGTGTATGTTGTTAAAGTATTTGTGGATATGTATGTAACAACGCGGCTCGCGTGAGGGGCAGAGCCGGGCATAAACTGTTCAGTACGGGCCGGGTCGTGATACCGTGACACTCCGTATGATCATTCGGTTGCACCAGTAAAAGGTGTCAGGTCCAAAGACAAAGCGCGCTGATGAAGACACATGCAAGGGCCAAGACTCTGTCTGTCTAAGACACCGGCCAGAAAGTGAGGGAGAGCGACACGCATCAGTTTAAAGTGCGCTCTCAGGTTAAAGTGCACAAAGCACAAACTCTACTCTCTCTCTTCCTACTATAAATCCTCGGTAAGGGCATAAGCCCCAATAACATCTTTAGTTTTTTAGCTTTTTGTTTTAGTTTCCAGAATTTCGTCCATTCTCGGTTAGACGGCGGAGCTCTGTTTATTTTGTGTTTTCAGTTTTCTTTTCGTTTCCTTTTAAGTTCTTAATTAATAATCCCACGCTATCTCCAAACGGAAATGTCTTCCCGTGTCTGTCATAAGCTCTCACAACAACTCCTATTTCACTGACCCCCTCTAAAGCCCTGCGTCAGGCATCTTATAATCAGTAAAACATCTCGTGGTGCGGATCTCCACACCGCACCCCCTAACAATATAATTAGTTAAGAAAACTGTAAATTAAGGATGTCTTGAAACATAATGCAGTAACTCTTTATTCATTTGAACACGGTAAAGGTATTAATGTTTCGTACATTCATTTATTCGTCCTTTCTGTTTGTGTTAGGTTTCACTGTTTCCCATACAACATTTGGACAACAATGTTCCAGAAGCGATATTAAATAAGGAGAATACACAATTTTGTTTCAATACAGTTTTATTAAATATAGAATATTTTTATGTTTTGCTGGCGAAATACATTTTAGAGACGTCTGCTCGGTCTTGTTAAATCGTTTTAAACCCCCCATTTCTGCAAATTCCCCCATCAGCGAAACCGGTTTGATAACTTCACACCTATCATGAATGAAAAGTGAGAAGAGGAGTTACAGTTACTGGGGGGTCTGGGTGTCACCTCGGAGCACGCTGTCGCTTTGTATTCAGAAAATAGATTTAAACAGAATTATGTTTGCTTCAGCATTGGAAACAATATGGCTAACTTTATTGAAGTTTATTCACTTTTGTATTTATTGTATTCGTCTTTTTGCACACACGCGGGCATCTTTAAATTTGAACAGAAAATAATAGTGGGCTGGTAGGAACGTTATTTTTCATAAAACTTAAACATCTGAATCAAGTTAAATATTCACAATACATTAATAATTGCGTTGTTTTACATTTGAGCACTCATTGAGCTTTTTCATTTTATATATTACCATATATATTTGTGTCTAATACTGTTTTATTTATATTTTACAACATTACATGCAGTTTGTAATTTACTTGCGATTGTACTTTAAAAATGTAACCTACGTAATCTACAGTATAAGCATATTTAACTACTCCAGCAGTGAATGAGAAATTTGGTCAGTCTGTCTTTTAGATAAAGTTCTTATTTGATATAATTTTATTATTTAATGAATTATCTTATTATAAATATGATTCTTATTCTCTATATTCTTGTCGAGTAAAGTCCTTCAGGGGAAGCACTGTGTCAGAAGATTCTGCGGAATCTCTTCTCACCTTTCATTCACGATAGGTGTGAATTTATCAAACTGTGTCCGCTGTTGGCAAATACTGTAGGGTGGTTTTAGATGAATTAACAAGATAGAGCGGATGTCTATGCCTAAAATAGATAGGTTTGAATAGATAGATTAATGCTAGCAATTGAACCAGACTCAATAGTTGGATTCTATACCTTTTTTTATTTACTGTATGGACATTCGTATTATGCTTTCTCCATGTTATTGAGAGATATCTCTATATATTCTCTAATTATGACTTGAATAAATCGGCTTACATCGGAGCGCGCTGGCGTGTTGGAAAAGCTAGCGTTAATCTATTGAGTAGCCTATATAAGTGCGAGTCGCGGGTTTATACACACCGATAAATGAATTTTAGATGGATTTTAAAGCATATTTTTAGGCCTAAATATTAATTTTAATTAATGGCCAGGTGTATTACGAAGTTGTTCTCTGGATGGTGTATTTGCACAGAGAGATTGTGTGTGTGTCATCGCACGCGTCTCATACTGTACTGTGGGTGTGTATGCACAGAGAGTTTGTGTGTGTGTTATCTTCTCCTTCAAGCATGCTTCCAACCAACCAACCAACTCTGGCCTCCAAACTCAGAAGCTACGTGTCATAGCCGATAACTGCTCCTTTGATCCGCTGGTCAGCGGAGCGTCGACTGTTGATCAGTGTAAAGTAGCCTGTAAAAGCCAAGCTCTTCCCTAAAAATAGTGTAAATGTAAAATGTTAAGAATTTAATTAAACACAAATGTATAAATTAGATTTTCTTTATGCATAATATTTTCATTATATATAAACTGATGCTAGGGTACTTTTACTATGCTGAAGTACCATTTAAAGCTATTTATTCATTTCTCTTTTATTTGCTTACTTACTTACTAACTAGAGAATGCTTTAGTAAAGAGCTCTAAAACAACGTCAATATGAATGACAATTCTTAATTCAATTCTGTCTGGGGTACGTTGTCTCTAAGTGCCTGATTGGTGTAGCGGTTAGAGTGCTTGGTCAGAGATACACAAAGCGCCGGTTCGAATCATGGGTGATGCTGTTTTAAAAATTGTTTTATTATAGCAAAATTAAAATTAAACAAAATAATTTTTTTAAGTGCGGCTTAGTCTTATAAAGGCTATGTAGACTTATATAGTTTTATTATATATTTTTGCACATTAATCTGAAGTCCTCATCTGTTACATTTTTGAGGACAATATTTTTTTTCAGCCTGTCACGGCGTGCGCCCAAATCAATATTGCTCCTCGCTCACTAGTTAGGCATCCTCGCGCGCACAACAACATGGAAGTGCAGCATTTCTAAACCAATAAGATCAAATAACACCAAGTTGAAAACAGATAAAATACACGTGCAATTATTATAACAGGCTTACTTCGTCACTTATCAGCTTTCTTTCAAAGTAGTCGAGTGGCTTATTAACGTGACTGGTGGTGTTGTCTCTAAGTGTCTGAGTGGTGCAGCGGGTAAGTCTGCGCCCTTTCACGCGGGGGACCCGGGTTTGATCCCTGCGTGATACTGTTTTAAATTTTTTTATTTTAATTATAGCAAAATAAAAATAAAACAAAATAAAATGTTTTATTTTGATTTTGCTTCAGCATACTATAGGAAAAAAGTCTAAAGCAAACTCGCATGCAACCAGTGGGTATTCTTTAAATTTAGGGGAGTGACGACTCGGTCTGCTGCTGCTGTGTGTGTGTGTGTGTGTGTGTGTGTCATTATACTGATGAAAAGTGGTGGATTATTCAGTGAAACGAGGCTCAGCTGAAAGATGTTAGGCACATCAGTCACTTAACCCCAAATAAAAGGTATTTCTGAGTGTTCTTATATAGTTGTAAAATAACAAATGTACAAACGGTACACACTGAATATTAAATCTATACCAGGCACGATGTTTTTTTTAATAAAAATACCAAGGAATATTGTTAACATTTTACAGATTATAAACAATGCAATTTACGCTATCATAAGGAAAATCTCAATTTCTTCCTTTCCAAGGATTAAAAAAGGTAACAATGTCAACTTTAGAACTTTCTAGAATCCAGAAGATTAAAATTACACAAATTTAAATCACTGAAAGCAGGGGCAGGCTGGCCATCTGGAGTACCGCGAGTTTTCCCGGTGGGCCGCTGGCCAGTGTAGTCCGGCCCAGTCATTACACAAATATATAAAAAATGACGGAAACCATAATATTGCATCTCTTTCCTAATCATATGGAGGAGTGCGCGGGCGCCGCCGACAAAGAGCGTGTTGTTGCAGGAGAGAGAGAGAGGTTGATTTACGACAGCTGTTTACGGGAGTGTAGTCCAGTGCGGGAGATGCATTGTGGGTAATGAGGTCCGGTGTGTGTGAAGTTGAATGTGAGATGAGTATCTGGGATATAGAGTTTGAGTTTTGTATTCTTTTGATTTAATAGCAGGATCTACCCGAAAGTTTGTACTATAACCTGACAATGCAGCAAAATAAAGAACGGACATCGAGCAGTTTGTCCATCTCATCAGTACATGAATTAACGGGCTGTTACGCTTCCTCGAGCAACATTAAAAACAAAGCAGAGAAGCTAACTGTGTTTGTTACTGCGCATGCGGATGTTTCGCTCCCTCTATATTAACTAGACACTTTTACTTTTAATTTACGGAGGGAGAGATATTGATCCTTTCTCGATGCAGCGAAGTTGTTTGAGCAAATTAATAATTTCAATGAATGAAATGGAGGAAGAAGAAAAGGTGGAGCTGAAAAGTACACGAAAATAAGAAAAAGCTTTAAGGTAAATGCAGTGAAATGCTTCAAATGAACAGATTCTGCCTTTTAAAAGGAGGAAGAAGAATACACTGGCTCATTAAAGTGGAGATTAATTTTTTTTAAACCACATACTAGTATAGAAATATAACAAACAAAAATGTAAATAAAAAGTATCACTGAACATATATTGGATCATATTTGTAAAAAATAAAATAAAAAAAAAGAAAGGAAAGAACAATAAGTTCATTATTCAAAGTTATTCAGATCAGTGTAAAGTTAGTGTGATTTTAAAAGTGCTTTAACTCCACCTGGCACAGTTTCATCCTAGTGGAACAATCTGACTACATGTGCAGTGCCATGGAAAAGTATTTGCCCCTTCCTGATTTTTTTTCTTTGCATATTTGTCACACTTGTATGGGTGGAATTTGACCTAAACACTTTATGAGGAAAAGACAAATTTGCCTTTTTGTTTGTGAGATATCATGAACATTTGGCAGGGGGTATCATCGTGATGCAGTGTAAGATCTACCACTCATCAGTGTAAACTGTAAGTGCAGCAGGTCAGTGATGATGAACCAGTGCCTGCTGATGATGACCAACACGTCTCCCCTGATCTACCAGAGCCAAGTGAAAAGAATCACAATCAAACTGAACAGGTAAGCTGGAATAAAATCAGTAGCAGCATTAACTCCTGCTAGTACTGTAATTATTATGGTAGACAATATTAATTAAAAAGTAATGCTGCAACTGATTTTATTTCAGCTTACCTGTTCAGTTTTATTGCCATTCTTTTTAAAATATTGTCTTTATAGATTTATATGTAGTTTGTCTTGATGTTCTTTCCTTTGTTTCTTTGTTTTACTAATATGACCCAATATATGTTCAGTGATACTTCAAATAATGTGTTTAAATAGCATTGATTTCCATATTGTGTTATTTTTTTATACTAGTAACTGGTGTTAAAATATATCTCTACATTAATGAGCCAGTGTATTATGATGTGGGCTGCTGTAGGCCAGAAAGTCCAGGGCCACTTTTTGGTCCCAGTCCGCCCCTGACTGAAAGTCTGAGGCATAAGAGCCTCAGATTGGGGAAGTGGGGAGAGGTCCTGAATGTATAGGTGAGAACAGCTGGGGAGAACACCTGGGGAGGGTGAATAATTTGCATTTGAATGTTGTCTGGCATTGTAAAGCACACACAGGACACAGCAGTGGTTCTCAAACATTTTCTGTCATTCCCCACTTAAGGGAGTGGGAGAATTTTCAAGCCCCACTTGTCAAAAAATTAGAACGAAATCGGCCAAGTTTACTATTTATTGAAATATAAATTTCTAAACCAATAAGATCAAATAACACCAAGTTGAAAACAGATAAAATACATGTGCAATTATTATAACAGGCTTACTTCGTCACTTATCTAGAGCTTGCTTTCAAAGTCGAGTGGCTTATTAACGTGACTGGGGTGTGTTGTCTCTAAGTGCCCGATTGGTGTAGCGGTTAGAATGCTCAGTCAGAGATACACAAAGCGCCGGTTCGATCCCCGAGTGATGCTGTTTTAAAAATTTGTATTTTAATTATAGCAAAATAAAACAAAATAAAATGTTTTATTTTGATTTTGCTTCAGCATACTATAGGAAAAACAGCAAACTCACACGCAACCAGTTTGTATTCTTTAAATTTAGGGGAGCGACGACTCGGTCTGCTGCTGCTGCTGTGTGTGTCATTATACTGATGAAAAGTGGTGGATTATTCAGTGAAACGAGGCTCAGCTGAAAGATGTTAGGCACATCAGTTACTTAACCCCAAATAAAAGGTATTTCTGAGTGTTCTTATATAGTTGTAAAATAACAGAACACTGAATATTAAACCTATACCAGGCACAATGTTTTTTTTTTTGTTTGTTTGCTGTTTTTTCTATAGTATGCTGAGCAAAATAAAAAAAAGCATTGGTTAGTTTTCGTTTAGAAAGACTGTTTGTATCTGATTATTTGTATTATTAAAGAACAACAGCACAAACAACAACACAAGGGCTTGTAAGAAACATTTTTATTATTTTGACAAGAGTTAAATTTGTAACAGTAGAAGGCATCCCAATTTAAATATATAAATAACCAAAAAGCAAATTGAGTAAACTATCAGAATAAAAAAAAATAGAACGAATCATTATTAAAGAAAATTATAATGACCATAACAGCCTACTGCATTTCATTATTTATAATAACGCAAAAACACGAGTGCTGATGATTTACAAATACAATATTTGTTAATTTTATATAAAGCCAGTATCGTTTACCTGTACCTTTTTATTTTTCTACGTAGTCTAATAACGTTTTCCAGAGCGCGGAGAAGTTTTGTTGTACTAAATAATATTTATGAAGCATCAGGGCCTCCTATTAATTTTAAGTTGTTGTTTTAGTGTTACTCTGTGTGTTTTACACAGACAGACACCTTTCAAATGCAGATACTTCACGCCTCCCCATGCCTTCTCACCTCTACATTCAGATAAACTACAAATAACTATACATAAATAGCACCCCTCCCCATTCCTCTTCTTACTACTTACTGTTCTTTACAGATTTTCCTTATCATAACATGCGTTAGATAGTTTTTTTTTTTTATCACTCTATACACAATACTTTGCTATTTTTATAGATGTTGAGCATTGTGAGCAAGCCCGAGATTTTATTAACGTTAATTATCACCAGCCGGCATGAATAGGATTTGACTATCGTTACTCGCTCACTCCGTAGGCTCCCTGAATAGGCGGGAAAGGGATGGAGCCGCGTATTCGTGCCGGCTGGCGATACTTAATGTTAATATGATCTCGGGCTTGCTCCACATTATAAAAGCAAGGCACTACTAGCAAACCCACCTGAAGGGGAATATGCCTAACTAGTGAGCGAGGAGCAATATTGATTTGGGCGCACGCCGTGACTAAACTAAAAAAAAAACTAAACAGATCTAACAGATGAGGACTCAGATTAATGTGCAAAAAATATATAATAAAACTATATACAGTGGGGTGAAAAACTATTTGCCCCCTTCCTGATTTCTTATTCTCTTGCATGTTTGTCACACTTAAATGTTTCTGCTCATCAAAAACCGTTAACTATTAGTCAAAGATAACATAATTGAACACAAAATGCAGTTTTTAAATGAAGGTTTACGTTATTAAGGGAGAAAAAAAACTCCAAATCTACATGGCCCTGTGTGAAAAAGTGATTGCCCCCCTTGTTAAAAAATAACTTAACTGTGGTTTATCACACCTGAGTTCAATTTCTGTAGTCACCCCCAGGCCTGATTACTGCCACACCTGTTTCAATCAAGAAATCACTTAAATAGGAGCTACCTGACACAGAGAAGTAGACCAAAAGCACCTCAAAAGCTAGACATCATGCCAAGATCCAAAGAAATTCAGGAACAAATGAGAACAAAAGTAATTGAGATCTATCAGTCTGGTAAAGGTTATAAAGCCATTTCTAAAGCTTTGGGACTCCAGCGAACCACAGTGAGAGCCATTATCCACAAATGGCAAAAACATGGAACAGTGGTGAACCTTCCCAGGAGTGGCCGGCCGACCAAAATTACCCCAAGAGCGCAGAGACAACTCATCCGAGAGGCCACAAAAGACCCCAGGACAACATCTAAAGAACTGCAGGCCTCACTTGCTTCAATTAAGGTGAGTGTTCACGACTCCACCATAAGAAAGAGACTGGGCAAAAACGGCCTGCATGGCAGATTTCCAAGGCGCAAACCACTTTTAAGCAAAAAGAACATTAAGGCTTGTCTCAATTTTGCTAAAAAAAACATCTCAATGATTGCCAAGACTTTTGGGAAAATACCTTGGAGACCGACGAGACAAAAGTTGAACTTTTTGGAAGGTGCGTGTCCCGTTACATCTGGCGTAAAAGTAACACAGCATTTCAGAAAAAGAACATCATACCAACAGTAAAATATGGTGGTGGTAGTGTGATGGTCTGGGGTTGTTTTGCTGCTTCAGGACCTGGAAGGCTTGCTGTGATAGATGGAACCATGAATTCTTCTGTCTACCAAAAAATCCTGAAGGAGAATGTCCGGCCATCTGTTTGTCAACTCAAGCTGAAGCGATCTTGGGTGCTGCAGCAGGACAATGACCCAAATCACACCAGCAAATCCACCTCTGAATGGCTGAAGAAAAACAAAATGAAGACTTTGGAGCGGCCTAGTCAAAGTCCTGACCTGAATCCTATTGAGATGTTGTGGCATGACCTTAAAAAGGCGGTTCATGCTAGAAAACCCTCAAATAAAGCTGAATTACAATAATTCTGCAAAGATGAGTGGGTCAAAATTCCTCCAGAGCGCTGTAAAAGACTCGTTGCAAGTTATCGCAAACGCTTGATTGCAGTTATTGCTGCTAAGGGTGGCCCAACCAGTTATTAGGTTCAGGGGGCAATTACTTTTTCACACAGGGCCATGTAGGTTTGGATTTTTTTTCTCCCTAAATAATAAAACCCCTCATTTAAAAACTGCATTTTGTGTTTACTTGTGTTATCTTTGACTAATAGTTAAATATGTTTGATGATCAGAAACATTTTGTGTGACAAACATGCAAAAGAATAAGAAATCAGGAGGGGGGCAAATAGTTTTTCACACCACTGTAAGTCTACATAGCCTTTATAAGACTCTACCTTAAGCGCACTTAAAACATTTTATTTAGTTTTATCTTAATTTTGCTATAATTAAAATAAAATTATTTTAAAACATCATCACTCGGGATTCGAACCGGCGCTTTGTGTATCTCTGGCCGAGCACTCTAACCGCTACACCAATTGGGCACTTAGAGACAACGCACCCCAGTCACGTTAATAAGCCACTCGACTTCTTTGAAAGCAAGCTCTAGATAAGCGACGAAGTAAGCCTGTTATAATAATAACTTGGTGTTATTTGATCTTATTGGTTTAGAAATTTATATTCCAATAAAACCCTACACACTTCTTTTCTAATTACACGTGATAAAATCTAAAGGCTCACTGTGTTAATATTTATTGTGCTTAAATTTGATCATCCTAATAAGATTTGATTTAATTTGAATTCTACATTTGTACTGTAATTTTAGTACTGTGATTATGAATTCGGTCAACTACAGTGTTTCACTTGATGTTATCGGCTACTACGTGTAGTTCTAATGGAGCGCGTCTCATTAATCCCGCAGAGAATGAACTAAGGCATGAGGCGTCAGTCTGTAGTTATATAGCGCCACTCAGTGGTAAAAGCCAGCAAATGCACAAAGCCAAATGCTGTCACCGAGCGCGGCGACGGTAAAAACGAATCTCCGATTAGGTGACCACTGTAGCTCCAAAAGGCCAGGCTCTGACCCCAAGCCTCCACAGCAGAGCTCCGGGTAAAGAGAACAAGTGGAATCTTGTAAAGACAAAGATGATAAATTTAACTGAATAAAGTGAAACCTCGGATTACGAGTAATGCGGTTTACGAGTGTTCCGCAAGCCGAGCAAAGATTTTTAATAAATTTTGATTTGGCAAACGAGGATTGTCTTGGTTCATGAGCACAGAGTATCATGTATCACGCATGTGCTTCTGGTTTTGATGCCGAGTGCATCATCATCATCATCATCACAACTGAGCCAACGGTTTTTCTTTCTCTTGCGCTGTGGAATTGTGGATAATTGTCTCCCCTGCTGGGTCTTAGTGCTCATCTCTTACTGGTATTATCAACATCCGTGCACGCGTGTACTGTTTACTATAACACTGTGACCGTGTGTGTGTGTGTGTGTGTGTGTTTGTGTGTGTGTGTAAAACATATTTTATTTTTAAATTACGCTCTCGCACGCACACACACGCACACAGACAGACATTAAGGCAAGAGACACACTGCTCTGACACACAAAGAGGTAAGGTGCTGGTTCATTTGTTTGTTTGTTTTACTTTACAGCAGTGATTCTGTTAGTTTGCGCTCACACGAGTGTCAATAGCGATGTTTATTGCTATTTTTTCAGATAAAACAGTGTAGCGGGAGAGAGACGTTGATTAATGACAGCTGTTTACGAAAGTGTAGTCCAGTGCAGGAGATGCATTGTGGTTAATGCAGTCTGGTGTGTGTGAATGCGAGATGTAAGCTAGGATGTAGAGCCTGAGTTTTGTTCTTCAGTAGTTTTTTTAGTTGGATTTAAGTGCAGGATCCACGCGAATAGGATAGCCCGACAATGCAGAAAATTAAAGAACGGTGGCATCGACCAGTTTGTCCATCCCATCATTACACAAGCATGAATTAACGGGCTGTTACGCTGTCGGGAGCAACATTAACATAAAGCGGAGAAGCTTTAATAATTTAGAAGAGAACAACAATTTTTCCGTTGATGTGCGTGTGTTTTCAGACAAGAGGAGAAAGTTTTACTGTGTAAGATGAGAAGGGGGAGACAGGAGAGGCTGAAAGCAAGAGTCTCCACTTACTCTAGCCTCACACACACACACACACACAGCACCTGCGCGCACAAACAGAAACACTTATCTGTCTGGATTTATTTTTTTACTTTTTTGAAAGTTAAAATGCAGGTTAATTTATTTTATTTTTACTTTATATTTTGTATTAATTATTTTTATGTATTTTTTTTTTTTTGGGCTGTGGAACGAATAATTTTATTTTCCATTATTTCTTATGGGAAAATAAAATTTGGTTTACGAGTGTTTTGGAATACGAGCCCGCTTCCGGAACAAGTTATGCTCATAATCCGAGGTTCCACTGTATCTAGTTATGATAAAAAGTAAAATACATTAATAAGAAAACAGCGTTTTACCAACAGAGTGTAAAACACTGTTTCTGGAAATCTAATGATGTTTTAAAGCTATGCAATGTCTTATATTCAGAAGGGTTTTATTAGAGGTGAGCGGTATACACGGTTAACCGGTAGAAATTTGTCAACCGATAGAGATCACGTGATGTTGCACGTTGCGTAACCACGCAATACACATTCACTTCTATGGGAAGCCAAACACATCTAAAGTGGGACGAAACCGTGGCACCCGATTGAACCGGCGTGGGCAGAACAAATATCCAGACCCGGTGGATCGCGCAGTGCCGACCAACTTGAGCAGCGCTGCTCGAATCACAAACCTGCGCGACGCTGATAGAAATAGACCGCGCCGACAATCAAAATACATTTTACCCCGCTGGGATGCGCACGTACAAACCAGGCATGGCAAGGCGGAAACAATATTAAACAGTCCTGACATTTTAAATAAATAGTTTTTCAATAAAACAGTGAGTTGTGCAGGTTTGCGATTCAAGATATTTGGTTCAATCGGGTGTAAAAACAATAAAAACGAGAGCACACAAAATCCTTATCAACTGTTTATTCTCCTTTATTCACAAAAACAAACTGAAACTCCAACACACGCGACACTCTAGAGGAGGAAGTGCGCATACGCCTTTTGCCCTTCTACGGCAAGCCCCGAGGGGATAAAAACCTCACAAACACATATGCACCTCACGAGCGCCTGTGCATCTAACATTACCACAATATAACAAAATCAAATTAGGTTTGTTACACATCCAATCGAATATGGCCAAAGTAAAAAAAATGCGGCAAACTTCAGCAATTCCCAGTTTAAATAAAATTATATTATGTAAAACAGTTCCTTTGTGTTTTAATTTTTATTTATGCATTTTCAGATACAAATTGCTATATTGTGATATATATCGTTATGGAGATAGAAAATTGCTTCTACTGTGATAGAAGATTTTGGTTCGCCCACCCCTAGGTTTGATATATTTTCAAGGGTTTTACCTTGTCATTGTCAGTAGTTGCTACATGTTTGAAGGTTTTAAATCAACTCACATTTGGTTTTCATACAGATAAGTAAACCGATCTAATACTCGTAGATG
This sequence comes from Channallabes apus, assembly GCA_030522415.1. Classification (NCBI taxonomy): domain Eukaryota; kingdom Metazoa; phylum Chordata; class Actinopteri; order Siluriformes; family Clariidae; genus Channallabes; species Channallabes apus. Next base: position 23,109,338 of record CM060124.1, on the reverse strand, counting down.
AACATTACTCTGAAGCCAAACAAACACGGACATTTTTATATCCCTTAACTTACCGAGTACTGAAGCGCCGTTACTCCTTAACTGTTAAACACCAGGGTTTTCTCAAAGTTTTGTTAGCTAAGCGTTCACGCATGTCGTGTATGCTGATGTGGAGTAGGACGCTGTTGCTTGGAAAAAGTCAGGGCAAAGTGAGGAAAAATATAGATATGGTTATGAATGTTTAGCTCCCTACAGTAACTCCTGTACGAACGAGTTTTGAACGAGTCTTTAATGTGACTCAAAAGAACGAGTAGTCTCGGAGAGTGATTCATTTACTTTCTACTAGGCGCGAATGCGCAAATTGCAAAATACCCATAGGTTATGTTCAGGAAACAGAAATGAGAAAGTCACCTTTGAGCCCTTAGTCTGAATCGTTTGTTCTATAGTCATTTAACTCCTATAGACGCCATGCAGTACACAGGAAATCAAATGGTTCTTCTCAATGAGTCTTCTAGACCGAGTCGTTCGTTCTTTTGTCACGTGACTCCCATAGACACTCGTATGCAGTGCAATAGATTCAAAAGAACGAACGACTCTGACCAGAAGATATGAGAGGTGAGATGCTCATTCTGTTTCATAATGCGTCCTGAGCTGCATTGTAATATTTTTATTACTGGAACCATAGCCAAAATTTGTGTATGTAGATGTGTTTGGGGTCTGTTTATTGAAAATTTTACATTTTATTCTATTTCTGATCAATAGAACGAAAATTCAGTTCTTACCCTTGCCTTTGTTTCCTGCTTCGAAACACATCAACACATCTGACCCAGGTGGAAAAGTAAATTTTCAGATAGGATCATATTACATCATTTTTCATAATACTTAATGATTCTTATCTCCCGTTACATAGGGATGTAATGGTATTGTAAATACCGTCGTACCGCAATAACACTTTATTTCACTTTATTTATCGATAATACCGTGGTCGCATGACGGTAAAATGATAGGTCTTCTGAGAAAAGTTTGCTCAGGCAAATGGAGCAAACGGGATTAATTGCTCTTTCAATCTCTTTTCCTTCGCCGCTAATAGCAGCTCCCACCATTTCCGCATTACTGGATCTGTAGCGACAACCGACCGCAAAGGATGATGGTCACGCCGGGGCTGATGGGAATTGTAGTTCCCGCTACCTCCCGTTCGCTCTATTCGCCTGAGCAAACTTTTCTCAGTAGTCCTATAATTTTATCGAGTCATTTCGGTTTCTCTCTGAAAAGAAACGAGAAAGGAAAAAATCCTGTCTCTGTCTGAATAAGTGAGTGAATGAGGTGAGTGTTCTCAAATATTCATTCAGCACATGGGCCAGCTGCAATAAGTAGGCTGCTATTTTTATTTTTTCTGAGTTTTCAAGAATACTAAATTGAAACTTTTTTTTTTACATAATTTAATAATTTATTGTTATTAAAATTGAAAATTTTTTGTTTCTGTTTCAAAGTTTATAGTTTCAAAATATTAGATAGATGGCTAATTTGTATGCCACTGATATGTTCAGTGTTCATGTATACTGTTTAATAAACACTTCTGGCACTTTTTTCATTGGTTTTGTTTTTCATGTAAACGATTCAATAAATACTGTACCGTGCCATTCATACCGAGGTATTACCGTACCGTGAAGTTTTAATACCGTTACATCCCTACCGTTACATGCTTTGTTTTTTGTTATTATGCACACATTTATATTTTTATCAGATAAAAAGAAGCACATTTGCTAAATACAATTTCATTCCATTTATATAGTGCCCATAACTTTTTTTATTCAAATCTTTTAATTATCTTTTAATTATCTTAATTAATCTTAATTCGACATGGTTACGGATACTACAGATTTTTTACTTTTTAGCTTTGACCAAAAAAACAGAGGAAGCGCTTACATTTTAATGTTATATGTGTTAACAATAAATATTGAGTGTATTTCAAGCAAAGAAGCAATTTTCTATGTTTTATGGGCACATGACATAAGGTGAGTGTCTAATTTGGAACATTTAAACAAAAACACTGTTGGGTTTTGGTTTAATGCTCCAAATTTGGGAACAATAAAATCCCAATTTTTTTTTACACAAAATGCTTTAATTTAAGCAACAGTTTTTACAGGTCATAAGCTTCTATAAACTTACTCATGAAGAAATATGAATCATTTGCATTTTAAATTATTATTGTTTGAAGTGAGACAAAACGGCTGAGGTTAGCAACTTGTTTTTATAGAAGGAAGATTGGTCACTTCAATGTTGCATAAACTTCAGAAGTAGCTTCCTTGGCACACACATGTTCTGTTTTAAAATTAAACCAGCACCAATACGGTGTTTTGGTCATATCCAACATTCCACATTTTTGTTGTTTTTTTCTGTCCAGATATTCGTGACAGATTTTATTTTTCCAGCGCTTTAGCCCTGTCCTGATGCTGAGTATTTTTAAGTATGTTTAAGATTTAAAAAATAGTATAGTATCAAAACAGACTCAGTTTACTTGTTCAATTGCACCTCTCCTAAACTCCAGTATTTAAAACTTGCATACATTTTATGTGTACATGCCAAGATCTTATGGAAAGAGCATTTGCAATAAATAATCATGTGATGTCACTGCTTCTTCTTCTTTTGTTTGTTTGCTTTAGTTTACTTTCATATATGCTAGACGACATGCTATGCTATATTTTGAGTGCAGCTTGCAACGTCGGTAAATCCTCCAAATATGTGATACTCAGTTTGTTTCATTCTGGATTTCTCTCTGCCAAGAGAATACCAATTTCATTCTCTTTCAGAGTACTGGCTGTGACGGGCTAACTAGAAATGCTAATTACCACTTTGCTTTGCTCACACACTGGTGCTTGCAGCCAAACTAAATGCACCAATAGGGGCAGGGTGATTTGTCTCTTCAGTGGACTTGTACAGCTAACTGTTATGAAATTCCAATTTAATGAAATTCTTGTAAAACTGCAGTATACATATATATATATATATACATATATATATATATATATATATATATATATATATATATATACAGTGGTGTGAAAAGCTATTTGCCCCCCTCCTGATTTCTTATTCTTTTGCATGTTTGTCACATAAAATGTTTCTGATCATCAAACACATTTAACTATTAATCAAAGATAACACAAGTAAACACAAAATGCAGTTTTTAAATGAGGGGTTTTATTATTTAGGGAGAAAAAAAAATCCAAACCTACATGGCCCTGTGTGAAAAAGTAATTGCCCCCTGAACCTAATAACTGGTTGGGCCACCCTTAGCAGCAATAACTGCAATCAAGCGTTTGCGATAACTTGCAACGAGTCTTTTACAGCGCTCTGGAGGAATTTTGGCCCACTCATCTTTGCAGAATTGTTGTAATTCAGCTTTATTTGAGGGTTTTCTAGCATGAACCGCCTTTTTAAGGTCATGCCACAACAGCTCAATAGGATTCAGGTCAGGACTTTGACTAGGCCACTCCAAAGTCTTCATTTTGTTTTTCTTCAGCCATTCAGAGGTGGATTTGCTGGTGTGTTTTGGGTCATTGTCCTGCTGCAGCACCCAATATCGCTTCAGCTTGAGTTGACGAACAGATGGCCGGACATTCTCCTTCAGGATTTTTTGGTAGACAGTAGAATTCATGGTTCCATCTATCACAGCAAGCCTTCCAGGTCCTGAAGCAGCAAAACAACCCCAGACCATCACACTACCACCACCATATTTTACTGTTGGTATGATGTTCTTTTTCTGAAATGCTGTGTTACTTTTACGCCAGATGTAATGGGACACGCACCTTCCAAAAAGTTCAACTTTTGTCTCGTCGGTCCACAAGGTATTTTCCCAAAAGTCTTGGCAATCATTGAGATGTTTTTTAGCAAAACTGAGACGAGCCTTAATGTTCTTTTTGCTTAAAAGTGGTTTGCACCTTGGAAATCTGCCATGCAGGCCGTTTTTGCCCAGTCTCTTTCTTATGGTGGAGTCGTGAACACTGACCTTAATTGAGGCAAGTGAGGCCTGCAGTTCTTTAGATGTTGTCCTGGGGTCTTTTGTGGCCTCTCGGATGAGTTGTCTCTGTGCTCTTGGGGTAATTTTGGTCGGCCGGCCACTCCTGGGAAGGTTCACCACTGTTCCATGTTTTTGCCATTTGTGGATAATGGCTCTCACTGTGGTTCGCTGGAGTCCCAAAGCTTTAGAAATGGCTTTATAACCTTTACCAGACTGATAGATCTCAATTACTTTTGTTCTCATTTGTTCCTGAATTTCTTTGGATCTTGGCATGATGCCTAGCTTTTGAGGTGCTTTTGGTCTACTTCTCTGTGTCAGGTAGCTCCTATTTAAGTGATTTCTTGATTGAAACAGGTGTGGCAGTAATCAAGCCTGGGGGTGACTACAGAAATTGAACTCAGGTGTAATAAACCACAGTTAAGTTATTTTTTAACAAGGGGGGCAATCACTTTTTCACAGAGGGCCATGTAGATTTGGAGTTTTTTTTCTCCCTTAATAACGTAAACCTTCATTTAAAAACTGCATTTTGTGTTCAATTATGTTATCTTTGACTAATAGTTAACGGTTTTTGATGAGCAGAAACATTTAAGTGTGACAAACATGCAAAAGAATAAGAAATCAGGAAGGGGGCAAATAGTTTTTCACACCACTGTATATATATATATATATATATATAGCCCAATCAGATGTTTGTTTGTTTGTATGTGAGCAAAGCAATTTTACAAAATCAGAGTATTTCAATTATTCAATTGAATATTTCAACAGAGTATTTCAATTATTTCCATACAAACTTAAATAATTCTTTTGATTGTGTAAAGTTGTTTTGAGACAATGTCAATTGTTAAAAGCGCTATACAAATAAAATTGAATTGAATTGAATTTATTCATACAAGAAATTAACTGAACATCCGATGATTAATTTTACAACCCAAAAATATTCATAAAAAAAAAAATATATATATAAAGTAAAGTAAAACTACTGCACTTTTCCGTTGAAAAGAATCACAAGAGCAGTGGTTCCGTTAGTGTGTTTGTGCACAGATGCACATGTATATGTGTGCCATTGCCTCAGTTGTGGTCATGTGACACTTGGCAGACAAAGCACGTATATCAAGCCCTCGCTTGTTTATTCAGTAATTTTATTTTTTATTTGCTCGTCTTGCAAAACAGTCTTGCAGGTTCCACTGTGTGTGTGTGTGTGTGTGTGTGTGTGTACTCAGCAAAAAAAGAAACGTCCCCTTTTCAGGACTGTGTATTTCAACAATAATGTTGTAAAAATCCAAATAACTTTACAGATCTTCATTGTAAAGGGTTTAAACAATGTTTTCCATGCATGTTCAATTAACCATAATCAATTAATTAACATGCACCTGTGGAATGGTCGTTAAGACCTTAACAGCTTACAGAAAGTAGGCATTTAAGGTCACAGTTCTAAAAACGCAGGACACTAAAGAGACTTGTCTACCGACTGTGAAAAACACCCAAAGAAAGATGCCCAGGGTCGCTGCTCATCTGCGTGAACGTGCATTAGGCATGCTGCAGAGAGGCATGAGGACTGCTGATGTGGCTATAGGGCAATAAATCGCCATGTCCTAAGACGGCGCTACATGGAGACAGGAAGGACAGCTGATCATCCTCGCAGTGGAAGACCACGTGTAACAACACCTGCACAGGATGGGTACATCCGAATATCACACCTGCGTGACAGGTACAGGATGACCACAACAACTGCCCGAGTCACACCAGGAACACACAATCCCTCCATCTCACAGCAAGAACTGACAAATCTGGTCCAGTCCATGAGGAGGAGATGCACTGCAGTACTTCAAGCAGCTGGTGGCCACCAGATACTGACTGGTACTGACTGGTTTTGAGCCTCCCTTCATTCAGGGACACATTGGGAAACATTTTTAGTTTATGTCTTATGGTGTTGACTCTTTTAGTGTTCATACAAATATTTACACATTAAGTTTACTGAAAGTAAAAACAGTTGAAAGTCAGAGGACGTTTCTTTTTTTTTTTAGTATATATATATATATACAGGGGTTGGACAATAAACCTGAAACAATGTAGTGTTGGAGGTTTCATGGCTAAATTTGACCAGCCTGGTGGCCAATTTTCATTGATTGCACATTTCCCCAGTAAACACAGCATGTGAACGATTAATTAGCAGAGCAATAGCAGAGTTTTTACTTAAAATATTCCAATGCACACAACATTATGGATGACATATCAGAGTTCAAAAGATGTCAAATTGTTGGTGCGCATCTTGCTGGCACATCTATGACCAAGACAGTCTTTATGACGTATCAAAAGCCACGGTATCCAATGTAATGTCAGCATACCACCAAGTAGGACGAACCACATCCAACAGGAGTAACTGTAGACGAAAGCTGTCTTAAAGGGATATCCAGGTGCTAACCCGGATTGTATCCAAAAAACATAAAACCACAGCTGTCCAACACACTGCAGAATTAAATGTGCACCTCAACTCTCCTGTTTCCACCAAAACTGTTCATCGGAAGCTCCACAGGGTTAATGTACATGGCCGGGCCTATAGCCAAACCTTTGGTCACTCGTGCAAATGCCAAACATTGGTTTCAATGGTGCCACCAACGAAAATCTTGGGCTGTGGACAATGTTCCCAAGACGAATTGATGCTGTATTGGCCGCAAAAAGAGGCTACACCATACTAATTCATTATTGTAGTCTAAAACCAGGTGGTTCAGTTTCATTGGCCAACCCCTATACAGTACATGTGTATATGTATATATAACTAGCATTAGTAAAAAGTTAAAGAAATAGTTAAAAGGTTAAAGCTGATCAGCTTTAATGTAATCAGTAATATTATTTCAGGTTGAAATCCATGTACATGTTTGTCTGTCTTTCTGTACAACAGAACTCTAACTTATTAATACAAAGAAATAACATTGTACTGTATGTTTGTAAATATACTGTAAATAACATTTGTAAGATTGAGTTTATGCTAAGTTGACCTTCTTTTGTTGTCAGCCAAACACACTCTCTGTTAAGTAATCGGAGAGTGAATCACAGGAGAGACATCGAAAAAGTAGATCACTTCAGCACTGTTATATAAAGGGTGAAATTTTAAAATAATCGCAGTAAAAATATTCACTTTAGCTTTTCTAATTAATTTCTATTGGTGTTTGTTCACCTCTTAATATAATAATATAATACCCTTATTAGTAGCTTATTTTAAAGTAGATTATTAAATCCGGCAAATAAATGTTTATAAAATCACTTTTATTCAACATTTTGACACATTTCTGGCACAGGTTTAACTGCCAAAGTTTCATTAACTTCAGTTCAGTTTTGTGTGATGGTTGACAAAATCTGGCTGGACAGACATACAGACAGACATACTGGTTTCGGGTCCTCCAATGTATGAAATCAAAAGATATCATTGAAAGAGTTACCATTATACAGACATCATATATTATATATTTGAATAAAGAAATATTATTTGAACTTTAAATATAGAAATAACTGGAAAATGGACTTTCAGAATAGAACATTAGAATAACTAAAAAAATCAATTCTCTTAAATGTTTCATGTCTCACTAAATATTTATGCAGTATAATCAGGGCCTCACTATTCATTCTCGGTTTTTGTTTTAGTGTTACTGTGTGTCCTTTACAATTTCAGACATCATTCAAATGCAAATAATCCACCTTTCCCTCTTTCTCCACCACTAGTAATGTCTCAGATGTTCACACCTACACATTCAAATTCCTCACACAAAAACAGGGTTCAATTCAATTCAATGTTATTTGTACTGTATAGCGCTTTTAACAAAGTCGCAAAGCAGCTTTACATAATCAAAAGAATTATTTAAGTTTGTATGAAATGTGTATGAATCAAAATGATAAGACTGTCCCTGATGAGCAACCTGAGGACGATGGTGACAGTGGCAAGGAAAAACTCACTGAGATTGTAATGGAAAGAAAACTTGAGAGGAACGAGACTTAACAGGGAACCCATTCTCATTTGGGTAAAGCAGATAGCATTGACATTTTATGACTTTAATCTTACTCACCCATAATGGTTAGGTAGACAAAGAAGAAGGATCTGTTTTTTTGAGACAAACATTCAGATGCATAACCTAGGGTCTGGCTGTCTGGTAGGCTGTGATACAGGAGGTTTAATAGTGTCTGCCTGCAATGCCTTAATTTTTATATCATGAAAAGAGGGGTGAATGGTGTAAACGGCAGGGGGAAACTCAAAGAGCATCACCTTTATAATACATTGTTAGAGGAGGCTTTGTAGAAAATAGATAATGGCATCATCTGCATGAGCTTGGTGTTGGCATATAAATACATACAAATATAAAGCCAACTTTTATGGAAATGTGCACTTGTACCATAGAATGGTTGTTGGTGCCAACTTTGGTTTGCTGGTTGGAATTTTAACACAAAACAGGCCCTAGATTGTACACAGAGTAGTGTAAAAACAGTGCCGTGAGAAATGTTGCCCCTTAGTACCATTTGATCATTGCTTGAATGCCACTGTCTATCTAAAGTAATGTTGTTGACCACTTGCCTTTTTATGGCCACATTTTAACAGCTACATCCAGTATGATGATAAATATTTCTGCAAGCACAAGTCATCTTGTACTAGTTTCATGAAGAGTAAGTACACCATACTTTAGTGGCTTTAATCCAGTATAGCACCTATGGCAAGTGCTAAAATATGATATTTCACTGCATGTACGTGCAGTTGACAAATGCATCAGTTATGAGATGCAATGATCTCGGCATGGACCAGAAGAAATATGTATTTTCAATACCTTTTAGAATCAAACCAGACTCAACAGGGAACCCATCCTCATTTGGGTAAAACAGATAGCAGGGATTGATCTGCAGTCATACTAGGGTTCATGCCAGGCATATGGTAGAAACAAAAATGTACCCCACTTCAAGTTAACTCAAGTCTGGTCTGAGGCCCTTTTGAAGACCTTCAGTGCTTCACACCTCTTCCTAAATTTGTGTAAATTTCAAAACCTACTTATTTACATAGACCACAAAATGTGGCTGATGTAAATATAAATTCATGTCTGTTAAACTTATGTCAAAGTACACATAGAAGAAAATGGAATTTTCAAACTCTAGCAGAAAAACTGCAAAAAATGGAGAATAAACAATTTCATCATTCAGTCGTTGTCGCAAAGCAGCTTTACAGAATCAAAAGACAATTATGTAAATATATATGAAACATCTGAGAAAACATGTTTGAATCAAAATAATCAGATTGTCCCTGATGAGCAAGCCGAGGACGACAGTGGCAATGAAAAAAATATACATGAACGTTCCCTGGAAAGTGAAACAACCAGTCACTCCACCGTCAACAAACCCGAGTGATCAATGAGAGTGGGGAAGACGGCACTCAAACATACCAGTTCACCACAATACTCTACATACTGTACACAAATTCCCCAGATCTGCTCATTTACCCTAAGCCAAATCTATTCACAAAAATGCTTGGATAAAATAAACAGGGTTTTATCCTAGACTTAACCACTGACACTGTATCTGAGTCCCGAACGTTAGTTGGAAGACTATTCAGTAACTTCAGGGCTTTGTAGGAAAAAGCTTTGCTTTGTTTCATAATACATGGAACGGACAAGCAGCCAGCATCCTTTTATCGAAGGAGGCATGGCAGATCGTGGGGCATTAGCAGTTCACTCAGGTACTGTGGTTTGAGAACATTTAGTGCTTTATTCAATTCAATTCAGTTTTATTTGTATAGCGCTTTTAACAATTGACATTGTCTCAAAACAGCTTTACACAATCAAAAGAATTATTTAAGTTTGTATGGAATGTGAATGTGTATGAATCAAAATGTTCAGATAGTCCCTGGTGAGCAAGCCAGAGGGCGACAGTGGCAAGGAAAAACTCCCTGAGATGGTAATAGGAAGAAACCTTGAGAGGAACCAGACTCAACAGGGAACCCATCCTCATCTGGGTGAAACAGGTAGCAGGAAATGATCTGCATTTATACAGTGTTAAGTGTTAGGTTCAGCTATAATAGTTGATGTTAATTGATGTTATAATAGTTGATGTAAAATGGAGTCCAGTAGTTATTGGAGACTCAGATAGACTTGTAGAAAGTTCAAGTCCTGATCTATCGAATTGTCAAGTCCTCAGAGAAACAGCTGACAACACCAGTCGAGGCCAGAACCATCTTCTAAGTAGAGAGAATCATGTGAACGACATGTGTAGCTCGACAGAGAGAGAGAGAAAGAGTGAAAGGGGGAGACAGGGGGAGAGAGGAAAGAGAAAGAGGGGGAGAGATTGCAATTAGGTATGGTCACAGTCACAATGTATAATGTGAATGTATATTTACTGTAGAGTGCAAGCAGGGACTCCGGCAGGACTAACTATGACAGCATAACTAAAAGGGAGAGCCAGAAGGAAACAAACATGAGGGCTCCCTGAGATGTAAAGCAAACAATCACCTCACCGTCAACAAACCTGAGTGATCAAATGAGACTGAGGAAGACAGCATCTAAACATACCAGTTCACCATAATACTCTACGTCCATGAGTCCCCCAGATCTGCTCCTTTACCTTATGGCAAATCTATTTATAAAAATGCTTGGCTAAATAAATAGGTTTTGAGCCTAGACTTAAACACTGATACTGTGTCTGAGTCGCGAACACTATTTGGAAGACTATTCCATAATTTTGGGGCTTTGTAAGAAAAGCTCTGCCCCCAGCTGTAGTTTTCATAATACGCGGTACTGACAAGCAGCCTGCATCCTTTGACCGAAGTAGGCATGGTGGATCGGAAGACACTAGCAGTTCGCTCAGATAATGCGGCGCGAGACTATTTAATGCTTTATATGTCAAGAGTAGTATTTTAAAATCAATGCGAAATTTCACAGGGAGCCAATGTAGTGAAGATAGGATAGGGGTGATGTGCTCATATCTTCTGGTTCTAGTGAGGACTCTCGCTGCTGCATTCTGGACTAGCTGAAGCTTGTTTATGCACCTAACTGAATAACCAGATAGTAAGGCATTACAATAGTCCAACCTAGAAGTGATAAAAGCATGAACTAGTTTTTCTGCATCGTTTAGCGACAATATATTTCTTATTTTGGCAATATTTCTGAGGTGAAAAAATGCTATCCTGGTGATATTATCTACATGAGCTTCAAATGAAAGGCTGGAATCTATAATCACGCCGAGGTCTTTTACTGTTGCACTTGATGGAACAGAAAGGCCATCTAAAGTTACGGTGTGATCTAAGATTTTACTTCTAGCTGTATGCGGTCCTATGACTAGAACTTCTGTCTTATCCGGATTAAGCAGAAGGAAGTTAATTAGCATCCAATTTCTTATGTCCTGCACACATTGCTCAACTTTAGTAAGATGGTTTTTCTCATCAGGTTTTGTTGAGACGTATAGCTGTGTGTCGTCAGCATAACAATGAAAACTAATACCATGCTTACGGATTATGTTGCCCAGAGGAAGCATGTAAAGGGAAAAAAGCAGTGGGCCTAAAACTGAACCCTGTGGAACGCCAAACTCCACTAGAGAACATGCAGAATAATCACCATTTAAGTCTACATACTGATAACGATCGGTCAAATAGGATCTGAGCCAGAAGAGGGCTGTACCCTTAATTCCTACTACATTTTCTAATCTGTGAAGAAGAATAGCATGATCAATGGTGTCAAAAGCTGCACTGAGGTCGAGTAATACAAGCATAGTTACACAACCCTGATCAGAGGCCAATAGGAGGTCGTTTACTACTTTAACGAGTGCTGTTTCTGTGCTGTGATGAGGCCTAAATCCTGACTGATACAGTTCATGTATGCCATTTCTATGTAGATATGAGCATAGCTGCTCCGCTACTATCTTTTCCAGAATCTTAGAGATAAAAGGGAGGTTTAATATTGGCCTGTAATTGGACAGCTGACAGGGGTCGAGGTCAGGTTTCTTAATTATTGGTTTGATAACTGCTAATTTAAAAGATTTTGGAACATAACCAATGCTTAGTGAGGAATTAATTATTCTCAACAGCGGTTCTGTTATTACTGGTACTATCTGTTTAAGAAAATGTGACGGTATAGGATCTAATATACAGGTTGATGAATTTGCAGAAGAGATGAGTGAAATTAGTTCATTCTCTTCAAGGGGAGTAAAGTATTCTAGGTTCGAATCTGACATGGCTAGGTTAACATCTGTATCAATTACATTGTTCGGTTTCAAAGCCTCAATTTTATGCCTGATATTTACAATTTTATTATTAAAAAAGTTCATGAAGTCCTCACTATTGCACGATGTTTTTGTGGAGATTTCTGTAGTGGTCTTATTTCTGGTTAATTTGGCTACGGTATTAAATAAAAATTTAGGATTATTTTTATTTTCTTCTATAAGAGTGGAGAGATACGTTGATCTAGCTACACTAAGAGCTTTCCTATAGTTCAGGATGCTCTCTTTCCATGCTATTTGAAATACTAACAATTTAGTTTGACGCCATTTACGCTCTAATTTCCGAGCGGTCTGTTTTAAAGTGCGCGTGTGATCGTTATACCAGGGAGCGAGTTTCTTATCTCTAATAATTTTTCTTTTAGCTGGAGCTACATTATCTAAGGTACAACGAAATGTCGACTCTAAATATTCAGTCGCCTGATCGAGTTCTGTGGGGTCAGACGGTGACCTAATGGAAGTTGGTAACTCTGGGAGATTACTCATAAAACTCTGTGTGGTAGTTGATGTGAAAGTACGTTTAATACGGTAGCGCGGTGCTGTGCGTACATTATCACTGTGACACACTTGAATGGAGACAAGATAGTGATCTCAGATAATTTCAGACAGTGGAATTGTGAATACATTTCTTATACTTAATCCGAAAAATATTATTAAGTCTAAAGTGTGACCTTTATACAGTAGGTCAATAGTAGTATTTTAAAATCAATGCAGAATTTCACTAGGAGTCAATTCAATATGGATAAGATATGGGGTGATGTGCTCTTCTGGTTCTATTATACTTGTATTATTATACTGTAAATATATAACACCAACACATATTTGAAGTAGCACTTCAACAATCATATATTGAAGGAAAACAGACTTTTGTTTTGAAAGACTTTTATTTTTTTGTTGGTCCTGCTTAAGAAACACTCACATAAAAGTTGCACATTTCACGTTGATTGTAATAAGTTGGGCTAACAATGTTTGTATGTTATTATCTGTTTCTTTGTCTTACCGGTTCCTGGAGTTGACTAGTGGGAGGGGCAGTGAACAGGAAGTCAACTATATGTCCTCCTAAAGGGGTGGAGTTGGTTTATTATGGATGTTTAGGCTTAAAATTCATCAGTGTGTAAATATTGGATTAACATCAATTGCTAAAGGTGAAGGTTGTTTAAAATACTCTCTGTATATAAATAAATTCCCTGTAATATGTAAAAGGCTCAATTAGTAACTAATGAAGGGTTACCATTGGCCAACTTGAAAATGAAGGCGGAGTTTGAAAGTGAGGGAAGAACAAAGAACTGTTTGGGAGAGAGTGTGTGGTTGGGGGTGTGGACCAGTAGCTAACCGAATCTAATATTTTGTTACATGTTAACTTGAAATATAAATGGTTTCATTTGTTAGTTTTTTTTTCTTATTTGGATACCTGTATTCAATGGACTGGGGTATTTGTAAACCTTTTTGGAAACCCTGTGGCACAGTAAAATATTTTTTCTTGGACATTGTTAGAGTCTTTGCCATTTTCTTCACGGCCGTAGCCTTGTATCGACCATCTACTACAACAGGTCTTTAGATATAAAGATATACTTTTAGTCAAACTTCAATAAAAAAAATTTAATCCCTGGCAGCTTAGGTTTCACACACACACACATCTCTTTCCCTTATCATATCACTTAACATATAATATAAACAAACAATCTCACATCCAGGAGTTTGCATGTTCTTCCCGTGCTTGGCGGGTTTCCTCCGGGTACTCCGGTTTCCTCCCACAGTCCAAAGATATGCAGGTTAGGCTAATTGGTGTTCCCAAATTGACCATAGTGTGTGAATGTGCGTATGAGTGTGTGCCTTGCGATGGATTGGCACCCTGTCCAGGGTGTACCCCGCCTTGTGCCCTAAGCCTCCTGGGATAGGCTCCAGGTCCCCGCGACCCTGAATAGAGGATAAAGCGGTACAGAAGATGAATGAATGAATCTCACATCCACACACTCGGTCTGTAACACAAGAATATTAACTAGTGTCTTTTTAAAATAAATAAATAATAACAGTTTTAGGCCTCCACGATCCCAAGCCACGTTTCAGCACTGTGTGGCCGCAGTATAGAGTTTCAGTAAAGAGCTTCAGTTTATTTGACGCGCTAAGTTTCACAGAAACCAATACCCCCTACATGATTTTACAAAATCATAATGTTGTGTCGTCATTATGAGTGCACTTAAAAAAAAAGTAGAGGCTTATGTAACATATAACTTTATTATTTAGTTTTTGCACATGAATCTGACAATAAATGTAGCACTCCTACTTTTTCACCCAAAGGCCTGAAGTACTGCACAGGGCTCGAAATTGCGACCATTTTGGTCGCATATGCTCCCGAAATTTCATCTATTCGACCTCAAAATATATTTGGGAGCATTGGTGTGAGTGCATGTAATTGCTGCTGTGCGACGTGTTTTAATTTCTCTACAAATTAAACAAATTAATACGTTAACAGTATGTATGTGTTCTGTGCGCTGAATGCTGATACGATGACGTTCTGCCGTTGAGATTTTAGATTGGTTAATAATAGCTGTCAATCACTCAGTCAGGTAACTACAGCGGGGAAATTACAAATAATGGCGCTGGTGATGATCATGTAGTGAATGTTGATTCACCAGCCAAAAAGAAGGCGTACAATTTTCGGGTGGAATGCCTGAAAGACTTCGAGTGGCTCCGCTATGAAAATGGCTCTATGAGTTTGGAGGTAGCACAGCGTTCACCACTGAATCTACGCACTTTAAGCGTGAGAGCTTGGTCAAACACGGTGAGAGTGCCAAACACAAGAAATGTAATGACAAGTGTGTTTAATATCAATGTTTCACTTGAATTTATCTGACTCATTAATCCTTGAAAGAATGAACTAAGTCTATAGTCCATAGTTATAGTGCCATTTAGCGGTAAAGCCAGCAAACGCACACCCCTAATGCTGTCGCCAAGGGAGACGTGGTAAAACTATTATTCTGGTTGAGTACCATCTATAAAATGAAGTCAGCTGATGATGACACTATGTATTTTTACACCCTAAAATATTTGGGACTTTTGTGACAAACCTCAAATTCTCCATTGACATTTAATGACTTTAATCTTACATACCCATAATGGTTAGGTAGACAAAGAAGAAGGATCTGTTTTTTGAGACAAACATTCAGATGCATAAGCTAGGGTCTGGCTGTCTGGTAGGCTGTGATACAGGAGGTTTAATAGTGTCTGCCTGCAATGCCTTAATTTTTATATCATGAAAAGAGGGGTGAATGGTTTACACGGCAGTGGGAAACTCAAAGAGCATCAAAGAGAACATTGTTAAAATCGCTATATATATATATATATATATATATATATATATATATATATATATATATATATAAAAAATGTATATAAAATTGAATTGAATTGAAAGTACAATGGGGAAGTAAACTCTCAACTCCAGAAGGTGTTCTGGTCAATTAAATCAAATGTTGTTTTACTTTACAGCTTTGTGACAGCTGGGTGCATGACCATTACGTACAGAAGAGTTGGCACCAGGTTGCACTATGGAAAAAATGCAAACAGTGGAATCAGTGTGTCTACTGCAAAACTGTTGGGTCCTGGCATTCATGGGAGTTACTTTGAACACAGTTGCAGTTTAAGTCTACCCATTCCTGGCAACAGTATTCCATAATGGCAGTTCAGTGGTGTACAGGAATGATTTGAGGATCATGAGAATGTTCAAAGTGTTGAAGTTCATGCCCCAACGTCTCAGAGCCGTTTTGACAGCATAAGATTAGGCAGGTGGTTTAATGTTATGGTGGATAAGTTTGCATTGTAAGCACAGCCACATTAGGTTATACGATTATCAGCTAGGAAAAGGAATCTGAGGCTGTAGTGAACGCAACACAAGCTCATCAAAAGTAAACCGTTTTTTCAATCCCCAAAATGTTTGTAGAATCTGTGTTTTTTTCACAGTTCTGTGTAAATGCTCTTCTCTGAACATCCTAGCTAATAATTTCTGAAATTCTCATACGAGAGCACCTGGTAAAACAACCACGTTATGGTCAAATTTACTGAGAGCATTAACTAAAAAGCACTTAAAATTTATCTGCATGATTTTATGCATTGCACTCCTACAGCATGTTTGGATTTACATGAATGTGTAGGTCGTCCAATTAAAGTGGACAGTGAGTGTATATACTAAACATTGCTAAACACCCATCTCCTTGGTTAATGAGTCTGGTTCCTTCTTTACTTATGTCCTAGCCACAGGCTGAATCCAAGGTGAATGGCACTGCCCTGTCATCTCCCTCTACTGCCTCCCAGAGATCTGACACCAGCCTGGCCTCACTGCATGTGGCCACAAGCCAAACCACAGAGACGATGGGTAAATCTCCCTAACAGTTTAACTTTCAAATTAAGTAGTTTTTTTTATATCTATTCAATAAGATTTACAGATTAAATTGTAGACTGTATCTTTTACATAAACAAATTATGATGTCTGTAATAATTACATTAGTGAGTTATATATGTAGAAGAGGTAACAATTACAAATAATTAGGATACTCTACACTTTATTATATGTGTGTATTAAAAATATATTCAAGAGTGTCTTCAATAAACATGTAAACATGATTAATATATGGCTGTTTTAGGGGACTGTAAGACTGAAAATGTTGTCCACCCATAAAATGTCATATTTTATAATTTTTGTAATACTTGGTTTAGAACCAAGAACCAGACTGGCCTCAAGAATGTAAATTGACGTTAATAAGAAAAGCTGTTGTTAAAAACTAAAAGAGGGATGTTTTATATAATTTACATTGCCAAGCAAAGAAAACAACTTCAATCTAAATGTAAATCACTGGAATTGAGTTAAGTTTTTATTGAGTCCAACATTTTATAAAAACTTTGAAGGATGGTGCTCTCAACTACATGGAAGAAATGTGGTCGGAAGCAAACCATGAATAAAGATCACTGAAACGCTTGGTGAAGTTGTATTGTAAAAGAGTTTTGTAGAGATTTTACCGATGATTATTAGTGAAAGTAAGAGCATATCCACAAACATAATGCTGTGAAAATTCACTTTGAGACAAAAATGGTGTGTTGCCATAAGAAAACCACTTGTTAATGAGGCTAATCAGAGAATAATATTACAGTTTGCTAGGGTGCATAAAGATTAGACTTTAGAGCAATGGAAATATGTCATGTGTTATGATTTTTGCAATTGCCATGTGTCAGTGCCATAGGTGTGTCAGAGTAAGGAGGGACGCGCATGAGGTGATGCACCCATCTTAAATAGTTTCCACTGTACAATCCTCTGAAGGCAATGTTATTATCTTCACTTCCTTCAGTAGCTTCAGTTGACTCAGCAATGTTGTTGGGCAATATAATAAAGTTGGCTGATAACCAGATCACATCTATTGGATGTAGCTATTGGGATTTCCACATTTTCAAATGCATTTTAATAAAACTATTTTTATGTGCATGTGCAATTATGTTTTTTTTAAGTCAGTAGTAGTTAGCAACAGTGTTTGTGGTGGTAGTAGTAGTGGTAGTAATAGTAATTTTAGGAGTCGAAATATCTTTTACTTTTGCCCTTTTACTCTTGTTGTCGGGCTACATGATTAATCAAAATGAAATAAAATGTAAAAATCTCATTTTATTCATACACGCAATGGCAATTCGTGACAGTGATTTACTTTCATGTATTTTTCTGCAATAATGTGTTCATTTATTTAATTGACAACATCCCCAGATGCAGTATCGGTCACACTCACTTCTTTTATCTTGCTTCCTCATTTATGGCATTCTGCTCACTCACTTGACATGAAAGAAGGAGGCAAACCTAAACAGACTAGTCAGTTTGCCTGGTGAAGTTGTAGTGGTATACCCTTATTTTTGTGTGATTTTATTTTCACTGACTCAAGCTCTCATTTTACACACATACTCAAATCGCCTTTCCACTTGCTCAAACTGTATGTCCAGTCTCTACCTTCCCTACACTCATCTCAAGATTACTCAAAAAAGGTATCTCCTCATAATACAAAACATAGAAGCTAAATGTTCAATAATAGCAATAAAAAGGTAAAGTAGCTGATGCTAATTGAATGCATGCCTAATTCTTTGATTTGCACCATCAACATTTGCCGTTACAAGTATTCAGCGTTGCCAATTCACATTTGACAGTTTGGAGTCATATTGATTGTTAAAATAGATTTATAAAAAGGTGTATTCAGGAGCAGGTTCCATTTGCTAAGGATGGGGTCTGGGGTCCATTTCCTTAGGTGGTGAGGTTAAGTTTAAATGGCTGTTTTTCTAGAAATATTGTAGCAACTAAATATTTAACAATTGCAGTTGCATGCCCATACAACCCCTGACACCAAGGAATTGCTTTGCATTTTGTGTTGAAATAACCTACATTCCTATGCAAAGGTTTTTTCTTCTAGATTTTTCTAGATCTTCTAGATTTTTTTTAAGGGATTTGCCCTTTCAGCATCAAGTGCATTTTCGTTCATCTCCTAGGTGTTCAGTGGCATTATACGGTCAGGGATATCTACAGTGGTTACCCAATCGGAATGGTTATTACCGTCGCGCTCACCGCCGTGTAAAGACGACAGTGAAATAAATCATTCGTAAATTTCAAAGTCATTCGTAAAATGTCCCCAGGTGGTGCAAAGTGACATTTTCACTCGTCGCAGTAAATACAATAGTGATGGTAATTTCCACATGAGTACTTTACACAACAAACATGAAAAATCTGAACCAGAGCTATTGATATGTACTTTACAATAATGAGTAAAAAAACATTGGTTAAATGTTGTTTAGATCAAGTTCACTAGCTGACAATTTGATTTGTACAAAGTATAAACTGTTATATTGTGTATCTCTGTGTCTGTTTATTGTTATTTAAGTTCTGGGTTATTTCAGGTACTTTAAACACATTGTTGGGTTGCTCATGTTGGGTCATATGAGATGTGGGATGAGGTCATTTACAAATGAACAACTGGTTTATTCATTATTCTTTCGTTTCTCCAAATGGCAGCCTGCAAAATGTTCGAAATATTACTGTTATTGTGTCACAGGTGTAGTTTTAGTAGTTGTTTAGGCAGGAATGCGTGTGCATACAGCTCAAAACCTCCATCATTTATTAAAGATAGCGTCTATTTAGAAAAAATACCCCAGCGATTTCGGAGCTTCAGGAAATCTCCCGGCGCTCTGCGCATAACACCGGGCCAACTCTTGTCGGAAAGAATTTATAAACGTTTTCTAAACGTGGGCTATTGTTTTTTTTTACAAAACTAATATTTGTTAATTTAATTTAAATGAGGTTTGGGCTCAGGACTTTGATTCGGCATCGTCATCCCCCTCTTTAATTTACTACGTAGTCTAAATCAGCGCTAAACCGCATGCATGAAGTTTTCCAGAGCGCAGAAATAGAATTATGATTATGAATGCGTTGGGAAAACTCTGACCATTTTAAAAAACGTTTGCCTTCATTTTCTGACGCGCTCACGTTCACTAAAAACAATACAGAACAGCGCACCTTATTTGCTTTCAAACATTTACAAAATCATGAATTTTTTTCGTTATTGTGACTGCGCTTAAATGAAAGTTGAGTCTTACAGTATAAAGGCCATGTAGTCTTATATAGTTTTATTATATAGTTTTTGCACATTAATCTGAGTCCTCATCTGTTACATTTTTGAGGACAATTGTTTTTTCAGCCTGTCACGGCGTGCGCCCAAATCATTATCGCTCCTCGCTCACTAGTTAGGCGTCCTCCCCTTCAGATATGTGAAGGAGCGGGGCCGCGGAATTGGTGAGCTACAGTGGTAGCCACACCAAATAACCGCGGCCTTTTGAATGACGTGCAAACGTCGTGTGACTGCCCTATGCACGCCGTAGTCCTACCTCCCTTTTCTGACAGAAAGGCGTGTCAAGATTTCACAGTAAACACGCTCATTCAAGCCCTATTTATTCATTTACCTGGTGCCACCACTAGATGGCGCTTCGTTCTCAAGAACACGTTAAAACAAGCCAGCTGCGCTGAGTTGCAATCAACGTGATTTTAACAACCCGCCCCCACCCCCGCCGAACTGACGCTACCAAACTACAGAGATGAAGATGGCAGCATAATGGACTATTCGCGGTAAGTGATGTTTTATTTTATAAAATGTGTTTGGGGTAGTTTACAGTTTATTTCCCAGTTTAGTTTTTTATTGGCCGTTTTAAATATCACTGGCAGCACCAGCAGCGGTCAGATGTGACTTTAGATAACTTAATGGTCTGTTTACCAAGTCTGGAGTTGTTAATATTACAGCTTACTGTCAGTGTCACAAACTCACAATGTCACTCCACTTTAACTCAAAAAGATGCTAAAGCTTCGACAATACTATTAATGTCCCTATTACAAGAGCTGCACTACCCGATAAAGAGTGTTTGTGCTCTCTGTAAATACTGAGAGAATCTCACCGCGTGTTGTCTGGATACATTCAGCGTTTATTTATTCTTTGGGTAAGAGTTAATCTGCATGACTGGACTGGATATATATTCCTATGACTGGAATATAATGTGATGCAGTTCATGAGGGACACAAGATGAGGATATATGTACAGGAGCTAGTAACGCTCATAACCGGGTTTATATTTTATCCACTATGGCCGTGACTTTGCGCGAGCGCTTAGTTAATGAGCTGGATAAAAACACTGAAGTGTTTATCAGTTAAGCAGGAGGGGGGAGGTATGGGGGGCTTCAGTAAGTTATAGTTTGGCTTCAGAGATGAACTAATGCTCATATACGAGTGTTATATCGCTTAACTTATTTGTATGAAAAGCGCATTAAGTAAATTCTCAGTTAATTATTTACTTAATGCGCAGACGATAATAGAGTAAGTGGGTAACACTAACAAACTTCCCTGGTTATCATTAGCACAGGCAGTTTATTTACATTCCAGAATTCCCACACACTCTGTGGTAAATAGGTTTATTAATATATTTTATTTTTATTAGAACTATATGTTCTGTAAAGTTTATTTGTCTTTGTCTTCACTAAATTCTCCTGTTGTCTTTAAGCAGAGCTCCGCTGTGGAGGATTGGGGGGTCAGACGGCTGACGGTTGGACTTTTGGAGCTACAGTACTGGAGGAGCCTGAACAAGCTGATGAGGGAGCTGTAGGAGGGATGACGTCACAGTGCAACAGCTTTAGAATGATGTTTGGTCAGGTCTACTGTATATTCTGTACGTAGAACTGCAAAATGTATGATACAGTACTTTGGGGGAAACAAAGACTTAAACTGGTCCATCTTTAATAGATTTTTTAAAATTTATATTTTAATATAAAAGGACTATAGATAGAGACTTATAAGCAGCTGGTGTATCCGGGTAGTTTAATGAACTTTAAGCAAAAAGACAACATGTATTCACCGGTTTTATATAAATTACTGTTTTAACTTTGACTAGTTTTGGAAGAATAACTAGTTTTGCGTGTTTTAATTTTGGGGGATTGTTTGGGTATTTAAAAATTGTTTAGTTGAACCAACAACTTCAAGTTGGGCTGAAAATAATAATAATTATTATTATTATTATTAGTATTATTGAACATAGAAACAAATGAAAACGTCTCGGGTTACTTTGCTATAACCCTGTTCCCTGAAAAGGCTGGAACGAGATGCTGCGTGAAAACGCTATGGGAGAGATATTAGATCTGAGAACCATACTCGGGCCGGCCAACGGGGCGCTATCAATAAGAGGTGCAAACCGTGTTGACGGACCCTCGCCAGGACTCCCGGGAGCAGAGCTACTGGAGGGAACGCACAGAGGCATGAAGTTGGCCACGTATGGGCCATCGTATGACCCAGGGGAGCTGGATGAGTCAGAGAGTAGTAGAGAGGACATTGTGCAGTCTCCTGGGAGGCAAAGAGGTCCACCTCTGCTGTAAAGAATTTCTCCCAGATTTGAGTGACTACTTCGGGGTGGAGTTTCCATTCCCCATAATTTACAGCTTGTCTGGATAGTAAGTCTGGTCCTACATTCCTGTATCCTGGAATGTGAATCGCCCTGAGGGACAGAAACTTGTCCTGAGCCCAGAACAGAACCTGATGCGCTAGATGGTTCAAGCAGCGCGAATGCAGGCCGCCCCGGTGATTTATTTAGGACACTACCGATTTGCTCTCTACCCGCACTAGGACATGCTAGCCTCTCAGCTGCTGGAGGAAATGCTGTAGATCTAAAAATAGAGCCATCATCTCAAGGCAATTGATGTGCCACGTGAGAAGGTGGCCTCTCCAGCTCCCTTTGGCTGGACGGCCATCCAAGACCGCGCCCCAGCCGGTAAGGGAAGCGTCTGTCATTAGCATCTTGCGACGACAAGACGGACCTAGAGTGGGACCCAAGGTGAGAAACCGGGGTCTGAACCACATAGAAAGGGTACGAAGTCCTTCGTGCGTAACCCTTATTTGCTTTCGGGGATTTGTTCTTGTGTGAACTCCCCTGGCTCTTAGCCACAGCTGAAAAGCTCTCATGTGCAAAAGACCCAAAGGTATCACCATGGATGCAGCTGCCATCTGCTCTCTTGGGGGCGGCCTGAGGGGGGCGCCGAGCCGTACCCCTGTCCTTACGGGGGGGTGATACATGGAGTGGAGACACAAACACACACACACCTCTCCATCCACAAATGCTTTAACTGTTGTCTTGTAAATCGTTTATTAAACCTATGAACACAGCTGTTCAGCATCAGTCCTAAACACAAGCGACTGTTTTTGTCCTTAACTAAAATACTTCAATACGTTAATAATTAATTTATTTTGCTGAATAAGGTAATAAGCGGTATTTAAAATAAACCTAACCAGTAAGTTAAGTGTTCCATACATTAAAGTACTGTGTATAACCAAGTGCCCTATAGCAAACACAGCTCCAGTTTACAGTACAAATAAAGAGTGTGTGCGCTGAGGGGATTGGAAGATGAATGAGGATACTCATTTACAAGATATAAGACGGTCAGAGGTATGAATGCGCGTCTCCACTTTGCTCTTCGGTGTGTGTGTGTGTGTGTTTGTGTTCTAGGTTCCTAGGGGTGCATTCTTAAATTCAGTCTGTCTGAATCTTTATAAACGCCAAGTTGGGAAAATCATGTTTGAGAAAACGACAACAACAATTCATTTGCGTCTGTGTTATTTTGTGCTTAAGTGACCCATATTTATTTTTTCTTAGTTTAAAAAATGCTTTGGGTTTAAAGAACTTAATTAAAAGACACGTAGGAGAAGTGGAATGTGAGAAACCTCAATGGAGAAAGTACTGACTCCACCCCCCTGCAAACCTGACCAATGCAGGAGCACATTTTGTTACATTGTCTTGTAAAAAGCTGATTAAACCTATGAACACGGCTGTTCAAAAGAAATACTAAACAGACACATGGTCTATTTTGTCCGCAAGTGAAATACATCAATACGTTAATAATTTACACCATGATAACATTAGTGCAGAAGGATCTGAAGAGACTTGTCTCTATTACATCATGACTTTGAGATGTCCAGTATATTCAAATGTAGACAATGTTTATTTTGCTGAGCATTAAAAACAGCCATGTTTAATAAAACAGTGCATCTTTAATAATCCATATTGGTTTCGAGTCAGAAGTAAAATTAACTAAATATTATTTTTACTGTAAAGCCCTGTAAACTTGATCCTGAACAGCCACAGACTGACCTTAACAATAATAGTTGATTGTTTTTATATTTGTTTTTTTGTATATATATTTTAAATGTTCAAATGAACGTTTCAGAGTATATAATTTGTCATGTCATCTGTTTACAGCGTTGGCTGATTTTGTGATTGAGACTCATGGGTTACATTGAAATAATTTTTATTAGTAGTAGTAAGCCAGGCTTTATTAACCTTGGACAAATCACAATATAAGCCCTCTCTCGCACACGAGCTCTCACGCTCTCTCTCTCGCACATACACACACAAATAGCACATGAAATCGCGTAAAACCAGATGGAACTAGGGTAAAAAAAATATAAGCAGTAAAAATACAGTTGTATCCTGTAGGTGATTTCTGTCCTGCGATAACAGGCACTAGCCCTCTAGAACTGTTTAGTTCTTTTAGTGTTGTTTTCAAGTGTGAATGTTTATAGGGATTTAATCTGTCTCTGCTGCCGCATCTATTCACAGTTGTGATCAGTGATTAATGCCCCATCAGATCTTTGATGTGGGATGTTATGCTGGTTAAATGACTAAAGAAATACCGATCCATACGGGCAGATATTTGTTCCAGATATTATGCGCCATTAATCAATTTGTTATGCCAATTTGACTATCAGCGAAAACATAAAAAATATAACGAAAACAAACCAAAGCAGAAGTTAAATTGTAAGCTTTACTTTGCAGCAAAATATTATCTACCAGTGTATTAAACAGAAATAGATAAAATACACCGTAAGTTAAAATACTGTACATACCCCGCATTTGTATTCAGTACCTACAACAATCGGTATAGATAAATTACAGATGTTACTGTGTCTTTAAGGATTATTAAGGATGTCTTGAAAAATCTAATTCACAGTAAAATGCTTATAAATCTGTGCTTTAGGTGAGGCTCGAACTCTGCATTGCTTCACCTGTACAGCTTTATAAGTACCACGCACTAACCGATTGCGCCACTGAAGCCACACAAAAGTTACACTTGTCAGAAGTGGGATATATTGCAATAAGTAGTTATATTAATTTATTAATGAATTTATTTTTTTTTAAATAGCATAAGCATCATGGGTTGTGTATTGATTGATTACATTTTTTTTTTATTAATTATTTTTATTAATCGTTTTTTTTTTTTTACCACATCACCTATTTGAAACTATGTTGACAATGTACGTAAGAACTGCCTATATATAGAACATACATACATATACACATGTACAAACCGGATTCCAAAAAAGTTGGGACACTAAACAAATTGTGAATAAAAGCTGAATGCAATGATGTGGAGATGGCAAATGTCAATAATTTATTCATAATAGAACATAGATGACAGATCAAAAGTTTAATCCGAGAAAATGTATCATTTTAAAGGAAAAATATGTTGATTCCAAATTTCACAGTGTCAATCCCAAAAAAAATAAAGTTGGGACAAGGCCATTTTCACCACTGTGTGGCATCTCCCCTTCTTCTTACAACACTCAACAGACGTCTGGGGACTGAGGAGACCAGTTTCTCAAGTTTAGAAATAGGAATGCTCTCCCATTCTTGTCTAATACAGGCCTCTAACTGTTCAATCGTCTTGGGCCTTCTTTGTCGCACCTTCCTCTTTATGATGCGCCAAATGTTCTCTATAGGGGAAAGATCTGGACTGCAGACTGGCCATTTCAGTACCCGGATCCTTCTCCTACGCAGCCATGATGTTGTGATTGATGCAGAATGTGGTCTGCCATTATCTTGTTGAAAAATGCAGGGTCTTCCCTGAAAGAGATGACGTTTGGATGGGAGCATATGTTGTTCTAGAACCTGAATATATTTTTCTGCATTGATGGTGCCTTTCCAGACATGCAAGCTGCCCATGCCACACGCACTCATGCAACATCATACCATCAGAGATGGAGGCTTCTGAACTGAGCGTTGATAACAACTTGGGTTGTCCTTGTCCTCTTTGGTCCGGATGACATGGCATCCCACATTTCCAACAAGAACTTCGAATCGTGACTCATCTGACCACAGAACAGTCTTCCATTTTGCCACACTCCATTTTAAATGATCCCTGGCCCAATGAAAACGCCTGTGCTTGTGGATCTTGCTTAGAAATGGCTTCTTCTTTGCACTGTAGAGTTTCAGCTGGCAACGGCGGATGGCACGGTGGATTGTGTTCACTGACAATGGTTTCTGGAAGTATTCCTGAGCCCATTCTGTGATTTCCTTTACAGTAGTATTCCTGTTTATGGTGCAGTGTCGTTTAAGGGCCCGGAGATCACGGGCATCCAGTATGGTTTGACGCCCTTGACCCTTACGCACAGAGATTGTTCCAGATTCTCTGAATCTTTGGATGATATTATGCACAGTTGATGATGATAACTGCAAAGTCTTTGCAATTTTTCGCTGGGTAACACCTTTCTGATATTGCTCCACTATCTTTCTGCGCAGCATTGTGGGAATTGGTGATCCTCTACCCATCTTGGCTTCTGAGAGACACTGCCACTCTGAGAAGCTCTTTTTATACCCAATCATGTTGCCAATTAACCTAATTACTGTTAATTGGTCTTCCAGCTCTTCGTTATGCTCAAATTTACTTTTTCCAGCCTCTTATTGCTACTTGTCCCAACTTTTTTGGGATTTGTTGACACCGTGAAATTTGGAATCAATATATTTTTCCTTAAAATGATACATTTTCTCGGATTAAACTTTTGATCTGTCATCTATGTTCTATCATGAATAAAATATTGACATTTGCCATCTCCACATCATTGCATTCAGTTTTTATTCACAATTTTAGTGTCCCAACTTTTTTGGAATCCAGTTTGTATACATACAAGCAGTCAATGCTCCACCTGGCGGGATTATACAGCATTGCAATCATCTTTTTAGAAAGCGCATGGGGGCGTTTATTGGGCGGGTCATCGTTAACCGCGTCATCGCGGGGGATCACATTCCGTGCACGAATCGGGCATTGACCTGTCATGAACCTGTCATGTCTGTTTGACGTGGCTCCCACTGTATGCTTGCTAATGATCCCAGGCTTGCACCCCGCTATGAAATACTCTGGGTTTTTTGGGTTACAGTGAATTTTAGTATGCGGGGTGAGAGCGACGCGCGCGCAACAACGCGGAAGTGCGGCTTGCAAGCGGGGCAAATGGAACGTGCCCCAGGGACTTCAAAGAAGCGAGAGATGGGAGGGGCCGGTCTGGTCATCTGCGGATGGCCGTCGCACTCACACCGCGTAGTAAAATCCATTGTAACCCAACAAACACCAAGTATTTTATAGCGCGGGGTGCAAACCCGGGAGCATTAGCAAGGATAGCTCACCAGCCATGCCTAATTCCGTCATTTCATGTGGGCATTATAAGATTTGTATTGAAAACTTCTAATTAAAAAGTGGCAGCTGGCACGCCTAAGAATAGACGCAGGTTAATTTTTTTTCTCGATTCTAAAGTTGACATTGTTACCTTTTTTAATCATTGGAATGGAAGAAATTTATATTTTCCTTATGATAGCATGAATTGCATTGTTTTTAATCGGTCTATACACAATAATATTCTTTGGTATTTTTATTTTTAAAAAACATGTATGGGACTTTCTTGGTTTATTAATCCTCGTGCCTGGTTTAGGTTTAGTATTCAGTGCGCACCATTTGTTATTTTACAACTATATCATAACACCCAGAACGACCTAATAAGATTTAATATAATTTGAATTCTACATTTGTACTGTAATTTTAGTACTGTGATTATGAATTCGTTTAACTACATAGTTTCACTTGATTTTATCCGCTACTACAAAGGATCCTTCTGATTAATCCTGCAGAGAATGAATTAAGTCATGAGGCGTCAGTCTGTAGCGTCATACATAGCGCTGTATATAGCGCCACTCAGTGGTAAAAGCCAGCAAACGCACAAACCCAAATGCTGACGCCGAGCGCCGCGACAGTAAGTCAAACATTCCGATTAGGTAACATTTTAGACATTTGTTTGTGGCAATAGTATATGAAATGCAAACATATTGTATGGATGTCTCAAAAACAGTATGACATTTTCAGATCAAATTTTGTAGGTAAAAAAATTTTGAAATTTAATACACTGATACCCATAGCCCTAATTTTGGGTTCTGTCTCTTAATGTCTCTAGTGGCACCATTTGGTCAAAATTTGAGCTATCTTTATGCTTTTGAATTAACTCATGAACTTTTGAAAGAAGAACAGTAATAATGGAATTTCTTATATCATTGGGTCAGGCCGAGTTTTGCAGCCTATTAAAAAGATTTTATGACTATTTTTTCATCAAAGTTTTTCTGGAAAATCTTTTTACAAATTTTCTGAGCGTACAATTGTTCTTCAGTTTATTCTACATTTGGCTCAGATGATTGTGAGACTAAAATGTATTAAAAAAATAGTAATATTTTAAATGTGTATCAGAAATTTATTTTTTTATATTTTCATACACCTGGTCACACCGCTAACCTTTATCTAGCATCGCCACCCAACAGGAAATGGGGCCTTAACACTGGCTCAGATGATAAAACACCATGGGTCCATATTTTTCACATCTCCGTCATTAACATTATGGAATGCTAAACTTAAGAAAAGGTATGTTTTTTCTTTTTACTTTTAAATTATTTGGAATAATGGTGTCATTTAATTTCTGGCATGGTACCTCAATGCAATGTCAAATATGAACTTTTTCAGTTCTGCACATAAATTGTCTGTTGGCCACTCCTATAAAGGCGATAACCATGTTTTAAAAACATGCAAGGCTGCACATTTACTGTAGCAAAGTAAGCCTTGTCATGTGGCCTAGTGAAAGGACTTATCATTTTTTAAATGAGATCCGTATCACTATTTTTAACAGGTTTTTTTTGGCAAATTTCAACTTCAAGATGAAGCCACAAAATAACATTTAACATTTTATTTACCAGTTTTCAGACTGGATAACATTTACCAAGTGTTGTACAAAAACCGTATACATGTTTTACATTGTGAAATACTATTCAGAGACCCTTCTCGTCTTGCTCTTGAAATAAAAAGGAAATGGATTTGATCAAGTGGTCTCTGAATGCAATTGACACGATCTTCTCGACGAGAAATGTGGGTTCTGGGGACCCTACTTGTCCTGCTGGGACGTTTGCTGCTGGATACACGATGGACGGTTGGGAGAAGTGGCGCATTGTGTGCCTGGCCGCACTGTCTCTGGAGGATGTTGAAGATATTTACCTATTCGGAACTCTGATAACTGGGATTCTGCTGATTGGATTAGGTGGATTACTTGAATATCGAAAAATCTTAAAAGCAGTCAGTCTCAACCCCAAGAGACTGGCTGGCTGGGAAATAATGGTGACGAGAGCTGTCAGTAATCAGACTGTGGTTATGGACCGCAAATTGGATACCATCTTGGGGAGACTGGCAGCTATACAACGTAATTTGGGCGGACCTGGAGACCAGTGACGGACATTAAATATCTGTGAAATTGGCAGGTATTGATCGAAACCTGGAAAATATATATAAATTTTTTTTTCTGCCCCTTCTCTTTCCAGCTACTGCATTTCAAGGCAGTGGCTGGAGACATAACAAACTCCCCGAAGACCAAGATAACGAGACGCTCTGGAATCTACCCCCCTCCCCCTTCAAGGTCACCTGGCGCAGACTATTACGGGATGTTACAGGCTTACAAACTGACACGCACGCACTTACACACTCACAGAACAGCTACAGATAGACACTCTACCTTCCCCATTTCCAACGCCTTCGTGTGCTTATTCCCCTCGGTGTGGGCAGGCGGAATCGGGACCAGCGCTCTTTAGCTGCAGGGACTGGAGCTGTTTGCCTACATTGGACATTTCCTATCCCTGTACCCTCATTGTTGCAATGTTGATGTCTTGTGATTACATGTCTTTCTGTGCTTGCTGCTGAGGTATTTTTTTTGTACCCCTGATCGCACACTGCCCTCTCCGAAGGGCAGTCTGGGAGGGGATTTTTTTTACCCTCGTTAACCTAATGTATCTGATTCCTTGTTTTCTATGATGGCGCCTGGGTGGCTGCTATCGCGACCCTGTGGTCGCAAAAAAGCATTTCACTGCATTTCATACTGTATGACTGTGTATGTGACAAATAAAATTTGATTTGATTTGATTTGATGTCATATCCCAGACTGCACCACTACAAACATGGATTCCCCAACATGTTCCCCATGTTCGTTGTGCCACTACACACAAACACAATGTTCTGATGAACTCTGTTACTATTAGTTACTAATTCTGTTTCTAAAAAATACATCAGACATTCTGATTATGCTTCTGGTTTGATTATCTTGTATTATCATATTTTTCCTTGACTCAAGACTTTGCTTTTATTTTTTATTATTATTTATCTTTTTTTTTTCTAAATAAATCATTTTCTATAACTGTCACCTGACACCAGGATTATTTTCTTAAAAACAATTACAAATACACCTATGCAGTTACTTATATATAAATTGTATTATTAAATATTTATTTGTTAGTTATTTATAATAATAATAATAATATGAGGTAATAATTCTGGTTAGGATACTGACAGGTTGCTGCATAGAACACTTTGCTCAACATTGTAACTTTTGTGTTATATAAAGTGTAGTTATGCATTTTATGTCATGTTCCACGCCCTGTCTGCCGTCTTTTTCCCACGCTGTCACTTCCCCACGCGCTCATGTTTTTGTCTAGCCGTCACGTGCGCTCTCACGCCCCCGTTTCCGCCCCGTCTGCTCACCTGTTCCTCATTCCCTACGCTGATTTCTCCAGTGATTTAAGCACGCACACTGCGCTGCTCAAATCGCTGGATTATTGTGTGTTTTCATGCCTCAATGTTCTCGCGTTTTTCTTTCTTTCCGATCTTCACGTTGCCGAACTCGTTTTGTCCCTCGTTTCCGCCTTTTGGTTCTCGATTTGGTTTTGTTTGCCTCGCTCTTAGATCTCCCGGTTTTCGAATTCTCGCTTCCCCTTTGACTACGCCGCCCGCCTCACGTTTTTGCCCCGACGTTCCGCTGCCTGCTCATCTGTTGCCGACTCCGCTTTCGCCCCTCGACCACGCCCCCTCCGCCTGCCGTCATCACTCGCGCTTGGATTCATCATCACCCTGGTCAGCCCGTGACATTTTAAGATGATGAAATTGTGTTCAGATTTTTGAGTTAAATGCATTGTACAGAAGTGACAAGTCTTCAGTAAGATTCTAAACTTGTATCTTAACTTCATCTACAACCAAAGTACTCAGGAAGCGTATGCAACAAATAAATTGTATCAAGAGGGTTTATGACCTTCATTCTCATGTAAATGTATATCACAAACATTTCCTGCACACTGCTAAGGGGTCTGGGCCTTTCTGAAGCTGGACTTCTTCATAATCACCTTCAAACTTTAGGTCTCATTACTTTATTTTGCAGCATACTGGTTAAGCTGTTTAAATCTGTTCTGAGTAAATTTGGTGACCTGGGTTCTTTGTTTTGTATGTGCCAGGTGGTGATGAATTGTCCTGTGCCTTCCAGCATCCAGGCAGTGGGTTAGGGACATTAACTGAGCAAACCAAATAAATCTATTCCTCATGGACAAGGTAAGGTTTTGTGATCATTTTGGGGGGAAAAAAGAATATACAGTGGTGTGAAAAACTATTTGCCCCCTCCTGATTTCTTACTCTTTTGCATGTTTGTCACACAAAATGTTTCTGATCATCAAACACATTTAACTATTAGTCAAAGATAACACAAGTAAACACAAAATGCAGTTTTTAAATGAGGGGTTTTATTATTTAGGGAGAAAAAAAATCCAAACCTACGTGGCCCTGTGTGAAAAAGTAATTGCCCCCTGAACCTAATAACTGGTTGGGTCACCCTTAGCAGCAATAACTGCAATCAAGCGTTTGCGATAACTTGCAACGAGTCTTTTACAGCGCTCTGGAGGAATTTTGGCCCACTCACCTTTGCAGAATTATTGTAATTCAGCTTTATTTGAGGGTTTTCTAGCATGAACCGCCTTTTTAAGGTCATGCCACAACATCTCAATAGGATTCAGGTCAGGACTTTGACTAGGCCACTCCAAAGTCTTCATTTTGTTTTTCTTCAGCCATTCAGAGGTGGATTTGCTGGTGTGTTTTGGGTCATTGTCCTGCTGCAGCACCCAAGATCGCTTCAGCTTGAGTTGACGAACAGATGGCCGGACATTCTACTTCAGGATTTTTTGGTAGACAGTAGAATTCATGGTTCCATCTATCACAGCAAGCCTTCCAGGTCCTGAAGCAGCAAAACAACCCCAGACCATCACACTACCACCACCATATTTTACTATTGGTATGATGTTCTTTTTCTGAAATGCTGTGTTACTTTTACGCCAGATGTAACGGGACACGCACCTTCCAAATAGTTCAACTTTTGTCTCGTCGGTCCACAAGGTATTTTCCCAAAAGTCTTGGCAATCATTGAGATGCTTTTTAGCAAAATTGAGACGAGCCTTAATGTTCTTTTTGCTTAAAAGTGGTTTGCACCTTGGAAATCTGCCATGCAGGCCGTTTTTGCCCAGTCTCTTTCTTATGGTGGAGTCGTGAACACTGACCTTAATTGAGGCAAGAGCGGCCTGCAGTTCTTTAGATGTTGTCCTGGGGTCTTTTGTGGCCTCTCGGATGAGTCGTCTCTGCGCTCTTGGGGTAATTTTGGTCGGCCGGCCACTCCTGGGAAGGTTCACCACTGTTCCATGTTTTTGCCATTTGTGGATAATGGCTCTCACTGTGGTTCGCTGGAGTCCCAAAGCTTTAGAAATGGCTTTATAACCTTTACCAGACTGATAGATCTCAATTACTTTTGTTCTCATTTGTTCCTGAATTTCTTTGGATCTTGGCATGATGTCTAGCTTTTGAGGTGCTTTTGGTCTACTGCTCTGTGTCAGGTAGCTCCTATTTAAGTGATTTCTTGATTGAAACAGGTGTGGCAGTAATCAGGCCTGGGGGTGACTACAGAAATTGAACTCAGGTGTGATAAACCACAGTTAAGTTATTTTTTAACAAGGGGGGCAATCACTTTTTCACACAGGGCCATGTAGATTTGGAGTTTTTTTTCTCCCTTAATAACGTAAACCTTCATTTAAAAACTGCATTTTGCGTTCAATTATGTTATCTTTGACTAATAGTTAACGGTTTTTGATGAGCAGAAACATTGAAGTGTGACAAACATGCAAAAGAATAAGAAATCAGGAAGGGGGCAAATAGTTTTTCACACCACTGTAAAAGCAATTTTCTAAAATGTGAAAGGACAGTTAACTCGACCTCTGTTATCATGCCAATTAATCATTACATTTTTCATTTAAGTGTAATTGTATGGAGCGATATCCCGGACAATATTCAAAAGCAATTGCAAATTGCATTTGCAATTGCGTTTACCATATGTGGACGCACAAAGTATGCCATAATTCAAATGCAACTGCAAACTTTGCATTACCGTTTGCTTTTTCGCCTTTGTGAACGCACACTGACTCCCAAATTTCAAATGAAAAAGCAAAGTCCATTTGAATTTCCCAGGTCTTATAAGTCATGAACCTGTCATATTTAAACAGTATCCATTTGCAATTGCATTTCCAACAGGTTAAACAGAAAAATGTCAATCAGCGTCAGGGGTGGGTCTATACTGTGGGGCGGGATTGTATGGGGAATTACGTCACTCGCAGTCGCCGACCAAGAGGGGGAAATTTGAGCAATTAAGGTGAACCGCGGTAAAGTTGGTGTCATGCGCTAAAATGCCCCCCTGCCACTGATTGCAGCCCCACAAAATCTGTCAAATATATTATATCACAATCAAAAATTAATATTATCAAATATATTATATTAGTATTATCAAATATATTATTACTATAATTAACCCTAAGCACGTGACAAATTAATACATGATACATTAATACATGGGGTTTGTCATGTAATACAAAAATGTTTACACTAAACAAATATTGTTTATGATAAATTACATGTATCGATTTTTATTATAAATAAGAAATATAAAAATATATATGTATATGAAAAAATATTTTTTTTTATATTTATTTTATAATCAAATTCGTTTGGTGCAATTTGTAAATCATAAACCTATTAATGTATGTTCTAATAATATTTGATAGAGGTTATGTTGGGGGGAGGATCTGTGGCAGGGAGGCATTTTAGCGCATAGCATTACAAAAAAAATCAATAGCTTTTTCGTTATGTGGATTACACATGTAAAACCAGTTGTACTATAATCCACTCTATCACTGCTAATAACTACAAACTTTTTCTCATTAAGTTTGATTTAATTTCTTTTCTTTTTTTGCAAAAAAATAACAATTAACAACTGAAAAATTCAAACTGAATATTGCAAAGGGAAGGGTTCTAGTTATTAGCAAGGATAGAGTGCATTATAGTACTGTACATTTGGTTTTACATTAGAAATTTCTATAGCAAAAAAGTTATTGAATTTTGTTGATTTATTTGTCATTTTTTTGCAACTCATAATAGACTGTACCAAAGTGCATTCATTTTCGTACAAATCTTTACAATTATTAAGCCCCTTTTTGTTTGCTCTAGTGATGGACAGGATGACAGATGAAGTTAGACAGGAGTCTCCATGGACTATGTTTGCAGATGACATTGTGTTTTGTAGCGAGAGCAGGGAACAGGTGGAAGAAAATTTGGAGAGGTGGAGGTACGCTCTGGAAAGCAGAGGAATGAAGGTTAGCCGCAGCAAGACGGAATGCATGTGTGTGAATGAGAGGGACCCAAGAGGAACGGTGAGGCTACAGGGAGCAGAGGTGAAGAAGGTGCAGGATTTTAAGTACTTGGGGTCAACGGTCGAGAGCAATGGAGAGTGTTCAAAGGAGGTGAAGAGACGAGTACAGGCAGGTTGGAATGGGTGGAGAAAAGTGTCAGGTGTGTTGTGTGATGAAAGAGTATCAGCGAGAATGAAAGGAAAGATGTACAGGACAGTGGTGAGACCAGTGGTGCTCTAAGGCTTAGAGACAGTGGCACTGAAGAAAAGACAGGAGGCAGAGCTAGAGGTAGCAGAGCTGAAGATGTTGAGGTTCTCTTTGGGAGTGACAAGGATGGATAGGATCAAGAATGAGTTCATCAGAGGGACAACCCATGTTAGATGTTTTGGAGATAAAGTCAGAGAGGCCAGATTGAGGTGGTTTGGACATGTTCAGAGGAGAGATTATGAATATATCGGTAGAAGGATGCTTGGAACTGGTAGGAGGTTGGAACTGCCAGGCAGGAGGTCTAGAGGAAGACCAAAGAGGAGATTTATGGATGCAGTGAGAGAGGACATGAAGTTAGTTGGTGTGAGAGAAGAGGATGCAGAGGATTGGGTTAGATGGAGGCAGATGATTCGCTGTGGCGACCCCTGAAAGGGAACAGCCGAAAGACAAAGAAGTGTAATATTTCCACAGCAGCAGCGACAGGTATTCGAGGTGCGTATGTTACCATAACGGAAAAGTGAAGTTGTTCAGCTGTTTAGTGTCAATATGCAGATGTTACACCCTTTGTAGTTACCGAAACAAGGCATAATCGTGGTGTTTGCTTCTGTTGACATACCATAGTTTATTATCTGCTGTGGTAGATCTGATTTATTTAAACACAATAATAAAGCTATTTATCCTCTGGAGAGGTCATTACATTGTTTTAGCGATAATTTCACGGAAGTGAGTTCAGAACTAATCTAAAGCACTGTCGCACTAAAAAAAAAAGTCAGAGAAGTTCTAAAGCTTCAAATAGAATGTATGAACTAATTAATTTTCTTAAAACATTATAAAATTAAGTAGAGCTAAATCCTTAAATCTCCTTATACAATATTGCTGATTATCAATGCGGGAATGAATGGCGAATTGTCGATATTTCACGGAAGCATATATATATATTCCATATATGCTTATACAGATCTGGCCTTTAAAAACGCACGTTTTCAGAAAAGGGATCCCGCTGTGAAAATGCCCTTCATTACCTGTAGGGGGCAGTCGTGTTTCAGTCTGAAGTATTGTGTGTCTACTGAAGCCGAACGTGTGTTAGGCGCCCATTGACAGCAAGCGACAGAGCTCATAAACGTGTCAAGCTCAAACTGATGTATTTATTCTTCATTTTTTTTCTCTCCTTCAATGATGATACTTCTTTGACTGTGCTTTCTCCATTCAGAATTATTATTAGTATTAGAAGTAGTAGTAGTAGTAGTAGTAGTAGTTCTCCGAATTTATTATTGTTATTCTTCTTCTTATTATTATTATTATTGTAACGTACCCGAGCGTGTGCAAAAAGATTACAAAGATGTATGATATGTTAGCCTAAAACATTATTGTTTTAGTGTGTTAATGCGTTCTAAATATACACGGGCACTAGTGTGGCTCAGTGGTTAGGTGATTCGCCAGCCATGCGGAAGTCCCGGGTTCGATTTCCAGCCAGTGCCCAAAGTGCTGGTTTGTACTAAATGCACACACCTCACAGTTGCTATAATTTAATGATAATCATAAGCAAAAAGGTTAAAACAACGGATTCACATTTATTACATTTTCACCCAGACCGGGATTCGAACCAGGGTCTGCACGATTTTATACTATTATTTAAGCAACGCCACACCACGTGGAAAGCCGCAAAAATGTTTAAATTTCATTGGCTGTCACTGAGTCTCAGCTATTCACGACTGGCCTGGTGTGGCGTGGCTTAAATAATAGCATAAAATCGTCCAGACCCTGGTTCGAATCCCACTCTGGGTGAAAATGTAATAAATGTGAATCCTTTGTTTTACACTTTTTGCTTATGATTATCATTAGCATTCACCTCAGAGTCGCTATAATTTAATTTTAATGTGTTTCATACAGTGGTTACTCAATCGGAATGGTTATTACCGTCGCGCTCACCGCCGTTTAAAGGCGACAGCGGGCAAAATAAATCAGTTGCATTTCAAATTCATTCGTAAAATAGCCGCCAGGTGGCGCAAAGTGACATTTTCATTCATCGCGGTAAATACAACAGTGATGGTAATTTCCACAACAAAAATGAAAAATCTGAACCAGAGCTATTGATGTGTACTGTACAATAATGAGTAAAAAAAAAATTTATAGTTTAACTGAAATAAATGACCATATTTCTGTCATTCCCCACTTAAGGGGTGGGAGAATTTTCACAAACCAAATGATAAAGAATCGACCAAGTTTACTATTTATTGAAATATAAATTTCTAAACCAATAAGATCAAATAACACCAAGTTATTATTATAACAGGCTTACTTCGTCACTTATCTAGAGCTTGCTTTCAAAGAAGTCGAGTGGCTTATTAACGTGACTGGGGTGTGTTGTTTCTAAGTGTCTAATTGGTGTAGTGGTTAGAGCGCTTGGCCAAAGAGCCACAAAGCACCGGTTCGAATCCTGGGTGATGCTGTTTTAAAATTGTTTTATTTTAATTATAGCAAAATTAAAATAAAACAAAATAAAATGTTTTAGAAAAGACAGCAAACAAACAGAAAAATGTCAAATTACAATGATTGAAGACATAACAGAACATTTATTATTCAGAGCATGATATACAACCATAATGAGTCCCGTAACCGGCTTATACAGCTGTCATGTGACCAACGTATTTAACCGTGAGGAGTCCAGTGGCTGGCGTATACAGACATGTATACAGTAGTCGCGTTGAGACCGATGACCGACAGACATATCAGTGGCAGCTGCTTTACTGGTAGCGTGCGAGTTTGCTGTTTTTTCTATAGTATGCTGAGCAAAATTAAAATAAATTTTATTTTGTTTTCTTTTAATTTTGCTATAATTAAAATAAAAAAATTTTTAAACAGCTTCCCGCTGGATTCAAACCGGCGACATCAGGGTCTCTGAGCGAGCTCTCTAATCGCTGCATCAATCGGACACTTGGAGACAACACACCCCAGTCACGTTAATAAGCCACTCGATTCTTTGAAAGTGGCGGCTTTGCTAGCAGTGCCTTGCTCTTATAATGTGGAGCAAGCCCGAGATCATATTAACGTTTATTATCGCCAGCCGGCACGAATAGGCGGCTCCGTCCCTTTGCCGCCTATTCAGGGAGCCTACGGAGTGAGCGAGTAACGATAGTAGTACTATCGTTACTCGTGAGCCGCCTATTCGTGCCGGCTGGCGATACTTAACGTTAATATGATCTCGGGCTTGCTCATGATGCTCAACATCTATAAAAAATAGCAAAGTATTGTGTATAGAGTGATAAAAAAAACTATCTAACGCATGTTATGATAAGGAAAATCTGTAAAGAACAGTAAGTTAAATTCAAGATTCAAAGAACTTTATTAATCCCAGAGGGAAATTGCTCTTGGTTATACAGTTGCTCAGATTAATTTACCGGGAAGGAAGAAAAGTTAAGTTGAGGGGAGGGGGGATATATATTAGACAGGAAAAAAAAATTTAAGAAACAGAAATGTAGAATTCAACGAAAAATAACAATAAATAGAAGTAAAATAGAATAGAATAGTAATTCGCTCTGGCACATAATTTCGTTACCTATTGCACTAAAACTTATTGTAAGTGAAAAGAAGTATTGCACAAGTGTATTATCAGATATTACACTTAGAACATTGAGTTGTGTGAACAAAAAGTGTCAAAAGTGTAAAATGTTATTAGTTATTAACTAGGAACTACTGACAGTCCCTGACCTGTAGTAAAAATGCTATAGAGAAGAGTTATATAATTTTATGGCCGTAGGGAGAAAAGATCTCCACTGGCGCTCCGTAGAACACCTGGTCATAATTAGTCTCTGGCTGAAGTTGCTCCTCTGGTCGGTCAGAACTCCGTATAGCAGGTGAGAAGGATTGTTCAAGAGTGTTCGTATTTTGGACAGAATCCTCCTCTTTGCCACGACATCTACAGAGTCCAGATCCAAACCCAGGACAGATTTTTAATGACCTTGTCCAGTCTGTTTCTGTCTGCCACTTTTATGTTACATCCCCAGCAGACCACGGCAAAGAAGACGACACTCGCCACCACAGATTCGTAAAACATCCGAAGAATGGTATTACAGATGTTGAAAGACCTGAGCCTTCTCAGAAAGTACAACCTGCTCTGTCCTTTCTTGTAGAGGGCCATTGTGTTAACTGACCAGTCCAGTTTATTATCCAATAAATAATTATTTTTTTATTTTTATTTATTTATAAAAAGGACAGGCTGCAGCGCGCACACACACACACACACACACACACACACACACACAGACACACACACACAGACACACCTCCCTTGAGCCCTCGGTAAATATCCAAGCACCGTGTGTCGGATTTCAGCTGTCACGGGGTGGAAAGACTTTGAAGCAGTTTATATATGAATCTAAGCTTGAACTTATCAGCATTGTAAATATATAATACTTTTCAAATAAAATCGCTATTACTTGACCCTGAAGTTTAGTTTAGCACAAACACACAAAAAAAAAAACAGAAAAGTCATTTCTGGTAAATCAACTGCATATGTAGTTTATTTACAGTAATTCATTAAAAAATGAATATACATTGTACAGTACACGGTAAACACGGGAAAGATTACAAAATGAAAAAACAAAGTGTCTACTTTATAAACAGCTTAGTATGTGCGTCGAGATGCTGAAATCCCTTGCATGTTGCCGTTCCATTTTTTTGCTTCCAACTGGAAGTATTATCACCATTCAAAGGCTTACAATTCATTTAGCCTATAAATGAATATAGTCAAATTTTGTTTTCTACTATAAGATTATCATAAACCAAATCTAAGCTAAACGTTACATTTTTAAATTCTTGTCCAGTTGGCAGGAATCCCCTATAGTAAAAGCCTATAGTAAATTTGACTATATTCATCTACTTAGAGCTGCTCAATTACTCTCTCTCTCTCTCTCTCTCTATATATATATATATATATATATATATATATATATATGGGAAAAAAATATATATATATATGGAAAATATATAATATAATGTAGCCCATCTGCTTTAACTTAGTTTTTTTAGTATTCATAAGACAACCTTTCAGTTTTGTAAATATTCTAGTTACAGTGTAATAAGTCTTACTTTAGGTTCAATGTTTTTGAGAATTAGAACATCCAGCTAAGATAAATGTTATGTCGTTGCTTAATAAAAATCTGGAATAAGAATATTTCATTTTTTGTTCTATTTATTTCTGTTTCACTGTTTATGACATAGTGACACTAAACAGCTGAACAACTTCACTTTTCTGTTTACCTCTGAGTAAAAAAAAAAAAGCTGTATTTGTTTATTTTTAGAATTTTTTAGAATAAATAAATGAATAACACCTTCATTTCCCCTCTCAAGAGAGTGCCATAGTCTATTGTTAGTTTTAATGATTTGGCAGAAACTCATTATCACTATATAAGTACCCTAACACCATTGATTATGAGGGCGGAGCTATTATGATCAATAACATTTCTTATACATTGAGACCTATAAATAAGTCAACAGGTACGTCTACAACTCACTCTGTAGTTGGGGCGGCTACAGAGTTTGGGCGATTGAGCAGTGAATTTATACACAATGACTCAAAGAGAGCGATATACCCCACAGCAAGTGCTGGACATTCTGTGGAATATTGATGAGATGGAATCGGAGGGCGAGCAATGTGAGGTGTCAGATGGAGCAGGTGAGCAAGAGGGCGAAAGCTAATTAAATCTGAATGTTGAATCTGATTCAGAATCAGACTCTGAAATTGAGTGTGCAGGGGACTCATTTCAAGAGGCAAGAGATGGCACAGTATGGGTTGAACTAAAGGCTGAAAACCCTCGAGGGAGAGCGCAAGAGTGCAAGATAATGAAAGAAACCCCAGGTCCCACGCCTTATGCCAAGGGCAATATTACAAGCCCATTGAGCAGTCTACTGTGTTTGATTGACACAGAAATGTGGGGAAAGATTAAGAAACACACTGAAGCGGAATCTGAACGAAACAATGCTGATAAGTTCAAGCTTACAGGTGATGAACTAAAAGCATTCGTTGGTCTCATTTATTTGAGTTATCACGGGTGGTAAAAGCATGAATCTGGATGATTACTGGTCCGCTGACTTGGGAAATCCTATTTTCAAAGACACAATATCTCGACAAAAATTTAGAGACATTATGCGCTATCTGCGCTTTGATGACAAGACAACAAGGGCTGCCCGACTTGTGAATGATAAATTTGCCATGATCTGTGAGATATTTGAGAAATTTGTGAAAAACAGCATTGCCTCTTACATACCCGGTGTGAACATAACAGTAGATGAGCAACTGTTCCCTACTAAAGCGCGCTGTCGTTTCACGCAGTACATGGCCAATAAACCTGACAAGTTTGGTATCAAATTCTGGGTGGCCGCTGATGTTGAAACAAAATACATGTTGAACGCAATTCCCTATCTAGGGAAAGACGACAGTAGGGCGGCTGGTCAGCGGTTATCAGACACGGTTGTAATGCGTATTGTGGAGCCTTTCCTGGGGAAAGGAAGAAATATAACAACAGACAATTTCTTCACCTTGTTAAGACTTGCTAACAATCTTTTGGCGAATAAAACCACCATTGTTGGCACAATGAATAAAATCAGACGAGAAATGCCCCCTTGTACACAGGCACAGTCTGAACGATATTCGACCAGGTTGTTGAAGGCTGGAAAGGCCACGCTCACGATTTATCAGGCAAAACGAAAGAAGAATGTATGCATTCTGAGCACAATGCATCAGGCAGTTTCAACTGATAATGGCAAAAAGAAACTGCCTGAAACAATTTCCTACTACAACAGCAGTAACGTTGGCGTTGATGTTATGGATCAAATGGCGCGGCTGTATTCAGTAAAGGGAGGCACCAGGCGCTGGCCTGTGGCTGTGTTTTACAACCTCCTAGACCTGGCGGCAATTAATGCACATATTCTATATAAACAGTGCATGAATGTGACCATAAGCAGGAGGAGATTTATTCTGGAGTTGTTAAAGGAACTATGTGCGCACCAGAAAACGGCAAGGGCAGAAGGGGCAAGGGCAATGGTATGCAAGCGACCTTTACCTGAAACTCCTTCTCCACCTGCGAAAAGGAGGCAGTGTCAGATTGGCAGATGTGCAGGGAACAAAACCTCTTATATCTGCCAGACCTGTAACCGGCTTGTCCGTGGCAAATGCTCAAAGAATGCACCAAAGCTATGCTTGGAATGTTAATAAAGCGATGCAAGCATCATGGGCAAAATTCACAATGTTGAATGGAACTTGTGTTCGTAAGCAAATGAAAATCAAGTTGGCAGATGTTCAGGGAACAAAATGTATGGCATCTGCTAGAAATCTAGACGAATTGTAAGCATTTGAATGGTGTTAAAAATACTTGCAAAACAAGTATTGCAGCCATACATTGGAGGGAACTTCTGAGGTGGTCAGTGATTGATGGCACGGTCGGTCGGAGGGGGTTGTGATCACACCTATAGATCTTTTGTTCTAGGCTATCGGTCAAATATCTCTCCACTTGGAAGCACAAAATGGAACGGCAACATGCAAGGGATTTCAGCATCTCGACGCACATCCTAAGCTGTTTATAAAGTAGACACTGTTTGTTTTTTGTAATCTTTCCCGTGTTTACCGTGTACTGTACAATGCATATTCATTTTTTAATGAATTAGTGTAAATAAACTACATATGCACTTGATTTACCAGAAATTACTTTTCTGTTTTTTTTTTTTTTGTGTGTTTGTGCTAAACTAAACTTCAGGGTCAAGTAATAGCGATTTTATTTGAAAAGTATTTTGTATTTATGTGTTTGATTATATATACACACACACACACATCTATCTATCTATCTATCTATCCGACTGATGAAGGGCTCAAGGGAGGTGTGTGTGCGCGCATGCGCTGCAGCCTGTCCTTTTTTTTTAGCGGATTTTTCTGCTACCGCAGATCAGTTTATCAACTTGTTAATATATTCCTAAAATGTATATATTACATGTGCATACATTCATTTGAGGGTGCGCTTCCCTCTCTTGCCCCTGCGTAGAGCCTACACACACACACACACACACACATCTATCTATCTATTATATAAATACACATTTGGAATCTGCATCTACATTTTCTGTTACAAGTATAGAATTAGGTTCAGCTGAAACTCATGATCAATGGTGTTAGGGTACTTATGTAGTGATAATTAGTTTCAGCCAAATCATTAAAACGAACAATGGACTATGACATTCTTGAGAGGGGATATGAAGGTGTTATTCATTTATTTATTCTCTACAAGGGTGCGAACTACAGTACAGACCAAACTATAACTCTCTCTTACTACTATAAAAATCCTAAATATAAACAAACATAATACAGCTTTTTTTCCTCAGAGGTAAACGGAAAAGTGAAGTTGTTCACTGTCACTGCAGCTTCTTCAAAGTCTTCCCACTCCGTGACCGC
Organism: Channallabes apus; assembly: GCA_030522415.1. Lineage (NCBI taxonomy): Eukaryota > Metazoa > Chordata > Actinopteri > Siluriformes > Clariidae > Channallabes > Channallabes apus. Next base: position 23,066,026 of record CM060124.1, on the reverse strand, counting down.
TGAAATCCGACACGACACCACGTTAGGCACGTCTTGACTCATTTGTATACCGACGGTGATTGGATGTTTCCCGAGGGCTCAGGGGAGTGTGTGTGTGTGTGTGTCTGTGTGTGCGTGCTCGCGCGTACTTCTTCTACTGTTATAAAAATTCTAAACATAAACAAACAAAATGCAGCTTTTTTTTCAGAGGTAAACGGAAAAGTGAAGATGTTCAGTGTCACTATGCAGATGTTACACTCAGTGGAGTTACCGAAATCTTTGGTTTAGTTCTCATTGAGTTGCCACACATCATTTCCACATTTCACTCGCTTTTATTACTCTTATGTGAGCATAAACAGTGAAACATTCCACAGGTTTATAATACACCGCGGCCAAGTGAACCACATTCCCGTCGAACGAAACCAGGCATAATCGTGGTGTTTGCTTCGGTTATGACACACCATAGTTTATTATCTGCTGTGGTAGATCTGATTATTTATTCAAACACAATAATAAAGCTTTATATCCTCAGGAGGGCTCACTACATTGTTTTAGCGATAGTTTCACGGAAGCGAGTTCAGAACTAATCTAACCAAAAAAAAAAACATCCGAAGTTTCAGAAATTTAAGTAGAGCTAAATCCCAAAATCTCCTATAAAATATCGCTGATTATCAATGCGGGAATGAATGGCGAATTGTCATATGGCGAAGCATATGCTTCCGTGAAATTGATATAATTGATTTTATATATATATAAACTGCATATATGGAATGAATGAAACCTGAGATAGATGCACTGAATGACGCATAGATGGTATGCGCGATCCCTTGTGCCATCTGCTGATAGAAATGAGAATCGCAGGTTGGAAAATGCAGGAAACGTCACGCCGCCGAGCAGCTGTCAGCGATTTCACGTAATTAAGAGCAAAATAGCTTTATACTGGCTTTTACAGGTGCGATTTAAATTTAAGCATGCTGGGTGATTAAGCTCACAGATCTAGGAAAAGTCATGAAAGGAGGGTCCTGGATTTTGATCGAGTGTGAAGTTGTTGTTTTTTTTTTTTTTTTTCCCTTGCGGTTCCCTTTTTTCCCTGCTCGGCGCTTCTAGTGTTAACAAAGCGGTCAACTCGTCCATCTTATTGTCCAGAGATCTCACGTTACCCATGATAACAGACGGGAGATACGGCTTGTACCTTCTTATCCTCTCCTTCTGCTCTTTACGTCTCTCCTCATCCTTGCCTCCTCTGCGCCGATTTCTTCCCCTTCTGCGTCCTCTCGGTGTCCTCCTCCGTATCTCGTCAGGGATATTTAGAGTCCGAAACACCGCTGGGTCTCAGATGCCGGCCGACTTCAGTGTGATCAGCTGTTCCCTAGTGTAAACAAACAGCTCCGTGCTGCTGCGCGCTGATCGCCGAAAACATAAATAATGCCGCATAACTAATGAAGATAACACTTTCAAAACGCACGGTTTGAAAGGGCAGACTTACTAACTTAGAAAAAAAAAAGTTATAAAATAGATAAGAGAAAAAGTATTAAACACAAGAAAAACACACAAAACCCGGAGAGCAACTGCACCAAGCTGCTGCACGCATCCGCACACACACACTGTAAGAAGTAAGTAAAAAGTGGCCTGTGAATGGGGAGGGGTGCTATTTACAGTTATTTGTAGTTTATCTGAATATAGAGGTGAGAAGGCGTGAAGTATCTGCATTTGAATGGTGTCTGTCTGTGTAAAGCACACAGAGTAACACTAAAACAACAACTTAAAATTAATAGGAATAGGAGGCCCTGATGCTTCATAAATATTATTTAGTACAACAAAACTTCTCCGCGCTCTGGAAAACTTTATTAGACTACGTAGGAAAATAAAAAGGTGGATAACGATACCGGCTTTATATTAAATTAACAAATATTGTAAATAAACAACAGTAACCCATGTTTAGAAAATATTTCTTATTTAGACAATAGAAAATAATCCTGCACCTGTTTTTTGTGTGCCAGCTGTCACTGCTCTTATACCGCTCTTTATCACCGTAAATCGATCTGTAAAACGGGTACATCTGTAGGAATAAATTACTATATCATCAGCACTCGTGTTTTTGCGTTATTATAAATAATGAAATGCAGTAGGCTGTTATGGTCATCATAATTTTCTTTAATAATGATTCGTTCTATTTTTTTTTTTTTTTTATTCTCATAGTTTGCTCAATTTGTTTTTAGTAATTTATAAATTTAAATTGGGATGCCTTTTACTGTTACAAATTTAACTCTTGTCAAAATAATAATAAATGTTTCTTACAAGCCCTTGTGGTGTTGTTTGTGCTGTTGTTCTTTAATAATACAAATAATCAGATACAGTCTATCTAAACGAAAATTAACCAATGCTTTTTAACTCATCATTATGTGGATATTTTTCATGTTTGTTGGATAAAGTATGTGTGTGAGAGAGAGAGGGGTGTCGCGGTCGTGAAACAAAGGCTCAGCTTTCAGCTCATTCAGTTTCTCTGAATGTATAGGTGAGAACAGCAAATTTCCACCTGGGGTGGGTGAATAATTTGCATTTGAGTGTTGTCTGGCACAATCAACCTGAACAAGTAAGCTGGAATAAAATCAGTAGCAGCATTAACTAAAGTAATTAGCATTAAAATAAGTTTACTAGCGTGAGCTAATGCTGCTACTGATTTTATTTCAGCTTACCTGTTCAGTTTTATTGCCATTCTTTTTAAAATATTGACTTTCAGTTTTATATGTTCGTCTTGATGTCCTTTCCTTTGTTTCTTGTATTGTTTTATATATTTTATACTAGTAACTGGTGTGCAGAAATGTATCTCTGCATTAATGAGCCAATGTATTATGATGCTGCTGCTGTGGCCCACATGACATGACGGAATTAGGCACGGCTGGTGAGCTATCCTTGCTAATGATCCAGGACTTGCACCACGTGCTATAAAATACTTGTGGTTTGTTTGGTTACAATGAATTTTACTACGCGGTGTGAGCTCCTGCCTACATCCGCTCCCGCTGGCTCTGCTATGACTGGACCGGCCCCTCCGATCTCTCGCTTCTTTTTTCCCCCTGGGGCGCGTTCCATTTGCCCCGCTTGCATGCCGCACTTCCGCATTGTTGCGCGCGCGTGGCAATCACACCGCGTAGTAAAAACCCCCTGTAACCCAACAAACCCAGAGTATTTTATAGAGCGGGGTGCAAACCCAGATAGTTTGCCAGCCAAGGATAACAAAAAGCCAAGGATAGCTCACCAGCCATGCCCAATTCTAGTGAGCGAGGAGCAATATTGATTTGGGCGCATGCCGTGACAGGCTGAAAAAAAAACTATTGTCCTCAAAAATGTAACAGATGAGGACTCAGATTAATGTGCAAAAAATATATAATAAAACTATATAAGACTACATAGCCTTTATAAGACTCTACCTTAAGCGCACTTAAAACATTTTATTTTGTTTTATTTATATTTTGCTCTAATTAAAATAAAACAATTTTAAAACAGCATCACCCAGGATTCGAACCGGCGCTTTGTGGCTCTCTGGCCGAGCGCTCTAACCGCTGCACCAATCGGACACTTAGAGACAACACACTATTAATGAATAGTAAACTTGGCCGATTTTCAAGTGGGGCTTGAAAATTCTCCCACCCCCTTAAGTGGGGAATGACAGAAATATAGTCATTTATTTCAGTTAATAAATCTGAAATAAACTATAAATTTAAAGAACACAAGAAATAAGATGACACAAAACCCTACACACTTCTTTTCTAATTACGTGATAAAATCTAAAGGCTCACTGTGTTAATATTTATTGTGCTTAAATTTGATCCTAATAAGATTTCATTTCATTTGAATTCTACATTTGTACTGTAATTTTAGTAGTGTGATTATGAATTCGTTCAACTACAGTGTTTCACTACGTGCAGTTCTAAAGGAGCGCGTCTCATTAATCCAGCAGAGAATGAACTAAGGCATGAGGCGTCAGTCTGTAGTTATATAGTGCCACTCAGTGGTAAAAGCCAGCAAATGCACAAACCCAAATCCTGTCGCCGAGCGCAGCGACGGTAAAACGAACACTCCGATTAGGTGACCACTGTAGCTTAAGAAAAAAAAATCTCAATTGCAAACATGCATTTAGTACTGAGGCATAACTTGTTAATGTAATGGCATGGTTATATCCAAAACTTGTTTTGTGGCTATTAAATAATAAGACCACTTATTCAGCCGAAACACGTTTAATTGAAATTGCAATTAATTATTACAATCTCCACACTCATTAATTTATTTTACTTCTCACTATATATAGTTCACTTTTCTTAATAAAGCATGCATAAATTATTATATTTTAAACAAATATCGAAAAAACTCTTGGCAACAATAACATGGCAAAAAACTGAATGCTAAATGCTAAAAATGAATGCTAATCATATATACAATTTACAAAAAAAGTATATTTAATAGTTTTGCCTTCTCCTTTTACGGAAGAATGAATGTTTAAAATGCTGGTGCTCCAGATGGCCAGTCCGCCACTGCATATTACTGTAGTAGTACACAAAAAAAATGCTGGGTTTCTGTGAACACATCGTTGGGTTGTTTATGCTGGGTCAAAATTCTGTGTTATTTCGGGTACTTTTATCACAAACGTTGGGTTGCTTTTGCTGCATGATTAAACTGAATGCGAAAAAAAAAAGTCTTGTCCCTAGAACTTTTGTTCCGGTGTTTATGGGTGAACACGATGATTTAAGAATTTAATTAAAACGAATATATATATATATAAGTGGCATTTTAATTAAAGTTCAACATTTTAATGGTTAGTGATAGGTGCATGGTCGTCAACTCGCACATTCTCTGATATTCCATTGTCATTCATATTGCCGTAGCTTTTAGAGCCATTTACTAAAGCATTCGCTAGTTAGTAAGTAAGGAAATAAATGAATAAATAGCTTTAAATGGTACTTCAGCATAGAAAAAGTGCCCTAGCATTCAATTCAATTCAGTTTTATTTGTATAGCGCTTTTAACAATTGACATTGTCTCAAAACAGCTTTACACAATCAAAAGAACTATTTAAGTTTGTGTGGAATGTGAATGTGTATGAATCAAAATGTTCAGATAGTCCCTGGTGAGCAAGCCCGAGGGCGACAGTGGCAAGGAAAAACTCCCTGAGATGGTAATAGGAAGAAACCTTGAGAGGAACCAGACTCAACAGGGAACCCATCCTCATCTGGGTGAAACAGATAGCAGGAAATGATCTGCATTTATACAGTGTTAAGTGTTGGGTTCAGCTATAATAGTTGATGTTAATTGATGTTATAATAGTTGATGTAAAATGGAGTCCAGTAGTTATTGGAGACTCAGATAGACTTGTAGAAAGTTCCAGTCGTGAACTATCAAATTGTCAAGTCCTCAGAGAAAGAGCTGACACCAGTCGAGGCCAGAACCATCTTCTAAGTAGAGAGAATCATCCCCAGACACCAGACGCATCCCAAAGAGACACACGGGGCATCCATGCGACGAGACCTCCAACCAGAAACGGGGCAGCAGGATGGGACAGACAGGTCCGGAGGGCAGAGGGAGTCTGGATCACTGGCAGCTCAGGGATGACGTGTAGTGATCAAATGAGAGTGAGGAAGACAGCATCTAAACATACGAGTTCACCATAATACTCTACGTCCATGAGTCCCCCAGATCTGCTCCTTTACCTTATGGCTAATCTATTTATAAAAATGCTTGGCTAAATGAATAGGTTTTTAGCCTAGACTTAAACACTGAGACTGTGTCTGAGTCCCGAACACTATTTGGAAGACTATTCCATAATTTTGGGGCTCTGTGAGAAAAAGCTCTGCCCCCAGCTGTAGTTTTCATAATACACGGTACTGACAAGCAGCCTGCATCCTTTGACCGAAGTAGGCGTGGCGGATCGTAAGACACTAGCAGTTCGCTCAGATACTGCGGCGCGAGACCATTTAATGCTTTATATGTCAAGAGTAGTATTTTAAAATCAATGCGAAATTTCACAGGGAGCCAATGTAGTGAAGATAGGATAGAGGTGATGTGCTCATATCTTCTGGTTCTAGTGAGGACTCTCGCTGCTGCATTTTGGACTAGCTGAAGCTTGTTTATGCACCTAACAGAACAACCAGACAGTAAGGCATTACAATAGTCCAACCTAGAAGTGATAAAAGCATGAACTAGTTTTTCTGCATCGTTTACCGACAATATATTTCTTATTTTGGCAATATTTCTGAGGTGAAAGAATGCTATCCTGGTGATATTATCTACATGAGCTTCAAATGAAAGGCTGGAATCTATAATCACGCCGAGGTCTTTTACTGTTGCACTTGATGGAACAGAAAGGCCATCTAAAGTTACGGTGTGATCTAAGATTTTGCTTCTAGCTGTATGCGGTCCTATGACTAGAACTTCTGTCTTATCCGGATTAAGCAGAAGGAAGTTAATTAGCATCCAATTTCTTATGTCCTGCACACATTGCTCAACTTTAGTAAGCTGGTTTTTCTCATCAGGTTTTGTTGAGACGTATAGCTGTGTGTCGTCAGCATAACAATGAAAACTAATACCATGCTTACGGATTATGTTGCCCAGAGGAAGCATGTAAAGGGAGAAAAGCAGTGGGCCTAAAACTGAACCCTGCAGAACGCCAAACTCCACTAGAGAACATGCAGAATAATCACCATTTAAGTCTACATACTGATAACGATCGGTCAAATAGGATCTGAGCCAGGAGAGGGCTGTACCCTTAATTCCTACTACATTTTCTAATCTGTGAAGAAGAATAGCATGATCAATGGTGTCAAAAGCTGCACTGAGGTCGAGTAATACAAGCATAGTTACACAATTCATAGTTACAATCAGATTCAGGATGGACCCAGGACAAAATAACAAACAAAATGGTATTTAAATTTAGTAGGTAGATTACCTGCAACAACAGAAAAAACACACACAAACAAAAATACAGGTACCTTCCCGGCCTCCCTAAACCAAAAACAGTGAAATTGTCTATAAATATATACAAAGACCAACCAAAACAAAGGGACAAAGCAATAATCAAAGTCAACAAAAAAGTCAAACCGGAATACACAACCAAATGTCAAAACGGCAAAATCACAACCTCTTTCATCTTTCCCGCGTCTCTCCGGTTCATACTGTATATGGTCGCGCTAGTCGATGTTGTCACTCAAGGCGGAAGCGACCGTGTGGAAGGTCAGGGAGATGTCGATGTCAGAAAACCTGGAGTGGAGTCTGGAGCGGCGCGCGACCAGGATAGGATACACACACGCGGCGCAACGGAACATTTATAAAGCATAATTTTTTCATTTTCATTCATTTATTTTTTTACTCAGTAGCGAATATGATTTCAAATGTAGCGAATTACAATACTTCAAACAAAACGTACTTAAGTAAAATTACAGATTTTTAAAACTACTTTAAAAAGTAGAAATACACAAAAAAGCTACTCAATTACAGTAACGCGAGTAAATGTAATTCGTTACTTTCCACCTCTGCCCTTAGGTTCTTGATTACTCTCAGATTACTCAGTTGGGTGGCCAGATCTGGAATAACTGTTTGGTTGTTCCAAATCTTTTCTATTTAAGAATGATGGTGGCTTTCATGTTCTTGGGTGCTTTCAATGCTGCTGAAAGTTTCTTGAATCCTTCCCAAAATCTGTGTCTGTGACACAGTCCTGTCTTTTGGATGTACAGTTAACTCTCTCAACCTCATGCATTTGTTTTCACTCTGACATGCATAATCTACTGTTATATCCAATGAAGTCAGTTAGGCACAAGCAGACTCCAGTCATGTTGTAGACACATCTCAAGCTTAATTGCAAGTATCATAAAATGTCTAAATGGGTTTTAAATTTCAGTGTTTTTAAATTAACAAAACTTATAAATAAATCAACAAAACTTTCCAAGCACATGTTTTACTTTGTGGAGGATTGTGCATAAAGTGATGAATTTCATTTGAATCCATTTTAAGATGAGTGTGAAACCTAACAAAATGTGGAAAACTTAAGTGTCTAAAAACTTTCTGTTGACAGAAAGAGACGAAGCCTAATCATCAGATTAAAATGCAGAGTATTGCTATCAAAGGGCACTGTGATCTTGCATGCCTTAACCTTATGTACAGTGCATCCGGAAAGTATTCACAGTGCATCACTTTTTCCACATTTTGATATGTTACAGCCTTATTCTAAAATGGATTAAATACATTTTATTTTCCTCAGAATTCTGCACACAACACCCCATAATGACAACATGAAAAAAGTTGCCTTTTAAGTTAAAATTTTTGCAAATGTATTAAAAAAAAAAAAATTGAGAAAGCACATGTACATAAGCATTCAGGTACAGCTTGTTTAGCCGATCGCTGCCGCAACAGATTGGCCTAATTGATTAGTCTAACCGGTTTTTCCGCGTGCTCATAAAATGAGGAGCGTGATTTTAAAACCAGATATTAAATTATATTCCGCTTATAATAATAAGCGTTGTTTAAGTATGGTTGGTGTAGGTGACACACTGCATATTGAATCCAATTCCTTTATCTAATCTGTTAATTTTGTAAATTGTTCCCCGGTCTCTTTATTTTGTTTTGCACAAAAAGAAATGATCTTCCCCCTTAGATATGCCTTTAAGGATTCCCAAACTGTTGAGGATGACATACCTGGAGTTTGATTGACTTTTTTTTTTTTTTTTAAACTCTATCTCTGTACTCATAAAGCTCACAAACTTTTCATCTGAAAGAAGCGAGGAGTTAAATCTCCAAGGACTATAGTTAGGTCCTGCACTGGGGATATGGATTAGCCGAGTCAGTGGAGAGTGGTCTGATATCACTATGGCTTTATAATCCGAATCTGTTACAAGAGACAGAAGCCTTTTATCTACTAGAAAATAATCTACGCTTGAAAAAGTATAATGTACTGGAGAATAAAATTTGTATTTTCTTGTAGTAGAATTTCGGAAACGCCAAACATCTGCCAATCCATAAGCCTCCAGGAAACTTTGTATCACTTTTGCTGATTTGGATTTGAGTTTTTTTTTTTAGGAGAACTGCGATCTAACACAGTGGAAAGAACGCAATTTATATCAACTCCTATGATAAGGTGGTGGGTTGTCATATTTGGGATCCGAGACAGACTGTTAGCAAAAAAAAAAAAACATCATCCCAATTGGGTTCATACACATTGGCTAGAATAAGTGGGAGCCCGTATACTTGCCCAACTACAATATAGTGTCCAGCAGTATCTGCATCTACAGTAGTTGCTACAAATAGTAAGTTTTTGTTAATCAGAATAGCAGCCCCCCTCGCCTTTGAGCGGAAGTTGGAGTGATATACTTGTCCGATCCACCCCTCTCTTAATTTAGATTGGTTACATGTGCGTAAATGGGTCTCTTGAAGAAAAGCAATATCAGCTTTGAGGTGTTGCAAATGAATAAGGACTTTTTTCCTCTTTACAGGATGGTTAAGGGATTTAACATTCCAACTAACAAAATCGATCAAACATCCATAAGCCTGTCTAAAAGAAACACCTATTTTTGTCACCAAAAGTTAATAGCAATAGTGAAGCTGCAGATTTACAAAAAATAGAATAGAGCCAGGAAAAAAGAAAGAGAAACAAGAGAGCGAGACTTTTAAAAAAGTACTCCTGACTGGCCTGAACCCTAACCCAATCACCCATTAAAACCAGGTAATTAACCCAACCCACACGAACAAATCCACACACTGTGCTTATTTGGATCCTACTGAGCCAAAGTCAGGCTCTCACTGAACCATCTTATAAGCTTGTAAACAATAATATATATATATAGATATAGATATAGATATATATATATATATATATATATATATATATAGATATAGATATATATATATATAGATATATATATATATAGATATATATATATATAGATATATATATATATAGATATATATATATATAGATATAGATATAGAGATATATATATTAGTGGTGGGAAAAACTATTTGCCCCCCTCCTGATTTCTTATTCTTTTGGATGTTTGTCACACAAAATGTTTCTGATCATCAAACACATTTAACTATTAGTCAAAGATAACACAAGTAAACACAAAATGCAGTTTTTAAATGAGGGGTTTTATTATTTAGGGAGAAAAAAAATCCAAACCTACATGGCCCTGTGTGAAAAAGTAATTGCCCCCTGACTGGTTGGGCCACCCTTAGCAGCAATAACTGCAATCAAGTGTTTGCGATAACTTGCAACGAGTCTTTTACAGCGCTCTGGAGGAATTTTGGCCCACTCATCTTTGCAGAATTGTTGTAATTCAGCTTTATTTGAGGGTTTTCTAGCATGAACCGCCTTTTTAAGGTCATGCCACAACATCTCAATAGGATTCAGGTCAGGACTTTGACTAGGCCACTCCAAAGTCTTCATTTTGTTTTTCTTCAGCCATTCAGAGGTGGATTTGCTGGTGTGTTTTGGGTCATTGTCCTGCTGCAGCACCCAAGATCGCTTCAGCTTGAGTTGACGAACAGATGGCCGGACATTCTCCTTCAGGATTTTTTGGTAGACGGTAGAATTCATGGTTCCATCTATCACAGCAAGCCTTCCAGGTCCTGAAGCAGCAAAACAACCCCAGACCATCACACTACCACCACCATATTTTACTGTTGGTATGATGTTCTTTTTCTGAAATGCTGTGTTACTTTTATGCCAGATGTAACGGGACACGCAGCTTCCAAAAAGTTCAACTTTTGTCTCGTCGGTCCACAAGGTATTTTCCCAAAAGTCTTGGCAATCATTGAGATGTTTTTTAGCAAAATTGAGACGAGCCTTAATGTTCTTTTTGCTTAAAAGTGGTTTGCGCCTTGGAAATCTGCCATGCAGGCCGTTTTTGCCCAGTCTCTTTCTTATGGTGGAGTCGTGAACACTGACCTTAATTGAGGCAAGTGAGGCCTGCAGCTCTTTAGATGTTGTCCTGGGGTCTTTTGTGGCGTCTCGGATGAGTTGTCTCTGCGCTCTTGGGGTAATTTTGGTCGGCCGGCCACTCCTGGGAAGGTTCACCACTGTTCCATGTTTTTGCCATTTGTGGATAATGGCTCTCACTGTGGTTCGCTGGAGTCCCAAAGCTTTAGAAATGGCTTTATAACCTTTACCAGACTGATAGATCTCAATTACTTTTGTTCTCATTTGTTCCTGAATTTCTTTGGATCTTGGCATGATGTCTAGCTTTTGAGGTGCTTTTGGTCTACTTCTCTGTGTCAGGTAGCTCCTATTTAAGTGATTTCTTGATTGAAACAGGTGTGGCAGTAATCAGGCCTGGGGGTGACTACAGAAATTGAACTCAGGTGTGATAAACCACAGTTAAGTTATTTTTTTAACAAGGGGGGCAATCACTTTTTCACACAGGGCCATGTAGATTTGGAGTTTTTTTTCTCCCTTAATAACGTAAACCTTCATTTAAAAACTGCATTTTGTGTTCAATTATGTTATCTTTGACTAATAGTTAATGGTTTTTGATGAGCAGAAACATTTAAGTGTGACAAACATGCAAAAGAATAAGAAATCAGGAAGGGGGCAAATAGTTTTTCACACCACTGTATATATATATATGACATAATTATACTAACTTACAATAAACCACTATAGTTTACCCCGGTCGGTACTGTGTTTACCGTTCATGTGCCAACAATACGAAATATGAACGTCATTCAGGAGTTAAGGACTGGCTTCTGCGGGAGTAATAACATTATGCTTAACATAGTGCATGGCTTTATCCATGGCTTTATCCGGATCTGTGAACATCTTGTCCTCGCCCTTATAGGTGATACGGAGTCGCGCAGGATACAAAATGCCGAACCACACACCGTCCTGTCCTCGTAAGAGTTTTCTAACCTCAGTAAATGCCGCATGAGCCTTGGCCACACTCGGGAGTGTAATCGGGAAATATAGCTATTTGCTCCCCGTTAAAGCGAAGTGGACCTCGGAACCGGGCACGGTGCAGTACCTCCATACAGTCCTGATGGTAGTGTAACTTGGCGACAATGGTACGCGGTTTCCCTCCTTGCTTCTTGGGGCCAGAACTTCTATACGAATGGTCCTTTTCCATCTGCAGAACTTTGGTCAGTAATTTAGAAACAGACGCGGTGGAGCTTGACCCTAGTTCTTCCGGAACACCCAGGATTCGAATGTTACATCTCCGCATTTTCCCTTCCATATCATCATACCTCGCTTTCAGTTCGGTCATTTCTGCCTGCAGGCTCGTTATAGTAGTTTGCATTGAGACCACTTCATCCGACCATGTAGACAGTCCGCCCTCCATGTCCTTCACAGAAGCCTTAATCTGGTCCATTTCTGCTTGATTTGATCCGGCATTATTTAAGATATTAAAGATATCCTCTTTAATTTCCTACATGGTCTAATCAGTGCTCAACCGCATGCATAAAGTTTTCAAGAGCGCGGAGGAATTTTGTTGTACTAAATATTTATGCAGTATAATCAGGGCCTCTTATTCCTATTTACTTTAGGTTGTTGTTCTTTCAGTGTTACTGTGTGTGCTTTGCAATGTCAGACACATTCAAATGCAAATAATAAACCCTCCCCAGCTGTGACTCAGCTGTTCTCGCCTATAAACCCCTTGGATCTTGCTTCGGACCTCTTCTTAAATTTGTGTAAATTCAAAATCTTCTGGATTCTACATTCTAAAATTGACATTATTGTTTTTAATCCCTGGAATGAGATTTTTCTTATCATAAGATGCGTTGTATTGTTATTAATCACTCTACACTGTTTTTAATCACTCTACAATATTTTAGATTTTATTTAAAAATAAATAAATAAATAAACCAAATAAAATTATTCCATTTGTATTTTCCATTTTTAATATAGCATAAAAAAATCATGGGTTGTGTATAGAGCGATTAAAAACAATACAAGCCGTGTTATGATAAGGAAACTTTCTATCTCTTCCATTCAAGTGATTAAAAAACGGTAAAAATTAAAATTTTGGAATAAGCAGATGCTTAGTAGTCCGAGCACAACGTAATAATCTTTGTATGATAAAATGACTCGTGGCATGCATGCACGAGGCGTTTCAGTTTCAAAAAATTATTCAACGCTGAACACAAACAACAAAAGAACATGATAATAATAATCAAAAGAATAATAATCCTCTATAAGCTCTGTTTTTGCGGTGCAGTGCAAAATGCACGCCGACACTTTATTTCAGTCATACTGTATATAATGTAGTGGACAATGCGTGCACAACCTCTCGCGGGCGAGCCTTTCTCTGAATACGTCGTTTTAACGGGGGTGGGGTTAAGAAACACCACACCGGCAGAAGTAGACTAATGATTATGAATGCGTTGAGGAAAACAGCAAGGAAACTCTCTGGCCATTTTAATAATTCATTGATAAGTTGATGTCTTTAGTTGCGGCTGTGATGAAGGTGATCATGTCATCACGTCATGTCCGCAGCAGTGGATGTGCCAATAATTCACGTTTCATACGAATTGAAGCTGATTTTTTTCATTAATTTATGTAAAAGCAGACATTTCGCTTTCTGAGAGTTTCGGTTCATTTTCTGACGTGCTCAAGTTCACCGAAACCGAGCTATACAGAATAGCGCTGTATTCCTGTTTGCTTTCATTATTTTACAAAATCATGACGTTTTGTCGTCATTATGTGTGCACTTAAATAAAAGTAGAGTCTTATAAAGGTTATGCATCTTATATAGTTTTATTAAATAGTTTTTGCTCATTAATCTGACAACACCTGTGGCACACCCACTTTTTCTGATGCACAGCCAGAGTTTTCTGGCTACACGAGTGTTACACATGATAAAATATAAAGGCTTATTGTGTTAACATTTACTTTGCTTAAATTCGATGGAACTAAGAAACGCCTATATTTAATTTAAATTATACATTTTTACTGTAATTTTAGTACTGTGATTATGAATTCGTTTAACTACAATGTTTCATTAATTTTACCTAATTGCATTAGGTAAAAAAAAAGATTAAATTCCTTGCAATAATCCCCAGCCTTAATTGTACTGTATGTATGTTGACTTACGGTTTTGTCTTTTTTTTCCAGGGATTAACATGGGAAGACTCATCTTTAGAATAACATTGGATATGCCATGGAATTATTGGTCAATGTGATGACAGAAGAACAGGGTTTATACTTGCATATTATGACATCTAAAATTGTCATGATATAAACTTATAAAATTGCATGCTTTTGTAGTGTGATAACTGGACAGAATATGTTTACAAGGGAAAATAAATAAAGTCTATTTTTCTGGGTGGTCATGGTTTCAAATTGCTGATTTGAGTAGTTTCGTACAGGTCTAGAATTGTTTTATTATTAAAAATGTTTTTAATCTTCTATGCAATTAAAAAAGATAAAGGGTGATAACCTTTAACACTGGTTTAAGCATGCTCCTTTGTTTTGCAGTGTGTTGACAGCAATTTAGTGGTTTACCGTAATGGAATTTTTTATTATAGAATGGCTTTGTCATTATCATTGTTTGCAGGGAATGACAAATGCATATTAAACGTCAATCACTTATGGTTTGAGTTATATGTGTCTCTGGATCAGTCATCCTTAACTATCCCACATTGAACAAACATATTTTAGCACTAGCAACATCAGCCCTATGTTGTCATAGTGTTCAAGGGCCCTTTTTTCTCCACCATCTGGGGCATTTTGGGGGTCTTAACATGCTCACAAAGTCATGAAAATTCGGCACACAGGTTGGAGTCTATTGTCATTAGGAAGCCTAAGAGTCTGGGCATAGCAAGATTTTGCTGCATATCTCATACAGCTTGGGCCACTGAATGTCATGGGCTCTACTCAACAGGAAGTATTTTGGGTCGTTTGCGAAACGCACTCAATGGATTATTATGTACTCTTCCAAGGGGATTTATACATTTGCCAACAAACCGGGCCTATGTGATTTCCAGTACACTGAGAATGCAAATCTGAAGAGGAATTTTTGATCTCTTGAACGGGTCAGCCTTAAACTTATGCCAAAAAGTGGTTACAGTTTTTCTCGATTGCTTAAAAACATTTGCCCACTCTGACATCACATTTTCAAAACAGTTAGCACACAGGATAAAACTGAAGCTCAATGACCAAAATCACTCATTTTGTTAGCAAAATGCTCCAACACTCACAAAACATTAAAACATGCAACATAAGCAAATATTTCCATCAAACACCACAACTTGTGGTCAAATTAATTTACTCCTTCAATCAATCATTACAAGATGGATAACAAAAGACAGCCATCAATATTCAATATAATATTTTACAAACTCAAATGGATACTGAAAAAAAAAAACTACCAAAGGAAAGTTATGGGTGGAAATACCTTAAAAAAAAAAAAAAAAAAAAATATATATATATATATATATATATATATATATATATACAATCTTTCACATTTAGTCCATTCGTTTTTGCTGATTATGCCACAGGTTCTCATCAACATTGCATTGAATGTTTTCCCTTGCAATGCACCGAGGGAAATACCTCCTTGCATGGCGCCGTCCTCTGCACCGATTGCCAGGCAACCAGCATTCATTGCCTCCAGGAGGGGCATCTGCTCATATGGCTGGTGATCATACACCTCCCACCTCCAAGCAGAGAAGAACTCCTCGATTGTGTTCAGAAAAGGCGAGTATGCAGGGAGGAATTCCATCATAATATGAGGCTGTGCTGCAAACCATTCATTCACAAGGTGAGAGTGGTGGAAAGCCACATTATGACATACAGAGTGTGCCAGACCTCAACAGCCCTCTGTCTTCGGGTGGAATCAGTATTTTTTTCAATGCATCAAGAAATGTAATGAGGCGTTCTGTATTGTATGGGCCAATAGTTGGTATGTGGCAAAGGACCCCATCATTGGAGATGGCAGCACACATAATGTTGTATAGCATAATGATGTTCCTCCTGCGTCTCCTCACTTTACAGAGGTTGAAGATTCATCCACAAACATGAATTTGTGATGTGCCCCTTCTGCTTCAAACTCCATTATTCTCTAAGAAAAAGAGCAAATTCATTAAGCACATTATTCCAGTCACATGTAACTATGGTAAACAAGGTATTGCAAAAAAAAAAAAATCTTTTTTCTAAACTGCATATATTGAATGAAACCTGAGTTTCATATACGCAATGAATGATGCATACTGTAGATAGTATGCGCCATCTGCTGAGAGAAATGAGAATCGCAGGTTGGAAAAGGCAGGAAACGTCATGCCGCCGCGCAGCTGTCAGCAATTTCACGTAAATAAGAGCAAAATAGCTTTATACTGGCTTTTACTAGTGCGATTTAAAAAATTTAAGCATGCTGGGTGATTAAGTTCACAGATCTAGGAAAAGTCATGAAAGGAGGGTCCTGGATTTTGATCGAGTGTGAAGTTTTTTTTTTTTCCCTCCTTGCGGTCAAATGACCGCTGCTCGGCGCTTCTAGTGTTAATAGATGTTTTCATTTTGTTCAACACAGTGAATCCAATGGAGTTTGGGATCTTTCAATGAGATCTGTGATGACTGTTTTGACAAAGGGTGTGAAAAATGTGTGAAATAAACGAAAAAGTGTTAAGGCATTTGAAAGAGAAGACTTGTCCTCTGCTAAGAATGTGATAATGATCAAGTGAATCCCAGTTTCACTGAGCGTGTCTTAGCAAATGAGAAAAACTGTAATAACTTTAACTGTGACATCATATTAAGTTCAATCACATTGAGTGACATCATAGTATGATGCTTTTTTTTCGCATCTGGGGCTTTTTGGAGGTATAAACATAAAATGTCTCTTTTGTAAAATTATGTCATAATGGTATGTCCCCTTAAAATACATTCAAATGGGTCTTAACATGGTTAAAAATTCAAGGAAATCGATACACAGGTTGGAATCTGCTGCCATTAAAATGCCTGCCAGTCTGGACAGGGGATTTTGCTGCATGGCTCATATACACTTACACATATGCTTGTCAAACTACGTGCACTTCTAGTTCCCTTTCAAAGGATACACTCGATGCTGCATGAAAATGCTATGGGAACATCTTTTCATGTTGTGTGTATCAAACACGCCAAATTCTGGCTTATATAACCTCGGTCAGGTGATATCACCTGCAGGTTATAAATAGGAGTAAACCGGAAACATTCCTCAGATCTTTTGTCTTCATACCACTTTGTGCGTGTGTTACAAACAAATTAAAAAGCAACTTAAAAAGCAAGAAAAGTATTTAACTAACCGATATAATGGCAGAGTTTAAAGTGAGATGCCCACCCCTTCCGAAAATTGAGGAGCTGCTTGATGTTATAACATCTGCAGTCGAGCGGCTGCACATTGATTGGCCACGGGAGCAAGCCCTCCCCAAATTAGACGACAGATTTCTGTCGGGTGGCCAGGAGATGGAGCCACAACACCACTAACTCCCCTTTTTTTGACAACCTCCACAACAAATTAACTCGTTCTTGGAGTAAGCCTTATTCACCCCGTATTTTTGTACCATCAACTTCGTTTTATGCGAATATCATTGATGCAAAAGCACAAGGTTATATGGTGATGCCCGAGATAGAAGAGACACTCGTGGGCTATCTCTCTCCTGGGACATCATCCTAACCCTAACCCAGTCAACACTTCCCTCCAAGCCGTGTAGGACTTCTTCTACCCTGGTTGATAAGGCAGTCAACACTTCCCTCCAAGCCGTGTAGAACTTCTTCTACCCTGGTAGGAAAGGCTTTCCAAGCAGCAGGTCAGGCCGGCACTTCTTTGCACACCATGGCAGTCTTGCAGGCGTACCAGGCTGAACTGCTGAAGGATTTGAGCACGAGCAGCATCGTGAATGAGAGAGCATTCACAGAATTACGCCGGGCTACTGACTTGTCCCTTCATGCGACCAAACAGACGGCCCATGCTACCGGCCGTTCTATAGCTTCCCTGGTGTCCACAGAGAGGCACCTGTGGTTTAAACCTGACAGGCATCAAGGATAAGGATCGAACATTCCTCCTTGATGCCCCGTCTCACATTCCGGCCTGTTCGGCGACGCTGTTAATTCCGGTTTCGGGAGGCTTTGCTATACGAACAGGCTTTTGGGAATTGTCTCGCACGCCGTGCTCAAGAGTCGAGACTGTCAGCCACCCAGTCTCGACCAGATCTGATTCTCGTCAGATGGGAGGCACAGAAGGAAAGTGTCAGCAGCCAAGCACCCCCCCGTAAGGACTGGGGTACGGCTCGCCGCCCCTCACAAGCCACCTCAAAGAGATCAGAGAGGTGCATAACATTCTTTCCTATAAGAAGCTGCCCTCCCTGGCACCCCTAGGGTTGGTTTCCAGGCCAAACCACTAAATCTTCGGGATGTCGTCCTAGCTCATCTGAATTTGTTAGGATCGAGATTCAACGCTACGAAAAGCGTTCTCTTTCCAGCTCAGAGGACAACATATTTGGGTATCACGTAGGACTCGATCATTATGCGGGCACAACTGTCCCTCGCTCATATCGAATACATTCTCAACGCCCTGAAGGAAATCAGGCTAGACCAGAGAGTGACTGTATGTCACTTTAAAAAATGTTTAGGCCCGGGGGACTTCCGGTTTCAATATGAGCGGGTAGCACGCGTTCCAATAGAATACATCTAGAGCATCTCATCTTTTATTATTAGGAAAGGAACAGGTTTTTGATTTACATTTGATTCGTCAGAGTTGCTGGTTTAGAATAATCGTAGTTAAACATGCCAGCCAAGCTTCGTAAAGCAGCGGAGCAGGCCGCGCCCGCCTCGGACTCCGCTACAGAAGACATAAAATACTCAAGACACGGGTAATTCAGCAATTCTTTGCGCAATCTCTTCTCTACGCTCGGAAATACGCTCAATCAAATCCGATATCGGAGAGATAATAGACTCCAAAATTGATCAACTTGCTGTTTCGATACGAGGAGAACTTAGGGCGCTCCAACAGGAGGCTAGCGCTGCGATTTTGGCGGTTAAAATCACGATGGATGAGCATGCTTCCAAACTAGCAGGCCTGGAAACTAACGCTTCTGCTTCTTCGGATGTGGTAACTAAGCTAGAGCAAGAAGTAGGCTGACTGAGTCAGGTGGTAGAGCAGCTAACGGACAAATGTATGGATCTTGAAGGGCGTAGTAGGAGACAAAATATCTGTGTTCTACACATTAAGGAAGGGGCCGAGTCCAGGATGAAACCGAGGGACTTTATGGCGCAACTTCTGATGGAAGCATTATCGCTAGATAATCTGCCACTTGTTGATCGTGCTCATCGGGCACTGCGAACCCGTCCTGGAGATGAAGAACCACCGAGGGCTTTTGTGCTTCGGCTACACTACACCCACGAAATGGAAGAAATTCTGCAGAAAGCGGCCAAGATACAACAAGTTACTTTCAAAGGGCAACGAATCAACATCTTCCCCGATTACCCTCCAGCAGTTGTAAAACGACGCGCGCTTTTTAAACGTGCAAGGGAACTGCTGAGGGGCAAACCTGGGTGAGTCAAGTATGGTTTACAGTACCCAGCAAAATTAAGGGTTACGTACAACGGCAAGGAACTTTATTTCACGGATCCAGATAAGGCCGTTAAGTTCGCGGAAAATCTCTTCGGAGCAGAATGACTGACTTAAGGATGCTGCATAACTGAGATAAACGCGATCACTCAGTCGTTGAGTCGTCTTCGCGAGGTTCAACTTCACCCTCTCCTACCGACCAGGGTCTAAGAACACCAAGCCGGACGCTCTCTCAAGACTATTTACGACCACTCAAGACCCTGCCCCATGTGAAACGATTCTGCCACCCCCTGCCTGCTCGCCGTGGCCGAGCTCGATATCGAAACCAGTGTCAAGCAAGCCCTATCCCATGGACCAAGCCCAAGCAATGTGCCTCCTAACCGTCTCTTCGTTCCCCTCGATCTGCGTTCTCAAGTCCTGGAGTGGGCCCACAGTTCTAAACTCTCTTGCCACCCAGGCTCCGCCAGAACTCTGGCACTAGCCCAGCAGCGGTTTTGGTGGCCCTCCCTCAAGGAGGACGTCTCTCACTTTGTTGCAGCGTGCAATGTCTGCATAAGATCTAAGCATGTCAACACGGCCCCAGCTGGCCTCCTCAGACCCCTGCCCATCCCTCATCGCCGCTGGTCCAACATCGCCCTGGACTTCGTCACCGGACTACCCCCCTCCACCGGCCACACCTGCATCATGACCGTGGTTGATCGGTTCTCTAAAGCTGCTCACTTTATCCCCCTACCAAAACTTCCGTCCACCAAGGAGACTGCAGAACTTATGATCAACCATGTATTTAAGCTCCACGGCATGCCTAAGGACATTGTGTCTGATCGGGGCCCACAGTTCACCTCTCAGTTCTGGAAGGCATTTTGTAAGCTCATCGGAGCCACCCCAAGCCTGTCATCAGGTTTCCACCCTCAATCCAATGGGCAGACGGAGAGGAAGAAGTGGGCTCTCGAGGTCGCCCTGAGATGCATGACCTACCGGGATGTCACCTCGTGGAGCAGCCCTGGGTTCCTGCCCTGGGTCGAATACGCCCACAACTCTCTAGTCTCTTCGTCTACTGGGCTGTCCCCCTTCCAGTGCTGCCTGGGTTACCAACCACCCTTGTTCCCCTCTCAGGAAGAGGAGGTCAGCGTCCCCTCTGCCCAAGCCTTCATTCGCCGCTGCAGGAGGACCTGGACTCAGGCCAGAAGGACGACAAGGCAGAACTTACAAGGAGCAAGCAGACCGCAGACGCTCTCAGGCCCCCAAGTACAGGATAGGGCAGAGAGTCATGCTCTCCACCAGAGACCTCCCTCTTAAGACCCTGTCCCGCAAACTCTCACCCCGTTACATCGGCCCTTTCACCATAACCAAGATTGTCAATCCCTGCGCGGTCAAACTTTTGCTTCCCTCTACGATGCGACGAATAAATCCCACATTCCACGTGTCCCAGCTACGTCGCCTTATCTCATGCCCATTAAGTGGGGGGGGGGGGGGTACTGTCACGAGTCATGGTCTGTCGGCTGTCTTTTTCCCACGCTGTCACTTTTCCTCACGTGCTCATGTTTTTTCCCTAGCATTTCCCATGCCCCTGTTTCCGCCCCGTCTGCTCACCTGTTTCTCATTCCCTTACTGATTACTCCAGCGATTTAAGCATGCGCGGTGCGCTGCTCAGATCGCTGGATTATTGTGTGTGTTATACCTCGATTCTCTCACGTTTTCTTTTCTCTGGCTTTCACGTTACGACCTCGCTTTGTTTTTTTCTCGTTTTTGATTTTCTGCTTGCCGATTTGGATTGTTCGCCTGCCCTTTTGATCTCCCGGTTTCGACCCACGCTTCTCCCTTTTGATTTATGACTCCCGTCTCTCGTCCTTTTGGTTTCGTTTTTGCCTCGCTGATTGTCTTCTCGGTTTTGACCTCGCGCTTTCCCTTTTGATTACGGCTCTCGTCTAGTGTTTTTGCTTTGGACGCTTTGCTGACGGACTCACGGCTTTCGACCCTTGCTCATGCCCCCGACCACGCCCCCACATCTCTATACAGTCAGTAACCGCGCTTGGATTCATACCGTTCTGCCTGCGTACGTGACAGATTCAGACAAATTAAGTAAATCATTCCTTTTCATTAAACAGAAACATTTTGAATTTGGGGATAAGCCACATAAACTACTTGCAAGACAGTTACGCAAATTAGAAAATGATAAGACAATTCATAAGATTAAGACAAAAACTGGAATCCAATGTACTTCCTCTAAAGATATAAACAAATGCTTCAAGGAATTCTATTCAAAGTTATACACCTCTGACCCTTGTATTGACTTACAAGCTATGGATAAGTTTCTAAATAAGTGTAAGCTCCCTTCTCTTAGTCAGGAGGAGCGTGATTCCCTTAATAAGGATATTTCTCTGTAAGAGTTAAAATGCACAGTTACTTCCTTAAAGAGTGGTAAAACGCCAGGCCTGGATGGCTTGCCCTCTGAGGTATATAAAAAATTTAATGATCTACTCTCCCCCTACCTTCTCAGAACATTTGAGGAGGCATTAGTGGACTACCAGCAACGTTTAATGAAGCAGTTATAACTGTTATTCCAAAAAAAGGTAAAAATACAGAGGAGGTTGAAGGATACAGACCGATCTCTCTCCTTAATGTAGATCAAAAAATACTGCCAAAGGTTCTTTCAAATAGACTTGGTAGATTAATTAGCGGTCTAATTCATACTGATCAGAACGGTTTCATCCCTGGCAGGAATGTGTCACAAAACACAAGGCGCCTATTCAATATACTGTATCACTCCAAAGCTAGTCAAGAAAATCTGGTAATAGTCTCTCTCGATGCTGAGAAAGCATTTGATAGGGTCGAATGGCATTATCTTTTTGCAGTACTAGAAAAATTTGATGTGGGTGATAACTTTATAAACTGGATTAAGATTCTGTATAAAAGTCCTTCGGCTCAGGTATTAACTAATAATACTCTATCTGCTCCCTTTAATCTTCAAAGAGGGACTAGGCAAGGCTGCCCCCTCTCCCCTCTTTTATTTGCACTGACAGTGGAACCCTTGGCTGAATACATTCGCTCTGATCCTTTTATTCATGGCTTTAACACTTTAAATACAGTCAATAAAATATCTCTATATGCAGATGATATCCTGCTATATATTACTAAACCACATGTAAGTCTGCCTGTTATTTTGGATATTATTAATACCTTTGGAATGTTCTCAGGGTTTAAAGTTAATTTAAATAAAAGTGAGCTAATGCCCATTGGACTAAAAGATTTGTCTTCGATACAATCTTCTCCATTTAAAGTTTCAACAGAAAAATTTACTTATCTTGGAATTGTAGTTACTAATAAACATTCTGCACTATTAAAGGCCAACTTTACTCCTTTAATTTCCAAACTACAAACTAATATACAATTTTGGAGAGCACTCCCAATTTCCTTGGTTGGTAGAATAAATGCAATTAAAATGGTATTCTTACCACAGATACTGTATTTATTCCAGAATATTCCAGTCTTTCTACCTAAATAATTTTTTAAGCATCCGTTCCTGTGGGGATATAAAAATCACAGAATTAAAAAGGCACATCTCTCTAAAGTCTAAACCTAAACAAGAGGGAGGTTTGGCACTTCCGGACTTGCGTCTTTATTATTGGGCTTGTTATATAAGTCAAATTTCAATGTGGTTGCATGATCATGATGCTCCACCATCTTGGCTCCAAATAATTCGTGATCAGTTTTATCCATACAATCCGGGAGCAATAATTCTATCTCCTGTGACTCTGGATCATTCAATAATAGCATCATAATTCGAAATATACTTCGTATATGGAAACAGATAAAAGAACACTTCAAAATAAAATCCCTTTCATTTCTAACTCCTATAGCTAAGAATCCATCATTTACCCCATCAAAATTGGATAGGACCTTTGTGCAATGGCAAGAAATGGGTATACATAGTATAGGAGACCTTTTTATTGATGGGGCTCTGGCATCTTTTAGTCAACTGCAACAGAAATTTAAATTTCCCCAGAGTCATTTTTTTAGATTTCTACAGAATAGGAATTATATACGTGTACATATATACCCTCACTAGTTAATACATCATCCTCAGTTATTGATAAATGTCTCGTTCAGTGTAAAAGAAGTAAAAAAGCACTACTGATAATTTATGATTTGCTTCAGTCCTTTACTCACCCCTCTACAAGTTCTCTTAAGGAAGAATGGGAGAAAGAACTACGAGTGAAATTTCTGAGGAAATGTGGCAGAGGGGTTTGAGGGATATTAGCAAACATTCTATCAATTCTAGACACTGCCTTATTCAGTTTAAAGTTATTCACAGATTGCATTATTCAAAAAAGAAATTAGAATTTTCCAAAATGTTTCACCCATTTGTGACAAATGTAATTCAGTGGATGCTGATTTGTCCCATAGTTTTATTTTTTGCTCAAAAGTTCTGTTTCTGGATTGCAATTTTTGGTGTGCTCTCAGAGATTTTTAGGGTGCAATTGCAGCCAGACCCGGCACTTTGATTCTGGGATTCTCCGAAGGTATACACTCATTATCAGGAGTACAACACAAACTGCTTGCATACAGTTTAATTACTGCCAAGAAGTTAATACTGTTATTTTGGAAGAAAAAAGAGGCTCCTACGTGTAAGCTATGGCTTGGAGAAATGATTTCTACTTTACATTTGGAACGAATTAGGTACTGTTTGAAGGGCAACTTTGAGCAGTTTGACAAAATCTGGCATCCCTTTGTCTGTTAACTTGACTTAAACCCTACGGATTAATGCATGATTTTATATTATATTAATTTTTTTTCTCTCATCATATTTTACAATCTAATGTCAACAGGTTGGGTAAGGGATGGTTTGTGATGTGGGTCTTTGGTTTATTCAGTTTTGTTTTTACTATCTCTTTTTTTTTTCTTTCTACTTTAATTGTATTCTTTGTATGTGTAAGAGAAACTAAGGATGTGAGATTGTAAATGAATCTTAAAAATTTTGGTTTCTCAATAAAACTTATTAGACAAAAAAAAAAATGTTTAGGCCCAGCTGCATCCACGGTGATACCTTTGGGCCTTCTGCACATGAGAGCTTTTCAGTTGTGGCTAAGAGCCAGGGGATTTCATGCAAGGGGCAATCCCCAGAGGCAAATAAGGGTTAGCACAAAGGACATCATACCCTTTCTATGTGGTTTAGAACCCGGTTCCTGACTTTGGGTCCCACTCTAGGTCCATCTTGTCTAGGGTTGGGTATCGATTGGGTTTTTTTCGATACCGGTGCCAAATCGATACTTTGAAAACGGTACCGGTGCCAAAACAGTGCCTGAACCGATACTTTTAAGCCAAAAAATTATAGTGGATGACTCAAGAATGAATTTTTATTGAAGAAAAAAAATTTTATGCTTAAAATTTAACAATATATTAAAAGTTTAAAGTATATATGAATATGTAAGCTTCAAATTTTAGCAATTATTTTGCAGAAATTTCACCATATTTGCCTTTTCTGTCAAAATACGACTCCTTTCCTGACTTATTGCCCTGCACAGGACATGCACAGCCTTGTTTACAGTGGTAAATGTGGTCACTGTTGTAGTACTACTAGTACAGGCTGGAAAGCCACAATTATAAACAGAATCCATGTTACATTAGTTTTTTACAAATAGTTCGACTATTTGTTAGCATGAATGCAAGATTTGCATTTTGCTAATAACATTACATTATCCTACTACTAACCTGCGGCAAGGCTGCTGACGTCATCATAATCGGTGACTCCTTTTTGCTACGGTTGGTGTGACTGGGACTGAGGGTCGTCCACACTGATAGCGCCAGCTGTTGTCCGCAAGCTGTTAAGCACGGTGCCTCCCTCTGCTTTTAACTTTATTCCGTCTGCCCTCGAATGTTTCATTAGATTTGACGTGTTTCCTCCTTTACACGGAACTGCTGTAAAACATTTGCTGCACGGCGCGGTGCCGGAATCCTTTCTTGTGAAATACAGCCACACTTTCGACTGTTTAGTTTTAGGCATTTTAACGAGAGTTGTTTACTTTAGCATGCTAAGCTATCGGTAGACCGCCCGCTGCTGTCAGAGTGAGTGTAACGTTAGTTACTGCATTCACGCGCATCTCGGATGGTTTCTCATTTCCGGATGATTTGTGCTTTTAATTTTTTTATTTAATCTAATAAACGATTAATCTACAAAAATATATGAATCTAGAGAACAAATGTTTCAATCGACAGTTCAGGCATTTAAGTGGCACCGAAATGAGGCACCGAAATTCGCGTTCTGTTTCGGTCCGGTACATACCGGTTCTATAGGTACCGGTGCCGTATTGGCACCGGGTTTCGGTACACAACGAAGCTCTGTAGGAGCTCAGGAAAGCGGTTTTCTCACACAACTAATGTATAGTTATGTAAAACAAACAAAATGAGTTTGTATTAATTTTTCTGGAACAAAGTGAGAAAAAGAATAACAAAAAAGTTGTTTTTCAACATGTATGCAAAGAATGCATTAATGTATTGGAAATGATCATCTCATTCACTTTCATGCACAAGACGGTGAGATAAAGCGTTTGCTGCGTTCTTAGCTCTGTAGGAGCTCAGGAAAGCGGTTTTCTCACACAACTAATGTATAGTTATGTAAACCAAACAAAATGAGGGTTTTTTTTTTTCATTTTCCTGAAATAAATTGAGAAAAAGAATAACAAAAACGTTGTTTTTCAACATGTATGCAAAGAATACATTAATGTATTGAAAATGATCATCTCTTTCACTTTCATGCACATTACGGTGAGATAAAGCGTTTGCTGCGTTCTTAACTCTGTAGGAGCTCAGGAAAGCGGTTTTCTCACACAACTAATGTATAGTTATTTAAAACAAACAAAATGAGTTTGTATTAATTTTTCTGGAACAAAGTGAGAAAAAGAATAACAAAAACGTTGTTTTTCAACATGTATGCAAAGAATACATTAATGTATTGAAAATGATCATCTCTTTCACTTTCATGCACAAGACGGTGAGATAAAGCGTTTGCTGCGTTCTTAGCTCTGTAGGAGCTCAGGAAAGCGGTTTTCTCACACAACTAATGTATAGTTATGTAAGACAAACAAAATGAGTTTGTATTAATTTTTCTGGAACAAAGTGAGAAAAAGAATAACAAAAACGTTGTTTTTCAACATGTATGCAAAGAATACATTAATGTATTGAAAATGATCATCTCTTTCACTTTCATGCACAAGACGGTGAGATAAAGCGTTTGCTGCGTTCTTAGCTCTGTAGGAGCTCAGGAAAGCGGTTTTCTCACACAACTAATGTATAGTTATGTAAGACAAACAAAATGAGTTTGTATTAATTTTTCTGGAACAAAGTGAGAAAAAGCATAACAAAAAAGTTGTTTTTCAACATGTATGCAAAGATTGCATTAATGTATTGAAAATGATCATCTCTTTCACTTTCATGCACAAGACGGTGCGATAAACCGTTTGCTGCGTTCTTAGCTCTGTAGGAGCTCAGGAAAGCGGTTTTCTCACACAACTAATGTATAGTTATGTAAAACAAACTAAATGAGGTTTTTTTTTCATTTTCCTGAAATAAATTGAGAAAAAGAATAACAAAAACGTTGTTTTTCAACATGTATGCAAAGAATACATTAATGTATTGAAAATGATCATCTCTTTCACTTTCATGCACAAGACGGTGAGATAAAGCGTTTGCTGCGTTCTTAGCTCTGTAGGAGCTCAGGAAAGCGGTTTTCTCACACAAGTAATGTATAGTTATGTAAAACAAACAAAATGAGGTTTTTTTTTTCATTTTCCTTAAATATATTGAGAAAAAGAATAACAAAAACGTTGTTTTTCAACATGTATGCAAAGAATACATTAATGTATTGAAAATGATCATCTCTTTCACTTTCATGCACATGACGGTGAGATAAAGCGTTTGCTGCGTTCTTAGCTCTGTAGGAGCTCAGGAAAGCGGTTTTCTCACACAACTAATGTATAGTTATGTAAAACAAACAAAATGAGTTTGTATTAATATTTCTGGAACAAAGTGAGAAGAAGAATAACAAAAAAGTTGTTTTTCAACATGTATGCAAAGATTGCATTAATGTATTGAAAATGATCATCTCTTTCACTTTCATGCACAAGACGGTGAGATAAAGCGTTTGCTGCGTTCTTAGCTCTGTAGGAGCTCAGGAAAGCGGTTTTCTCACACAACTAATGTATAGTTATGTAAAACAAACAAAATGAGTTTGTATTAATTTTTCTGGAACAAAGTGAGAAAAAGAATAACAAAAACGTTGTTTTTCAACATGTATGCAAAGAATACATTAATGTATTGAAAATGATCATCTCTTTCACTTTCATGCACAAGACGGTGAGATAAAGCGTTTGCTGCGTTCTTAGCTCTGTAGGAGCTCAGGAAAGCGGTTTTCTCACACAACTAATGTATAGTTATGTAAGACAAACAAAATGAGTTTGTATTAATTTTTCTGGAACAAAGTGAGAAAAAGAATAACAAAAACGTTGTTTTTCAACATGTATGCAAAGAATACATTAATGTATTGAAAATGATCATCTCTTTCACTTTCATGCACAAGACGGTGAGATAAACCGTTTGCTGCGTTCTTAGCTCTGTAGGAGCTCAGGAAAGCGGTTTTCTCACACAACTAATGTATAGTTATGTAAAACAAACTAAATGAGTTTGTATTAATTTTTCTGGAACAAAGTGAGAATAAGCATAACAAAAAAGTTGTTTTTCAACATGTATGCAAAGATTGCATTAATGTATTGAAAATGATCATCTCTTTCACTTTCATGCACAAAACGGTGCGATAAACCGTTTGCTGCGTTCTTAGCTCTGTAGGAGCTCAGGAAAGCGGTTTTCTCACACAACTAATGTATAGTTATGTAAAACAAACTAAATTAGGTTTTTTTTTCATTTTCCTGAAATAAATTGAGAAAAAGAATAACAAAAACGTTGTTTTTCAACATGTATGCAAAGAATACATTAATGTATTTAAAATGATCATCTCTTTCACTTTCATGCACAAGACGGTGAGATAAAGCGTTTGCTGCGTTCTTAGCTCTGTAGGAGCTCAGGAAAGCGGTTTTCTCACACAACTAATGTATAGTTATGTAAAACAAACAAAATGAGTTTGTATTAATATTTCTGGAACAAAGTGAGAAGAAGAATAACAAAAAAGTTGTTTTTCAACATGTATGCAAAGATTGCATTAATGTATTGAAAATGATCATCTCTTTCACTTTCATGCACAAGACGGTGAGATAAACCGTTTGCTGCGTTCTTAGCTCTGTAGGAGCTCAGGAAAGCGGTTTTCTCACACAACTAATGTATACTTATGTAAAACAAACTAAATGAGGTTTTTTTTTTCATTTTCCTGAAATAAATTGAGAAAAAGAATAACAAAAACGTTGTTTTTCAACATGTATGCAAAGAATACATTAATGTATTGAAAATGATCATCTCTTTCACTTTCATGCACAAGACGGTGAGATAAAGCGTTTGCTGCGTTCTTAGCTCTGTAGGAGCTCAGGAAAGCGGTTTTCTCACACAACTAATGTTTAGTTATGTAAAACAAACAAAATGAGTTTGTATTAATATTTCTGGAACAAAGTGAGAAGAAGAATAACAAAAAAGTTGTTTTTCAACATGTATGCAAAGATTGCATTAATGTATTGAAAATGATCATCTCTTTCACTTTCATGCACAAGACGGTGCGATAAACCGTTTGCTGCGTTCTTAGCTCTGTAGGAGCTCAGGAAAGCGGTTTTCTCACACAACTAATGTATAGTTATGTAAAACAAACTAAATGAGGTTTTTTTTTCATTTTCCTGAAATAAATTGAGAAAAAGAATAACAAAAACGTTGTTTTTCAACATGTATGCAAAGAATACATTAATGTATTGAAAATGATCATCTCTTTCACTTTCATGCACAAGACGGTGAGATAAAGCGTTTGCTGCGTTCTTAGCTCTGTAGGAGCTCAGGAAAGCGGTTTTCTCACACAACTAATGTATAGTTATGTAAGACAAACAAAATGAGTTTGTATTAATTTTTCTGGAACAAAGTGAGAAAAAGAATAACAAAAACGTTGTTTTTCAACATGTATGCAAAGAATACATTAATGTATTGAAAATGATCATCTCTTTCACTTTCATGCACAAGACGGTGAGATAAACCGTTTGCTGCGTTCTTAGCTCTGTAGGAGCTCAGGAAAGCGGTTTTCTCACACAACTAATGTATAGTTATGTAAAACAAACTAAATGAGGTTTTTTTTTCATTTTCCTGAAATAAATTGAGAAAAAGAATAACAAAAACGTTGTTTTTCAACATGTATGCAAAGATTGCATTAATGTATTGAAAATGATCATCTCTTTCACTTTCATGCACAAGACGGTGCGATAAACCGTTTGCTGCGTTCTTAGCTCTGTAGGAGCTCAGGAAAGCGGTTTTCTCACACAACTAATGTATAGTTATGTAAAACAAACTAAATGAGGTTTTTTTTTCATTTTCCTGAAATAAATTGAGAAAAAGAATAACAAAAACGTTGTTTTTCAACATGTATGCAAAGAATACATTAATGTATTGAAAATGATCATCTCTTTCACTTTCATGCACAAGACGGTGAGATAAAGCGTTTGCTGCGTTCTTAGCTCTGTAGGAGCTCAGGAAAGCGGTTTTCTCACACAAGTAATGTATAGTTATGTAAAACAAACAAAATGAGGTTTTTTTTTTCATTTTCCTTAAATATATTGAGAAAAAGAATAACAAAAACGTTGTTTTTCAACATGTATGCAAAGAATACATTAATGTATTGAAAATGATCATCTCTTTCACTTTCATGCACATGACGGTGAGATAAAGCGTTTGCTGCGTTCTTAGCTCTGTAGGAGCTCAGGAAAGCGGTTTTCTCACACAACTAATGTATAGTTATGTAAAACAAACAAAATGAGTTTGTATTAATATTTCTGGAACAAAGTGAGAAGAAGAATAACAAAAAAGTTGTTTTTCAACATGTATGCAAAGATTGCATTAATGTATTGAAAATGATCATCTCTTTCACTTTCATGCACAAGACGGTGAGATAAAGCGTTTGCTGCGTTCTTAGCTCTGTAGGAGCTCAGGAAAGCGGTTTTCTCACACAACTAATGTATAGTTATGTAAAACAAACAAAATGAGTTTGTATTAATTTTTCTGGAACAAAGTGAGAAAAAGAATAACAAAAACGTTGTTTTTCAACATGTATGCAAAGAATACATTAATGTATTGAAAATGATCATCTCTTTCACTTTCATGCACAAGACGGTGAGATAAAGCGTTTGCTGCGTTCTTAGCTCTGTAGGAGCTCAGGAAAGCGGTTTTCTCACACAACTAATGTATAGTTATGTAAGACAAACAAAATGAGTTTGTATTAATTTTTCTGGAACAAAGTGAGAAAAAGAATAACAAAAACGTTGTTTTTCAACATGTATGCAAAGAATACATTAATGTATTGAAAATGATCATCTCTTTCACTTTCATGCACAAGACGGTGAGATAAACCGTTTGCTGCGTTCTTAGCTCTGTAGGAGCTCAGGAAAGCGGTTTTCTCACACAACTAATGTATAGTTATGTAAAACAAACTAAATGAGTTTGTATTAATTTTTCTGGAACAAAGTGAGAATAAGCATAACAAAAAAGTTGTTTTTCAACATGTATGCAAAGATTGCATTAATGTATTGAAAATGATCATCTCTTTCACTTTCATGCACAAAACGGTGCGATAAACCGTTTGCTGCGTTCTTAGCTCTGTAGGAGCTCAGGAAAGCGGTTTTCTCACACAACTAATGTATAGTTATGTAAAACAAACTAAATTAGGTTTTTTTTTCATTTTCCTGAAATAAATTGAGAAAAAGAATAACAAAAACGTTGTTTTTCAACATGTATGCAAAGAATACATTAATGTATTTAAAATGATCATCTCTTTCACTTTCATGCACAAGACGGTGAGATAAAGCGTTTGCTGCGTTCTTAGCTCTGTAGGAGCTCAGGAAAGCGGTTTTCTCACACAACTAATGTATAGTTATGTAAAACAAACAAAATGAGTTTGTATTAATATTTCTGGAACAAAGTGAGAAGAAGAATAACAAAAAAGTTGTTTTTCAACATGTATGCAAAGATTGCATTAATGTATTGAAAATGATCATCTCTTTCACTTTCATGCACAAGACGGTGAGATAAACCGTTTGCTGCGTTCTTAGCTCTGTAGGAGCTCAGGAAAGCGGTTTTCTCACACAACTAATGTATACTTATGTAAAACAAACTAAATGAGGTTTTTTTTTTCATTTTCCTGAAATAAATTGAGAAAAAGAATAACAAAAACGTTGTTTTTCAACATGTATGCAAAGAATACATTAATGTATTGAAAATGATCATCTCTTTCACTTTCATGCACAAGACGGTGAGATAAAGCGTTTGCTGCGTTCTTAGCTCTGTAGGAGCTCAGGAAAGCGGTTTTCTCACACAACTAATGTATAGTTATGTAAAACAAACAAAATGAGTTTGTATTAATTTTTCTGGAACAAAGTGAGAAAAAGAATAACAAAAACGTTGTTTTTCAACATGTATGCAAAGAATACATTAATGTATTGAAAATGATCATCTCTTTCACTTTCATGCACAAGACGGTGAGATAAAGCGTTTGCTGCGTTCTTAGCTCTGTAGGAGCTCAGGAAAGCGGTTTTCTCACACAACTAATGTATAGTTATGTAAGACAAACAAAATGAGTTTGTATTAATTTTTCTGGAACAAAGTGAGAAAAAGAATAACAAAAACGTTGTTTTTCAACATGTATGCAAAGAATACATTAATGTATTGAAAATGATCATCTCTTTCACTTTCATGCACAAGACGGTGAGATAAACCGTTTGCTGCGTTCTTAGCTCTGTAGGAGCTCAGGAAAGCGGTTTTCTCACACAACTAATGTTTAGTTATGTAAAACAAACAAAATGAGTTTGTATTAATATTTCTGGAACAAAGTGAGAAGAAGAATAACAAAAAAGTTGTTTTTCAACATGTATGCAAAGATTGCATTAATGTATTGAAAATGATCATCTCTATCACTTTCATGCACAAAACGGTGAGATAAAGCGTTTGCTGCGTTCTTAGCTCTGTAGGAGCTCAGGAAAGCGGTTTTCTCACACAAGTAATGTATAGTTATGTAAAACAAACAAAATGAGGTTTTTTTTTTCATTTTCCTTAAATATATTGAGAAAAAGAATAACAAAAACGTTGTTTTTCAACATGTATGCAAAGAATACATTAATGTATTGAAAATGATCATCTCTTTCACTTTCATGCACAAGACGGTGAGATAAAGCGTTTGCTGCGTTCTTAGCTCTGTAGGAGCTCAGGAAAGCGGTTTTCTCACACAACTAATGTATAGTTATGTAAAACAAACAAAATGAGTTTGTATTAATTTTTCTGGAACAAAGTGAGAAAAAGAATAACAAAAACGTTGTTTTTCAACATGTATGCAAAGAATACATTAATGTATTGAAAATGATCATCTCTTTCACTTTCATGCACAAGACGGTGAGATAAAGCGTTTGCTGCGTTCTTAGCTCTGTAGGAGCTCAGGAAAGCGGTTTTCTCACACAACTAATGTATAGTTATGTAAGACAAACAAAATGAGTTTGTATTAATTTTTCTGGAACAAAGTGAGAAAAAGAATAACAAAAACGTTGTTTTTCAACATGTATGCAAAGAATACATTAATGTATTGAAAATGATCATCTCTTTCACTTTCATGCACAAGACGGTGAGATAAACCGTTTGCTGCGTTCTTAGCTCTGTAGGAGCTCAGGAAAGCGGTTTTCTCACACAACTAATGTATAGTTATGTAAAACAAACTAAATGAGTTTGTATTAATTTTTCTGGAACAAAGTGAGAAAAAGCATAACAAAAAAGTTGTTTTTCAACATGTATGCAAAGATTGCATTAATGTATTGAAAATGATCATCTCTTTCACTTTCATGCGCAAGACGGTGCGATAAACCGTTTGCTGCGTTCTTAGCTCTGTAGGAGCTCAGGAAAGCGGTTTTCTCACACAACTAATGTATAGTTATGTAAAACAAACTAAATGAGGTTTTTTTTTCATTTTCCTGAAATAAATTGAGAAAAAGAATAACAAAAACGTTGTTTTTCAACATGTATGCAAAGAATACATTAATGTATTTAAAATGATCATCTCTTTCACTTTCATGCACAAGACGGTGAGATAAAGCGTTTGCTGCGTTCTTTGCTCTGTAGGAGCTCAGGAAAGCGGTTTTCTCACACAACTAATGTATAGTTATGTAAAACAAACAAAATGAGTTTGTATTAATATTTCTGGAACAAAGTGAGAAGAAGAATAACAAAAAAGTTGTTTTTCAACATGTATGCAAAGATTGCATTAATGTATTGAAAATGATCATCTCTTTCACTTTCATGCACAAGACGGTGAGATAAACCGTTTGCTGCGTTCTTAGCTCTGTAGGAGCTCAGGAAAGCGGTTTTCTCACACAACTAATGTATAGTTATGTAAAACAAACTAAATGAGGTTTTTTTTTCATTTTCCTTAAATATATTGAGAAAAAGAATAACAAAAACGTTGTTTTTCAACATGTATGCAAAGAATACATTAATGTATTGAAAATGATCATCTCTTTCACTTTCATGCACATGACGGTGAGATAAAGCGTTTGCTGCGTTCTTAGCTCTGTAGGAGCTCAGGAAAGCGGTTTTCTCACACAACTAATGTATAGTTATGTAAAACAAACAAAATGAGTTTGTATTAATATTTCTGGAACAAAGTGAGAAGAAGAATAACAAAAAAGTTGTTTTTCAACATGTATGCAAAGATTGCATTAATGTATTGAAAATGATCATCTCTTTCACTCTCATGCACAAGACGGTGAGATAAAGCGTTTGCTGCGTTCTTAGCTCTGTAGGAGCTCAGGAAAGCGGTTTTCTCACACAACTAATGTATAGTTATGTAAAACAAACAAAATGAGTTTGTATTAATTTTTCTGGAACAAAGTGAGAAAAAGAATAACAAAAACGTTGTTTTTCAACATGTATGCAAAGAATACATTAATGTATTGAAAATGATCATCTCTTTCACTTTCATGCACAAGACGGTGAGATAAACCGTTTGCTGCGTTCTTAGCTCTGTAGGAGCTCAGGAAAGCGGTTTTCTCACACAACTAATGTATAGTTATGTAAAACAAACTAAATGAGTTTGTATTAATTTTTCTGGAACAAAGTGAGAAAAAGCATAACAAAAAAGTTGTTTTTCAACATGTATGCAAAGATTGCATTAATGTATTGAAAATGATCATCTCTTTCACTTTCATGCACAAGACGGTGCGATAAACCGTTTGCTGCGTTCTTAGCTCTGTAGGAGCTCAGGAAAGCGGTTTTCTCACACAACTAATGTATAGTTATGTAAAACAAACTAAATGAGGTTTTTTTTTCATTTTCCTGAAATAAATTGAGAAAAAGAATAACAAAAACGTTGTTTTTCAACATGTATGCAAAGAATACATTAATGTATTGAAAATGATCATCTCTTTCACTTTCATGCACAAGACGGTGAGATAAAGCGTTTGCTGCGTTCTTAGCTCTGTAGGAGCTCAGGAAAGCGGTTTTCTCACACAACTAATGTATAGTTATGTAAAACAAACAAAATGAGTTTGTATTAATATTTCTGGAACAAAGTGAGAAGAAGAATAACAAAAAAGTTGTTTTTCAACATGTATGCAAAGATTGCATTAATGTATTGAAAATGATCATCTCTTTCACTTTCATGCACAAGACGGTGAGATAAACCGTTTGCTGCGTTCTTAGCTCTGTAGGAGCTCAGGAAAGCGGTTTTCTCACACAACTAATGTATACTTATGTAAAACAAACTAAATGAGGTTTTTTTTTTCATTTTCCTGAAATAAATTGAGAAAAAGAATAACAAAAACGTTGTTTTTCAACATGTATGCAAAGAATACATTAATGTATTGAAAATGATCATCTCTTTCACTTTCATGCACAAGACGGTGAGATAAAGCGTTTGCTGCGTTCTTAGCTCTGTAGGAGCTCAGGAAA
Source organism: Channallabes apus (assembly GCA_030522415.1). NCBI lineage: Eukaryota > Metazoa > Chordata > Actinopteri > Siluriformes > Clariidae > Channallabes > Channallabes apus. The sequence continues at coordinate 23,030,421 of CM060124.1, read as the reverse complement.
GCGGTTTTCTCACACAACTAATGTATAGTTATGTAAGACAAACAAAATGAGTTTGTATTAATTTTTCTGGAACAAAGTGAGAAAAAGAATAACAAAAACGTTGTTTTTCAACATGTATGCAAAGAATACATTAATGTATTGAAAATGATCATCTCTTTCACTTTCATGCACAAGACGGTGAGATAAACCGTTTGCTGCGTTCTTAGCTCTGTAGGAGCTCAGGAAAGCGGTTTTCTCACACAACTAATGTATAGTTATGTAAAACAAACTAAATGAGTTTGTATTAATTTTTCTGGAACAAAGTGAGAAAAAGCATAACAAAAAAGTTGTTTTTCAACATGTATGCAAAGATTGCATTAATGTATTGAAAATGATCATCTCTTTCACTTTCATGCACAAGACGGTGCGATAAACCGTTTGCTGCGTTCTTAGCTCTGTAGGAGCTCAGGAAAGCGGTTTTCTCACACAACTAATGTATAGTTATGTAAAACAAACTAAATGAGGTTTTTTTTTCATTTTCCTGAAATAAATTGAGAAAAAGAATAACAAAAACGTTGTTTTTCAACATGTATGCAAAGAATACATTAATGTATTGAAAATGATCATCTCTTTCACTTTCATGCACAAGACGGTGAGATAAAGCGTTTGCTGCGTTCTTAGCTCTGTAGGAGCTCAGGAAAGCGGTTTTCTCACACAACTAATGTATAGTTATGTAAAACAAACAAAATGAGTTTGTATTAATTTTTCTGGAACAAAGTGAGAAAAAGAATAACAAAAACGTTGTTTTTCAACATGTATGCAAAGAATACATTAATGTATTGAAAATGATCATCTCTTTCACTTTCATGCACAAGACGGTGAGATAAAGCGTTTGCTGCGTTCTTAGCTCTGTAGGAGCTCAGGAAAGCGGTTTTCTCACACAACTAATGTATAGTTATGTAAGACAAACAAAATGAGTTTGTATTAATTTTTCTGGAACAAAGTGAGAAAAAGAATAACAAAAACGTTGTTTTTCAACATGTATGCAAAGAATACATTAATGTATTGAAAATGATCATCTCTTTCACTTTCAAGCACAAGACGGTGAGATAAACCGTTTGCTGCGTTCTTAGCTCTGTAGGAGCTCAGGAAAGCGGTTTTCTCACACAACTAATGTTTAGTTATGTAAAACAAACAAAATGAGTTTGTATTAATATTTCTGGAACAAAGTGAGAAGAAGAATAACAAAAAAGTTGTTTTTCAACATGTATGCAAAGATTGCATTAATGTATTGAAAATGATCATCTCTATCACTTTCATGCACAAAACGGTGAGATAAAGCGTTTGCTGCGTTCTTAGCTCTGTAGGAGCTCAGGAAAGCGGTTTTCTCACACAACTAATGTATAGTTATGTAAGACAAACAAAATGAGTTTGTATTAATTTCTCTGGAACAAAGTGAGAAAAAGAATAACAAAAACGTTGTTTTTCAACATGTATGCAAAGATTGCATTAATGTATTGAAAATGATCATCTCTATCACTTTCATGCACAAAACGGTGAGATAAAGCGTTTGCTGCGTTCTTAGCTCTGTAGGAGCTCAGGAAAGCGGTTTTCTCACACAACTAATGTATAGTTATGTAAAACAAACAAAATGAGTTTGTATTAATTTTCCTGAAATAAATTGAGAAAAAGAATAACAAAAACGTTGTTTTTCAACATGTATGCAAAGAATACATTAATGTATTGAAAATGATCATCTCTTTCACTTTCATGCACAAGACGGTGAGATAAAGCGTTTGCTGCGTTCTTAGCTCTGTAGGAGCTCAGGAAAGCGGTTTTCTCACACAACTAATGTATAGTTATGTAAAACAAACAAAATGAGTTTGTATTAATATTTCTGGAACAAAGTGAGAAGAAGAATAACAAAAAAGTTGTTTTTCAACATGTATGCAAAGATTGCATTAATGTATTGAAAATGATCATCTCTTTCACTTTCATGCACAAGACGGTGAGATAAACCGTTTGCTGCGTTCTTAGCTCTGTAGGAGCTCAGGAAAGCGGTTTTCTCACACAACTAATGTATACTTATGTAAAACAAACTAAATGAGGTTTTTTTTTTCATTTTCCTGAAATAAATTGAGAAAAAGAATAACAAAAACGTTGTTTTTCAACATGTATGCAAAGAATACATTAATGTATTGAAAATGATCATCTCTTTCACTTTCATGCACAAGACGGTGAGATAAAGCGTTTGCTGCGTTCTTAGCTCTGTAGGAGCTCAGGAAAGCGGTTTTCTCACACAACTAATGTATAGTTATGTAAGACAAACAAAATGAGGTTTTTTTTTTCATTTTCCTGAAATAAATTGAGAAAAAGAATAACAAAAACGTTGTTTTTCAACATGTATGCAAAGATTGCATTAATGTATTGAAAATGATCATCTCTATCACTTTCATGCACAAAACGGTGAGATAAAGCGTTTGCTGCGTTCTTAGCTCTGTAGGAGCTCAGGAAAGCGGTTTTCTCACACAACTAATGTATAGTTATGTAAGACAAACAAAATGAGTTTGTATTAATTTCTCTGGAACAAAGTGAGAAAAAGAATAACAAAAACGTTGTTTTTCAACATGTATGCAAAGATTGCATTAATGTATTGAAAATGATCATCTCTATCACTTTCATGCACAAAACGGTGAGATAAAGCGTTTGCTGCGTTCTTAGCTCTGTAGGAGCTCAGGAAAGCGGTTTTCTCACACAACTAATGTATAGTTATGTAAAACAAACAAAATGAGTTTGTATTAATTTTCCTGAAATAAATTGAGAAAAAGAATAACAAAAACGTTGTTTTTCAACATGTATGCAAAGAATACATTAATGTATTGAAAATGATCATCTCTTTCACTTTCATGCACAAGACGGTGAGATAAAGCGTTTGCTGCGTTCTTAGCTCTGTAGGAGCTCAGGAAAGCGGTTTTCTCACACAACTAATGTATACTTATGTAAAACAAACTAAATGAGGTTTTTTTTTTCATTTTCCTGAAATAAATTGAGAAAAAGAATAACAAAAACGTTGTTTTTCAACATGTATGCAAAGAATACATTAATGTATTGAAAATGATCATCTCTATCACTTTCATGCACAAAACGGTGAGATAAAGCGTTTGCTGCGTTCTTAGCTCTGTAGGAGCTCAGGAAAGCGGTTTTCTCACACAACTAATGTATAGTTATGTAAAACAAACAAAATGAGTTTGTATTAATTTTTCTGGAACAAAGTGAGAAAAAGCATAACAAAAAAGTTGTTTTTCAACATGTATGCAAAGAATGCATTAATTTATTGAAAATGATCATCTCATTCACTTTCATGCACAAGACGGTGAGATAAAGCGTTTGCTGCGTTCTTAGCTCTGTAGGAGCTCAGGAAAGCGGTTTTCTCACACAAGTAATGTATAGTTATGTAAAACAAACAAAATGAGGTTTTTTTTTTCATTTTCCTGAAATAAATTGAGAAAAAGAATAACAAAAACGTTGTTTTTCAACATGTATGCAAAGAATACATTAATGTATTGAAAATGATCATCTCTTTCACTTTCATGCACAAGACGGTGAGATAAAGCGTTTGCTGCGTTCTTAGCTCTGTAGGAGCTCAGAAAAGCGGTTTTCTCACACAACTAATGTATAGTTATGTAAAACAAACAAAATGAGTTTGTACTAATTTTTCTGGAACAAAGTGAGAAAAAGAATAACAAAAACGTTGTTTTTCAACATGTATGCAAAGAATACATTAATGTATTGAAAATGATCATCTCTTTCACTTTCATGCACAAGACGGTGAGATAAAGCGTTTGCTGCGTTCTTAGCTCTGTAGGAGCTCAGGAAAGCGGTTTTCTCACACAACTAATGTATAGTTATGTAAGACAAACAAAATGAGTTTGTATTAATTTTTCTGGAACAAAGTGAGAAAAAGAATAACAAAAACGTTGTTTTTCAACATGTATGCAAAGAATACATTAATGTATTGAAAATGATCATCTCTTTCACTTTCATGCACAAGACGGTGAGATAAACCGTTTGCTGCGTTCTTAGCTCTGTAGGAGCTCAGGAAAGCGGTTTTCTCACACAACTAATGTATAGTTATGTAAAACAAACTAAATGAGTTTGTATTAATTTTTCTGGAACAAAGTGAGAAAAAGCATAACAAAAAAGTTGTTTTTCAACATGTATGCAAAGATTGCATTAATGTATTGAAAATGATCATCTCTTTCACTTTCATGCACAAGACGGTGCGATAAACCGTTTGCTGCGTTCTTAGCTCTGTAGGAGCTCAGGAAAGCGGTTTTCTCACACAACTAATGTATAGTTATGTAAAACAAACTAAATGAGGTTTTTTTTTCATTTTCCTGAAATAAATTGAGAAAAAGAATAACAAAAACGTTGTTTTTCAACATGTATGCAAAGAATACATTAATGTATTGAAAATGATCATCTCTTTCACTTTCATGCACAAGACGGTGAGATAAAGCGTTTGCTGCGTTCTTAGCTCTGTAGGAGCTCAGGAAAGCGGTTTTCTCACACAACTAATGTATAGTTATGTAAAACAAACAAAATGAGTTTGTATTAATTTTTCTGGAACAAAGTGAGAAAAAGAATAACAAAAACGTTGTTTTTCAACATGTATGCAAAGAATACATTAATGTATTGAAAATGATCATCTCTTTCACTTTCATGCACAAGACGGTGAGATAAAGCGTTTGCTGCGTTCTTAGCTCTGTAGGAGCTCAGGAAAGCGGTTTTCTCACACAACTAATGTATAGTTATGTAAGACAAACAAAATGAGTTTGTATTAATTTTTCTGGAACAAAGTGAGAAAAAGAATAACAAAAACGTTGTTTTTCAACATGTATGCAAAGAATACATTAATGTATTGAAAATGATCATCTCTTTCACTTTCAAGCACAAGACGGTGAGATAAACCGTTTGCTGCGTTCTTAGCTCTGTAGGAGCTCAGGAAAGCGGTTTTCTCACACAACTAATGTTTAGTTATGTAAAACAAACAAAATGAGTTTGTATTAATATTTCTGGAACAAAGTGAGAAGAAGAATAACAAAAAAGTTGTTTTTCAACATGTATGCAAAGATTGCATTAATGTATTGAAAATGATCATCTCTATCACTTTCATGCACAAAACGGTGAGATAAAGCGTTTGCTGCGTTCTTAGCTCTGTAGGAGCTCAGGAAAGCGGTTTTCTCACACAACTAATGTATAGTTATGTAAGACAAACAAAATGAGTTTGTATTAATTTTTCTGGAACAAAGTGAGAAAAAGAATAACAAAAACGTTGTTTTTCAACATGTATGCAAAGAATACATTAATGTATTGAAAATGATCATCTCTTTCACTTTCAAGCACAAGACGGTGAGATAAACCGTTTGCTGCGTTCTTAGCTCTGTAGGAGCTCAGGAAAGCGGTTTTCTCACACAACTAATGTTTAGTTATGTAAAACAAACAAAATGAGTTTGTATTAATATTTCTGGAACAAAGTGAGAAGAAGAATAACAAAAAAGTTGTTTTTCAACATGTATGCAAAGAATACATTAATGTATTGAAAATGATCATCTCTTTCACTTTCATGCACAAGACGGTGAGATAAAGCGTTTGCTGCGTTCTTAGCTCTGTAGGAGCTCAGGAAAGCGGTTTTCTCACACAACTAATGTATAGTTATGTAAAACAAACAAAATGAGTTTGTATTAATATTTCTGGAACAAAGTGAGAAGAAGAATAACAAAAACGTTGTTTTTCAACATGTATGCAAAGAATACATTAATGTATTGAAAATGATCATCTCTATCACTTTCATGCACAAAACGGTGAGATAAAGCGTTTGCTGCGTTCTTAGCTCTGTAGGAGCTCAGGAAAGCGGTTTTCTCACACAACTAATGTATAGTTATGTAAAACAAACAAAATGAGTTTGTATTAATTTTTCTGGAACAAAGTGAGAAGAAGAATAACAAAAACGTTGTTTTTCAACATGTATGCAAAGAATACATTAATGTATTGAAAATGATCATCTCTATCACTTTCATGCACAAAACGGTGAGATAAAGCGTTTGCTGCGTTCTTAGCTCTGTAGGAGCTCAGGAAAGCGGTTTTCTCACACAACTAATGTATAGTTATGTAAAACAAACAAAATGAGTTTGTATTAATTTTTCTGGAACAAAGTGAGAAAAAGAATAACAAAAACGTTGTTTTTCAACATGTATGCAAAGAATACATTAATGTATTGAAAATGATCATCTCTTTCACTTTCATGCACAAGACGGTGAGATAAAGCGTTTGCTGCGTTCTTAGCTCTGTAGGAGCTCAGGAAAGCGGTTTTCTCAGACAACTAATGTATAGTTATGTAAAACAAACAAAATGAGGTTTTTTTTTTCATTTTCCTGAAATAAATTGAGAAAAAGAATAACAAAAACGTTGTTTTTCAACATGTATGCAAAGAATACATTAATGTATTGAAAATGATCATCTCTTTCACTTTCATGCACAAGACGGTGAGATAAAGCGTTTGCTGCGTTCTTAGCTCTGTAGGAGCTCAGGAAAGCGGTTTTCTCACACAACTAATGTATAGTTATGTAAAACAAACAAAATGAGTTTGTATTAATTTTTCTGGAACAAAGTGAGAAAAAGCATAACAAAAAAGTTGTTTTTCAACATGTATGCAAAGAATGCATTAATTTATTGAAAATGATCATCTCATTCACTTTCATGCACAAGACGGTGAGATAAAGCGTTTGCTGCGTTCTTAGCTCTGTAGGAGCTCAGGAAAGCGGTTTTCTCACACAAGTAATGTATAGTTATGTAAAACAAACAAAATGAGGTTTTTTTTTTCATTTTCCTGAAATAAATTGAGAAAAAGAATAACAAAAACGTTGTTTTTCAACATGTATGCAAAGAATACATTAATGTATTGAAAATGATCATCTCTTTCACTTTCATGCACAAGACGGTGAGATAAAGCGTTTGCTGCGTTCTTAGCTCTGTAGGAGCTCAGGAAAGCGGTTTTCTCAGACAACTAATGTATAGTTATGTAAAACAAACAAAATGAGGTTTTTTTTTTCATTTTCCTGAAATAAATTGAGAAAAAGAATAACAAAAACGTTGTTTTTCAACATGTATGCAAAGAATACATTAATGTATTGAAAATGATCATCTCTTTCACTTTCATGCACAAGACGGTGAGATAAAGCGTTTGCTGCGTTCTTAGCTCTGTAGGAGCTCAGGAAAGCGGTTTTCTCACACAACTAATGTATAGTTATGTAAAACAAACAAAATGAGTTTGTATTAATATTTCTGGAACAAAGTGAGAAGAAGAATAACAAAAAAGTTGTTTTTCAACATGTATGCAAAGATTGCATTAATGTATTGAAAATGATCATCTCTATCACTTTCATGCACAAAACGGTGAGATAAAGCGTTTGCTGCGTTCTTAGCTCTGTAGGAGCTCAGGAAAGCGGTTTTCTCACACAACTAATGTATAGTTATGTAAAACAAACAAAATGAGTTTGTATTAATATTTCTGGAACAAAGTGAGAAGAAGAATAACAAAAAAGTTGTTTTTCAACATGTATGCAAAGAATACATTAATGTATTGAAAATGATCATCTCTTTCACTTTCATGCACAAGACGGTGAGATAAAGCGTTTGCTGCGTTCTTAGCTCTGTAGGAGCTCAGGAAAGCGGTTTTCTCACACAACTAATGTATAGTTATGTAAAACAAACAAAATGAGTTTGTATTAATATTTCTGGAACAAAGTGAGAAGAAGAATAACAAAAAAGTTGTTTTTCAACATGTATGCAAAGATTGCATTAATGTATTGAAAATGATCATCTCTATCACTTTCATGCACAAAACGGTGAGATAAAGCGTTTGCTGCGTTCTTAGCTCTGTAGGAGCTCAGGAAAGCGGTTTTCTCACACAACTAATGTATAGTTATGTAAAACAAACAAAATGAGTTTGTATTAATTTTCCTGGAACAAAGTGAGAAAAAGAATAACAAAAAAGTAGTTTTTCAACATGTATGCAAAGAATGCATTAATTTATTGAAAATGATCATCTCATTCACTTTCATGCACAAGACGGTGAGATAAAGCGTTTGCTGCGTTCTTAGCTCTGTAGGAGCTCAGGAAAGCGGTTTTCTCACACAACTAATGTATAGTTATGTAAGACAAACAAAATGAGTTTGTATTAATTTCTCTGGAACAAAGTGAGAAAAAGAATAACAAAAACGTTGTTTTTCAACATGTATGCAAAGAATACATTAATGTATTGAAAATGATCATCTCTTTCACTTTCATGCACAAGACGGTGAGATAAAGCGTTTGCTGCGTTCTTAGCTCTGTAGGAGCTCAGGAAAGCGGTTTTCTCACACAACTAATGTATAGTTGTGTAAAACAAACAAAATGAGTTTGTATTAATATTTCTGGAACAAAGTGAGAAGAAGAATAACAAAAACGTTGTTTTTCAACATGTATGCAAAGAATACATTAATGTATTGAAAATGATCATCTCTATCACTTTCATGCACAAAACGGTGAGATAAAGCGTTTGCTGCGTTCTTAGCTCTGTAGGAGCTCAGGAAAGCGGTTTTCTCACACAACTAATGTATAGTTATGTAAAACAAACAAAATGAGTTTGTATTAATTTTTCTGGAACAAAGTGAGAAAAAGAATAACAAAAACGTTGTTTTTCAACATGTATGCAAAGAATACATTAATGTATTGAAAATGATCATCTCTTTCACTTTCATGCACAAGACGGTGAGATAAAGCGTTTGCTGCGTTCTTAGCTCTGTAGGAGCTCAGGAAAGCGGTTTTCTCAGACAACTAATGTATAGTTATGTAAAACAAACAAAATGAGGTTTTTTTTTTCATTTTCCTGAAATAAATTGAGAAAAAGAATAACAAAAACGTTGTTTTTCAACATGTATGCAAAGAATACATTAATGTATTGAAAATGATCATCTCTTTCACTTTCATGCACAAGACGGTGAGATAAAGCGTTTGCTGCGTTCTTAGCTCTGTAGGAGCTCAGGAAAGCGGTTTTCTCACACAACTAATGTATAGTTATGTAAAACAAACAAAATGAGTTTGTATTAATTTTTCTGGAACAAAGTGAGAAAAAGCATAACAAAAAAGTTGTTTTTCAACATGTATGCAAAGAATGCATTAATTTATTGAAAATGATCATCTCATTCACTTTCATGCACAAGACGGTGAGATAAAGCGTTTGCTGCGTTCTTAGCTCTGTAGGAGCTCAGGAAAGCGGTTTTCTCACACAAGTAATGTATAGTTATGTAAAACAAACAAAATGAGGTTTTTTTTTTCATTTTCCTGAAATAAATTGAGAAAAAGAATAACAAAAACGTTGTTTTTCAACATGTATGCAAAGAATACATTAATGTATTGAAAATGATCATCTCTTTCACTTTCATGCACAAGACGGTGAGATAAAGCGTTTGCTGCGTTCTTAGCTCTGTAGGAGCTCAGGAAAGCGGTTTTCTCACACAACTAATGTATAGTTATGTAAAACAAACAAAATGAGTTTGTATTAATATTTCTGGAACAAAGTGAGAAGAAGAATAACAAAAAAGTTGTTTTTCAACATGTATGCAACGATTGCATTAATGTATTGAAAATGATCATCTCTATCACTTTCATGCACAAAACGGTGAGATAAAGCGTTTGCTGCGTTCTTAGCTCTGTAGGAGCTCAGGAAAGCGGTTTTCTCACACAACTAATGTATAGTTATGTAAAACAAACAAAATGAGTTTGTATTAATATTTCTGGAACAAAGTGAGAAGAAGAATAACAAAAAAGTTGTTTTTCAACATGTATGCAAAGAATACATTAATGTATTGAAAATGATCATCTCTTTCACTTTCATGCACAAGACGGTGAGATAAAGCGTTTGCTGCGTTCTTAGCTCTGTAGGAGCTCAGGAAAGCGGTTTTCTCACACAACTAATGTATAGTTATGTAAAACAAACAAAATGAGTTTGTATTAATATTTCTGGAACAAAGTGAGAAGAAGAATAACAAAAAAGTTGTTTTTCAACATGTATGCAAAGATTGCATTAATGTATTGAAAATGATCATCTCTATCACTTTCATGCACAAAACGGTGAGATAAAGCGTTTGCTGCGTTCTTAGCTCTGTAGGAGCTCAGGAAAGCGGTTTTCTCACACAACTAATGTATAGTTATGTAAAACAAACAAAATGAGTTTGTATTAATTTTTCTGGAACAAAGTGAGAAAAAGAATAACAAAAACGTTGTTTTTCAACATGTATGCAAAGAATACATTAATGTATTGAAAATGATCATCTCTTTCACTTTCAAGCACAAGACGGTGAGATAAACCGTTTGCTGCGTTCTTAGCTCTGTAGGAGCTCAGGAAAGCGGTTTTCTCACACAACTAATGTTTAGTTATGTAAAACAAACAAAATGAGTTTGTATTAATATTTCTGGAACAAAGTGAGAAGAAGAATAACAAAAAAGTTGTTTTTCAACATGTATGCAAAGATTGCATTAATGTATTGAAAATGATCATCTCTATCACTTTCATGCACAAAACGGTGAGATAAAGCGTTTGCTGCGTTCTTAGCTCTGTAGGAGCTCAGGAAAGCGGTTTTCTCACACAACTAATGTATAGTTATGTAAGACAAACAAAATGAGTTTGTATTAATTTTTCTGGAACAAAGTGAGAAAAAGAATAACAAAAACGTTGTTTTTCAACATGTATGCAAAGAATACATTAATGTATTGAAAATGATCATCTCTTTCACTTTCATGCACAAGACGGTGAGATAAAGCGTTTGCTGCGTTCTTAGCTCTGTAGGAGCTCAGGAAAGCGGTTTTCTCACACAACTAATGTATAGTTATGTAAAACAAACAAAATGAGTTTGTATTAATATTTCTGGAACAAAGTGAGAAGAAGAATAACAAAAACGTTGTTTTTCAACATGTATGCAAAGAATACATTAATGTATTGAAAATGATCATCTCTATCACTTTCATGCACAAAACGGTGAGATAAAGCGTTTGCTGCGTTCTTAGCTCTGTAGGAGCTCAGGAAAGCGGTTTTCTCACACAACTAATGTATAGTTATGTAAAACAAACAAAATGAGTTTGTATTAATTTTTCTGGAACAAAGTGAGAAAAAGAATAACAAAAACGTTGTTTTTCAACATGTATGCAAAGAATGCATTAATGTATTGAAAATGATCATCTCTTTCACTTTCATGCACAAGACGGTGAGATAAAGCGTTTGCTGCGTTCTTAGCTCTGTAGGAGCTCAGGAAAGCGGTTTTCTCAGACAACTAATGTATAGTTATGTAAAACAAACAAAATGAGGTTTTTTTTTTCATTTTCCTGAAATAAATTGAGAAAAAGAATAACAAAAACGTTGTTTTTCAACATGTATGCAAAGAATACATTAATGTATTGAAAATGATCATCTCTTTCACTTTCATGCACAAGACGGTGAGATAAAGCGTTTGCTGCGTTCTTAGCTCTGTAGGAGCTCAGGAAAGCGGTTTTCTCACACAACTAATGTATAGTTATGTAAAACAAACAAAATGAGTTTGTATTAATTTTTCTGGAACAAAGTGAGAAAAAGCATAACAAAAAAGTTGTTTTTCAACATGTATGCAAAGAATGCATTAATTTATTGAAAATGATCATCTCATTCACTTTCATGCACAAGACGGTGAGATAAAGCGTTTGCTGCGTTCTTAGCTCTGTAGGAGCTCAGGAAAGCGGTTTTCTCACACAAGTAATGTATAGTTATGTAAAACAAACAAAATGAGGTTTTTTTTTTCATTTTCCTGAAATAAATTGAGAAAAAGAATAACAAAAACGTTGTTTTTCAACATGTATGCAAAGAATACATTAATGTATTGAAAATGATCATCTCTTTCACTTTCATGCACAAGACGGTGAGATAAAGCGTTTGCTGCGTTCTTAGCTCTGTAGGAGCTCAGGAAAGCGGTTTTCTCAGACAACTAATGTATAGTTATGTAAAACAAACAAAATGAGGTTTTTTTTTTCATTTTCCTGAAATAAATTGAGAAAAAGAATAACAAAAACGTTGTTTTTCAACATGTATGCAAAGAATACATTAATGTATTGAAAATGATCATCTCTTTCACTTTCATGCACAAGACGGTGAGATAAAGCGTTTGCTGCGTTCTTAGCTCTGTAGGAGCTCAGGAAAGCGGTTTTCTCACACAACTAATGTATAGTTATGTAAAACAAACAAAATGAGTTTGTATTAATATTTCTGGAACAAAGTGAGAAGAAGAATAACAAAAAAGTTGTTTTTCAACATGTATGCAAAGATTGCATTAATGTATTGAAAATGATCATCTCTATCACTTTCATGCACAAAACGGTGAGATAAAGCGTTTGCTGCGTTCTTAGCTCTGTAGGAGCTCAGGAAAGCGGTTTTCTCACACAACTAATGTATAGTTATGTAAAACAAACAAAATGAGTTTGTATTAATATTTCTGGAACAAAGTGAGAAGAAGAATAACAAAAAAGTTGTTTTTCAACATGTATGCAAAGAATACATTAATGTATTGAAAATGATCATCTCTTTCACTTTCATGCACAAGACGGTGAGATAAAGCGTTTGCTGCGTTCTTAGCTCTGTAGGAGCTCAGGAAAGCGGTTTTCTCACACAACTAATGTATAGTTATGTAAAACAAACAAAATGAGTTTGTATTAATATTTCTGGAACAAAGTGAGAAGAAGAATAACAAAAAAGTTGTTTTTCAACATGTATGCAAAGATTGCATTAATGTATTGAAAATGATCATCTCTATCACTTTCATGCACAAAACGGTGAGATAAAGCGTTTGCTGCGTTCTTAGCTCTGTAGGAGCTCAGGAAAGCGGTTTTCTCACACAACTAATGTATAGTTATGTAAAACAAACAAAATGAGTTTGTATTAATTTTCCTGGAACAAAGTGAGAAAAAGAATAACAAAAAAGTAGTTTTTCAACATGTATGCAAAGAATGCATTAATTTATTGAAAATGATCATCTCATTCACTTTCATGCACAAGACGGTGAGATAAAGCGTTTGCTGCGTTCTTAGCTCTGTAGGAGCTCAGGAAAGCGGTTTTCTCACACAACTAATGTATAGTTATGTAAGACAAACAAAATGAGTTTGTATTAATTTCTCTGGAACAAAGTGAGAAAAAGAATAACAAAAACGTTGTTTTTCAACATGTATGCAAAGAATACATTAATGTATTGAAAATGATCATCTCTTTCACTTTCATGCACAAGACGGTGAGATAAAGCGTTTGCTGCGTTCTTAGCTCTGTAGGAGCTCAGGAAAGCGGTTTTCTCACACAACTAATGTATAGTTGTGTAAAACAAACAAAATGAGTTTGTATTAATATTTCTGGAACAAAGTGAGAAGAAGAATAACAAAAACGTTGTTTTTCAACATGTATGCAAAGAATACATTAATGTATTGAAAATGATCATCTCTATCACTTTCATGCACAAAACGGTGAGATAAAGCGTTTGCTGCGTTCTTAGCTCTGTAGGAGCTCAGGAAAGCGGTTTTCTCACACAACTAATGTATAGTTATGTAAAACAAACAAAATGAGTTTGTATTAATTTTTCTGGAACAAAGTGAGAAAAAGAATAACAAAAACGTTGTTTTTCAACATGTATGCAAAGAATACATTAATGTATTGAAAATGATCATCTCTTTCACTTTCATGCACAAGACGGTGAGATAAAGCGTTTGCTGCGTTCTTAGCTCTGTAGGAGCTCAGGAAAGCGGTTTTCTCAGACAACTAATGTATAGTTATGTAAAACAAACAAAATGAGGTTTTTTTTTTCATTTTCCTGAAATAAATTGAGAAAAAGAATAACAAAAACGTTGTTTTTCAACATGTATGCAAAGAATACATTAATGTATTGAAAATGATCATCTCTTTCACTTTCATGCACAAGACGGTGAGATAAAGCGTTTGCTGCGTTCTTAGCTCTGTAGGAGCTCAGGAAAGCGGTTTTCTCACACAACTAATGTATAGTTATGTAAAACAAACAAAATGAGTTTGTATTAATTTTTCTGGAACAAAGTGAGAAAAAGCATAACAAAAAAGTTGTTTTTCAACATGTATGCAAAGAATGCATTAATTTATTGAAAATGATCATCTCATTCACTTTCATGCACAAGACGGTGAGATAAAGCGTTTGCTGCGTTCTTAGCTCTGTAGGAGCTCAGGAAAGCGGTTTTCTCACACAAGTAATGTATAGTTATGTAAAACAAACAAAATGAGGTTTTTTTTTTCATTTTCCTGAAATAAATTGAGAAAAAGAATAACAAAAACGTTGTTTTTCAACATGTATGCAAAGAATACATTAATGTATTGAAAATGATCATCTCTTTCACTTTCATGCACAAGACGGTGAGATAAAGCGTTTGCTGCGTTCTTAGCTCTGTAGGAGCTCAGGAAAGCGGTTTTCTCACACAACTAATGTATAGTTATGTAAAACAAACAAAATGAGTTTGTATTAATATTTCTGGAACAAAGTGAGAAGAAGAATAACAAAAAAGTTGTTTTTCAACATGTATGCAACGATTGCATTAATGTATTGAAAATGATCATCTCTATCACTTTCATGCACAAAACGGTGAGATAAAGCGTTTGCTGCGTTCTTAGCTCTGTAGGAGCTCAGGAAAGCGGTTTTCTCACACAACTAATGTATAGTTATGTAAAACAAACAAAATGAGTTTGTATTAATATTTCTGGAACAAAGTGAGAAGAAGAATAACAAAAAAGTTGTTTTTCAACATGTATGCAAAGAATACATTAATGTATTGAAAATGATCATCTCTTTCACTTTCATGCACAAGACGGTGAGATAAAGCGTTTGCTGCGTTCTTAGCTCTGTAGGAGCTCAGGAAAGCGGTTTTCTCACACAACTAATGTATAGTTATGTAAAACAAACAAAATGAGTTTGTATTAATATTTCTGGAACAAAGTGAGAAGAAGAATAACAAAAAAGTTGTTTTTCAACATGTATGCAAAGATTGCATTAATGTATTGAAAATGATCATCTCTATCACTTTCATGCACAAAACGGTGAGATAAAGCGTTTGCTGCGTTCTTAGCTCTGTAGGAGCTCAGGAAAGCGGTTTTCTCACACAACTAATGTATAGTTATGTAAAACAAACAAAATGAGTTTGTATTAATTTTCCTGGAACAAAGTGAGAAAAAGAATAACAAAAAAGTAGTTTTTCAACATGTATGCAAAGAATGCATTAATTTATTGAAAATGATCATCTCATTCACTTTCATGCACAAGACGGTGAGATAAAGCGTTTGCTGCGTTCTTAGCTCTGTAGGAGCTCAGGAAAGCGGTTTTCTCACACAACTAATGTATAGTTATGTAAGACAAACAAAATGAGTTTGTATTAATTTCTCTGGAACAAAGTGAGAAAAAGAATAACAAAAACGTTGTTTTTCAACATGTATGCAAAGATTGCATTAATGTATTGAAAATGATCATCTCTATCACTTTCATGCACAAAACGGTGAGATAAAGCGTTTGCTGCGTTCTTAGCTCTGTAGGAGCTCAGGAAAGCGGTTTTCTCACACAACTAATGTATAGTTATGTAAAACAAACAAAATGAGTTTGTATTAATTTTCCTGAAATAAATTGAGAAAAAGAATAACAAAAACGTTGTTTTTCAACATGTATGCAAAGAATACATTAATGTATTGAAAATGATCATCTCTTTCACTTTCATGCACAAGACGGTGAGATAAAGCGTTTGCTGCGTTCTTAGCTCTGTAGGAGCTCAGGAAAGCGGTTTTCTCACACAACTAATGTATAGTTATGTAAAACAAACAAAATGAGTTTGTATTAATATTTCTGGAACAAAGTGAGAAGAAGAATAACAAAAACGTTGTTTTTCAACATGTATGCCAAGAATACATTAATGTATTGAAAATGATCATCTCTATCACTTTCATGCACAAAACGGTGAGATAAAGCGTTTGCTGCGTTCTTAGCTCTGTAGGAGCTCAGGAAAGCGGTTTTCTCACACAACTAATGTATAGTTATGTAAAACAAACAAAATGAGTTTGTATTAATATTTCTGGAACAAAGTGAGAAGAAGAATAACAAAAAAGTTGTTTTTCAACATGTATGCAAAGAATGCATTAATTTATTGAAAATGATCATCTCATTCACTTTCATGCACAAGACGGTGAGATAAAGCGTTTGCTGCGTTCTTAGCTCTGTAGGAGCTCAGGAAAGCGGTTTTCTCACACAAGTAATGTATAGTTATGTAAAACAAACAAAATGAGGTTTTTTTTTTCATTTTCCTTAAATATATTGAGAAAAAGAATAACAAAAACGTTGTTTTTCAACATGTATGCAAAGAATACATTAATGTATTGAAAATGATCATCTCTTTCACTTTCATGCACATGACGGTGAGATAAACCGTTTGCTGCGTTCTTAGCTCTGTAGGAGCTCAGGAAAGCGGTTTTCTCACACAACTAATGTATAGTTATGTAAAACAAACAAAATGAGTTTGTATTAATATTTCTGGAACAAAGTGAGAAGAAGAATAACAAAAAAGTTGTTTTTCAACATGTATGCAAAGATTGCATTAATGTATTGAAAATGATCATCTCTTTCACTTTCATGCACAAGACGGTGAGATAAACCGTTTGCTGCGTTCTTAGCTCTGTAGGAGCTCAGGAAAACGGTTTTCTCACACAACTAATGTATAGTTATGTAAAACAAACAAAATGAGTTTGTATTAATTTTTCTGGAACAAAGTGAGAAAAAGCATAACAAAAAAGTTGTTTTTCAACATGTATGCAAAGAATGCATTAATTTATTGAAAATGATCATCTCATTCACTTTCATGCACAAGACGGTGAGATAAAGCGTTTGCTGCGTTCTTAGCTCTGTAGGAGCTCAGGAAAGCGGTTTTCTCACACAAGTAATGTATAGTTATGTAAAACAAACAAAATGAGGTTTTTTTTTTCATTTTCCTGAAATAAATTGAGAAAAAGAATAACAAAAACGTTGTTTTTCAACATGTATGCAAAGAATACATTAATGTATTGAAAATGATCATCTCTTTCACTTTCATGCACAAGACGGTGAGATAAAGCGTTTGCTGCGTTCTTAGCTCTGTAGGAGCTCAGGAAAGCGGTTTTCTCACACAACTAATGTATAGTTATGTAAAACAAACAAAATGAGTTTGTATTAATATTTCTGGAACAAAGTGAGAAGAAGAATAACAAAAAAGTTGTTTTTCAACATGTATGCAACGATTGCATTAATGTATTGAAAATGATCATCTCTATCACTTTCATGCACAAAACGGTGAGATAAAGCGTTTGCTGCGTTCTTAGCTCTGTAGGAGCTCAGGAAAGCGGTTTTCTCACACAACTAATGTATAGTTATGTAAAACAAACAAAATGAGTTTGTATTAATATTTCTGGAACAAAGTGAGAAGAAGAATAACAAAAAAGTTGTTTTTCAACATGTATGCAAAGAATACATTAATGTATTGAAAATGATCATCTCTTTCACTTTCATGCACAAGACGGTGAGATAAAGCGTTTGCTGCGTTCTTAGCTCTGTAGGAGCTCAGGAAAGCGGTTTTCTCACACAACTAATGTATAGTTATGTAAAACAAACAAAATGAGTTTGTATTAATATTTCTGGAACAAAGTGAGAAGAAGAATAACAAAAAAGTTGTTTTTCAACATGTATGCAAAGATTGCATTAATGTATTGAAAATGATCATCTCTATCACTTTCATGCACAAAACGGTGAGATAAAGCGTTTGCTGCGTTCTTAGCTCTGTAGGCGCTCAGGAAAGCGGTTTTCTCACACAACTAATGTATAGTTATGTAAAACAAACAAAATGAGTTTGTATTAATTTTCCTGGAACAAAGTGAGAAAAAGAATAACAAAAAAGTAGTTTTTCAACATGTATGCAAAGAATGCATTAATTTATTGAAAATGATCATCTCATTCACTTTCATGCACAAGACGGTGAGATAAAGCGTTTGCTGCGTTCTTAGCTCTGTAGGAGCTCAGGAAAGCGGTTTTCTCACACAACTAATGTATAGTTATGTAAAACAAACAAAATGAGTTTGTATTAATTTTCCTGGAACAAAGTGAGAAAAAGAATAACAAAAAAGTAGTTTTTCAACATGTATGCAAAGAATGCATTAATTTATTGAAAATGATCATCTCATTCACTTTCATGCACAAGACGGTGAGATAAAGCGTTTGCTGCGTTCTTAGCTCTGTAGGAGCTCAGGAAAGCGGTTTTCTCACACAACTAATGTATAGTTATGTAAGACAAACAAAATGAGTTTGTATTAATTTCTCTGGAACAAAGTGAGAAAAAGAATAACAAAAACGTTGTTTTTCAACATGTATGCAAAGATTGCATTAATGTATTGAAAATGATCATCTCTATCACTTTCATGCACAAAACGGTGAGATAAAGCGTTTGCTGCGTTCTTAGCTCTGTAGGAGCTCAGGAAAGCGGTTTTCTCACACAACTAATGTATAGTTATGTAAAACAAACAAAATGAGTTTGTATTAATATTTCTGGAACAAAGTGAGAAGAAGAATAACAAAAAAGTTGTTTTTCAACATGTATGCAAAGAATGCATTAATTTATTGAAAATGATCATCTCATTCACTTTCATGCACAAGACGGTGAGATAAAGCGTTTGCTGCGTTCTTAGCTCTGTAGGAGCTCAGGAAAGCGGTTTTCTCACACAAGTAATGTATAGTTATGTAAAACAAACAAAATGAGGTTTTTTTTTTCATTTTCCTTAAATATATTGAGAAAAAGAATAACAAAAACGTTGTTTTTCAACATGTATGCAAAGAATACATTAATGTATTGAAAATGATCATCTCTTTCACTTTCATGCACATGACGGTGAGATAAACCGTTTGCTGCGTTCTTAGCTCTGTAGGAGCTCAGGAAAGCGGTTTTCTCACACAACTAATGTATAGTTATGTAAAACAAACAAAATGAGTTTGTATTAATATTTCTGGAACAAAGTGAGAAGAAGAATAACAAAAAAGTTGTTTTTCAACATGTATGCAAAGATTGCATTAATGTATTGAAAATGATCATCTCTTTCACTTTCATGCACAAGACGGTGAGATAAACCGTTTGCTGCGTTCTTAGCTCTGTAGGAGCTCAGGAAAACGGTTTTCTCACACAACTAATGTATAGTTATGTAAAACAAACAAAATGAGTTTGTATTAATTTTTCTGGAACAAAGTGAGAAAAAGCATAACAAAAAAGTTGTTTTTCAACATGTATGCAAAGATTGCATTAATGTATTGAAAATGATCATCTCATTCACTTTCATGCACAAGACGGTGAGATAAAGCGTTTGCTGCGTTCTTAGCTCTGTAGGAGCTCAGGAAAGCGGTTTTCTCACACAACTAATGTATAGTTATGTAAAACAAACATAATGAGTTTGTATTAATTTTCCTGAAATAAATTGAGAAAAAGAATAACAAAAACGTTGTTTTCTCACACAACTAATGTATAGTTATGTAAGACAAACAAAATGAGTTTGTATTAATTTTTCTGGAACAAAGTGAGAAAAAGAATAACAAAAACGTTGTTTTTCAACATGTATGCAAAGAATACATTAATGTATTGAAAATGATCATCTCTTTCACTTTCATGCACAAGACGGTGAGATAAAGCGTTTGCTGCGTTCTTAGCTCTGTAGGAGCTCAGGAAAGCGGTTTTCTCACACAACTAATGTATAGTTATGTAAAACAAACAAAATGAGGTTTTTTTTTTCATTTTCCTGAAATAAATTGAGAAAAAGAATAACAAAAACGTTGTTTTCCAACATGTATGCAAAGAATACATTAATGTATTGAAAATGATCATCTCTTTCACTTTCATGCACAAGACGGTGAGATAAAGCGTTTGCTGCGTTCTTAGCTCTGTAGGTGCTCAGGAAAGCGGTTTTCTCACACAACTAATGTATAGTTATGTAAAACAAACAAAATGAGTTTGTATTAATATTTCTGGAACAAAGTGAGAAGAAGAATAACAAAAAAGTTGTTTTTCAACATGTATGCAAAGATTGCATTAATGTATTGAAAATGATCATCTCTATCACTTTCATGCACAAAACGGTGAGATAAAGCGTTTGCTGCGTTCTTAGCTCTGTAGGAGCTCAGGAAAGCGGTTTTCTCACACAACTAATGTATAGTTATGTAAAACAAACAAAATGAGTTTGTATTAATTTTCCTGGAACAAAGTGAGAAAAAGAATAACAAAAAAGTAGTTTTTCAACATGTATGCAAAGAATGCATTAATTTATTGAAAATGATCATCTCATTCACTTTCATGCACAAGACGGTGAGATAAAGCGTTTGCTGCGTTCTTAGCTCTGTAGGTGCTCAGGAAAGCGGTTTTCTCACACAACTAATGTATAGTTATGTAAAACAAACAAAATGAGTTTGTATTAAAATTTCTGGAACAAAGTGAGAAGAATAACAAAAAAGTTGTTTTTCAACATGTATGCAAAGATTGCATTAATGTATTGAAAATGATCATCTCTATCACTTTCATGCACAAAACGGTGAGATAAAGCGTTTGCTGCGTTCTTAGCTCTGTAGGACCTCAGGAAAGCGGTTTTCTCACACAACTAATGTATAGTTATGTGAAACAAACAAAATGAGTTTGTATTAATTTTTCTGGAGCAAAGTGAGAAAAAGAATAACAAAAAAGTAGTTTTTCAACATGTATGCAAAGAATGCATTAATTTATTGAAAATGATCATCTCATTCACTTTCATGCACAAGACGGTGAGATAAAGCGTTTGCTGCGTTCTTAGCTCTGTAGGAGCTCAGGAAAGCGGTTTTCTCACACAACTAATGTATAGTTATGTAAAACAAACAAAATGAGTTTGTATTAATTTTCCTGGAACAAAGTGAGAAAAAGAATAACAAAAAAGTAGTTTTTCAACATGTATGCAAAGAATGCATTAATTTATTGAAAATGATCATCTCATTCACTTTCATGCACAAAACGGTGAGATAAACCGTTTGCTCCGTTCTTAGCTCTGTAGGAGCTCAGGAAAGCGGTTTTCTCACACAACTAATGTATAGTTATGTAAAACAAACAAAATGAGGTTTTTTTTTTCATTTTCCTGAAATAAATTGAGAAAAAGAATAACAAAAACGTTGTTTTTCAACATGTATGCAAAGAATACATTAATGTATTGAAAATGATCATCTCTTTCACTTTCATGCACATGACGGTGAGATAAACCGTTTGCTGCGTTCTTAGCTCTGTAGGAGCTCAGGAAAGCGGGTTTCTCACACAACTAATGTATAGTTATGTAAAACAAACAAAATGAGTTTGTATTAATATTTCTGGAACAAAGTGAGAAGAAGAATAACAAAAAAGTTGTTTTTCAACATGTATGCAAAGATTGCATTAATGTATTGAAAATGATCATCTCTTTCACTTTCATGCACAAGACGGTGAGATAAACCGTTTGCTGCGTTCTTAGCTCTGTAGGAGCTCAGGAAAACGGTTTTCTCACACAACTAATGTATAGTTATGTAAAACAAACAAAATGAGTTTGTATTAATTTTTCTGGAACAAAGTGAGAAAAAGCATAACAAAAAAGTTGTTTTTCAACATGTATGCAAAGAATGCATTAATTTATTGAAAATGATCATCTCATTCACTTTCATGCACAAGACGGTGAGATAAAGCGTTTGCTGCGTTCTTAGCTCTGTAGGAGCTCAGGAAAGCGGTTTTCTCACACAAGTAATGTATAGTTATGTAAAACAAACAAAATGAGGTTTTTTTTTCCATTTTCCTGAAATAAATTGAGAAAAAGAATAACAAAAACGTTGTTTTTCAACATGTATGCAAAGAATACATTAATGTATTGAAAATGATCATCTCTTTCACTTTCATGCACAAGACGGTGAGATAAAGCGTTTGCTGCGTTCTTAGCTCTGTAGGAGCTCAGGAAAGCGGTTTTCTCACACAACTAATGTATAGTTATGTAAAACAAACAAAATGAGTTTGTATTAATATTTCTGGAACAAAGTGAGAAGAAGAATAACAAAAAAGTTGTTTTTCAACATGTATGCAAAGATTGCATTAATGTATTGAAAATGATCATCTCTATCACTTTCATGCACAAAACGGTGAGATAAACCGTTTGCTGCGTTCTTAGCTCTGTAGGAGCTCAGGAAAACGGTTTTCTCACACAACTAATGTATAGTTATGTAAAACAAACAAAATGAGTTTGTATTAATTTTTCTGGAACAAAGTGAGAAAAAGCATAACAAAAAAGTTGTTTTTCAACATGTATGCAAAGATTGCATTAATGTATTGAAAATGATCATCTCATTCACTTTCATGCACAAGACGGTGAGATAAAGCGTTTGCTGCGTTCTTAGCTCTGTAGGAGCTCAGGAAAGCGGTTTTCTCACACAACTAATGTATAGTTATGTAAAACAAACATAATGAGTTTGTATTAATTTTCCTGAAATAAATTGAGAAAAAGAATAACAAAAACGTTGTTTTCTCACACAACTAATGTATAGTTATGTAAGACAAACAAAATGAGTTTGTATTAATTTTTCTGGAACAAAGTGAGAAAAAGAATAACAAAAACGTTGTTTTTCAACATGTATGCAAAGAATACATTAATGTATTGAAAATGATCATCTCTTTCACTTTCATGCACAAGACGGTGAGATAAAGCGTTTGCTGCGTTCTTAGCTCTGTAGGAGCTCAGGAAAGCGGTTTTCTCACACAACTAATGTATAGTTATGTAAAACAAACAAAATGAGGTTTTTTTTTTCATTTTCCTGAAATAAATTGAGAAAAAGAATAACAAAAACGTTGTTTTCCAACATGTATGCAAAGAATACATTAATGTATTGAAAATGATCATCTCTTTCACTTTCATGCACAAGACGGTGAGATAAAGCGTTTGCTGCGTTCTTAGCTCTGTAGGTGCTCAGGAAAGCGGTTTTCTCACACAACTAATGTATAGTTATGTAAAACAAACAAAATGAGTTTGTATTAATATTTCTGGAACAAAGTGAGAAGAAGAATAACAAAAAAGTTGTTTTTCAACATGTATGCAAAGATTGCATTAATGTATTGAAAATGATCATCTCTATCACTTTCATGCACAAAACGGTGAGATAAAGCGTTTGCTGCGTTCTTAGCTCTGTAGGAGCTCAGGAAAGCGGTTTTCTCACACAACTAATGTATAGTTATGTAAAACAAACAAAATGAGTTTGTATTAATTTTCCTGGAACAAAGTGAGAAAAAGAATAACAAAAAAGTAGTTTTTCAACATGTATGCAAAGAATGCATTAATTTATTGAAAATGATCATCTCATTCACTTTCATGCACAAGACGGTGAGATAAAGCGTTTGCTGCGTTCTTAGCTCTGTAGGTGCTCAGGAAAGCGGTTTTCTCACACAACTAATGTATAGTTATGTAAAACAAACAAAATGAGTTTGTATTAAAATTTCTGGAACAAAGTGAGAAGAATAACAAAAAAGTTGTTTTTCAACATGTATGCAAAGATTGCATTAATGTATTGAAAATGATCATCTCTATCACTTTCATGCACAAAACGGTGAGATAAAGCGTTTGCTGCGTTCTTAGCTCTGTAGGACCTCAGGAAAGCGGTTTTCTCACACAACTAATGTATAGTTATGTAAAACAAACAAAATGAGTTTGTATTAATTTTTCTGGAGCAAAGTGAGAAAAAGAATAACAAAAAAGTAGTTTTTCAACATGTATGCAAAGAATGCATTAATTTATTGAAAATGATCATCTCATTCACTTTCATGCACAAGACGGTGAGATAAAGCGTTTGCTGCGTTCTTAGCTCTGTAGGAGCTCAGGAAAGCGGTTTTCTCACACAACTAATGTATAGTTATGTAAAACAAACAAAATGAGTTTGTATTAATTTTCCTGGAACAAAGTGAGAAAAAGAATAACAAAAAAGTAGTTTTTCAACATGTATGCAAAGAATGCATTAATTTATTGAAAATGATCATCTCATTCACTTTCATGCACAAAACGGTGAGATAAACCGTTTGCTCCGTTCTTAGCTCTGTAGGAGCTCAGGAAAGCGGTTTTCTCACACAACTAATGTATAGTTATGTAAAACAAACAAAATGAGGTTTTTTTTTTCATTTTCCTGAAATAAATTGAGAAAAAGAATAACAAAAACGTTGTTTTTCAACATGTATGCAAAGAATACATTAATGTATTGAAAATGATCATCTCTTTCACTTTCATGCACATGACGGTGAGATAAACCGTTTGCTGCGTTCTTAGCTCTGTAGGAGCTCAGGAAAGCGGGTTTCTCACACAACTAATGTATAGTTATGTAAAACAAACAAAATGAGTTTGTATTAATATTTCTGGAACAAAGTGAGAAGAAGAATAACAAAAAAGTTGTTTTTCAACATGTATGCAAAGATTGCATTAATGTATTGAAAATGATCATCTCTTTCACTTTCATGCACAAGACGGTGAGATAAACCGTTTGCTGCGTTCTTAGCTCTGTAGGAGCTCAGGAAAACGGTTTTCTCACA
The DNA here is from genome assembly GCA_030522415.1 of Channallabes apus. Classification (NCBI taxonomy): domain Eukaryota; kingdom Metazoa; phylum Chordata; class Actinopteri; order Siluriformes; family Clariidae; genus Channallabes; species Channallabes apus. The sequence goes on along the minus strand of CM060124.1, from coordinate 23,005,737 downwards.
CAACTAATGTATAGTTATGTAAAACAAACAAAATGAGTTTGTATTAATTTTTCTGGAACAAAGTGAGAAAAAGCATAACAAAAAAGTTGTTTTTCAACATGTATGCAAAGAATGCATTAATTTATTGAAAATGATCATCTCATTCACTTTCATGCACAAGACGGTGAGATAAAGCGTTTGCTGCGTTCTTAGCTCTGTAGGAGCTCAGGAAAGCGGTTTTCTCACACAAGTAATGTATAGTTATGTAAAACAAACAAAATGAGGTTTTTTTTTTCATTTTCCTGAAATAAATTGAGAAAAAGAATAACAAAAACGTTGTTTTTCAACATGTATGCAAAGAATACATTAATGTATTGAAAATGATCATCTCTTTCACTTTCATGCACAAGACGGTGAGATAAAGCGTTTGCTGCGTTCTTAGCTCTGTAGGAGCTCAGGAAAGCGGTTTTCTCACACAACTAATGTATAGTTATGTAAAACAAACAAAATGAGTTTGTATTAATATTTCTGGAACAAAGTGAGAAGAAGAATAACAAAAAAGTTGTTTTTCAACATGTATGCAAAGATTGCATTAATGTATTGAAAATGATCATCTCTATCACTTTCATGCACAAAACGGTGAGATAAAGCGTTTGCTGCGTTCTTAGCTCTGTAGGAGCTCAGGAAAGCGGTTTTCTCACACAACTAATGTATAGTTATGTAAAACAAACAAAATGAGTTTGTATTAATTTTCCTGAAATAAATTGAGAAAAAGAATAACAAAAACGTTGTTTTCTCACACAACTAATGTATAGTTATGTAAGACAAACAAAATGAGTTTGTATTAATTTTTCTGGAACAAAGTGAGAAAAAGAATAACAAAAACGTTGTTTTTCAACATGTATGCAAAGAATACATTAATGTATTGAAAATGATCATCTCTTTCACTTTCATGCACAAGACGGTGAGATAAAGCGTTTGCTGCGTTCTTAGCTCTGTAGGACCTCAGGAAAGCGGTTTTCTCACACAACTAATGTATAGTTATGTAAAACAAACAAAATGAGGTTTTTTTTTTCATTTTCCTGAAATAAATTGAGAAAAAGAATAACAAAAACGTTGTTTTCCAACATGTATGCAAAGAATACATTAATGTATTGAAAATGATCATCTCTTTCACTTTCATGCACAAGACGGTGAGATAAAGCGTTTGCTGCGTTCTTAGCTCTGTAGGAGCTCAGGAAAGCGGTTTTCTCACACAACTAATGTATAGTTATGTAAAACAAACAAAATGAGTTTGTATTAATTTTCCTGAAATAAATTGAGAAAAAGAATAACAAAAACGTTGTTTTTCAACATGTATGCAAAGAATACATTAATGTATTGAAAATGATCATCTCTTTCACTTTCATGCACAAGACGGTGAGATAAAGCGTTTGCTGCGTTCTTAGCTCTGTAGGAGCTCAGGAAAGCGGTTTTCTCACACAACTAATGTATAGTTATGTAAAACAAACAAAATGAGTTTGTATTAATATTTCTGGAACAAAGTGAGAAGAAGAATAACAAAAAAGTTGTTTTTCAACATGTATGCAACGATTGCATTAATGTATTGAAAATGATCATCTCTATCACTTTCATGCACAAAACGGTGAGATAAAGCGTTTGCTGCGTTCTTAGCTCTGTAGGAGCTCAGGAAAGCGGTTTTCTCACACAACTAATGTATAGTTATGTAAGACAAACAAAATGAGTTTGTATTAATTTTTCTGGAACAAAGTGAGAAAAAGAATGACAAAAACGTTGTTTTTCAACATGTATGCAAAGAATACATTAATGTATTGAAAATGATCATCTCTTTCACTTTCATGCACAAGACGGTGAGATAAAGCGTTTGCTGCGTTCTTAGCTCTGTAGGAGCTCAGGAAAGCGGTTTTCTCACACAACTAATGTATAGTTATGTAAAACAAACAAAATGAGTTTGTATTAATTTTCCTGGAACAAAGTGAGAAAAAGAATAACAAAAACGTTGTTTTTCAACATGTATGCAAAGAATACATTAATGTATTGAAAATGATCATCTCTTTCACTTTCATGCACATGACGGTGAGATAAAGCGTTTGCTGCGTTCTTAGCTCTGTAGGAGCTCAGGAAAGCGGTTTTCTCACACAACTAATGTATAGTTATGTAAAACAAACAAAATGAGTTCGTATTAATATTTCTGGAACAAAGTGAGAAGAAGAATAACAAAAAAGTTGTTTTTCAACATGTATGCAAAGATTGCATTAATGTATTGAAAATGATCATCTCTTTCACTTTCATGCACAAGACGGTGAGATAAAGCGTTTGCTGCGTTCTTAGCTCTGTAGGAGCTCAGGAAAGCGGTTTTCTCACACAACTAATGTATAGTTATGTAAAACAAACAAAATGAGTTTGTATTAATTTTTCTGGAACAAAGTGAGAAAAAGCATAACAAAAAAGTTGTTTTTCAACATGTATGCAAAGAATGCATTAATTTATTGAAAATGATCATCTCATTCACTTTCATGCACAAGACGGTGAGATAAAGCGTTTGCTGCGTTCTTAGCTCTGTAGGAGCTCAGGAAAGCGGTTTTCTCACACAAGTAATGTATAGTTATGTAAAACAAACAAAATGAGGTTTTTTTTTCATTTTCCTGAAATAAATTGAGAAAAAGAATAACAAAAACGTTGTTTTTCAACATGTATGCAAAGAATGCATTAATGTATTGAAAATGATCATCTCTTTCACTTTCATGCACAAGACGGTGAGATAAAGCGTTTGCTGCGTTCTTAGCTCTGTAGGAGCTCAGGAAAGCGGTTTTCTCACACAACTAATGTATAGTTATGTAAAACAAACAAAATGAGTTTGTATTAATTTTTCTGGAACAAAGTGAGAAAAAGCATAACAAAAAAGTTGTTTTTCAACATGTATGCAAAGAATACATTAATGTATTGAAAATGATCATCTCTTTCACTTTCATGCACAAGACGGTGAGATAAAGCGTTTGCTGCGTTCTTAGCTCTGTAGGAGCTCAGGAAAGCGGTTTTCTCACACAACTAATGTATAGTTATGTAAAACAAACAAAATGAGTTTGTATTAATATTTCTGGAACAAAGTGAGAAGAAGAATAACAAAAAAGTTGTTTTTCAACATGTATGCAAAGATTGCATTAATGTATTGAAAATGATCATCTCTATCACTTTCATGCACAAAACGGTGAGATAAAGCGTTTGCTGCGTTCTTAGCTCTGTAGGAGCTCAGGAAAGCGGTTTTCTCACACAACTAATGTATAGTTATGTAAAACAAACAAAATGAGTTTGTATTAATTTTCCTGAAATAAATTGAGAAAAAGAATAACAAAAACGTTGTTTTCTCACACAACTAATGTATAGTTATGTAAGACAAACAAAATGAGTTTGTATTAATTTTCCTGGAACAAAGTGAGAAAAAGAATAACAAAAACGTTGTTTTTCAACATGTATGCAAAGAATACATTAATGTATTGAAAATGATCATCTCTTTCACTTTCATGCACATGACGGTGAGATAAAGCGTTTGCTGCGTTCTTAGCTCTGTAGGAGCTCAGGAAAGCGGTTTTCTCACACAACTAATGTATAGTTATGTAAAACAAACAAAATGAGTTTGTATTAATATTTCTGGAACAAAGTGAGAAGAAGAATAACAAAAAAGTTGTTTTTCAACATGTATGCAAAGATTGCATTAATGTATTGAAAATGATCATCTCTTTCACTTTCATGCACAAGACGGTGAGATAAAGCGTTTGCTGCGTTCTTAGCTCTGTAGGAGCTCAGGAAAGCGGTTTTCTCACACAACTAATGTATAGTTATGTAAAACAAACAAAATGAGTTTGTATTAATTTTTCTGGAACAAAGTGAGAAAAAGCATAACAAAAAAGTTGTTTTTCAACATGTATGCAAAGAATGCATTAATTTATTGAAAATGATCATCTCATTCACTTTCATGCACAAGACGGTGAGATAAAGCGTTTGCTGCGTTCTTAGCTCTGTAGGAGCTCAGGAAAGCGGTTTTCTCACACAAGTAATGTATAGTTATGTAAAACAAACAAAATGAGGTTTTTTTTTCATTTTCCTGAAATAAATTGAGAAAAAGAATAACAAAAACGTTGTTTTTCAACATGTATGCAAAGAATGCATTAATGTATTGAAAATGATCATCTCTTTCACTTTCATGCACAAGACGGTGAGATAAAGCGTTTGCTGCGTTCTTAGCTCTGTAGGAGCTCAGGAAAGCGGTTTTCTCACACAACTAATGTATAGTTATGTAAAACAAACAAAATGAGTTTGTATTAATTTTTCTGGAACAAAGTGAGAAAAAGCATAACAAAAAAGTTGTTTTTCAACATGTATGCAAAGAATGCATTAATTTATTGAAAATGATCATCTCATTCACTTTCATGCACAAGACGGTGAGATAAAGCGTTTGCTGCGTTCTTAGCTCTGTAGGAGCTCAGGAAAGCGGTTTTCTCACACAAGTAATGTATAGTTATGTAAAACAAACAAAATGAGGTTTTTTTTTTCATTTTCCTGAAATAAATTGAGAAAAAGAATAACAAAAACGTTGTTTTTCAACATGTATGCAAAGAATACATTAATGTATTGAAAATGATCATCTCTTTCACTTTCATGCACAAGACGGTGAGATAAAGCGTTTGCTGCGTTCTTAGCTCTGTAGGAGCTCAGGAAAGCGGTTTTCTCACACAACTAATGTATAGTTATGTAAAACAAACAAAATGAGTTTGTATTAATATTTCTGGAACAAAGTGAGAAGAAGAATAACAAAAAAGTTGTTTTTCAACATGTATGCAAAGATTGCATTAATGTATTGAAAATGATCATCTCTATCACTTTCATGCACAAAACGGTGAGATAAAGCGTTTGCTGCGTTCTTAGCTCTGTAGGAGCTCAGGAAAGCGGTTTTCTCACACAACTAATGTATAGTTATGTAAAACAAACAAAATGAGTTTGTATTAATTTTCCTGAAATAAATTGAGAAAAAGAATAACAAAAACGTTGTTTTCTCACACAACTAATGTATAGTTATGTAAGACAAACAAAATGAGTTTGTATTAATATTTCTGGAACAAAGTGAGAAGAAGAATAACAAAAAAGTTGTTTTTCAACATGTATGCAAAGATTGCATTAATGTATTGAAAATGATCATCTCTTTCACTTTCATGCACAAGACGGTGAGATAAAGCGTTTGCTGCGTTCTTAGCTCTGTAGGAGCTCAGGAAAGCGGTTTTCTCACACAAGTAATGTATAGTTATGTAAAACAAACAAAATGAGGTTTTTTTTTCATTTTCCTGAAATAAATTGAGAAAAAGAATAACAAAAACGTTGTTTTTCAACATGTATGCAAAGAATGCATTAATGTATTGAAAATGATCATCTCTTTCACTTTCATGCACAAGACGGTGAGATAAAGCGTTTGCTGCGTTCTTAGCTCTGTAGGAGCTCAGGAAAGCGGTTTTCTCACACAACTAATGTATAGTTATGTAAAACAAACAAAATGAGTTTGTATTAATTTTTCTGGAACAAAGTGAGAAAAAGCATAACAAAAAAGTTGTTTTTCAACATGTATGCAAAGAATGCATTAATTTATTGAAAATGATCATCTCATTCACTTTCATGCACAAGACGGTGAGATAAAGCGTTTGCTGCGTTCTTAGCTCTGTAGGAGCTCAGGAAAGCGGTTTTCTCACACAAGTAATGTATAGTTATGTAAAACAAACAAAATGAGGTTTTTTTTTTCATTTTCCTGAAATAAATTGAGAAAAAGAATAACAAAAACGTTGTTTTTCAACATGTATGCAAAGAATACATTAATGTATTGAAAATGATCATCTCTTTCACTTTCATGCACAAGACGGTGAGATAAAGCGTTTGCTGCGTTCTTAGCTCTGTAGGAGCTCAGGAAAGCGGTTTTCTCACACAACTAATGTATAGTTATGTAAAACAAACAAAATGAGTTTGTATTAATATTTCTGGAACAAAGTGAGAAGAAGAATAACAAAAAAGTTGTTTTTCAACATGTATGCAAAGATTGCATTAATGTATTGAAAATGATCATCTCTATCACTTTCATGCACAAAACGGTGAGATAAAGCGTTTGCTGCGTTCTTAGCTCTGTAGGAGCTCAGGAAAGCGGTTTTCTCACACAACTAATGTATAGTTATGTAAAACAAACAAAATGAGTTTGTATTAATTTTCCTGAAATAAATTGAGAAAAAGAATAACAAAAACGTTGTTTTCTCACACAACTAATGTATAGTTATGTAAGACAAACAAAATGAGTTTGTATTAATATTTCTGGAACAAAGTGAGAAGAAGAATAACAAAAAAGTTGTTTTTCAACATGTATGCAAAGATTGCATTAATGTATTGAAAATGATCATCTCTTTCACTTTCATGCACAAGACGGTGAGATAAAGCGTTTGCTGCGTTCTTAGCTCTGTAGGAGCTCAGGAAAGCGGTTTTCTCACACAAGTAATGTATAGTTATGTAAAACAAACAAAATGAGGTTTTTTTTTTCATTTTCCTGAAATAAATTGAGAAAAAGAATAACAAAAACGTTGTTTTTCAACATGTATGCAAAGAATACATTAATGTATTGAAAATGATCATCTCTTTCACTTTCATGCACAAGACGGTGAGATAAAGCGTTTGCTGCGTTCTTAGCTCTGTAGGAGCTCAGGAAAGCGGTTTTCTCACACAACTAATGTATAGTTATGTAAGACAAACAAAATGAGTTTGTATTAATTTTTCTGGAACAAAGTGAGAAAAAGAATGACAAAAACGTTGTTTTTCAACATGTATGCAAAGAATACATTAATGTATTGAAAATGATCATCTCTTTCACTTTCATGCACAAGACGGTGAGATAAAGCGTTTGCTGCGTTCTTAGCTCTGTAGGAGCTCAGGAAAGCGGTTTTCTCACACAACTAATGTATAGTTATGTAAAACAAACAAAATGAGTTTGTATTAATTTTCCTGGAACAAAGTGAGAAAAAGAATAACAAAAACGTTGTTTTTCAACATGTATGCAAAGAATACATTAATGTATTGAAAATGATCATCTCTTTCACTTTCATGCACATGACGGTGAGATAAAGCGTTTGCTGCGTTCTTAGCTCTGTAGGAGCTCAGGAAAGCGGTTTTCTCACACAACTAATGTATAGTTATGTAAAACAAACAAAATGAGTTTGTATTAATATTTCTGGAACAAAGTGAGAAGAAGAATAACAAAAAAGTTGTTTTTCAACATGTATGCAAAGATTGCATTAATGTATTGAAAATGATCATCTCTTTCACTTTCATGCACAAGACGGTGAGATAAAGCGTTTGCTGCGTTCTTAGCTCTGTAGGAGCTCAGGAAAGCGGTTTTCTCACACAACTAATGTATAGTTATGTAAAACAAACAAAATGAGTTTGTATTAATTTTTCTGGAACAAAGTGAGAAAAAGCATAACAAAAAAGTTGTTTTTCAACATGTATGCAAAGAATGCATTAATTTATTGAAAATGATCATCTCATTCACTTTCATGCACAAGACGGTGAGATAAAGCGTTTGCTGCGTTCTTAGCTCTGTAGGAGCTCAGGAAAGCGGTTTTCTCACACAAGTAATGTATAGTTATGTAAAACAAACAAAATGAGGTTTTTTTTTCATTTTCCTGAAATAAATTGAGAAAAAGAATAACAAAAACGTTGTTTTTCAACATGTATGCAAAGAATGCATTAATGTATTGAAAATGATCATCTCTTTCACTTTCATGCACAAGACGGTGAGATAAAGCGTTTGCTGCGTTCTTAGCTCTGTAGGAGCTCAGGAAAGCGGTTTTCTCACACAACTAATGTATAGTTATGTAAAACAAACAAAATGAGTTTGTATTAATTTTTCTGGAACAAAGTGAGAAAAAGCATAACAAAAAAGTTGTTTTTCAACATGTATGCAAAGAATGCATTAATTTATTGAAAATGATCATCTCATTCACTTTCATGCACAAGACGGTGAGATAAAGCGTTTGCTGCGTTCTTAGCTCTGTAGGAGCTCAGGAAAGCGGTTTTCTCACACAAGTAATGTATAGTTATGTAAAACAAACAAAATGAGGTTTTTTTTTTCATTTTCCTGAAATAAATTGAGAAAAAGAATAACAAAAACGTTGTTTTTCAACATGTATGCAAAGAATACATTAATGTATTGAAAATGATCATCTCTTTCACTTTCATGCACAAGACGGTGAGATAAAGCGTTTGCTGCGTTCTTAGCTCTGTAGGAGCTCAGGAAAGCGGTTTTCTCACACAACTAATGTATAGTTATGTAAAACAAACAAAATGAGTTTGTATTAATATTTCTGGAACAAAGTGAGAAGAAGAATAACAAAAAAGTTGTTTTTCAACATGTATGCAAAGATTGCATTAATGTATTGAAAATGATCATCTCTATCACTTTCATGCACAAAACGGTGAGATAAAGCGTTTGCTGCGTTCTTAGCTCTGTAGGAGCTCAGGAAAGCGGTTTTCTCACACAACTAATGTATAGTTATGTAAAACAAACAAAATGAGTTTGTATTAATTTTCCTGAAATAAATTGAGAAAAAGAATAACAAAAACGTTGTTTTCTCACACAACTAATGTATAGTTATGTAAGACAAACAAAATGAGTTTGTATTAATTTTCCTGGAACAAAGTGAGAAAAAGAATAACAAAAACGTTGTTTTTCAACATGTATGCAAAGAATACATTAATGTATTGAAAATGATCATCTCTTTCACTTTCATGCACATGACGGTGAGATAAAGCGTTTGCTGCGTTCTTAGCTCTGTAGGAGCTCAGGAAAGCGGTTTTCTCACACAACTAATGTATAGTTATGTAAAACAAACAAAATGAGTTTGTATTAATATTTCTGGAACAAAGTGAGAAGAAGAATAACAAAAAAGTTGTTTTTCAACATGTATGCAAAGATTGCATTAATGTATTGAAAATGATCATCTCTTTCACTTTCATGCACAAGACGGTGAGATAAAGCGTTTGCTGCGTTCTTAGCTCTGTAGGAGCTCAGGAAAGCGGTTTTCTCACACAACTAATGTATAGTTATGTAAAACAAACAAAATGAGTTTGTATTAATTTTTCTGGAACAAAGTGAGAAAAAGCATAACAAAAAAGTTGTTTTTCAACATGTATGCAAAGAATGCATTAATTTATTGAAAATGATCATCTCATTCACTTTCATGTACAAGACGGTGAGATAAAGCGTTTGCTGCGTTCTTAGCTCTGTAGGAGCTCAGGAAAGCGGTTTTCTCACACAAGTAATGTATAGTTATGTAAAACAAACAAAATGAGGTTTTTTTTTTCATTTTCCTGAAATAAATTGAGAAAAAGAATAACAAAAACGTTGTTTTTCAACATGTATGCAAAGAATGCATTAATGTATTGAAAATGATCATCTCTTTCACTTTCATGCACAAGACGGTGAGATAAAGCGTTTGCTGCGTTCTTAGCTCTGTAGGAGCTCAGGAAAGCGGTTTTCTCACACAACTAATGTATAGTTATGTAAAACAAACAAAATGAGTTTGTATTAATTTTTCTGGAACAAAGTGAGAAAAAGCATAACAAAAAAGTTGTTTTTCAACATGTATGCAAAGAATGCATTAATTTATTGAAAATGATCATCTCATTCACTTTCATGCACAAGACGGTGAGATAAAGCGTTTGCTGCGTTCTTAGCTCTGTAGGAGCTCAGGAAAGCGGTTTTCTCACACAAGTAATGTATAGTTATGTAAAACAAACAAAATGAGGTTTTTTTTTTCATTTTCCTGAAATAAATTGAGAAAAAGAATAACAAAAACGTTGTTTTTCAACATGTATGCAAAGAATACATTAATGTATTGAAAATGATCATCTCTTTCACTTTCATGCACAAGACGGTGAGATAAAGCGTTTGCTGCGTTCTTAGCTCTGTAGGAGCTCAGGAAAGCGGTTTTCTCACACAACTAATGTATAGTTATGTAAAACAAACAAAATGAGTTTGTATTAATATTTCTGGAACAAAGTGAGAAGAAGAATAACAAAAAAGTTGTTTTTCAACATGTATGCAAAGATTGCATTAATGTATTGAAAATGATCATCTCTATCACTTTCATGCACAAAACGGTGAGATAAAGCGTTTGCTGCGTTCTTAGCTCTGTAGGAGCTCAGGAAAGCGGTTTTCTCACACAACTAATGTATAGTTATGTAAAACAAACAAAATGAGTTTGTATTAATTTTCCTGAAATAAATTGAGAAAAAGAATAACAAAAACGTTGTTTTCTCACACAACTAATGTATAGTTATGTAAGACAAACAAAATGAGTTTGTATTAATATTTCTGGAACAAAGTGAGAAGAAGAATAACAAAAAAGTTGTTTTTCAACATGTATGCAAAGATTGCATTAATGTATTGAAAATGATCATCTCTTTCACTTTCATGCACAAGACGGTGAGATAAAGCGTTTGCTGCGTTCTTAGCTCTGTAGGAGCTCAGGAAAGCGGTTTTCTCACACAAGTAATGTATAGTTATGTAAAACAAACAAAATGAGGTTTTTTTTTCATTTTCCTGAAATAAATTGAGAAAAAGAATAACAAAAACGTTGTTTTTCAACATGTATGCAAAGAATACATTAATGTATTGAAAATGATCATCTCTTTCACTTTCATGCACAAGACGGTGAGATAAAGCGTTTGCTGCGTTCTTAGCTCTGTAGGAGCTCAGGAAAGCGGTTTTCTCACACAACTAATGTATAGTTATGTAAGACAAACAAAATGAGTTTGTATTAATTTTTCTGGAACAAAGTGAGAAAAAGAATGACAAAAACGTTGTTTTTCAACATGTATGCAAAGAATACATTAATGTATTGAAAATGATCATCTCTTTCACTTTCATGCACAAGACGGTGAGATAAAGCGTTTGCTGCGTTCTTAGCTCTGTAGGAGCTCAGGAAAGCGGTTTTCTCACACAACTAATGTATAGTTATGTAAAACAAACAAAATGAGTTTGTATTAATTTTCCTGGAACAAAGTGAGAAAAAGAATAACAAAAACGTTGTTTTTCAACATGTATGCAAAGAATACATTAATGTATTGAAAATGATCATCTCTTTCACTTTCATGCACATGACGGTGAGATAAAGCGTTTGCTGCGTTCTTAGCTCTGTAGGAGCTCAGGAAAGCGGTTTTCTCACACAACTAATGTATAGTTATGTAAAACAAACAAAATGAGTTTGTATTAATATTTCTGGAACAAAGTGAGAAGAAGAATAACAAAAAAGTTGTTTTTCAACATGTATGCAAAGATTGCATTAATGTATTGAAAATGATCATCTCTTTCACTTTCATGCACAAGACGGTGAGATAAAGCGTTTGCTGCGTTCTTAGCTCTGTAGGAGCTCAGGAAAGCGGTTTTCTCACACAACTAATGTATAGTTATGTAAAACAAACAAAATGAGTTTGTATTAATTTTTCTGGAACAAAGTGAGAAAAAGCATAACAAAAAAGTTGTTTTTCAACATGTATGCAAAGAATGCATTAATTTATTGAAAATGATCATCTCATTCACTTTCATGCACAAGACGGTGAGATAAAGCGTTTGCTGCGTTCTTAGCTCTGTAGGAGCTCAGGAAAGCGGTTTTCTCACACAACTAATGTATAGTTATGTAAAACAAACAAAATGAGTTTGTATTAATTTTCCTGAAATAAATTGAGAAAAAGAATAACAAAAACGTTGTTTTCTCACACAACTAATGTATAGTTATGTAAGACAAACAAAATGAGTTTGTATTAATATTTCTGGAACAAAGTGAGAAGAAGAATAACAAAAAAGTTGTTTTTCAACATGTATGCAAAGATTGCATTAATGTATTGAAAATGATCATCTCTTTCACTTTCATGCACAAGACGGTGAGATAAAGCGTTTGCTGCGTTCTTAGCTCTGTAGGAGCTCAGGAAAGCGGTTTTCTCACACAAGTAATGTATAGTTATGTAAAACAAACAAAATGAGGTTTTTTTTTCATTTTCCTGAAATAAATTGAGAAAAAGAATAACAAAAACGTTGTTTTTCAACATGTATGCAAAGAATACATTAATGTATTGAAAATGATCATCTCTTTCACTTTCATGCACAAGACGGTGAGATAAAGCGTTTGCTGCGTTCTTAGCTCTGTAGGAGCTCAGGAAAGCGGTTTTCTCACACAACTAATGTATAGTTATGTAAGAACAAACAAAATGAGTTTGTATTAATTTTTCTGGAACAAAGTGAGAAAAAGAATGACAAAAACGTTGTTTTTCAACATGTATGCAAAGAATACATTAATGTATTGAAAATTATCATCTCTTTCACTTTCATGCACAAGACGGTGAGATAAAGCGTTTGCTGCGTTCTTAGCTCTGTAGGAGCTCAGGAAAGCGGTTTTCTCACACAACTAATGTATAGTTATGTAAAACAAACAAAATGAGTTTGTATTAATTTTCCTGGAACAAAGTGAGAAAAAGAATAACAAAAACGTTGTTTTTCAACATGTATGCAAAGAATACATTAATGTATTGAAAATGATCATCTCTTTCACTTTCATGCACATGACGGTGAGATAAAGCGTTTGCTGCGTTCTTAGCTCTGTAGGAGCTCAGGAAAGCGGTTTTCTCACACAACTAATGTATAGTTATGTAAAACAAACAAAATGAGTTTGTATTAATATTTCTGGAACAAAGTGAGAAGAAGAATAACAAAAAAGTTGTTTTTCAACATGTATGCAAAGATTGCATTAATGTATTGAAAATGATCATCTCTTTCACTTTCATGCACAAGACGGTGAGATAAAGCGTTTGCTGCGTTCTTAGCTCTGTAGGAGCTCAGGAAAGCGGTTTTCTCACACAACTAATGTATAGTTATGTAAAACAAACAAAATGAGTTTGTATTAATTTTTCTGGAACAAAGTGAGAAAAAGCATAACAAAAAAGTTGTTTTTCAACATGTATGCAAAGAATGCATTAATTTATTGAAAATGATCATCTCATTCACTTTCATGCACAAGACGGTGAGATAAAGCGTTTGCTGCGTTCTTAGCTCTGTAGGAGCTCAGGAAAGCGGTTTTCTCACACAAGTAATGTATAGTTATGTAAAACAAACAAAATGAGGTTTTTTTTTCATTTTCCTGAAATAAATTGAGAAAAAGAATAACAAAAACGTTGTTTTTCAACATGTATGCAAAGAATGCATTAATGTATTGAAAATGATCATCTCTTTCACTTTCATGCACAAGACGGTGAGATAAAGCGTTTGCTGCGTTCTTAGCTCTGTAGGAGCTCAGGAAAGCGGTTTTCTCACACAACTAATGTATAGTTATGTAAAACAAACAAAATGAGTTTGTATTAATTTTTCTGGAACAAAGTGAGAAAAAGCATAACAAAAAAGTTGTTTTTCAACATGTATGCAAAGAATGCATTAATTTATTGAAAATGATCATCTCATTCACTTTCATGCACAAGACGGTGAGATAAAGCGTTTGCTGCGTTCTTAGCTCTGTAGGAGCTCAGGAAAGCGGTTTTCTCACACAAGTAATGTATAGTTATGTAAAACAAACAAAATGAGGTTTTTTTTTTCATTTTCCTGAAATAAATTGAGAAAAAGAATAACAAAAACGTTGTTTTTCAACATGTATGCAAAGAATACATTAATGTATTGAAAATGATCATCTCTTTCACTTTCATGCACAAGACGGTGAGATAAAGCGTTTGCTGCGTTCTTAGCTCTGTAGGAGCTCAGGAAAGCGGTTTTCTCACACAACTAATGTATAGTTATGTAAAACAAACAAAATGAGTTTGTATTAATATTTCTGGAACAAAGTGAGAAGAAGAATAACAAAAAAGTTGTTTTTCAACATGTATGCAAAGATTGCATTAATGTATTGAAAATGATCATCTCTATCACTTTCATGCACAAAACGGTGAGATAAAGCGTTTGCTGCGTTCTTAGCTCTGTAGGAGCTCAGGAAAGCGGTTTTCTCACACAACTAATGTATAGTTATGTAAAACAAACAAAATGAGTTTGTATTAATTTTCCTGAAATAAATTGAGAAAAAGAATAACAAAAACGTTGTTTTCTCACACAACTAATGTATAGTTATGTAAGACAAACAAAATGAGTTTGTATTAATTTTTCTGGAACAAAGTGAGAAAAAGAATAACAAAAACGTTGTTTTTCAACATGTATGCAAAGAATACATTAATGTATTGAAAATGATCATCTCTTTCACTTTCATGCACAAGACGGTGAGATAAAGCGTTTGCTGCGTTCTTAGCTCTGTAGGAGCTCAGGAAAGCGGTTTTCTCACACAACTAATGTATAGTTATGTAAAACAAACAAAATGAGGTTTTTTTTTTCATTTTCCTGAAATAAATTGAGAAAAAGAATAACAAAAACGTTGTTTTCCAACATGTATGCAAAGAATACATTAATGTATTGAAAATGATCATCTCTTTCACTTTCATGCACAAGACGGTGAGATAAAGCGTTTGCTGCGTTCTTAGCTCTGTAGGAGCTCAGGAAAGCGGTTTTCTCACACAACTAATGTATAGTTATGTAAAACAAACAAAATGAGTTTGTATTAATTTTCCTGAAATAAATTGAGAAAAAGAATAACAAAAACGTTGTTTTTCAACATGTATGCAAAGAATACATTAATGTATTGAAAATGATCATCTCTTTCACTTTCATGCACAAGACGGTGAGATAAAGCGTTTGCTGCGTTCTTAGCTCTGTAGGAGCTCAGGAAAGCGGTTTTCTCACACAACTAATGTATAGTTATGTAAAACAAACAAAATGAGTTTGTATTAATATTTCTGGAACAAAGTGAGAAGAAGAATAACAAAAAAGTTGTTTTTCAACATGTATGCAAAGATTGCATTAATGTATTGAAAATGATCATCTCTATCACTTTCATGCACAAAACGGTGAGATAAAGCGTTTGCTGCGTTCTTAGCTCTGTAGGAGCTCAGGAAAGCGGTTTTCTCACACAACTAATGTATAGTTATGTAAAACAAACAAAATGAGTTTGTATTAATTTTCCTGAAATAAATTGAGAAAAAGAATAACAAAAACGTTGTTTTCTCACACAACTAATGTATAGTTATGTAAGACAAACAAAATGAGTTTGTATTAATATTTCTGGAACAAAGTGAGAAGAAGAATAACAAAAAAGTTGTTTTTCAACATGTATGCAAAGATTGCATTAATGTATTGAAAATGATCATCTCTTTCACTTTCATGCACAAGACGGTGAGATAAAGCGTTTGCTGCGTTCTTAGCTCTGTAGGAGCTCAGGAAAGCGGTTTTCTCACACAAGTAATGTATAGTTATGTAAAACAAACAAAATGAGGTTTTTTTTTCATTTTCCTGAAATAAATTGAGAAAAAGAATAACAAAAACGTTGTTTTTCAACATGTATGCAAAGAATACATTAATGTATTGAAAATGATCATCTCTTTCACTTTCATGCACAAGACGGTGAGATAAAGCGTTTGCTGCGTTCTTAGCTCTGTAGGAGCTCAGGAAAGCGGTTTTCTCACACAACTAATGTATAGTTATGTAAGACAAACAAAATGAGTTTGTATTAATTTTTCTGGAACAAAGTGAGAAAAAGAATGACAAAAACGTTGTTTTTCAACATGTATGCAAAGAATACATTAATGTATTGAAAATGATCATCTCTTTCACTTTCATGCACAAGACGGTGAGATAAAGCGTTTGCTGCGTTCTTAGCTCTGTAGGAGCTCAGGAAAGCGGTTTTCTCACACAACTAATGTATAGTTATGTAAAACAAACAAAATGAGTTTGTATTAATTTTCCTGGAACAAAGTGAGAAAAAGAATAACAAAAACGTTGTTTTTCAACATGTATGCAAAGAATACATTAATGTATTGAAAATGATCATCTCTTTCACTTTCATGCACATGACGGTGAGATAAAGCGTTTGCTGCGTTCTTAGCTCTGTAGGAGCTCAGGAAAGCGGTTTTCTCACACAACTAATGTATAGTTATGTAAAACAAACAAAATGAGTTTGTATTAATATTTCTGGAACAAAGTGAGAAGAAGAATAACAAAAAAGTTGTTTTTCAACATGTATGCAAAGATTGCATTAATGTATTGAAAATGATCATCTCTTTCACTTTCATGCACAAGACGGTGAGATAAAGCGTTTGCTGCGTTCTTAGCTCTGTAGGAGCTCAGGAAAGCGGTTTTCTCACACAACTAATGTATAGTTATGTAAAACAAACAAAATGAGTTTGTATTAATTTTTCTGGAACAAAGTGAGAAAAAGCATAACAAAAAAGTTGTTTTTCAACATGTATGCAAAGAATGCATTAATTTATTGAAAATGATCATCTCATTCACTTTCATGCACAAGACGGTGAGATAAAGCGTTTGCTGCGTTCTTAGCTCTGTAGGAGCTCAGGAAAGCGGTTTTCTCACACAAGTAATGTATAGTTATGTAAAACAAACAAAATGAGGTTTTTTTTTCATTTTCCTGAAATAAATTGAGAAAAAGAATAACAAAAACGTTGTTTTTCAACATGTATGCAAAGAATGCATTAATGTATTGAAAATGATCATCTCTTTCACTTTCATGCACAAGACGGTGAGATAAAGCGTTTGCTGCGTTCTTAGCTCTGTAGGAGCTCAGGAAAGCGGTTTTCTCACACAACTAATGTATAGTTATGTAAAACAAACAAAATGAGTTTGTATTAATATTTCTGGAACAAAGTGAGAAGAAGAATAACAAAAAAGTTGTTTTTCAACATGTATGCAAAGATTGCATTAATGTATTGAAAATGATCATCTCTATCACTTTCATGCACAAAACGGTGAGATAAAGCGTTTGCTGCGTTCTTAGCTCTGTAGGAGCTCAGGAAAGCGGTTTTCTCACACAACTAATGTATAGTTATGTAAAACAAACAAAATGAGTTTGTATTAATTTTCCTGAAATAAATTGAGAAAAAGAATAACAAAAACGTTGTTTTCTCACACAACTAATGTATAGTTATGTAAGACAAACAAAATGAGTTTGTATTAATATTTCTGGAACAAAGTGAGAAGAAGAATAACAAAAAAGTTGTTTTTCAACATGTATGCAAAGATTGCATTAATGTATTGAAAATGATCATCTCTTTCACTTTCATGCACAAGACGGTGAGATAAAGCGTTTGCTGCGTTCTTAGCTCTGTAGGAGCTCAGGAAAGCGGTTTTCTCACACAAGTAATGTATAGTTATGTAAAACAAACAAAATGAGGTTTTTTTTTCATTTTCCTGAAATAAATTGAGAAAAAGAATGACAAAAACGTTGTTTTTCAACATGTATGCAAAGAATACATTAATGTATTGAAAATGATCATCTCTTTCACTTTCATGCACAAGACGGTGAGATAAAGCGTTTGCTGCGTTCTTAGCTCTGTAGGAGCTCAGGAAAGCGGTTTTCTCACACAACTAATGTATAGTTATGTAAAACAAACAAAATGAGTTTGTATTAATTTTCCTGGAACAAAGTGAGAAAAAGAATAACAAAAACGTTGTTTTTCAACATGTATGCAAAGAATACATTAATGTATTGAAAATGATCATCTCTTTCACTTTCATGCACATGACGGTGAGATAAAGCGTTTGCTGCGTTCTTAGCTCTGTAGGAGCTCAGGAAAGCGGTTTTCTCACACAACTAATGTATAGTTATGTAAAACAAACAAAATGAGTTTGTATTAATATTTCTGGAACAAAGTGAGAAGAAGAATAACAAAAAAGTTGTTTTTCAACATGTATGCAAAGATTGCATTAATGTATTGAAAATGATCATCTCTTTCACTTTCATGCACAAGACGGTGAGATAAAGCGTTTGCTGCGTTCTTAGCTCTGTAGGAGCTCAGGAAAGCGGTTTTCTCACACAACTAATGTATAGTTATGTAAAACAAACAAAATGAGTTTGTATTAATTTTTCTGGAACAAAGTGAGAAAAAGCATAACAAAAAAGTTGTTTTTCAACATGTATGCAAAGAATGCATTAATTTATTGAAAATGATCATCTCATTCACTTTCATGCACAAGACGGTGAGATAAAGCGTTTGCTGCGTTCTTAGCTCTGTAGGAGCTCAGGAAAGCGGTTTTCTCACACAAGTAATGTATAGTTATGTAAAACAAACAAAATGAGGTTTTTTTTTCATTTTCCTGAAATAAATTGAGAAAAAGAATAACAAAAACGTTGTTTTTCAACATGTATGCAAAGAATGCATTAATGTATTGAAAATGATCATCTCTTTCACTTTCATGCACAAGACGGTGAGATAAAGCGTTTGCTGCGTTCTTAGCTCTGTAGGAGCTCAGGAAAGCGGTTTTCTCACACAACTAATGTATAGTTATGTAAAACAAACAAAATGAGTTTGTATTAATTTTTCTGGAACAAAGTGAGAAAAAGCATAACAAAAAAGTTGTTTTTCAACATGTATGCAAAGAATGCATTAATTTATTGAAAATGATCATCTCATTCACTTTCATGCACAAGACGGTGAGATAAAGCGTTTGCTGCGTTCTTAGCTCTGTAGGAGCTCAGGAAAGCGGTTTTCTCACACAAGTAATGTATAGTTATGTAAAACAAACAAAATGAGGTTTTTTTTTTCATTTTCCTGAAATAAATTGAGAAAAAGAATAACAAAAACGTTGTTTTTCAACATGTATGCAAAGAATACATTAATGTATTGAAAATGATCATCTCTTTCACTTTCATGCACAAGACGGTGAGATAAAGCGTTTGCTGCGTTCTTAGCTCTGTAGGAGCTCAGGAAAGCGGTTTTCTCACACAACTAATGTATAGTTATGTAAAACAAACAAAATGAGTTTGTATTAATATTTCTGGAACAAAGTGAGAAGAAGAATAACAAAAAAGTTGTTTTTCAACATGTATGCAAAGATTGCATTAATGTATTGAAAATGATCATCTCTATCACTTTCATGCACAAAACGGTGAGATAAAGCGTTTGCTGCGTTCTTAGCTCTGTAGGAGCTCAGGAAAGCGGTTTTCTCACACAACTAATGTATAGTTATGTAAAACAAACAAAATGAGTTTGTATTAATTTTCCTGAAATAAATTGAGAAAAAGAATAACAAAAACGTTGTTTTCTCACACAACTAATGTATAGTTATGTAAGACAAACAAAATGAGTTTGTATTAATATTTCTGGAACAAAGTGAGAAGAAGAATAACAAAAAAGTTGTTTTTCAACATTGTATGCAAAGATTGCATTAATGTATTGAAAATGATCATCTCTTTCACTTTCATGCACAAGACGGTGAGATAAAGCGTTTGCTGCGTTCTTAGCTCTGTAGGAGCTCAGGAAAGCGGTTTTCTCACACAAGTAATGTATAGTTATGTAAAACAAACAAAATGAGGTTTTTTTTTCATTTTCCTGAAATAAATTGAGAAAAAGAATAACAAAAACGTTGTTTTTCAACATGTATGCAAAGAATACATTAATGTATTGAAAATGATCATCTCTTTCACTTTCATGCACAAGACGGTGAGATAAAGCGTTTGCTGCGTTCTTAGCTCTGTAGGAGCTCAGGAAAGCGGTTTTCTCACACAACTAATGTATAGTTATGTAAGACAAACAAAATGAGTTTGTATTAATTTTTCTGGAACAAAGTGAGAAAAAGAATGACAAAAACGTTGTTTTTCAACATGTATGCAAAGAATACATTAATGTATTGAAAATGATCATCTCTTTCACTTTCATGCACAAGACGGTGAGATAAAGCGTTTGCTGCGTTCTTAGCTCTGTAGGAGCTCAGGAAAGCGGTTTTCTCACACAACTAATGTATAGTTATGTAAAACAAACAAAATGAGTTTGTATTAATTTTCCTGGAACAAAGTGAGAAAAAGAATAACAAAAACGTTGTTTTTCAACATGTATGCAAAGAATACATTAATGTATTGAAAATGATCATCTCTTTCACTTTCATGCACATGACGGTGAGATAAAGCGTTTGCTGCGTTCTTAGCTCTGTAGGAGCTCAGGAAAGCGGTTTTCTCACACAACTAATGTATAGTTATGTAAAACAAACAAAATGAGTTTGTATTAATATTTCTGGAACAAAGTGAGAAGAAGAATAACAAAAAAGTTGTTTTTCAACATGTATGCAAAGATTGCATTAATGTATTGAAAATGATCATCTCTTTCACTTTCATGCACAAGACGGTGAGATAAAGCGTTTGCTGCGTTCTTAGCTCTGTAGGAGCTCAGGAAAGCGGTTTTCTCACACAACTAATGTATAGTTATGTAAAACAAACAAAATGAGTTTGTATTAATTTTTCTGGAACAAAGTGAGAAAAAGCATAACAAAAAAGTTGTTTTTCAACATGTATGCAAAGAATGCATTAATTTATTGAAAATGATCATCTCATTCACTTTCATGCACAAGACGGTGAGATAAAGCGTTTGCTGCGTTCTTAGCTCTGTAGGAGCTCAGGAAAGCGGTTTTCTCACACAAGTAATGTATAGTTATGTAAAACAAACAAAATGAGGTTTTTTTTTCATTTTCCTGAAATAAATTGAGAAAAAGAATAACAAAAACGTTGTTTTTCAACATGTATGCAAAGAATGCATTAATGTATTGAAAATGATCATCTCTTTCACTTTCATGCACAAGACGGTGAGATAAAGCGTTTGCTGCGTTCTTAGCTCTGTAGGAGCTCAGGAAAGCGGTTTTCTCACACAACTAATGTATAGTTATGTAAGACAAACAAAATGAGTTTGTATTAATTTTTCTGGAACAAAGTGAGAAAAAGAATAACAAAAACGTTGTTTTTCAACATGTATGCAAAGAATACATTAATGTATTGAAAATGATCATCTCTTTCACTTTCATGCACAAGACGGTGAGATAAAGCGTTTGCTGCGTTCTTAGCTCTGTAGGAGCTCAGGAAAGCGGTTTTCTCACACAACTAATGTATAGTTATGTAAAACAAACAAAATGAGGTTTTTTTTTTCATTTTCCTGAAATAAATTGAGAAAAAGAATAACAAAAACGTTGTTTTCCAACATGTATGCAAAGAATACATTAATGTATTGAAAATGATCATCTCTTTCACTTTCATGCACAAGACGGTGAGATAAAGCGTTTGCTGCGTTCTTAGCTCTGTAGGAGCTCAGGAAAGCGGTTTTCTCACACAACTAATGTATAGTTATGTAAAACAAACAAAATGAGTTTGTATTAATTTTCCTGAAATAAATTGAGAAAAAGAATAACAAAAACGTTGTTTTTCAACATGTATGCAAAGAATACATTAATGTATTGAAAATGATCATCTCTTTCACTTTCATGCACAAGACGGTGAGATAAAGCGTTTGCTGCGTTCTTAGCTCTGTAGGAGCTCAGGAAAGCGGTTTTCTCACACAACTAATGTATAGTTATGTAAAACAAACAAAATGAGTTTGTATTAATATTTCTGGAACAAAGTGAGAAGAAGAATAACAAAAACGTTGTTTTTCAACATGTATGCAAAGAATACATTAATGTATTGAAAATGATCATCTCTATCACTTTCATGCACAAAACGGTGAGATAAAGCGTTTGCTGCGTTCTTAGCTCTGTAGGAGCTCAGGAAAGCGGTTTTCTCACACAACTAATGTATAGTTATGTAAAACAAACAAAATGAGTTTGTATTAATATTTCTGGAACAAAGTGAGAAGAAGAATAACAAAAACGTTGTTTTTCAACATGTATGCAAAGAATACATTAATGTATTGAAAATGATCATCTCTATCACTTTCATGCACAAAACGGTGAGATAAAGCGTTTGCTGCGTTCTTAGCTCTGTAGGAGCTCAGGAAAGCGGTTTTCTCACACAACTAATGTATAGTTATGTAAAACAAACAAAATGAGTTTGTATTAATATTTCTGGAACAAAGTGAGAAGAATAACAAAAAAGTTGTTTTTCAACATGTATGCAAAGAATGCATTAATTTATTGAAAATGATCATCTCATTCACTTTCATGCACAAGACGGTGAGATAAAGCGTTTGCTGCGTTCTTAGCTCTGTAGGAGCTCAGGAAAGCGGTTTTCTCACACAACTAATGTATAGTTATGTAAAACAAACAAAATGAGTTTGTATTAAAATTTCTGGAACAAAGTGAGAAGAATAACAAAAAAGTTGTTTTTCAACATGTATGCAAAGATTGCATTAATGTATTGAAAATGATCATCTCTATCACTTTCATGCACAAAACGGTGAGATAAAGCGTTTGCTGCGTTCTTAGCTCTGTAGGACCTCAGGAAAGCGGTTTTCTCACACAACTAATGTATAGTTATGTAAAACAAACAAAATGAGTTTGTATTAATTTTTCTGGAGCAAAGTGAGAAAAAGAATAACAAAAAAGTAGTTTTTCAACATGTATGCAAAGAATGCATTAATTTATTGAAAATGATCATCTCATTCACTTTCATGCACAAGACGGTGAGATAAAGCGTTTGCTGCGTTCTTAGCTCTGTAGGAGCTCAGGAAAGCGGTTTTCTCACACAACTAATGTATAGTTATGTAAAACAAACAAAATGAGTTTGTATTAATTTTCCTGGAACAAAGTGAGAAAAAGAATAACAAAAAAGTAGTTTTTCAACATGTATGCAAAGAATGCATTAATTTATTGAAAATGATCATCTCATTCACTTTCATGCACAAAACGGTGAGATAAACCGTTTGCTCCGTTCTTAGCTCTGTAGGAGCTCAGGAAAGCGGTTTTCTCACACAACTAATGTATAGTTATGTAAAACAAACAAAATGAGGTTTTTTTTTTCATTTTCCTGAAATAAATTGAGAAAAAGAATAACAAAAACGTTGTTTTTCAACATGTATGCAAAGAATACATTAATGTATTGAAAATGATCATCTCTTTCACTTTCATGCACATGACGGTGAGATAAACCGTTTGCTGCGTTCTTAGCTCTGTAGGAGCTCAGGAAAGCGGTTTTCTCACACAACTAATGTATAGTTATGTAAAACAAACAAAATGAGTTTGTATTAATATTTCTGGAACAAAGTGAGAAGAAGAATAACAAAAAAGTTGTTTTTCAACATGTATGCAAAGATTGCATTAATGTATTGAAAATGATCATCTCTTTCACTTTCATGCACAAGACGGTGAGATAAACCGTTTGCTGCGTTCTTAGCTCTGTAGGAGCTCAGGAAAACGGTTTTCTCACACAACTAATGTATAGTTATGTAAAACAAACAAAATGAGTTTGTATTAATTTTTCTGGAACAAAGTGAGAAAAAGCATAACAAAAAAGTTGTTTTTCAACATGTATGCAAAGAATGCATTAATTTATTGAAAATGATCATCTCATTCACTTTCATGCACAAGACGGTGAGATAAAGCGTTTGCTGCGTTCTTAGCTCTGTAGGAGCTCAGGAAAGCGGTTTTCTCACACAAGTAATGTATAGTTATGTAAAACAAACAAAATGAGGTTTTTTTTTTCATTTTCCTGAAATAAATTGAGAAAAAGAATAACAAAAACGTTGTTTTTCAACATGTATGCAAAGAATACATTAATGTATTGAAAATGATCATCTCTTTCACTTTCATGCACAAGACGGTGAGATAAAGCGTTTGCTGCGTTCTTAGCTCTGTAGGAGCTCAGGAAAGCGGTTTTCTCACACAACTAATGTATAGTTATGTAAAACAAACAAAATGAGTTTGTATTAATATTTCTGGAACAAAGTGAGAAGAAGAATAACAAAAAAGTTGTTTTTCAACATGTATGCAAAGATTGCATTAATGTATTGAAAATGATCATCTCTATCACTTTCATGCACAAAACGGTGAGATAAAGCGTTTGCTGCGTTCTTAGCTCTGTAGGAGCTCAGGAAAGCGGTTTTCTCACACAACTAATGTATAGTTATGTAAAACAAACAAAATGAGTTTGTATTAATTTTCCTGAAATAAATTGAGAAAAAGAATAACAAAAACGTTGTTTTCTCACACAACTAATGTATAGTTATGTAAGACAAACAAAATGAGTTTGTATTAATTTTTCTGGAACAAAGTGAGAAAAAGAATAACAAAAACGTTGTTTTTCAACATGTATGCAAAGAATACATTAATGTATTGAAAATGATCATCTCTTTCACTTTCATGCACAAGACGGTGAGATAAAGCGTTTGCTGCGTTCTTAGCTCTGTAGGAGCTCAGGAAAGCGGTTTTCTCACACAACTAATGTATAGTTATGTAAAACAAACAAAATGAGGTTTTTTTTTTCATTTTCCTGAAATAAATTGAGAAAAAGAATAACAAAAACGTTGTTTTCCAACATGTATGCAAAGAATACATTAATGTATTGAAAATGATCATCTCTTTCACTTTCATGCACAAGACGGTGAGATAAAGCGTTTGCTGCGTTCTTAGCTCTGTAGGAGCTCAGGAAAGCGGTTTTCTCACACAAGTAATGTATAGTTATGTAAAACAAACAAAATGAGGTTTTTTTTTTCATTTTCCTTAAATAAATTTAGAAAAAGAATAACAAAAACGTTGTTTTTCAACATGTATGCAAAGAATACATTAATGTATTGAAAATGATCATCTCTTTCACTTTCATGCACATGACGGTGAGATAAAGCGTTTGCTGCGTTCTTAGCTCTGTAGGAGCTCAGGAAAGCGGTTTTCTCACACAACTAATGTATAGTTATGTAAAACAAACAAAATGAGTTTGTATTAATATTTCTGGAACAAAGTGAGAAGAAGAATAACAAAAAAGTTGTTTTTCAACATGTATGCAAAGATTGCATTAATGTATTGAAAATGATCATCTCTTTCACTTTCATGCACAAGACGGTGAGATAAAGCGTTTGCTGCGTTCTTAGCTCTGTAGGTGCTCAGGAAAGCGGTTTTCTCACACAAGTAATGTATAGTTATGTAAAACAAACAAAATGAGGTTTTTTTTTTCATTTTCCTTAAATAAATTTAGAAAAAGAATAACAAAAACGTTGTTTTTCAACATGTATGCAAAGAATACATTAATGTATTGAAAATGATCATCTCTTTCACTTTCATGCACATGACGGTGAGATAAAGCGTTTGCTGCGTTCTTAGCTCTGTAGGAGCTCAGGAAAGCGGTTTTCTCACACAACTAATGTATAGTTATGTAAAACAAACAAAATGAGTTTGTATTAATATTTCTGGAACAAAGTGAGAAGAAGAATAACAAAAAAGTTGTTTTTCAACATGTATGCAAAGATTGCATTAATGTATTGAAAATGATCATCTCTTTCACTTTCATGCACAAGACGGTGAGATAAAGCGTTTGCTGCGTTCTTAGCTCTGTAGGAGCTCAGGAAAGCGGTTTTCTCACACAACTAATGTATAGTTATGTAAAACAAACAAAATGAGTTTGTATTAATTTTTCTGGAACAAAGTGAGAAAAAGCATAACAAAAAAGTTGTTTTTCAACATGTATGCAAAGAATGCATTAATTTATTGAAAATGATCATCTCATTCACTTTCATGCACAAGACGGTGAGATAAAGCGTTTGCTGCGTTCTTAGCTCTGTAGGAGCTCAGGAAAGCGGTTTTCTCACACAAGTAATGTATAGTTATGTAAAACAAACAAAATGAGGTTTTTTTTTCATTTTCCTGAAATAAATTGAGAAAAAGAATAACAAAAACGTTGTTTTTCAACATGTATGCAAAGAATACATTAATGTATTGAAAATGATCATCTCTTTCACTTTCATGCACAAGACGGTGAGATAAAGCGTTTGCTGCGTTCTTTGTTTGCTCTGTAGGAGCTCAGGAAAGCGGTTTTCTCACACAACTAATGTATAGTTATGTAAGACAAACAAAATGAGTTTGTATTAATTTTTCTGGAACAAAGTGAGAAAAAGAATGACAAAAACGTTGTTTTTCAACATGTATGCAAAGAATACATTAATGTATTGAAAATGATCATCTCTTTCACTTTCATGCACAAGACGGTGAGATAAAGCGTTTGCTGCGTTCTTAGCTCTGTAGGAGCTCAGGAAAGCGGTTTTCTCACACAACTAATGTATAGTTATGTAAAACAAACAAAATGAGTTTGTATTAATTTTCCTGGAACAAAGTGAGAAAAAGAATAACAAAAACGTTGTTTTTCAACATGTATGCAAAGAATACATTAATGTATTGAAAATGATCATCTCTTTCACTTTCATGCACATGACGGTGAGATAAAGCGTTTGCTGCGTTCTTAGCTCTGTAGGAGCTCAGGAAAGCGGTTTTCTCACACAACTAATGTATAGTTATGTAAAACAAACAAAATGAGTTTGTATTAATATTTCTGGAACAAAGTGAGAAGAAGAATAACAAAAAAGTTGTTTTTCAACATGTATGCAAAGATTGCATTAATGTATTGAAAATGATCATCTCTTTCACTTTCATGCACAAGACGGTGAGATAAAGCGTTTGCTGCGTTCTTAGCTCTGTAGGAGCTCAGGAAAGCGGTTTTCTCACACAACTAATGTATAGTTATGTAAAACAAACAAAATGAGTTTGTATTAATATTTCTGGAACAAAGTGAGAAGAAGAATAACAAAAAAGTTGTTTTCTCACACAACTAATGTATAGTTATGTAAGACAAACAAAATGAGTTTGTATTAATTTTTCTGGAACAAAGTGAGAAAAAGAATAACAAAAACGTTGTTTTTCAACATGTATGCAAAGAATACATTAATGTATTGAAAATGATCATCTCTTTCACTTTCATGCACAAGACGGTGAGATAAAGCGTTTGCTGCGTTCTTAGCTCTGTAGGAGCTCAGGAAAGCGGTTTTCTCACACAACTAATGTATAGTTATGTAAAACAAACAAAATGAGGTTTTTTTTTTCATTTTCCTGAAATAAATTGAGAAAAAGAATAACAAAAACGTTGTTTTCCAACATGTATGCAAAGAATACATTAATGTATTGAAAATGATCATCTCTTTCACTTTCATGCACAAGACGGTGAGATAAAGCGTTTGCTGCGTTCTTAGCTCTGTAGGAGCTCAGGAAAGCGGTTTTCTCACACAAGTAATGTATAGTTATGTAAAACAAACAAAATGAGGTTTTTTTTTTTTCATTTTCCTTAAATAAATTTAGAAAAAGAATAACAAAAACGTTGTTTTTCAACATGTATGCAAAGAATACATTAATGTATTGAAAATGATCATCTCTTTCACTTTCATGCACATGACGGTGAGATAAAGCGTTTGCTGCGTTCTTAGCTCTGTAGGAGCTCAGGAAAGCGGTTTTCTCACACAACTAATGTATAGTTATGTAAAACAAACAAAATGAGTTTGTATTAATATTTCTGGAACAAAGTGAGAAGAAGAATAACAAAAAAGTTGTTTTTCAACATGTATGCAAAGATTGCATTAATGTATTGAAAATGATCATCTCTTTCACTTTCATGCACAAGACGGTGAGATAAAGCGTTTGCTGCGTTCTTAGCTCTGTAGGTGCTCAGGAAAGCGGTTTTCTCACACAAGTAATGTATAGTTATGTAAAACAAACAAAATGAGGTTTTTTTTTTCATTTTCCTTAAATAAATTTAGAAAAAGAATAACAAAAACGTTGTTTTTCAACATGTATGCAAAGAATACATTAATGTATTGAAAATGATCATCTCTTTCACTTTCATGCACATGACGGTGAGATAAAGCGTTTGCTGCGTTCTTAGCTCTGTAGGAGCTCAGGAAAGCGGTTTTCTCACACAACTAATGTATAGTTATGTAAAACAAACAAAATGAGTTTGTATTAATATTTCTGGAACAAAGTGAGAAGAATAACAAAAAAGTTGTTTTTCAACATGTATGCAAAGATTGCATTAATGTATTGAAAATGATCATCTCTTTCACTTTCATGCACAAGACGGTGAGATAAAGCGTTTGCTGCGTTCTTAGCTCTGTAGGAGCTCAGGAAAGCGGTTTTCTCACACAACTAATGTATAGTTATGTAAAACAAACAAAATGAGTTTGTATTAATTTTTCTGGAACAAAGTGAGAAAAAGCATAACAAAAAAGTTGTTTTTCAACATGTATGCAAAGAATGCATTAATTTATTGAAAATGATCATCTCATTCACTTTCATGCACAAGACGGTGAGATAAAGCGTTTGCTGCGTTCTTAGCTCTGTAGGAGCTCAGGAAAGCGGTTTTCTCACACAAGTAATGTATAGTTATGTAAAACAAACAAAATGAGGTTTTTTTTTCATTTTCCTGAAATAAATTGAGAAAAAGAATAACAAAAACGTTGTTTTTCAACATGTATGCAAAGAATACATTAATGTATTGAAAATGATCATCTCTTTCACTTTCATGCACAAGACGGTGAGATAAAGCGTTTGCTGCGTTCTTAGCTCTGTAGGAGCTCAGGAAAGCGGTTTTCTCACACAACTAATGTATAGTTATGTAAGACAAACAAAATGAGTTTGTATTAATTTTTCTGGAACAAAGTGAGAAAAAGAATGACAAAAACGTTGTTTTTCAACATGTATGCAAAGAATACATTAATGTATTGAAAATGATCATCTCTTTCACTTTCATGCACAAGACGGTGAGATAAAGCGTTTGCTGCGTTCTTAGCTCTGTAGGAGCTCAGGAAAGCGGTTTTCTCACACAACTAATGTATAGTTATGTAAAACAAACAAAATGAGTTTGTATTAATTTTCCTGGAACAAAGTGAGAAAAAGAATAACAAAAACGTTGTTTTTCAACATGTATGCAAAGAATACATTAATGTATTGAAAATGATCATCTCTTTCACTTTCATGCACATGACGGTGAGATAAAGCGTTTGCTGCGTTCTTAGCTCTGTAGGAGCTCAGGAAAGCGGTTTTCTCACACAACTAATGTATAGTTATGTAAAACAAACAAAATGAGTTTGTATTAATATTTCTGGAACAAAGTGAGAAGAAGAATAACAAAAAAGTTGTTTTTCAACATGTATGCAAAGATTGCATTAATGTATTGAAAATGATCATCTCTTTCACTTTCATGCACAAGACGGTGAGATAAAGCGTTTGCTGCGTTCTTAGCTCTGTAGGAGCTCAGGAAAGCGGTTTTCTCACACAACTAATGTATAGTTATGTAAAACAAACAAAATGAGTTTGTATTAATTTTTCTGGAACAAAGTGAGAAAAAGCATAACAAAAAAGTTGTTTTTCAACATGTATGCAAAGAATGCATTAATTTATTGAAAATGATCATCTCATTCACTTTCATGCACAAGACGGTGAGATAAAGCGTTTGCTGCGTTCTTAGCTCTGTAGGAGCTCAGGAAAGCGGTTTTCTCACACAAGTAATGTATAGTTATGTAAAACAAACAAAATGAGGTTTTTTTTTCATTTTCCTGAAATAAATTGAGAAAAAGAATAACAAAAACGTTGTTTTTCAACATGTATGCAAAGAATGCATTAATGTATTGAAAATGATCATCTCATTCACTTTCATGCACAAAACGGTGAGATAAACCGTTTGCTGCGTTCTTAGCTCTGTAGGAGCTCAGGAAAGCGGTTTTCTCACACAACTAATGTATAGTTATGTAAAACAAACAAAATGAGTTTGTATTAATATTTCTGGAACAAAGTGAGAAGAAGAATAACAAAAAAGTTGTTTTTCAACATGTATGCAAAGATTGCATTAATGTATTGAAAATGATCATCTCTATCACTTTCATGCACAAAACGGTGAGATAAAGCGTTTGCTGCGTTCTTAGCTCTGTAGGCGCTCAGGAAAGCGGTTTTCTCACACAACTAATGTATAGTTATGTAAAACAAACAAAATGAGTTTGTATTAATTTTCCTGGAACAAAGTGAGAAAAAGAATAACAAAAAAGTAGTTTTTCAACATGTATGCAAAGAATGCATTAATTTATTGAAAATGATCATCTCATTCACTTTCATGCACAAGACGGTGAGATAAAGCGTTTGCTGCGTTCTTAGCTCTGTAGGAGCTCAGGAAAGCGGTTTTCTCACACAACTAATGTATAGTTATGTAAGACAAACAAAATGAGTTTGTATTAATTTCTCTGGAACAAAGTGAGAAAAAGAATAACAAAAACGTTGTTTTTCAACATGTATGCAAAGATTGCATTAATGTATTGAAAATGATCATCTCTATCACTTTCATGCACAAAACGGTGAGATAAAGCGTTTGCTGCGTTCTTAGCTCTGTAGGAGCTCAGGAAAGCGGTTTTCTCACACAACTAATGTATAGTTATGTAAAACAAACAAAATGAGTTTGTATTAATTTTCCTGAAATAAATTGAGAAAAAGAATAACAAAAACGTTGTTTTTCAACATGTATGCAAAGAATACATTAATGTATTGAAAATGATCATCTCTTTCACTTTCATGCACAAGACGGTGAGATAAAGCGTTTGCTGCGTTCTTAGCTCTGTAGGAGCTCAGGAAAGCGGTTTTCTCACACAACTAATGTATAGTTATGTAAAACAAACAAAATGAGTTTGTATTAATATTTCTGGAACAAAGTGAGAAGAAGAATAACAAAAACGTTGTTTTTCAACATGTATGCAAAGAATACATTAATGTATTGAAAATGATCATCTCTATCACTTTCATGCACAAAACGGTGAGATAAAGCGTTTGCTGCGTTCTTAGCTCTGTAGGAGCTCAGGAAAGCGGTTTTCTCACACAACTAATGTATAGTTATGTAAAACAAACAAAATGAGTTTGTATTAATATTTCTGGAACAAAGTGAGAAGAAGAATAACAAAAAAGTTGTTTTTCAACATGTATGCAAAGATTGCATTAATGTATTGAAAATGATCATCTCTTTCACTTTCATGCACAAGACGGTGAGATAAAGCGTTTGCTGCGTTCTTAGCTCTGTAGGAGCTCAGGAAAGCGGTTTTCTCACACAACTAATGTATAGTTATGTAAAACAAACAAAATGAGTTTGTATTAATTTTTCTGGAACAAAGTGAGAAAAAGCATAACAAAAAAGTTGTTTTTCAACATGTATGCAAAGAATGCATTAATTTATTGAAAATGATCATCTCATTCACTTTCATGCACAAGACGGTGAGATAAAGCGTTTGCTGCGTTCTTAGCTCTGTAGGAGCTCAGGAAAGCGGTTTTCTCACACAAGTAATGTATAGTTATGTAAAACAAACAAAATGAGGTTTTTTTTTCATTTTCCTGAAATAAATTGAGAAAAAGAATAACAAAAACGTTGTTTTTCAACATGTATGCAAAGAATACATTAATGTATTGAAAATGATCATCTCTTTCACTTTCATGCACAAGACGGTGAGATAAAGCGTTTGCTGCGTTCTTAGCTCTGTAGGAGCTCAGGAAAGCGGTTTTCTCACACAACTAATGTATAGTTATGTAAGACAAACAAAATGAGTTTGTATTAATTTTTCTGGAACAAAGTGAGAAAAAGAATGACAAAAACGTTGTTTTTCAACATGTATGCAAAGAATACATTAATGTATTGAAAATGATCATCTCTTTCACTTTCATGCACATGACGGTGAGATAAAGCGTTTGCTGCGTTCTTAGCTCTGTAGGAGCTCAGGAAAGCGGTTTTCTCACACAACTAATGTATAGTTATGTAAAACAAACAAAATGAGTTTGTATTAATATTTCTGGAACAAAGTGAGAAGAAGAATAACAAAAAAGTTGTTTTTCAACATGTATGCAAAGATTGCATTAATGTATTGAAAATGATCATCTCTTTCACTTTCATGCACAAGACGGTGAGATAAAGCGTTTGCTGCGTTCTTAGCTCTGTAGGAGCTCAGGAAAGCGGTTTTCTCACACAACTAATGTATAGTTATGTAAAACAAACAAAATGAGTTTGTATTAATTTTTCTGGAACAAAGTGAGAAAAAGCATAACAAAAAAGTTGTTTTTCAACATGTATGCAAAGAATGCATTAATTTATTGAAAATGATCATCTCATTCACTTTCATGCACAAGACGGTGAGATAAAGCGTTTGCTGCGTTCTTAGCTCTGTAGGAGCTCAGGAAAGCGGTTTTCTCACACAAGTAATGTATAGTTATGTAAAACAAACAAAATGAGGTTTTTTTTTTCATTTTCCTGAAATAAATTGAGAAAAAGAATAACAAAAACGTTGTTTTTCAACATGTATGCAAAGAATGCATTAATGTATTGAAAATGATCATCTCATTCACTTTCATGCACAAAACGGTGAGATAAACCGTTTGCTGCGTTCTTAGCTCTGTAGGAGCTCAGGAAAGCGGTTTTCTCACACAACTAATGTATAGTTATGTAAAACAAACAAAATGAGTTTGTATTAATATTTCTGGAACAAAGTGAGAAGAAGAATAACAAAAAAGTTGTTTTTCAACATGTATGCAAAGATTGCATTAATGTATTGAAAATGATCATCTCTATCACTTTCATGCACAAAACGGTGAGATAAAGCGTTTGCTGCGTTCTTAGCTCTGTAGGCGCTCAGGAAAGCGGTTTTCTCACACAAGTAATGTATAGTTATGTAAAACAAACAAAATGAGGTTTTTTTTTCATTTTCCTGAAATAAATTGAGAAAAAGAATAACAAAAACGTTGTTTTTCAACATGTATGCAAAGAATACATTAATGTATTGAAAATGATCATCTCTTTCACTTTCATGCACAAGACGGTGAGATAAAGCGTTTGCTGCGTTCTTAGCTCTGTAGGAGCTCAGGAAAGCGGTTTTCTCACACAACTAATGTATAGTTATGTAAGACAAACAAAATGAGTTTGTATTAATTTTTCTGGAACAAAGTGAGAAAAAGAATGACAAAAACGTTGTTTTTCAACATGTATGCAAAGAATACATTAATGTATTGAAAATGATCATCTCTTTCACTTTCATGCACATGACGGTGAGATAAAGCGTTTGCTGCGTTCTTAGCTCTGTAGGAGCTCAGGAAAGCGGTTTTCTCACACAACTAATGTATAGTTATGTAAAACAAACAAAATGAGTTTGTATTAATATTTCTGGAACAAAGTGAGAAGAAGAATAACAAAAAAGTTGTTTTTCAACATGTATGCAAAGATTGCATTAATGTATTGAAAATGATCATCTCTTTCACTTTCATGCACAAGACGGTGAGATAAAGCGTTTGCTGCGTTCTTAGCTCTGTAGGAGCTCAGGAAAGCGGTTTTCTCACACAACTAATGTATAGTTATGTAAAACAAACAAAATGAGTTTGTATTAATTTTTCTGGAACAAAGTGAGAAAAAGCATAACAAAAAAGTTGTTTTTCAACATGTATGCAAAGAATGCATTAATTTATTGAAAATGATCATCTCATTCACTTTCATGCACAAGACGGTGAGATAAAGCGTTTGCTGCGTTCTTAGCTCTGTAGGAGCTCAGGAAAGCGGTTTTCTCACACAAGTAATGTATAGTTATGTAAAACAAACAAAATGAGGTTTTTTTTTCATTTTCCTGAAATAAATTGAGAAAAAGAATAACAAAAACGTTGTTTTTCAACATGTATGCAAAGAATGCATTAATGTATTGAAAATGATCATCTCATTCACTTTCATGCACAAAACGGTGAGATAAACCGTTTGCTGCGTTCTTAGCTCTGTAGGAGCTCAGGAAAGCGGTTTTCTCACACAACTAATGTATAGTTATGTAAAACAAACAAAATGAGTTTGTATTAATATTTCTGGAACAAAGTGAGAAGAAGAATAACAAAAAAGTTGTTTTTCAACATGTATGCAAAGATTGCATTAATGTATTGAAAATGATCATCTCTATCACTTTCATGCACAAAACGGTGAGATAAAGCGTTTGCTGCGTTCTTAGCTCTGTAGGCGCTCAGGAAAGCGGTTTTCTCACACAACTAATGTATAGTTATGTAAAACAAACAAAATGAGTTTGTATTAATTTTCCTGGAACAAAGTGAGAAAAAGAATAACAAAAAAGTAGTTTTTCAACATGTATGCAAAGAATGCATTAATTTATTGAAAATGATCATCTCATTCACTTTCATGCACAAGACGGTGAGATAAAGCGTTTGCTGCGTTCTTAGCTCTGTAGGAGCTCAGGAAAGCGGTTTTCTCACACAACTAATGTATAGTTATGTAAGACAAACAAAATGAGTTTGTATTAATTTCTCTGGAACAAAGTGAGAAAAAGAATAACAAAAACGTTGTTTTTCAACATGTATGCAAAGATTGCATTAATGTATTGAAAATGATCATCTCTATCACTTTCATGCACAAAACGGTGAGATAAAGCGTTTGCTGCGTTCTTAGCTCTGTAGGAGCTCAGGAAAGCGGTTTTCTCACACAACTAATGTATAGTTATGTAAAACAAACAAAATGAGTTTGTATTAATTTTCCTGAAATAAATTGAGAAAAAGAATAACAAAAACGTTGTTTTTCAACATGTATGCAAAGAATACATTAATGTATTGAAAATGATCATCTCTTTCACTTTCATGCACAAGACGGTGAGATAAAGCGTTTGCTGCGTTCTTAGCTCTGTAGGAGCTCAGGAAAGCGGTTTTCTCACACAACTAATGTATAGTTATGTAAAACAAACAAAATGAGTTTGTATTAATATTTCTGGAACAAAGTGAGAAGAAGAATAACAAAAACGTTGTTTTTCAACATGTATGCAAAGAATACATTAATGTATTGAAAATGATCATCTCTATCACTTTCATGCACAAAACGGTGAGATAAAGCGTTTGCTGCGTTCTTAGCTCTGTAGGAGCTCAGGAAAGCGGTTTTCTCACACAACTAATGTATAGTTATGTAAAACAAACAAAATGAGTTTGTATTAATATTTCTGGAACAAAGTGAGAAGAAGAATAACAAAAAAGTTGTTTTTCAACATATATGCAAAGAATGCATTAATTTATTGAAAATGATCATCTCATTCACTTTCATGCACAAGACGGTGAGATAAAGCGTTTGCTGCGTTCTTAGCTCTGTAGGAGCTCAGGAAAGCGGTTTTCTCACACAAGTAATGTATAGTTATGTAAAACAAACAAAATGAGGTTTTTTTTTTCATTTTCCTTAAATATATTGAGAAAAAGAATAACAAAAACGTTGTTTTTCAACATGTATGCAAAGAATACATTAATGTATTGAAAATGATCATCTCTTTCACTTTCATGCACATGACGGTGAGATAAACCGTTTGCTGCGTTCTTAGCTCTGTAGGAGCTCAGGAAAGCGGTTTTCTCACACAACTAATGTATAGTTATGTAAAACAAACAAAATGAGTTTGTATTAATTTTTCTGGAACAAAGTGAGAAAAAGCATAACAAAAAAGTTGTTTTTCAACATGTATGCAAAGAATGCATTAATTTATTGAAAATGATCATCTCATTCACTTTCATGCACAAGACGGTGAGATAAAGCGTTTGCTGCGTTCTTAGCTCTGTAGGAGCTCAGGAAAGCGGTTTTCTCACACAAGTAATGTATAGTTATGTAAAACAAACAAAATGAGGTTTTTTTTTTCATTTTCCTGAAATAAATTGAGAAAAAGAATAACAAAAACGTTGTTTTTCAACATGTATGCAAAGAATACATTAATGTATTGAAAATGATCATCTCTTTCACTTTCATGCACAAGACGGTGAGATAAAGCGTTTGCTGCGTTCTTAGCTCTGTAGGAGCTCAGGAAAGCGGTTTTCTCACACAACTAATGTATAGTTATGTAAAACAAACAAAATGAGTTTGTATTAATATTTCTGGAACAAAGTGAGAAGAAGAATAACAAAAAAGTTGTTTTTCAACATGTATGCAAAGATTGCATTAATGTATTGAAAATGATCATCTCTTTCACTTTCATGCACAAGACGGTGAGATAAAGCGTTTGCTGCGTTCTTAGCTCTGTAGGAGCTCAGGAAAGCGGTTTTCTCACACAACTAATGTATAGTTATGTAAAACAAACAAAATGAGTTTGTATTAATATTTCTGGAACAAAGTGAGAAGAAGAATAACAAAAAAGTTGTTTTTCAACATGTATGCAAAGATTGCATTAATGTATTGAAAATGATCATCTCTATCACTTTCATGCACAAAACGGTGAGATAAAGCGTTTGCTGCGTTCTTAGCTCTGTAGGAGCTCAGGAAAGCGGTTTTCTCACACAACTAATGTATAGTTATGTAAAACAAACAAAATGAGTTTGTATTAATTTTCCTGAAATAAATTGAGAAAAAGAATAACAAAAACGTTGTTTTCTCACACAACTAATGTATAGTTATGTAAGACAAACAAAATGAGTTTGTATTAATTTTTCTGGAACAAAGTGAGAAAAAGAATAACAAAAACGTTGTTTTTCAACATGTATGCAAAGAATACATTAATGTATTGAAAATGATCATCTCTTTCACTTTCATGCACAAGACGGTGAGATAAAGCGTTTGCTGCGTTCTTAGCTCTGTAGGAGCTCAGGAAAGCGGTTTTCTCACACAACTAATGTATAGTTATGTAAAACAAACAAAATGAGGTTTTTTTTTTCATTTTCCTGAAATAAATTGAGAAAAAGAATAACAAAAACGTTGTTTTCCAACATGTATGCAAAGAATACATTAATGTATTGAAAATGATCATCTCTTTCACTTTCATGCACAAGACGGTGAGATAAAGCGTTTGCTGCGTTCTTAGCTCTGTAGGAGCTCAGGAAAGCGGTTTTCTCACACAACTAATGTATAGTTATGTAAAACAAACAAAATGAGTTTGTATTAATTTTCCTGAAATAAATTGAGAAAAAGAATAACAAAAACGTTGTTTTTCAACATGTATGCAAAGAATACATTAATGTATTGAAAATGATCATCTCTTTCACTTTCATGCACAAGACGGTGAGATAAAGCGTTTGCTGCGTTCTTAGCTCTGTAGGAGCTCAGGAAAGCGGTTTTCTCACACAACTAATGTATAGTTATGTAAAACAAACAAAATGAGTTTGTATTAATATTTCTGGAACAAAGTGAGAAGAAGAATAACAAAAAAGTAGTTTTTCAACATGTATGCAAAGAATGCATTAATTTATTGAAAATGATCATCTCATTCACTTTCATGCACAAGACGGTGAGATAAAGCGTTTGCTGCGTTCTTAGCTCTGTAGGAGCTCAGGAAAGCGGTTTTCTCACACAAGTAATGTATAGTTATGTAAAACAAACAAAATGAGGTTTTTTTTTTTCATTTTCCTTAAATATATTGAGAAAAAGAATAACAAAAACGTTGTTTTTCAACATGTATGCAAAGAATACATTAATGTATTGAAAATGATCATCTCTTTCACTTTCATGCACATGACGGTGAGATAAACCGTTTGCTGCGTTCTTAGCTCTGTAGGAGCTCAGGAAAGCGGTTTTCTCACACAACTAATGTATAGTTATGTAAAACAAACAAAATGAGTTTGTATTAATATTTCTGGAACAAAGTGAGAAGAAGAATAACAAAAAAGTTGTTTTTCAACATGTATGCAAAGATTGCATTAATGTATTGAAAATGATCATCTCTTTCACTTTCATGCACAAGACGGTGAGATAAACCGTTTGCTGCGTTCTTAGCTCTGTAGGAGCTCAGGAAAACGGTTTTCTCACACAACTAATGTATAGTTATGTAAAACAAACAAAATGAGTTTGTATTAATTTTTCTGGAACAAAGTGAGAAAAAGCATAACAAAAAAGTTGTTTTTCAACATGTATGCAAAGAATGCATTAATTTATTGAAAATGATCATCTCATTCACTTTCATGCACAAGACGGTGAGATAAAGCGTTTGCTGCGTTCTTAGCTCTGTAGGAGCTCAGGAAAGCGGTTTTCTCACACAAGTAATGTATAGTTATGTAAAACAAACAAAATGAGGTTTTTTTTTTCATTTTCCTGAAATAAATTGAGAAAAAGAATAACAAAAACGTTGTTTTTCAACATGTATGCAAAGAATACATTAATGTATTGAAAATGATCATCTCTTTCACTTTCATGCACAAGACGGTGAGATAAAGCGTTTGCTGCGTTCTTAGCTCTGTAGGAGCTCAGGAAAGCGGTTTTCTCACACAACTAATGTATAGTTATGTAAAACAAACAAAATGAGTTTGTATTAATATTTCTGGAACAAAGTGAGAAGAAGAATAACAAAAAAGTTGTTTTTCAACATGTATGCAAAGATTGCATTAATGTATTGAAAATGATCATCTCTATCACTTTCATGCACAAAACGGTGAGATAAAGCGTTTGCTGCGTTCTTAGCTCTGTAGGAGCTCAGGAAAGCGGTTTTCTCACACAACTAATGTATAGTTATGTAAAACAAACAAAATGAGTTTGTATTAATTTTCCTGAAATAAATTGAGAAAAAGAATAACAAAAACGTTGTTTTCTCACACAACTAATGTATAGTTATGTAAGACAAACAAAATGAGTTTGTATTAATTTTTCTGGAACAAAGTGAGAAAAAGAATAACAAAAACGTTGTTTTTCAACATGTATGCAAAGAATACATTAATGTATTGAAAATGATCATCTCTTTCACTTTCATGCACAAGACGGTGAGATAAAGCGTTTGCTGCGTTCTTAGCTCTGTAGGAGCTCAGGAAAGCGGTTTTCTCACACAACTAATGTATAGTTATGTAAAACAAACAAAATGAGGTTTTTTTTTTCATTTTCCTGAAATAAATTGAGAAAAAGAATAACAAAAACGTTGTTTTCCAACATGTATGCAAAGAATACATTAATGTATTGAAAATGATCATCTCTTTCACTTTCATGCACAAGACGGTGAGATAAAGCGTTTGCTGCGTTCTTAGCTCTGTAGGAGCTCAGGAAAGCGGTTTTCTCACACAACTAATGTATAGTTATGTAAAACAAACAAAATGAGTTTGTATTAATTTTCCTGAAATAAATTGAGAAAAAGAATAACAAAAACGTTGTTTTTCAACATGTATGCAAAGAATACATTAATGTATTGAAAATGATCATCTCTTTCACTTTCATGCACAAGACGGTGAGATAAAGCGTTTGCTGCGTTCTTAGCTCTGTAGGAGCTCAGGAAAGCGGTTTTCTCACACAACTAATGTATAGTTATGTAAAACAAACAAAATGAGTTTGTATTAATATTTCTGGAACAAAGTGAGAAGAAGAATAACAAAAAAGTTGTTTTTCAACATGTATGCAAAGATTGCATTAATGTATTGAAAATGATCATCTCTATCACTTTCATGCACAAAACGGTGAGATAAAGCGTTTGCTGCGTTCTTAGCTCTGTAGGAGCTCAGGAAAGCGGTTTTCTCACACAACTAATGTATAGTTATGTAAAACAAACAAAATGAGTTTGTATTAATTTTCCTGGAACAAAGTGAGAAAAAGAATAACAAAAAAGTAGTTTTTCAACATGTATGCAAAGAATGCATTAATTTATTGAAAATGATCATCTCATTCACTTTCATGCACAAGACGGTGAGATAAAGCGTTTGCTGCGTTCTTAGCTCTGTAGGTGCTCAGGAAAGCGGTTTTCTCACACAACTACTGTATAGTTATGTAAAACAAACAAAATGAGTTTGTATTAAAATTTCTGGAACAAAGTGAGAAGAATAACAAAAAAGTTGTTTTTCAACATGTATGCAAAGATTGCATTAATGTATTGAAAATGATCATCTCTATCACTTTCATGCACAAAACGGTGAGATAAAGCGTTTGCTGCGTTCTTAGCTCTGTAGGACCTCAGGAAAGCGGTTTTCTCACACAACTAATGTATAGTTATGTAAAACAAACAAAATGAGTTTGTATTAATTTTTCTGGAGCAAAGTGAGAAAAAGAATAACAAAAAAGTAGTTTTTCAACATGTATGCAAAGAATGCATTAATTTATTGAAAATGATCATCTCATTCACTTTCATGCACAAGACGGTGAGATAAAGCGTTTGCTGCGTTCTTAGCTCTGTAGGAGCTCAGGAAAGCGGTTTTCTCACACAACTAATGTATAGTTATGTAAAACAAACAAAATGAGTTTGTATTAATTTTCCTGGAACAAAGTGAGAAAAAGAATAACAAAAAAGTAGTTTTTCAACATGTATGCAAAGAATGCATTAATTTATTGAAAATGATCATCTCATTCACTTTCATGCACAAAACGGTGAGATAAACCGTTTGCTCCGTTCTTAGCTCTGTAGGAGCTCAGGAAAGCGGTTTTCTCACACAACTAATGTATAGTTATGTAAAACAAACAAAATGAGGTTTTTTTTTTCATTTTCCTGAAATAAATTGAGAAAAAGAATAACAAAAACGTTGTTTTTCAACATGTATGCAAAGAATACATTAATGTATTGAAAATGATCATCTCTTTCACTTTCATGCACAAGACGGTGAGATAAAGCGTTTGCTGCGTTCTTAGCTCTGTAGGTGCTCAGGAAAGCGGTTTTCTCACACAACTAATGTATAGTTATGTAAAACAAACAAAATGAGTTTGTATTAATTTTCCTGAAATAAATTGAGAAAAAGAATAACAAAAACGTTGTTTTCTCACACAACTAATGTATAGTTATGTAAGACAAACAAAATGAGTTTGTATTAATTTTTCTGGAACAAAGTGAGAAAAAGAATAACAAAAACGTTGTTTTTCAACATGTATGCAAAGAATACATTAATGTATTGAAAATGATCATCTCTTTCACTTTCATGCACAAGACGGTGAGATAAAGCGTTTGCTGCGTTCTTAGCTCTGTAGGAGCTCAGGAAAGCGGTTTTCTCACACAACTAATGTATAGTTATGTAAAACAAACAAAATGAGGTTTTTTTTTTCATTTTCCTGAAATAAATTGAGAAAAAGAATAACAAAAACGTTGTTTTCCAACATGTATGCAAAGAATACATTAATGTATTGAAAATGATCATCTCTTTCACTTTCATGCACAAGACGGTGAGATAAAGCGTTTGCTGCGTTCTTAGCTCTGTAGGAGCTCAGGAAAGCGGTTTTCTCACACAACTAATGTATAGTTATGTAAAACAAACAAAATGAGTTTGTATTAATTTTCCTGAAATAAATTGAGAAAAAGAATAACAAAAACGTTGTTTTTCAACATGTATGCAAAGAATACATTAATGTATTGAAAATGATCATCTCTTTCACTTTCATGCACAAGACGGTGAGATAAAGCGTTTGCTGCGTTCTTAGCTCTGTAGGAGCTCAGGAAAGCGGTTTTCTCACACAACTAATGTATAGTTATGTAAAACAAACAAAATGAGTTTGTATTAATATTTCTGGAACAAAGTGAGAAGAAGAATAACAAAAAAGTTGTTTTTCAACATGTATGCAAAGATTGCATTAATGTATTGAAAATGATCATCTCTATCACTTTCATGCACAAAACGGTGAGATAAAGCGTTTGCTGCGTTCTTAGCTCTGTAGGAGCTCAGGAAAGCGGTTTTCTCACACAACTAATGTATAGTTATGTAAAACAAACAAAATGAGTTTGTATTAATTTTCCTGGAACAAAGTGAGAAAAAGAATAACAAAAAAGTAGTTTTTCAACATGTATGCAAAGAATGCATTAATTTATTGAAAATGATCATCTCATTCACTTTCATGCACAAAACGGTGAGATAAACCGTTTGCTCCGTTCTTAGCTCTGTAGGAGCTCAGGAAAGCGGTTTTCTCACACAACTAATGTATAGTTATGTAAAACAAACAAAATGAGGTTTTTTTTTTCATTTTCCTGAAATAAATTGAGAAAAAGAATAACAAAAACGTTGTTTTTCAACATGTATGCAAAGAATACATTAATGTATTGAAAATGATCATCTCTTTCACTTTCATGCACAAGACGGTGAGATAAAGCGTTTGCTGCGTTCTTAGCTCTGTAGGAGCTCAGGAAAGCGGTTTTCTCACACAACTAATGTATAGTTATGTAAAACAAACAAAATGAGTTTGTATTAATATTTCTGGAACAAAGTGAGAAGAAGAATAACAAAAAAGTTGTTTTTCAACATGTATGCAAAGATTGCATTAATGTATTGAAAATGATCATCTCTATCACTTTCATGCACAAAACGGTGAGATAAAGCGTTTGCTGCGTTCTTAGCTCTGTAGGAGCTCAGGAAAGCGGTTTTCTCACACAACTAATGTATAGTTATGTAAAACAAACAAAATGAGTTTGTATTAATTTTCCTGGAACAAAGTGAGAAAAAGAATAACAAAAAAGTAGTTTTTCAACATGTATGCAAAGAATGCATTAATTTATTGAAAATGATCATCTCATTCACTTTCATGCACAAGACGGTGAGATAAAGCGTTTGCTGCGTTCTTAGCTCTGTAGGTGCTCAGGAAAGCGGTTTTCTCACACAACTAATGTATAGTTATGTAAAACAAACAAAATGAGTTTGTATTAATATTTCTGGAACAAAGTGAGAAGAATAACAAAAAAGTTGTTTTTCAACATGTATGCAAAGAATGCATTAATTTATTGAAAATGATCATATTCACTTTCATGCACAAGACGGTGAGATAAAGCGTTTGCTGCGTTCTTAGCTTTGTAGGAGCTCAGGAAAGCGGTTTTCTCACACAACTAATGTATAGTTATGTAAAACAAACAAAATGAGGTTTTTTTTTTCATTTTCCTGAAATAAATTGAGAAAAAGAATAACAAAAACGTTGTTTTTCAACATGTATGCAAAGAATACATTAATGTATTGAAAATGATCATCTCTTTCACTTTCATGCACAAGACGGTGAGATAAACCGTTTGCTGCGTTCTTAGCTCTGTAGGAGCTCAGGAAAACGGTTTTCTCACACAACTAATGTATAGTTATGTAAAACAAACAAAATGAGTTTGTATTAATTTTTCTGGAACAAAGTGAGAAAAAGCATAACAAAAAAGTTGTTTTTCAACATGTATGCAAAGAATGCATTAATTTATTGAAAATGATCATCTCATT
Source organism: Channallabes apus (assembly GCA_030522415.1). Classification (NCBI taxonomy): domain Eukaryota; kingdom Metazoa; phylum Chordata; class Actinopteri; order Siluriformes; family Clariidae; genus Channallabes; species Channallabes apus. The sequence goes on along the minus strand of CM060124.1, from coordinate 22,962,755 downwards.
CACTTTCATGCACAAGACGGTGAGATAAAGCGTTTGCTGCGTTCTTAGCTCTGTAGGAGCTCAGGAAAGCGGTTTTCTCACACAAGTAATGTATAGTTATGTAAAACAAACAAAATGAGGTTTTTTTTTTCATTTTCCTGAAATAAATTGAGAAAAAGAATAACAAAAACGTTGTTTTTCAACATGTATGCAAAGAATACATTAATGTATTGAAAATGATCATCTCTTTCACTTTCATGCACAAGACGGTGAGATAAAGCGTTTGCTGCGTTCTTAGCTCTGTAGGAGCTCAGGAAAGCGGTTTTCTCACACAACTAATGTATAGTTATGTAAAACAAACAAAATGAGTTTGTATTAATATTTCTGGAACAAAGTGAGAAGAAGAATAACAAAAAAGTTGTTTTTCAACATGTATGCAAAGATTGCATTAATGTATTGAAAATGATCATCTCTATCACTTTCATGCACAAAACGGTGAGATAAAGCGTTTGCTGCGTTCTTAGCTCTGTAGGAGCTCAGGAAAGCGGTTTTCTCACACAACTAATGTATAGTTATGTAAAACAAACAAAATGAGTTTGTATTAATTTTCCTGAAATAAATTGAGAAAAAGAATAACAAAAACGTTGTTTTCTCACACAACTAATGTATAGTTATGTAAGACAAACAAAATGAGTTTGTATTAATTTTTCTGGAACAAAGTGAGAAAAAGAATAACAAAAACGTTGTTTTTCAACATGTATGCAAAGAATACATTAATGTATTGAAAATGATCATCTCTTTCACTTTCATGCACAAGACGGTGAGATAAAGCGTTTGCTGCGTTCTTAGCTCTGTAGGAGCTCAGGAAAGCGGTTTTCTCACACAACTAATGTATAGTTATGTAAAACAAACAAAATGAGGTTTTTTTTTTCATTTTCCTGAAATAAATTGAGAAAAAGAATAACAAAAACGTTGTTTTCCAACATGTATGCAAAGAATACATTAATGTATTGAAAATGATCATCTCTTTCACTTTCATGCACAAGACGGTGAGATAAAGCGTTTGCTGCGTTCTTAGCTCTGTAGGAGCTCAGGAAAGCGGTTTTCTCACACAACTAATGTATAGTTATGTAAAACAAACAAAATGAGTTTGTATTAATTTTCCTGAAATAAATTGAGAAAAAGAATAACAAAAACGTTGTTTTTCAACATGTATGCAAAGAATACATTAATGTATTGAAAATGATCATCTCTTTCACTTTCATGCACAAGACGGTGAGATAAAGCGTTTGCTGCGTTCTTAGCTCTGTAGGAGCTCAGGAAAGCGGTTTTCTCACACAACTAATGTATAGTTATGTAAAACAAACAAAATGAGTTTGTATTAATATTTCTGGAACAAAGTGAGAAGAAGAATAACAAAAAAGTTGTTTTTCAACATGTATGCAAAGATTGCATTAATGTATTGAAAATGATCATCTCTATCACTTTCATGCACAAAACGGTGAGATAAAGCGTTTGCTGCGTTCTTAGCTCTGTAGGAGCTCAGGAAAGCGGTTTTCTCACACAACTAATGTATAGTTATGTAAAACAAACAAAATGAGTTTGTATTAATTTTCCTGGAACAAAGTGAGAAAAAGAATAACAAAAAAGTAGTTTTTCAACATGTATGCAAAGAATGCATTAATTTATTGAAAATGATCATCTCATTCACTTTCATGCACAAAACGGTGAGATAAACCGTTTGCTCCGTTCTTAGCTCTGTAGGAGCTCAGGAAAGCGGTTTTCTCACACAACTAATGTATAGTTATGTAAAACAAACAAAATGAGGTTTTTTTTTTCATTTTCCTGAAATAAATTGAGAAAAAGAATAACAAAAACGTTGTTTTTCAACATGTATGCAAAGAATACATTAATGTATTGAAAATGATCATCTCTTTCACTTTCATGCACAAGACGGTGAGATAAAGCGTTTGCTGCGTTCTTAGCTCTGTAGGAGCTCAGGAAAGCGGTTTTCTCACACAACTAATGTATAGTTATGTAAAACAAACAAAATGAGTTTGTATTAATATTTCTGGAACAAAGTGAGAAGAAGAATAACAAAAAAGTTGTTTTTCAACATGTATGCAAAGATTGCATTAATGTATTGAAAATGATCATCTCTATCACTTTCATGCACAAAACGGTGAGATAAAGCGTTTGCTGCGTTCTTAGCTCTGTAGGAGCTCAGGAAAGCGGTTTTCTCACACAACTAATGTATAGTTATGTAAAACAAACAAAATGAGTTTGTATTAATTTTCCTGAAATAAATTGAGAAAAAGAATAACAAAAACGTTGTTTTCTCACACAACTAATGTATAGTTATGTAAGACAAACAAAATGAGTTTGTATTAATTTTTCTGGAACAAAGTGAGAAAAAGAATAACAAAAACGTTGTTTTTCAACATGTATGCAAAGAATACATTAATGTATTGAAAATGATCATCTCTTTCACTTTCATGCACAAGACGGTGAGATAAAGCGTTTGCTGCGTTCTTAGCTCTGTAGGAGCTCAGGAAAGCGGTTTTCTCACACAACTAATGTATAGTTATGTAAAACAAACAAAATGAGGTTTTTTTTTTCATTTTCCTGAAATAAATTGAGAAAAAGAATAACAAAAACGTTGTTTTCCAACATGTATGCAAAGAATACATTAATGTATTGAAAATGATCATCTCTTTCACTTTCATGCACAAGACGGTGAGATAAAGCGTTTGCTGCGTTCTTAGCTCTGTAGGAGCTCAGGAAAGCGGTTTTCTCACACAACTAATGTATAGTTATGTAAAACAAACAAAATGAGTTTGTATTAATTTTCCTGAAATAAATTGAGAAAAAGAATAACAAAAACGTTGTTTTTCAACATGTATGCAAAGAATACATTAATGTATTGAAAATGATCATCTCTTTCACTTTCATGCACAAGACGGTGAGATAAAGCGTTTGCTGCGTTCTTAGCTCTGTAGGAGCTCAGGAAAGCGGTTTTCTCACACAACTAATGTATAGTTATGTAAAACAAACAAAATGAGTTTGTATTAATATTTCTGGAACAAAGTGAGAAGAAGAATAACAAAAAAGTTGTTTTTCAACATGTATGCAAAGATTGCATTAATGTATTGAAAATGATCATCTCTATCACTTTCATGCACAAAACGGTGAGATAAAGCGTTTGCTGCGTTCTTAGCTCTGTAGGAGCTCAAGAAAGCGGTTTTCTCACACAACTAATGTATAGTTATGTAAAACAAACAAAATGAGTTTGTATTAATTTTCCTGGAACAAAGTGAGAAAAAGAATAACAAAAAAGTAGTTTTTCAACATGTATGCAAAGAATGCATTAATTTATTGAAAATGATCATCTCATTCACTTTCATGCACAAGACGGTGAGATAAAGCGTTTGCTGCGTTCTTAGCTCTGTAGGTGCTCAGGAAAGCGGTTTTCTCACACAACTACTGTATAGTTATGTAAAACAAACAAAATGAGTTTGTATTAAAATTTCTGGAACAAAGTGAGAAGAATAACAAAAAAGTTGTTTTTCAACATGTATGCAAAGATTGCATTAATGTATTGAAAATGATCATCTCTATCACTTTCATGCACAAAACGGTGAGATAAAGCGTTTGCTGCGTTCTTAGCTCTGTAGGAGCTCAGGAAAGCGGTTTTCTCACACAACTAATGTATAGTTATGTAAAACAAACAAAATGAGTTTGTATTAATTTTCCTGGAACAAAGTGAGAAAAAGAATAACAAAAAAGTAGTTTTTCAACATGTATGCAAAGAATGCATTAATTTATTGAAAATGATCATCTCATTCACTTTCATGCACAAGACGGTGAGATAAAGCGTTTGCTGCGTTCTTAGCTCTGTAGGTGCTCAGGAAAGCGGTTTTCTCACACAACTAATGTATAGTTATGTAAAACAAACAAAATGAGTTTGTATTAATATTTCTGGAACAAAGTGAGAAGAATAACAAAAAAGTTGTTTTTCAACATGTATGCAAAGAATGCATTAATTTATTGAAAATGATCATATTCACTTTCATGCACAAGACGGTGAGATAAAGCGTTTGCTGCGTTCTTAGCTTTGTAGGAGCTCAGGAAAGCGGTTTTCTCACACAACTAATGTATAGTTATGTAAAACAAACAAAATGAGGTTTTTTTTTTCATTTTCCTGAAATAAATTGAGAAAAAGAATAACAAAAACGTTGTTTTTCAACATGTATGCAAAGAATACATTAATGTATTGAAAATGATCATCTCTTTCACTTTCATGCACAAGACGGTGAGATAAACCGTTTGCTGCGTTCTTAGCTCTGTAGGAGCTCAGGAAAACGGTTTTCTCACACAACTAATGTATAGTTATGTAAAACAAACAAAATGAGTTTGTATTAATTTTTCTGGAACAAAGTGAGAAAAAGCATAACAAAAAAGTTGTTTTTCAACATGTATGCAAAGAATGCATTAATTTATTGAAAATGATCATCTCATTCACTTTCATGCACAAGACGGTGAGATAAAGCGTTTGCTGCGTTCTTAGCTCTGTAGGAGCTCAGGAAAGCGGTTTTCTCACACAAGTAATGTATAGTTATGTAAAACAAACAAAATGAGGTTTTTTTTTTCATTTTCCTGAAATAAATTGAGAAAAAGAATAACAAAAACGTTGTTTTTCAACATGTATGCAAAGAATACATTAATGTATTGAAAATGATCATCTCTTTCACTTTCATGCACAAGACGGTGAGATAAAGCGTTTGCTGCGTTCTTAGCTCTGTAGGAGCTCAGGAAAGCGGTTTTCTCACACAACTAATGTATAGTTATGTAAAACAAACAAAATGAGTTTGTATTAATATTTCTGGAACAAAGTGAGAAGAAGAATAACAAAAAAGTTGTTTTTCAACATGTATGCAAAGATTGCATTAATGTATTGAAAATGATCATCTCTATCACTTTCATGCACAAAACGGTGAGATAAAGCGTTTGCTGCGTTCTTAGCTCTGTAGGAGCTCAGGAAAGCGGTTTTCTCACACAACTAATGTATAGTTATGTAAAACAAACAAAATGAGGTTTTTTTTTTCATTTTCCTGAAATAAATTGAGAAAAAGAATAACAAAAACGTTGTTTTCCAACATGTATGCAAAGAATACATTAATGTATTGAAAATGATCATCTCTTTCACTTTCATGCACAAGACGGTGAGATAAAGCGTTTGCTGCGTTCTTAGCTCTGTAGGAGCTCAGGAAAGCGGTTTTCTCACACAACTAATGTATAGTTATGTAAAACAAACAAAATGAGTTTGTATTAATTTTCCTGAAATAAATTGAGAAAAAGAATAACAAAAACGTTGTTTTTCAACATGTATGCAAAGAATACATTAATGTATTGAAAATGATCATCTCTTTCACTTTCATGCACAAGACGGTGAGATAAAGCGTTTGCTGCGTTCTTAGCTCTGTAGGAGCTCAGGAAAGCGGTTTTCTCACACAACTAATGTATAGTTATGTAAAACAAACAAAATGAGTTTGTATTAATATTTCTGGAACAAAGTGAGAAGAAGAATAACAAAAAAGTTGTTTTTCAACATGTATGCAAAGATTGCATTAATGTATTGAAAATGATCATCTCTATCACTTTCATGCACAAAACGGTGAGATAAAGCGTTTGCTGCGTTCTTAGCTCTGTAGGAGCTCAGGAAAGCGGTTTTCTCACACAACTAATGTATAGTTATGTAAAACAAACAAAATGAGTTTGTATTAATTTTCCTGGAACAAAGTGAGAAAAAGAATAACAAAAAAGTAGTTTTTCAACATGTATGCAAAGAATGCATTAATTTATTGAAAATGATCATCTCATTCACTTTCATGCACAAAACGGTGAGATAAACCGTTTGCTCCGTTCTTAGCTCTGTAGGAGCTCAGGAAAGCGGTTTTCTCACACAACTAATGTATAGTTATGTAAAACAAACAAAATGAGGTTTTTTTTTCATTTTCCTGAAATAAATTGAGAAAAAGAATAACAAAAACGTTGTTTTTCAACATGTATGCAAAGAATACATTAATGTATTGAAAATGATCATCTCTTTCACTTTCATGCACAAGACGGTGAGATAAAGCGTTTGCTGCGTTCTTAGCTCTGTAGGAGCTCAGGAAAGCGGTTTTCTCACACAACTAATGTATAGTTATGTAAAACAAACAAAATGAGTTTGTATTAATATTTCTGGAACAAAGTGAGAAGAAGAATAACAAAAAAGTTGTTTTTCAACATGTATGCAAAGATTGCATTAATGTATTGAAAATGATCATCTCTATCACTTTCATGCACAAAACGGTGAGATAAAGCGTTTGCTGCGTTCTTAGCTCTGTAGGAGCTCAGGAAAGCGGTTTTCTCACACAACTAATGTATAGTTATGTAAAACAAACAAAATGAGTTTGTATTAATTTTCCTGGAACAAAGTGAGAAAAAGAATAACAAAAAAGTAGTTTTTCAACATGTATGCAAAGAATGCATTAATTTATTGAAAATGATCATCTCATTCACTTTCATGCACAAGACGGTGAGATAAAGCGTTTGCTGCGTTCTTAGCTCTGTAGGAGCTCAGGAAAGCGGTTTTCTCACACAACTAATGTATAGTTATGTAAAACAAACAAAATGAGGTTTTTTTTTTCATTTTCCTGAAATAAATTGAGAAAAAGAATAACAAAAACGTTGTTTTTCAACATGTATGCAAAGAATACATTAATGTATTGAAAATGATCATCTCTTTCACTTTCATGCACAAGACGGTGAGATAAAGCGTTTGCTGCGTTCTTAGCTCTGTAGGAGCTCAGGAAAGCGGTTTTCTCACACAACTAATGTATAGTTATGTAAAACAAACAAAATGAGTTTGTATTAATATTTCTGGAACAAAGTGAGAAGAAGAATAACAAAAAAGTTGTTTTTCAACATGTATGCAAAGATTCCATTAATGTATTGAAAATGATCATCTCTATCACTTTCATGCACAAAACGGTGAGATAAAGCGTTTGCTGCGTTCTTAGCTCTGTAGGAGCTCAGGAAAGCGGTTTTCTCACACAACTAATGTATAGTTATGTAAAACAAACAAAATGAGTTTGTATTAATTTTCCTGGAACAAAGTGAGAAAAAGAATAACAAAAAAGTAGTTTTTCAACATGTATGCAAAGAATGCATTAATTTATTGAAAATGATCATCTCATTCACTTTCATGCACAAGACGGTGAGATAAAGCGTTTGCTGCGTTCTTAGCTCTGTAGGTGCTCAGGAAAGCGGTTTTCTCACACAACTAATGTATAGTTATGTAAAACAAACAAAATGAGTTTGTATTAATATTTCTGGAACAAAGTGAGAAGAATAACAAAAAAGTTGTTTTTCAACATGTATGCAAAGAATGCATTAATTTATTGAAAATGATCATATTCACTTTCATGCACAAGACGGTGAGATAAAGCGTTTGCTGCGTTCTTAGCTTTGTAGGAGCTCAGGAAAGCGGTTTTCTCACACAACTAATGTATAGTTATGTAAAACAAACAAAATGAGGTTTTTTTTTTCATTTTCCTGAAATAAATTGAGAAAAAGAATAACAAAAACGTTGTTTTTCAACATGTATGCAAAGAATACATTAATGTATTGAAAATGATCATCTCTTTCACTTTCATGCACAAGACGGTGAGATAAAGCGTTTGCTGCGTTCTTAGCTCTGTAGGAGCTCAGGAAAGCGGTTTTCTCAGACAACTAATGTATAGTTATGTAAAACAAACAAAATGAGGTTTTTTTTTTCATTTTCCTGAAATAAATTGAGAAAAAGAATAACAAAAACGTTGTTTTTCAACATGTATGCAAAGAATACATTAATGTATTGAAAATGATCATCTCTTTCACTTTCATGCACAAGACGGTGAGATAAAGCGTTTGCTGCGTTCTTAGCTCTGTAGGAGCTCAGGAAAGCGGTTTTCTCAGACAACTAATGTATAGTTATGTAAAACAAACAAAATGAGTTTGTATTAATTTTTCTGGAACAAAGTGAGAAAAAGCATAACAAAAAAGTTGTTTTTCAACATGTATGCAAAGAATGCATTAATTTATTGAAAATGATCATCTCATTCACTTTCATGCACAAGACGGTGAGATAAAGCGTTTGCTGCGTTCTTAGCTCTGTAGGAGCTCAGGAAAGCGGTTTTCTCACACAAGTAATGTATAGTTATGTAAAACAAACAAAATGAGGTTTTTTTTTTCATTTTCCTGAAATAAATTGAGAAAAAGAATAACAAAAACGTTGTTTTTCAACATGTATGCAAAGAATACATTAATGTATTGAAAATGATCATCTCTTTCACTTTCATGCACAAGACGGTGAGATAAAGCGTTTGCTGCGTTCTTAGCTCTGTAGGAGCTCAGGAAAGCGGTTTTCTCACACAACTAATGTATAGTTATGTAAGACAAACAAAATGAGTTTGTATTAATTTTCCTGGAACAAAGTGAGAAAAAGAATAACAAAAAAGTAGTTTTTCAACATGTATGCAAAGAATGCATTAATTTATTGAAAATGATCATCTCATTCACTTTCATGCACAAGACGGTGAGATAAAGCGTTTGCTGCGTTCTTAGCTCTGTAGGTGCTCAGGAAAGCGGTTTTCTCACACAACTAATGTATAGTTATGTAAAACAAACAAAATGAGTTTGTATTAAAATTTCTGGAACAAAGTGAGAAGAATAACAAAAAAGTTGTTTTTCAACATGTATGCAAAGATTGCATTAATGTATTGAAAATGATCATCTCTATCACTTTCATGCACAAAACGGTGAGATAAAGCGTTTGCTGCGTTCTTAGCTCTGTAGGACCTCAGGAAAGCGGTTTTCTCACACAACTAATGTATAGTTATGTAAAACAAACAAAATGAGTTTGTATTAATTTTTCTGGAGCAAAGTGAGAAAAAGAATAACAAAAAAGTAGTTTTTCAACATGTATGCAAAGAATGCATTAATTTATTGAAAATGATCATCTCATTCACTTTCATGCACAAGACGGTGAGATAAAGCGTTTGCTGCGTTCTTAGCTCTGTAGGAGCTCAGGAAAGCGGTTTTCTCACACAACTAATGTATAGTTATGTAAAACAAACAAAATGAGGTTTTTTTTTTCATTTTCCTGAAATAAATTTAGAAAAAGAATAACAAAAACGTTGTTTTCCAACATGTATGCAAAGAATACATTAATGTATTGAAAATGATCATCTCATTCACTTTCATGCACAAGACGGTGAGATAAAGCGTTTGCTGCGTTCTTAGCTCTGTAGGACCTCAGGAAAGCGGTTTTCTCACACAACTAATGTATAGTTATGTAAAACAAACAAAATGAGTTTGTATTAATATTTCTGGAACAAAGTGAGAAGAAGAATAACAAAAAAGTTGTTTTTCAACATGTATGCAAAGATTGCATTAATGTATTGAAAATGATCATCTCTATCACTTTCATGCACAAAACGGTGAGATAAAGCGTTTGCTGCGTTCTTAGCTCTGTAGGAGCTCAGGAAAGCGGTTTTCTCACACAACTAATGTATAGTTATGTAAAACAAACAAAATGAGTTTGTATTAATTTTCCTGGAACAAAGTGAGAAAAAGAATAACAAAAAAGTAGTTTTTCAACATGTATGCAAAGAATGCATTAATTTATTGAAAATGATCATCTCATTCACTTTCATGCACAAGACGGTGAGATAAAGCGTTTGCTGCGTTCTTAGCTCTGTAGGTGCTCAGGAAAGCGGTTTTCTCACACAACTAATGTATAGTTATGTAAAACAAACAAAATGAGTTTGTATTAATATTTCTGGAACAAAGTGAGAAGAATAACAAAGAAGTTGTTTTTCAACATGTATGCAAAGAATGCATTAATTTATTGAAAATGATCATATTCACTTTCATGCACAAGACGGTGAGATAAAGCGTTTGCTGCGTTCTTAGCTTTGTAGGAGCTCAGGAAAGCGGTTTTCTCACACAACTAATGTATAGTTATGTAAAACAAACAAAATGAGGTTTTTTTTTTCATTTTCCTGAAATAAATTGAGAAAAAGAATAACAAAAACGTTGTTTTTCAACATGTATGCAAAGAATACATTAATGTATTGAAAATGATCATCTCTTTCACTTTCATGCACAAGACGGTGAGATAAAGCGTTTGCTGCGTTCTTAGCTCTGTAGGAGCTCAGGAAAGCGGTTTTCTCAGACAACTAATGTATAGTTATGTAAAACAAACAAAATGAGGTTTTTTTTTTCATTTTCCTGAAATAAATTGAGAAAAAGAATAACAAAAACGTTGTTTTTCAACATGTATGCAAAGAATACATTAATGTATTGAAAATGATCATCTCTTTCACTTTCATGCACAAGACGGTGAGATAAAGCGTTTGCTGCGTTCTTAGCTCTGTAGGAGCTCAGGAAAGCGGTTTTCTCAGACAACTAATGTATAGTTATGTAAAACAAACAATGAGTTTGTATTAATTTTTCTGGAACAAAGTGAGAAAAAGCATAACAAAAAAGTTGTTTTTCAACATGTATGCAAAGAATGCATTAATTTATTGAAAATGATCATCTCATTCACTTTCATGCACAAGACGGTGAGATAAAGCGTTTGCTCCGTTCTTAGCTCTGTAGGAGCTCAGGAAAGCGGTTTTCTCACACAAGTAATGTATAGTTATGTAAAACAAACAAAATGAGGTTTTTTTTTTCATTTTCCTGAAATAAATTGAGAAAAAGAATAACAAAAACGTTGTTTTTCAACATGTATGCAAAGAATACATTAATGTATTGAAAATGATCATCTCTTTCACTTTCATGCACAAGACGGTGAGATAAAGCGTTTGCTGCGTTCTTAGCTCTGTAGGAGCTCAGGAAAGCGGTTTTCTCACACAACTAATGTATAGTTATGTAAGACAAACAAAATGAGTTTGTATTAATTTTTCTGGAACAAAGTGAGAAAAAGAATAACAAAAACGTTGTTTTTCAACATGTATGCAAAGAATACATTAATGTATTGAAAATGATCATCTCTTTCACTTTCATGCACAAGACGGTGAGATAAAGCGTTTGCTGCGTTCTTAGCTCTGTAGGAGCTCAGGAAAGCGGTTTTCTCACACAACTAATGTATAGTTATGTAAAACAAACAAATTGAGTTTGTATTAATATTTCTGGAACAAAGTGAGAAGAAGAATAACAAAAAAGTTGTTTTTCAACATGTATGCAAAGATTGCATTAATGTATTGAAAATGATCATCTCTATCACTTTCATGCACAAAACGGTGAGATAAAGCGTTTGCTGCGTTCTTAGCTCTGTAGGAGCTCAGGAAAGCGGTTTTCTCACACAACTAATGTATAGTTATGTAAAACAAACAAAATGAGTTTGTATTAATTTTCCTGGAACAAAGTGAGAAAAAGAATAACAAAAAAGTAGTTTTTCAACATGTATGCAAAGAATGCATTAATTTATTGAAAATGATCATCTCATTCACTTTCATGCACAAGACGGTGAGATAAAGCGTTTGCTGCGTTCTTAGCTCTGTAGGTGCTCAGGAAAGCGGTTTTCTCACACAACTAATGTATAGTTATGTAAAACAAACAAAATGAGTTTGTATTAATATTTCTGGAACAAAGTGAGAAGAATAACAAAAAAGTTGTTTTTCAACATGTATGCAAAGATTGCATTAATGTATTGAAAATGATCATCTCTATCACTTTCATGCACAAGACGGTGAGATAAAGCGTTTGCTGCGTTCTTAGCTCTGTAGGACCTCAGGAAAGCGGTTTTCTCACACAACTAATGTATAGTTATGTAAAACAAACAAAATGAGTTTGTATTAATTTTTCTGGAGCAAAGTGAGAAAAAGAATAACAAAAAAGTAGTTTTTCAACATGTATGCAAAGAATGCATTTATTTATTGAAAATGATCATCTCATTCACTTTCATGCACAAGACGGTGAGATAAAGCGTTTGCTGCGTTCTTAGCTCTGTAGGAGCTCAGGAAAGCGGTTTTCTCACACAACTAATGTATAGTTATGTAAAACAAACAAAATGAGTTTGTATTAATATTTCTGGAACAAAGTGAGAAGAAGAATAACAAAAAAGTTGTTTTTCAACATGTATGCAACGATTGCATTAATGTATTGAAAATGATCATCTCTTTCACTTTCATGCACAAGACGGTGAGATAAACCGTTTGCTCCGTTCTTAGCTCTGTAGGAGCTCAGGAAAGCGGTTTTCTCACACAACTAATGTATAGTTATGTAAAACAAACAAAATGAGGTTTTTTTTTTCATTTTCCTGAAATAAATTGAGAAAAAGAATAACAAAAACGTTGTTTTCCAACATGTATGCAAAGAATACATTAATGTATTGAAAATGATCATCTCTTTCACTTTCATGCACAAGACGGTGAGATAAAGCGTTTGCTGCGTTCTTAGCTCTGTAGGAGCTCAGGAAAGCGGTTTTCTCACACAACTAATGTATAGTTATGTAAAACAAACAAAATGAGTTTGTATTAATATTTCTGGAACAAAGTGAGAAGAAGAATAACAAAAAAGTTGTTTTTCAACATGTATGCAAAGATTGCATTAATGTATTGAAAATGATCATCTCTATCACTTTCATGCACAAAACGGTGAGATAAAGCGTTTGCTGCGTTCTTAGCTCTGTAGGAGCTCAGGAAAGCGGTTTTCTCAGACAACTAATGTATAGTTATGTAAAACAAACAAAATGAGTTTGTATTAATTTTTCTGGAACAAAGTGAGAAAAAGCATAACAAAAAAGTTGTTTTTCAACATGTATGCAAAGAATGCATTAATTTATTGAAAATGATCATCTCATTCACTTTCATGCACAAGACGGTGAGATAAAGTGTTTGCTGCGTTCTTAGCTCTGTAGGAGCTCAGGAAAGCGGTTTTCTCACACAAGTAATGTATAGTTATGTAAAACAAACAAAATGAGGGTTTTTTTTTCATTTTCCTGAAATAAATTGAGAAAAAGAATAACAAAAACGTTGTTTTTCAACATGTATGCAAAGAATACATTAATGTATTGAAAATGATCATCTCTTTCACTTTCATGCACAAGACGGTGAGATAAAGCGTTTGCTGCGTTCTTAGCTCTGTAGGAGCTCAGGAAAGCGGTTTTCTCACACAACTAATGTATAGTTATGTAAAACAAACAAAATGAGTTTGTATTAATATTTCTGGAACAAAGTGAGAAGAAGAATAACAAAAAAGTTGTTTTTCAACATGTATGCAAAGATTGCATTAATGTATTGAAAATGATCATCTCTATCACTTTCATGCACAAAACGGTGAGATAAACCGTTTGCTCCGTTCTTAGCTCTGTAGGAGCTCAGGAAAGCGGTTTTCTCACACAACTAATGTATAGTTATGTAAAACAAACAAAATGAGGTTTTTTTTTTCATTTTCCTGAAATAAATTGAGAAAAAGAATAACAAAAACGTTGTTTTTCAACATGTATGCAAAGAATACATTAATGTATTGAAAATGATCATCTCTTTCACTTTCATGCACAAGACGGTGAGATAAAGCGTTTGCTGCGTTCTTAGCTCTGTAGGAGCTCAGGAAAGCGGTTTTCTCACACAACTAATGTATAGTTATGTAAGACAAACAAAATGAGTTTGTATTAATTTTTCTGGAACAAAGTGAGAAAAAGAATAACAAAAACGTTGTTTTTCAACATGTATGCAAGGAATACATTAATGTATTGAAAATGATCATCTCTTTCACTTTCATGCACAAGACGGTGAGATAAAGCGTTTGCTGCGTTCTTAGCTCTGTAGGACCTCAGGAAAGCGGTTTTCTCACACAACTAATGTATAGTTATGTAAAACAAACAAAATGAGTTTGTATTAATATTTCTGGAACAAAGTGAGAAGAAGAATAACAAAAAAGTTGTTTTTCAACATGTATGCAAAGATTGCATTAATGTATTGAAAATGATCATCTCTATCACTTTCATGCACAAAACGGTGAGATAAAGCGTTTGCTGCGTTCTTAGCTCTGTAGGAGCTCAGGAAAGCGGTTTTCTCACACAACTAATGTATAGTTATGTAAAACAAACAAAATGAGGTTTTTTTTTTCATTTTCCTGAAATAAATTTAGAAAAAGAATAACAAAAACGTTGTTTTCCAACATGTATGCAAAGAATACATTAATGTATTGAAAATGATCATCTCTTTCACTTTCATGCACAAGACGGTGAGATAAAGCGTTTGCTGCGTTCTTAGCTCTGTAGGAGCTCAGGAAAGCGGTTTTCTCACACAACTAATGTATAGTTATGTAAGACAAACAAAATGAGTTTGTATTAATTTTTCTGGAACAAAGTGAGAAAAAGAATAACAAAAACGTTGTTTTTCAACATGTATGCAAGGAATACATTAATGTATTGAAAATGATCATCTCTTTCACTTTCATGCACAAGACGGTGAGATAAAGCGTTTGCTGCGTTCTTAGCTCTGTAGGACCTCAGGAAAGCGGTTTTCTCACACAACTAATGTATAGTTATGTAAAACAAACAAAATGAGTTTGTATTAATATTTCTGGAACAAAGTGAGAAGAAGAATAACAAAAAAGTTGTTTTTCAACATGTATGCAAAGATTGCATTAATGTATTGAAAATGATCATCTCTATCACTTTCATGCACAAAACGGTGAGATAAAGCGTTTGCTGCGTTCTTAGCTCTGTAGGAGCTCAGGAAAGCGGTTTTCTCACACAACTAATGTATAGTTATGTAAAACAAACAAAATGAGTTTGTATTAATTTTCCTGGAACAAAGTGAGAAAAAGAATAACAAAAAAGTAGTTTTTCAACATGTATGCAAAGAATGCATTAATTTATTGAAAATGATCATCTCATTCACTTTCATGCACAAGACGGTGAGATAAAGCGTTTGCTGCGTTCTTAGCTCTGTAGGTGCTCAGGAAAGCGGTTTTCTCACACAACTAATGTATAGTTATGTAAAACAAACAAAATGAGTTTGTATTAATATTTCTGGAACAAAGTGAGAAGAATAACAAAAAAGTTGTTTTTCAACATGTATGCAAAGAATGCATTAATTTATTGAAAATGATCATATTCACTTTCATGCACAAGACGGTGAGATAAAGCGTTTGCTGCGTTCTTAGCTTTGTAGGAGCTCAGGAAAGCGGTTTTCTCACACAACTAATGTATAGTTATGTAAAACAAACAAAATGAGGTTTTTTTTTTCATTTTCCTGAAATAAATTGAGAAAAAGAATAACAAAAACGTTGTTTTTCAACATGTATGCAAAGAATACATTAATGTATTGAAAATGATCATCTCTTTCACTTTCATGCACAAGACGGTGAGATAAAGCGTTTGCTGCGTTCTTAGCTCTGTAGGAGCTCAGGAAAGCGGTTTTCTCAGACAACTAATGTATAGTTATGTAAAACAAACAAAATGAGGTTTTTTTTTTCATTTTCCTGAAATAAATTGAGAAAAAGAATAACAAAAACGTTGTTTTTCAACATGTATGCAAAGAATACATTAATGTATTGAAAATGATCATCTCTTTCACTTTCATGCACAAGACGGTGAGATAAAGCGTTTGCTGCGTTCTTAGCTCTGTAGGAGCTCAGGAAAGCGGTTTTCTCAGACAACTAATGTATAGTTATGTAAAACAAACAAAATGAGTTTGTATTAATTTTTCTGGAACAAAGTGAGAAAAAGCATAACAAAAAAGTTGTTTTTCAACATGTATGCAAAGAATGCATTAATTTATTGAAAATGATCATCTCATTCACTTTCATGCACAAGACGGTGAGATAAAGCGTTTGCTGCGTTCTTAGCTCTGTAGGAGCTCAGGAAAGCGGTTTTCTCAGACAACTAATGTATAGTTATGTAAAACAAACAAAATGAGTTTGTATTAATTTTTCTGGAACAAAGTGAGAAAAAGCATAACAAAAAAGTTGTTTTTCAACATGTATGCAAAGAATGCATTAATTTATTGAAAATGATCATCTCATTCACTTTCATGCACAAGACGGTGAGATAAAGCGTTTGCTGCGTTCTTAGCTCTGTAGGAGCTCAGGAAAGCGGTTTTCTCACACAAGTAATGTATAGTTATGTAAAACAAACAAAATGAGGTTTTTTTTTTCATTTTCCTGAAATAAATTGAGAAAAAGAATAACAAAAACGTTGTTTTTCAACATGTATGCAAAGAATACATTAATGTATTGAAAATGATCATCTCTTTCACTTTCATGCACAAGACGGTGAGATAAAGCGTTTGCTGCGTTCTTAGCTCTGTAGGAGCTCAGGAAAGCGGTTTTCTCACACAACTAATGTATAGTTATGTAAGACAAACAAAATGAGTTTGTATTAATTTTTCTGGAACAAAGTGAGAAAAAGAATAACAAAAACGTTGTTTTTCAACATGTATGCAAAGAATACATTAATGTATTGAAAATGATCATCTCTTTCACTTTCATGCACAAGACGGTGAGATAAAGCGTTTGCTGCGTTCTTAGCTCTGTAGGAGCTCAGGAAAGCGGTTTTCTCACACAACTAATGTATAGTTATGTAAAACAAACAAAATGAGTTTGTATTAATATTTCTGGAACAAAGTGAGAAGAAGAATAACAAAAAAGTTGTTTTTCAACATGTATGCAAAGATTGCATTAATGTATTGAAAATGATCATCTCTATCACTTTCATGCACAAAACGGTGAGATAAAGCGTTTGCTGCGTTCTTAGCTCTGTAGGAGCTCAGGAAAGCGGTTTTCTCACACAACTAATGTATAGTTATGTAAAACAAACAAAATGAGTTTGTATTAATTTTCCTGGAACAAAGTGAGAAAAAGAATAACAAAAAAGTAGTTTTTCAACATGTATGCAAAGAATGCATTAAGGTATTGAAAATGATCATCTCTTTCACTTTCATGCACAAGACGGTGAGATAAAGCGTTTGCTGCGTTCTTAGCTCTGTAGGAGCTCAGGAAAGCGGTTTTCTCACACAACTAATGTATAGTTATGTAAAACAAACAAAATGAGTTTGTATTAATATTTCTGGAACAAAGTGAGAAGAAGAATAACAAAAAAGTTGTTTTTCAACATGTATGCAAAGATTGCATTAATGTATTGAAAATGATCATCTCTATCACTTTCATGCACAAAACGGTGAGATAAAGCGTTTGCTGCGTTCTTAGCTCTGTAGGAGCTCAGGAAAGCGGTTTTCTCAGACAACTAATGTATAGTTATGTAAAACAAACAAAATGAGTTTGTATTAATTTTTCTGGAACAAAGTGAGAAAAAGCATAACAAAAAAGTTGTTTTTCAACATGTATGCAAAGAATGCATTAATTTATTGAAAATGATCATCTCTATCACTTTCATGCACAAGACGGTGAGATAAACCGTTTGCTCCGTTCTTAGCTCTGTAGGAGCTCAGGAAAGCGGTTTTCTCACACAACTAATGTATAGTTATGTAAAACAAACAAAATGAGGTTTTTTTTTTCATTTTCCTGAAATAAATTGAGAAAAAGAATAACAAAAACGTTGTTTTTCAACATGTATGCAAAGAATACATTAATGTATTGAAAATGATCATCTCTTTCACTTTCATGCACAAGACGGTGAGATAAAGCGTTTGCTGCGTTCTTAGCTCTGTAGGAGCTCAGGAAAGCGGTTTTCTCACACAACTAATGTATAGTTATGTAAAACAAACAAAATGAGTTTGTATTAATATTTCTGGAACAAAGTGAGAAGAAGAATAACAAAAAAGTTGTTTTTCAACATGTATGCAAAGATTGCATTAATGTATTGAAAATGATCATCTCTATCACTTTCATGCACAAAACGGTGAGATAAAGCGTTTGCTGCGTTCTTAGCTCTGTAGGAGCTCAGGAAAGCGGTTTTCTCACACAACTAATGTATAGTTATGTAAAACAAACAAAATGAGTTTGTATTAATTTTCCTGGAACAAAGTGAGAAAAAGAATAACAAAAAAGTAGTTTTTCAACATGTATGCAAAGAATGCATTAATGTATTGAAAATGATCATCTCTTTCACTTTCATGCACAAGACGGTGAGATAAAGCGTTTGCTGCGTTCTTAGCTCTGTAGGAGCTCAGGAAAGCGGTTTTCTCACACAAGTAATGTATAGTTATGTAAAACAAACAAAATGAGGTTTTTTTTTTCATTTTCCTGAAATAAATTGAGAAAAAGAATAACAAAAACGTTGTTTTTCAACATGTATGCAAAGAATACATTAATGTATTGAAAATGATCATCTCTTTCACTTTCATGCACAAGACGGTGAGATAAAGCGTTTGCTGCGTTCTTAGCTCTGTAGGAGCTCAGGAAAGCGGTTTTCTCACACAACTAATGTATAGTTATGTAAGACAAACAAAATGAGTTTGTATTAATTTTTCTGGAACAAAGTGAGAAAAAGAATAACAAAAACGTTGTTTTTCAACATGTATGCAAAGAATACATTAATGTATTGAAAATGATCATCTCTTTCACTTTCATGCACAAGACGGTGAGATAAAGCGTTTGCTGCGTTCTTAGCTCTGTAGGAGCTCAGGAAAGCGGTTTTCTCACACAACTAATGTATAGTTATGTAAAACAAACAAAATGAGTTTGTATTAATATTTCTGGAACAAAGTGAGAAGAAGAATAACAAAAAAGTTGTTTTTCAACATGTATGCAAAGATTGCATTAATGTATTGAAAATGATCATCTCTATCACTTTCATGCACAAAACGGTGAGATAAAGCGTTTGCTGCGTTCTTAGCTCTGTAGGAGCTCAGGAAAGCGGTTTTCTCACACAACTAATGTATAGTTATGTAAAACAAACAAAATGAGTTTGTATTAATTTTCCTGGAACAAAGTGAGAAAAAGAATAACAAAAAAGTAGTTTTTCAACATGTATGCAAAGAATGCATTAATTTATTGAAAATGATCATCTCATTCACTTTCATGCACAAGACGGTGAGATAAAGCGTTTGCTGCGTTCTTAGCTCTGTAGGAGCTCAGGAAAGCGGTTTTCTCACACAACTAATGTATAGTTATGTAAAACAAACAAAATGAGTTTGTATTAATATTTCTGGAACAAAGTGAGAAGAATAACAAAAAAGTTGTTTTTCAACATGTATGCAAAGAATGCATTAATTTATTGAAAATGATCATCTCATTCACTTTCATGCACAAGACGGTGAGATAAAGCGTTTGCTGCGTTCTTAGCTCTGTAGGAGCTCAGGAAAGCGGTTTTCTCACACAAGTAATGTATAGTTATGTAAAACAAACAAAATGAGGTTTTTTTTTTCATTTTCCTGAAATAAATTGAGAAAAAGAATAACAAAAACGTTGTTTTTCAACATGTATGCAAAGAATACATTAATGTATTGAAAATGATCATCTCTTTCACTTTCATGCACAAGACGGTGAGATAAAGCGTTTGCTGCGTTCTTAGCTCTGTAGGAGCTCAGGAAAGCGGTTTTCTCACACAACTAATGTATAGTTATGTAAAACAAACAAAATGAGTTTGTATTAATATTTCTGGAACAAAGTGAGAAGAAGAATAACAAAAAAGTTGTTTTTCAACATGTATGCAAAGATTGCATTAATGTATTGAAAATGATCATCTCTATCACTTTCATGCACAAAACGGTGAGATAAACCGTTTGCTCCGTTCTTAGCTCTGTAGGAGCTCAGGAAAGCGGTTTTCTCACACAACTAATGTATAGTTATGTAAAACAAACAAAATGAGGTTTTTTTTTTCATTTTCCTGAAATAAATTGAGAAAAAGAATAACAAAAACGTTGTTTTTCAACATGTATGCAAAGAATACATTAATGTATTGAAAATGATCATCTCTTTCACTTTCATGCACAAGACGGTGAGATAAAGCGTTTGCTGCGTTCTTAGCTCTGTAGGAGCTCAGGAAAGCGGTTTTCTCACACAACTAATGTATAGTTATGTAAGACAAACAAAATGAGTTTGTATTAATTTTTCTGGAACAAAGTGAGAAAAAGAATAACAAAAACGTTGTTTTTCAACATGTATGCAAGGAATACATTAATGTATTGAAAATGATCATCTCTTTCACTTTCATGCACAAGACGGTGAGATAAAGCGTTTGCTGCGTTCTTAGCTCTGTAGGACCTCAGGAAAGCGGTTTTCTCACACAACTAATGTATAGTTATGTAAAACAAACAAAATGAGTTTGTATTAATATTTCTGGAACAAAGTGAGAAGAAGAATAACAAAAAAGTTGTTTTTCAACATGTATGCAAAGATTGCATTAATGTATTGAAAATGATCATCTCTATCACTTTCATGCACAAAACGGTGAGATAAAGCGTTTGCTGCGTTCTTAGCTCTGTAGGAGCTCAGGAAAGCGGTTTTCTCACACAACTAATGTATAGTTATGTAAAACAAACAAAATGAGGTTTTTTTTTTCATTTTCCTGAAATAAATTTAGAAAAAGAATAACAAAAACGTTGTTTTCCAACATGTATGCAAAGAATACATTAATGTATTGAAAATGATCATCTCTTTCACTTTCATGCACAAGACGGTGAGATAAAGCGTTTGCTGCGTTCTTAGCTCTGTAGGAGCTCAGGAAAGCGGTTTTCTCACACAACTAATGTATAGTTATGTAAGACAAACAAAATGAGTTTGTATTAATTTTTCTGGAACAAAGTGAGAAAAAGAATAACAAAAACGTTGTTTTTCAACATGTATGCAAGGAATACATTAATGTATTGAAAATGATCATCTCTTTCACTTTCATGCACAAGACGGTGAGATAAAGCGTTTGCTGCGTTCTTAGCTCTGTAGGACCTCAGGAAAGCGGTTTTCTCACACAACTAATGTATAGTTATGTAAAACAAACAAAATGAGTTTGTATTAATTTTCCTGGAACAAAGTGAGAAAAAGAATAACAAAAAAGTAGTTTTTCAACATGTATGCAAAGAATGCATTAATTTATTGAAAATGATCATCTCATTCACTTTCATGCACAAGACGGTGAGATAAAGCGTTTGCTGCGTTCTTAGCTCTGTAGGTGCTCAGGAAAGCGGTTTTCTCACACAACTAATGTATAGTTATGTAAAACAAACAAAATGAGTTTGTATTAATATTTCTGGAACAAAGTGAGAAGAATAACAAAAAAGTTGTTTTTCAACATGTATGCAAAGAATGCATTAATTTATTGAAAATGATCATATTCACTTTCATGCACAAGACGGTGAGATAAAGCGTTTGCTGCGTTCTTAGCTTTGTAGGAGCTCAGGAAAGCGGTTTTCTCACACAACTAATGTATAGTTATGTAAAACAAACAAAATGAGGTTTTTTTTTTCATTTTCCTGAAATAAATTGAGAAAAAGAATAACAAAAACGTTGTTTTTCAACATGTATGCAAAGAATACATTAATGTATTGAAAATGATCATCTCTTTCACTTTCATGCACAAGACGGTGAGATAAAGCGTTTGCTGCGTTCTTAGCTCTGTAGGAGCTCAGGAAAGCGGTTTTCTCAGACAACTAATGTATAGTTATGTAAAACAAACAAAATGAGGTTTTTTTTTTCATTTTCCTGAAATAAATTGAGAAAAAGAATAACAAAAACGTTGTTTTTCAACATGTATGCAAAGAATACATTAATGTATTGAAAATGATCATCTCTTTCACTTTCATGCACAAGACGGTGAGATAAAGCGTTTGCTGCGTTCTTAGCTCTGTAGGAGCTCAGGAAAGCGGTTTTCTCAGACAACTAATGTATAGTTATGTAAAACAAACAAAATGAGTTTGTATTAATTTTTCTGGAACAAAGTGAGAAAAAGCATAACAAAAAAGTTGTTTTTCAACATGTATGCAAAGAATGCATTAATTTATTGAAAATGATCATCTCATTCACTTTCATGGACAAGACGGTGAGATAAAGCGTTTGCTGCGTTCTTAGCTCTGTAGGAGCTCAGGAAAGCGGTTTTCTCAGACAACTAATGTATAGTTATGTAAAACAAACAAAATGAGTTTGTATTAATTTTTCTGGAACAAAGTGAGAAAAAGCATAACAAAAAAGTTGTTTTTCAACATGTATGCAAAGAATGCATTAATTTATTGAAAATGATCATCTCATTCACTTTCATGCACAAGACGGTGAGATAAAGCGTTTGCTGCGTTCTTAGCTCTGTAGGAGCTCAGGAAAGCGGTTTTCTCACACAAGTAATGTATAGTTATGTAAAACAAACAAAATGAGGTTTTTTTTTTCATTTTCCTGAAATAAATTGAGAAAAAGAATAACAAAAACGTTGTTTTTCAACATGTATGCAAAGAATACATTAATGTATTGAAAATGATCATCTCTTTCACTTTCATGCACAAAACGGTGAGATAAAGCGTTTGCTGCGTTCTTAGCTCTGTAGGTGCTCAGGAAAGCGGTTTTCTCACACAACTAATGTATAGTTATGTAAAACAAACAAAATGAGTTTGTATTAATATTTCTGGAACAAAGTGAGAAGAATAACAAAAAAGTTGTTTTTCAACATGTATGCAAAGAATGCATTAATTTATTGAAAATGATCATATTCACTTTCATGCACAAGACGGTGAGATAAAGCGTTTGCTGCGTTCTTAGCTTTGTAGGAGCTCAGGAAAGCGGTTTTCTCACACAACTAATGTATAGTTATGTAAAACAAACAAAATGAGGTTTTTTTTTTCATTTTCCTGAAATAAATTGAGAAAAAGAATAACAAAAACGTTGTTTTTCAACATGTATGCAAAGAATACATTAATGTATTGAAAATGATCATCTCTTTCACTTTCATGCACAAGACGGTGAGATAAAGCGTTTGCTGCGTTCTTAGCTCTGTAGGAGCTCAGGAAAGCGGTTTTCTCAGACAACTAATGTATAGTTATGTAAAACAAACAAAATGAGGTTTTTTTTTTCATTTTCCTGAAATAAATTGAGAAAAAGAATAACAAAAACGTTGTTTTTCAACATGTATGCAAAGAATACATTAATGTATTGAAAATGATCATCTCTTTCACTTTCATGCACAAGACGGTGAGATAAAGCGTTTGCTGCGTTCTTAGCTCTGTAGGAGCTCAGGAAAGCGGTTTTCTCAGACAACTAATGTATAGTTATGTAAAACAAACAAAATGAGTTTGTATTAATTTTTCTGGAACAAAGTGAGAAAAAGCATAACAAAAAAGTTGTTTTTCAACATGTATGCAAAGAATGCATTAATTTATTGAAAATGATCATCTCATTCACTTTCATGGACAAGACGGTGAGATAAAGCGTTTGCTGCGTTCTTAGCTCTGTAGGAGCTCAGGAAAGCGGTTTTCTCAGACAACTAATGTATAGTTATGTAAAACAAACAAAATGAGTTTGTATTAATTTTTCTGGAACAAAGTGAGAAAAAGCATAACAAAAAAGTTGTTTTTCAACATGTATGCAAAGAATGCATTAATTTATTGAAAATGATCATCTCATTCACTTTCATGCACAAGACGGTGAGATAAAGCGTTTGCTGCGTTCTTAGCTCTGTAGGAGCTCAGGAAAGCGGTTTTCTCACACAAGTAATGTATAGTTATGTAAAACAAACAAAATGAGGTTTTTTTTTTCATTTTCCTGAAATAAATTGAGAAAAAGAATAACAAAAACGTTGTTTTTCAACATGTATGCAAAGAATACATTAATGTATTGAAAATGATCATCTCTTTCACTTTCATGCACAAGACGGTGAGATAAAGCGTTTGCTGCGTTCTTAGCTCTGTAGGAGCTCAGGAAAGCGGTTTTCTCACACAACTAATGTATAGTTATGTAAAACAAACAAAATGAGTTTGTATTAATATTTCTGGAACAAAGTGAGAAGAAGAATAACAAAAAAGTTGTTTTTCAACATGTATGCAAAGATTGCATTAATGTATTGAAAATGATCATCTCTATCACTTTCATGCACAAAACGGTGAGATAAAGCGTTTGCTGCGTTCTTAGCTCTGTAGGAGCTCAGGAAAGCGGTTTTCTCACACAACTAATGTATAGTTATGTAAAACAAACAAAATGAGTTTGTATTAATTTTCCTGGAACAAAGTGAGAAAAAGAATAACAAAAAAGTAGTTTTTCAACATGTATGCAAAGAATGCATTAATGTATTGAAAATGATCATCTCTTTCACTTTCATGCACAAAACGGTGAGATAAAGCGTTTGCTGCGTTCTTAGCTCTGTAGGAGCTCAGGAAAGCGGTTTTCTCACACAAGTAATGTATAGTTATGTAAAACAAACAAAATGAGGTTTTTTTTTTCATTTTCCTGAAATAAATTGAGAAAAAGAATAACAAAAACGTTGTTTTTCAACATGTATGCAAAGAATACATTAATGTATTGAAAATGATCATCTCTTTCACTTTCATGCACAAGACGGTGAGATAAAGCGTTTGCTGCGTTCTTAGCTCTGTAGGAGCTCAGGAAAGCGGTTTTCTCACACAACTAATGTATAGTTATGTAAGACAAACAAAATGAGTTTGTATTAATTTTTCTGGAACAAAGTGAGAAAAAGAATAACAAAAACGTTGTTTTTCAACATGTATGCAAAGAATACATTAATGTATTGAAAATGATCATCTCTTTCACTTTCATGCACAAGACGGTGAGATAAAGCGTTTGCTGCGTTCTTAGCTCTGTAGGAGCTCAGGAAAGCGGTTTTCTCACACAACTAATGTATAGTTATGTAAAACAAACAAAATGAGTTTGTATTAATATTTCTGGAACAAAGTGAGAAGAAGAATAACAAAAAAGTTGTTTTTCAACATGTATGCAAAGATTGCATTAATGTATTGAAAATGATCATCTCTATCACTTTCATGCACAAAACGGTGAGATAAAGCGTTTGCTGCGTTCTTAGCTCTGTAGGAGCTCAGGAAAGCGGTTTTCTCACACAACTAATGTATAGTTATGTAAAACAAACAAAATGAGTTTGTATTAATTTTCCTGGAACAAAGTGAGAAAAAGAATAACAAAAAAGTAGTTTTTCAACATGTATGCAAAGAATGCATTAATTTATTGAAAATGATCATCTCATTCACTTTCATGCACAAGACGGTGAGATAAAGCGTTTGCTGCGTTCTTAGCTCTGTAGGAGCTCAGGAAAGCGGTTTTCTCACACAACTAATGTATAGTTATGTAAAACAAACAAAATGAGTTTGTATTAATATTTCTGGAACAAAGTGAGAAGAATAACAAAAAAGTAGTTTTTCAACATGTATGCAAAGAATGCATTAATTTATTGAAAATGATCATCTCATTCACTTTCATGCACAAGACGGTGAGATAAAGCGTTTGCTGCGTTCTTAGCTCTGTAGGAGCTCAGGAAAGCGGTTTTCTCACACAAGTAATGTATAGTTATGTAAAACAAACAAAATGAGTTTGTATTAATATTTCTGGAACAAAGTGAGAAGAATAACAAAAAAGTTGTTTTTCAACATGTATGCAAAGAATGCATTAATTTATTGAAAATGATCATCTCATTCACTTTCATGCACAAGACGGTGAGATAAAGCGTTTGCTGCGTTCTTAGCTCTGTAGGAGCTCAGGAAAGCGGTTTTCTCACACAAGTAATGTATAGTTATGTAAAACAAACAAAATGAGGTTTTTTTTTTCATTTTCCTGAAATAAATTGAGAAAAAGAATAACAAAAACGTTGTTTTTCAACATGTATGCAAAGAATACATTAATGTATTGAAAATGATCATCTCTTTCACTTTCATGCACAAGACGGTGAGATAAAGCGTTTGCTGCGTTCTTAGCTCTGTAGGAGCTCAGGAAAGCGGTTTTCTCACACAACTAATGTATAGTTATGTAAAACAAACAAAATGAGTTTGTATTAATATTTCTGGAACAAAGTGAGAAGAAGAATAACAAAAAAGTTGTTTTTCAACATGTATGCAAAGATTGCATTAATGTATTGAAAATGATCATCTCTATCACTTTCATGCACAAAACGGTGAGATAAACCGTTTGCTCCGTTCTTAGCTCTGTAGGAGCTCAGGAAAGCGGTTTTCTCACACAACTAATGTATAGTTATGTAAAACAAACAAAATGAGGTTTTTTTTTTCATTTTCCTGAAATAAATTGAGAAAAAGAATAACAAAAACGTTGTTTTTCAACATGTATGCAAAGAATACATTAATGTATTGAAAATGATCATCTCTTTCACTTTCATGCACAAGACGGTGAGATAAAGCGTTTGCTGCGTTCTTAGCTCTGTAGGAGCTCAGGAAAGCGGTTTTCTCACACAACTAATGTATAGTTATGTAAAACAAACAAAATGAGTTTGTATTAATATTTCTGGAACAAAGTGAGAAGAAGAATAACAAAAAAGTTGTTTTTCAACATGTATGCAAAGATTGCATTAATGTATTGAAAATGATCATCTCTATCACTTTCATGCACAAAACGGTGAGATAAAGCGTTTGCTGCGTTCTTAGCTCTGTAGGAGCTCAGGAAAGCGGTTTTCTCACACAACTAATGTATAGTTATGTAAAACAAACAAAATGAGTTTGTATTAATTTTCCTGGAACAAAGTGAGAAAAAGAATAACAAAAAAGTAGTTTTTCAACATGTATGCAAAGAATGCATTAATGTATTGAAAATGATCATCTCTTTCACTTTCATGCACAAGACGGTGAGATAAAGCGTTTGCTGCGTTCTTAGCTCTGTAGGAGCTCAGGAAAGCGGTTTTCTCACACAAGTAATGTATAGTTATGTAAAACAAACAAAATGAGGTTTTTTTTTTCATTTTCCTGAAATAAATTGAGAAAAAGAATAACAAAAACGTTGTTTTTCAACATGTATGCAAAGAATACATTAATGTATTGAAAATGATCATCTCTTTCACTTTCATGCACAAGACGGTGAGATAAAGCGTTTGCTGCGTTCTTAGCTCTGTAGGAGCTCAGGAAAGCGGTTTTCTCACACAACTAATGTATAGTTATGTAAGACAAACAAAATGAGTTTGTATTAATTTTTCTGGAACAAAGTGAGAAAAAGAATAACAAAAACGTTGTTTTTCAACATGTATGCAAAGAATACATTAATGTATTGAAAATGATCATCTCTTTCACTTTCATGCACAAGACGGTGAGATAAAGCGTTTGCTGCGTTCTTAGCTCTGTAGGAGCTCAGGAAAGCGGTTTTCTCACACAACTAATGTATAGTTATGTAAAACAAACAAAATGAGTTTGTATTAATATTTCTGGAACAAAGTGAGAAGAAGAATAACAAAAAAGTTGTTTTTCAACATGTATGCAAAGATTGCATTAATGTATTGAAAATGATCATCTCTATCACTTTCATGCACAAAACGGTGAGATAAAGCGTTTGCTGCGTTCTTAGCTCTGTAGGAGCTCAGGAAAGCGGTTTTCTCACACAACTAATGTATAGTTATGTAAAACAAACAAAATGAGTTTGTATTAATTTTCCTGGAACAAAGTGAGAAAAAGAATAACAAAAAAGTAGTTTTTCAACATGTATGCAAAGAATGCATTAATTTATTGAAAATGATCATCTCATTCACTTTCATGCACAAGACGGTGAGATAAAGCGTTTGCTGCGTTCTTAGCTCTGTATGTGCTCAGGAAAGCGGTTTTCTCACACAACTAATGTATAGTTATGTAAAACAAACAAAATGAGTTTGTATTAATTTTTCTGGAGCAAAGTGAGAAAAAGAATAACAAAAAAGTAGTTTTTCAACATGTATGCAAAGAATGCATTTATTTATTGAAAATGATCATCTCATTCACTTTCATGCACAAGACGGTGAGATAAAGCGTTTGCTGCGTTCTTAGCTCTGTAGGAGCTCAGGAAAGCGGTTTTCTCACACAACTAATGTATAGTTATGTAAAACAAACAAAATGAGTTTGTATTAATATTTCTGGAACAAAGTGAGAAGAAGAATAACAAAAAAGTTGTTTTTCAACATGTATGCAACGATTGCATTAATGTATTGAAAATGATCATCTCTTTCACTTTCATGCACAAGACGGTGAGATAAACCGTTTGCTCCGTTCTTAGCTCTGTAGGAGCTCAGGAAAGCGGTTTTCTCACACAACTAATGTATAGTTATGTAAAACAAACAAAATGAGGTTTTTTTTTTTCATTTTCCTGAAATAAATTGAGAAAAAGAATAACAAAAACGTTGTTTTCCAACATGTATGCAAAGAATACATTAATGTATTGAAAATGATCATCTCTTTCACTTTCATGCACAAGACGGTGAGATAAAGCGTTTGCTGCGTTCTTAGCTCTGTAGGAGCTCAGGAAAGCGGTTTTCTCACACAACTAATGTATAGTTATGTAAAACAAACAAAATGAGTTTGTATTAATATTTCTGGAACAAAGTGAGAAGAAGAATAACAAAAAAGTTGTTTTTCAACATGTATGCAAAGATTGCATTAATGTATTGAAAATGATCATCTCTATCACTTTCATGCACAAAACGGTGAGATAAAGCGTTTGCTGCGTTCTTAGCTCTGTAGGAGCTCAGGAAAGCGGTTTTCTCAGACAACTAATGTATAGTTATGTAAAACAAACAAAATGAGTTTGTATTAATTTTTCTGGAACAAAGTGAGAAAAAGCATAACAAAAAAGTTGTTTTTCAACATGTATGCAAAGATTGCATTAATGTATTGAAAATGATCATCTCTATCACTTTCATGCACAAAACGGTGAGATAAACCGTTTGCTCCGTTCTTAGCTCTGTAGGAGCTCAGGAAAGCGGTTTTCTCACACAACTAATGTATAGTTATGTAAAACAAACAAAATGAGGTTTTTTTTTTCATTTTCCTGAAATAAATTGAGAAAAAGAATAACAAAAACGTTGTTTTTCAACATGTATGCAAAGAATACATTAATGTATTGAAAATGATCATCTCTTTCACTTTCATGCACAAGACGGTGAGATAAAGCGTTTGCTGCGTTCTTAGCTCTGTAGGAGCTCAGGAAAGCGGTTTTCTCACACAACTAATGTATAGTTATGTAAGACAAACAAAATGAGTTTGTATTAATTTTTCTGGAACAAAGTGAGAAAAAGAATAACAAAAACGTTGTTTTTCAACATGTATGCAAAGAATACATTAATGTATTGAAAATGATCATCTCTTTCACTTTCATGCACAAGACGGTGAGATAAAGCGTTTGCTGCGTTCTTAGCTCTGTAGGAGCTCAGGAAAGCGGTTTTCTCACACAACTAATGTATAGTTATGTAAAACAAACAAAATGAGTTTGTATTAATTTTCCTGGAACAAAGTGAGAAAAAGAATAACAAAAAAGTAGTTTTTCAACATGTATGCAAAGAATGCATTAATTTATTGAAAATGATCATCTCATTCACTTTCATGCACAAGACGGTGAGATAAAGCGTTTGCTGCGTTCTTAGCTCTGTAGGAGCTCAGGAAAGCGGTTTTCTCACACAACTAATGTATAGTTATGTAAAACAAACAAAATGAGTTTGTATTAATATTTCTGGAACAAAGTGAGAAGAATAACAAAAAAGTTGTTTTTCAACATGTATGCAAAGAATGCATTAATTTATTGAAAATGATCATCTCATTCACTTTCATGCACAAGACGGTGAGATAAAGCGTTTGCTGCGTTCTTAGCTCTGTAGGAGCTCAGGAAAGCGGTTTTCTCACACAAGTAATGTATAGTTATGTAAAACAAACAAAATGAGGTTTTTTTTTTCATTTTCCTGAAATAAATTGAGAAAAAGAATAACAAAAACGTTGTTTTTCAACATGTATGCAAAGAATACATTAATGTATTGAAAATGATCATCTCTTTCACTTTCATGCACAAGACGGTGAGATAAAGCGTTTGCTGCGTTCTTAGCTCTGTAGGAGCTCAGGAAAGCGGTTTTCTCACACAACTAATGTATAGTTATGTAAAACAAACAAAATGAGTTTGTATTAATATTTCTGGAACAAAGTGAGAAGAAGAATAACAAAAAAGTTGTTTTTCAACATGTATGCAAAGATTGCATTAATGTATTGAAAATGATCATCTCTATCACTTTCATGCACAAAACGGTGAGATAAACCGTTTGCTCCGTTCTTAGCTCTGTAGGAGCTCAGGAAAGCGGTTTTCTCACACAACTAATGTATAGTTATGTAAAACAAACAAAATGAGGTTTTTTTTTTCATTTTCCTGAAATAAATTGAGAAAAAGAATAACAAAAACGTTGTTTTTCAACATGTATGCAAAGAATACATTAATGTATTGAAAATGATCATCTCTTTCACTTTCATGCACAAGACGGTGAGATAAAGCGTTTGCTGCGTTCTTAGCTCTGTAGGAGCTCAGGAAAGCGGTTTTCTCACACAACTAATGTATAGTTATGTAAAACAAACAAAATGAGTTTGTATTAATATTTCTGGAACAAAGTGAGAAGAAGAATAACAAAAAAGTTGTTTTTCAACATGTATGCAAAGATTGCATTAATGTATTGAAAATGATCATCTCTATCACTTTCATGCACAAAACGGTGAGATAAAGCGTTTGCTGCGTTCTTAGCTCTGTAGGAGCTCAGGAAAGCGGTTTTCTCACACAACTAATGTATAGTTATGTAAAACAAACAAAATGAGTTTGTATTAATTTTCCTGGAACAAAGTGAGAAAAAGAATAACAAAAAAGTAGTTTTTCAACATGTATGCAAAGAATGCATTAATGTATTGAAAATGATCATCTCTTTCACTTTCATGCACAAGACGGTGAGATAAAGCGTTTGCTGCGTTCTTAGCTCTGTAGGAGCTCAGGAAAGCGGTTTTCTCACACAACTAATGTATAGTTATGTAAAACAAACAAAATGAGGTTTTTTTTTTTCATTTTCCTGAAATAAATTGAGAAAAAGAATAACAAAAACGTTGTTTTCCAACATGTATGCAAAGAATACATTAATGTATTGAAAATGATCATCTCTTTCACTTTCATGCACAAGACGGTGAGATAAAGCGTTTGCTGCGTTCTTAGCTCTGTAGGAGCTCAGGAAAGCGGTTTTCTCACACAACTAATGTATAGTTATGTAAAACAAACAAAATGAGTTTGTATTAATATTTCTGGAACAAAGTGAGAAGAAGAATAACAAAAAAGTTGTTTTTCAACATGTATGCAAAGATTGCATTAATGTATTGAAAATGATCATCTCTATCACTTTCATGCACAAAACGGTGAGATAAACCGTTTGCTCCGTTCTTAGCTCTGTAGGAGCTCAGGAAAGCGGTTTTCTCACACAACTAATGTATAGTTATGTAAAACAAACAAAATGAGGTTTTTTTTTTCATTTTCCTGAAATAAATTGAGAAAAAGAATAACAAAAACGTTGTTTTTCAACATGTATGCAAAGAATACATTAATGTATTGAAAATGATCATCTCTTTCACTTTCATGCACAAGACGGTGAGATAAAGCGTTTGCTGCGTTCTTAGCTCTGTAGGAGCTCAGGAAAGCGGTTTTCTCACACAACTAATGTATAGTTATGTAAAACAAACAAAATGAGTTTGTATTAATTTTCCTGGAACAAAGTGAGAAAAAGAATAACAAAAAAGTAGTTTTTCAACATGTATGCAAAGAATGCATTAATTTATTGAAAATGATCATCTCATTCACTTTCATGCACAAGACGGTGAGATAAAGCGTTTGCTGCGTTCTTAGCTCTGTATGTGCTCAGGAAAGCGGTTTTCTCACACAACTAATGTATAGTTATGTAAAACAAACAAAATGAGTTTGTATTAATTTTTCTGGAGCAAAGTGAGAAAAAGAATAACAAAAAAGTAGTTTTTCAACATGTATGCAAAGAATGCATTTATTTATTGAAAATGATCATCTCATTCACTTTCATGCACAAGACGGTGAGATAAAGCGTTTGCTGCGTTCTTAGCTCTGTAGGAGCTCAGGAAAGCGGTTTTCTCACACAACTAATGTATAGTTATGTAAAACAAACAAAATGAGTTTGTATTAATATTTCTGGAACAAAGTGAGAAGAAGAATAACAAAAAAGTTGTTTTTCAACATGTATGCAACGATTGCATTAATGTATTGAAAATGATCATCTCTTTCACTTTCATGCACAAGACGGTGAGATAAACCGTTTGCTCCGTTCTTAGCTCTGTAGGAGCTCAGGAAAGCGGTTTTCTCACACAACTAATGTATAGTTATGTAAAACAAACAAAATGAGGTTTTTTTTTTTCATTTTCCTGAAATAAATTGAGAAAAAGAATAACAAAAACGTTGTTTTCCAACATGTATGCAAAGAATACATTAATGTATTGAAAATGATCATCTCTTTCACTTTCATGCACAAGACGGTGAGATAAAGCGTTTGCTGCGTTCTTAGCTCTGTAGGAGCTCAGGAAAGCGGTTTTCTCACACAACTAATGTATAGTTATGTAAAACAAACAAAATGAGTTTGTATTAATATTTCTGGAACAAAGTGAGAAGAAGAATAACAAAAAAGTTGTTTTTCAACATGTATGCAAAGATTGCATTAATGTATTGAAAATGATCATCTCTATCACTTTCATGCACAAAACGGTGAGATAAAGCGTTTGCTGCGTTCTTAGCTCTGTAGGAGCTCAGGAAAGCGGTTTTCTCAGACAACTAATGTATAGTTATGTAAAACAAACAAAATGAGTTTGTATTAATTTTTCTGGAACAAAGTGAGAAAAAGCATAACAAAAAAGTTGTTTTTCAACATGTATGCAAAGAATGCATTAATTTATTGAAAATGATCATCTCATTCACTTTCATGCACAAGACGGTGAGATAAAGCGTTTGCTGCGTTCTTAGCTCTGTAGGAGCTCAGGAAAGCGGTTTTCTCACACAAGTAATGTATAGTTATGTAAAACAAACAAAATGAGGTTTTTTTTTTCATTTTCCTGAAATAAATTGAGAAAAAGAATAACAAAAACGTTGTTTTTCAACATGTATGCAAAGAATACATTAATGTATTGAAAATGATCATCTCTTTCACTTTCATGCACAAGACGGTGAGATAAAGCGTTTGCTGCGTTCTTAGCTCTGTAGGAGCTCAGGAAAGCGGTTTTCTCACACAACTAATGTATAGTTATGTAAAACAAACAAAATGAGTTTGTATTAATATTTCTGGAACAAAGTGAGAAGAAGAATAACAAAAAAGTTGTTTTTCAACATGTATGCAAAGATTGCATTAATGTATTGAAAATGATCATCTCTATCACTTTCATGCACAAAACGGTGAGATAAACCGTTTGCTCCGTTCTTAGCTCTGTAGGAGCTCAGGAAAGCGGTTTTCTCACACAACTAATGTATAGTTATGTAAAACAAACAAAATGAGGTTTTTTTTTTCATTTTCCTGAAATAAATTGAGAAAAAGAATAACAAAAACGTTGTTTTTCAACATGTATGCAAAGAATACATTAATGTATTGAAAATGATCATCTCTTTCACTTTCATGCACAAGACGGTGAGATAAAGCGTTTGCTGCGTTCTTAGCTCTGTAGGAGCTCAGGAAAGCGGTTTTCTCACACAACTAATGTATAGTTATGTAAGACAAACAAAATGAGTTTGTATTAATTTTTCTGGAACAAAGTGAGAAAAAGAATAACAAAAACGTTGTTTTTCAACATGTATGCAAAGAATACATTAATGTATTGAAAATGATCATCTCTTTCACTTTCATGCACAAGACGGTGAGATAAAGCGTTTGCTGCGTTCTTAGCTCTGTAGGAGCTCAGGAAAGCGGTTTTCTCACACAACTAATGTATAGTTATGTAAAACAAACAAAATGAGTTTGTATTAATATTTCTGGAACAAAGTGAGAAGAAGAATAACAAAAAAGTTGTTTTTCAACATGTATGCAAAGATTGCATTAATGTATTGAAAATGATCATCTCTATCACTTTCATGCACAAAACGGTGAGATAAAGCGTTTGCTGCGTTCTTAGCTCTGTAGGAGCTCAGGAAAGCGGTTTTCTCACACAACTAATGTATAGTTATGTAAAACAAACAAAATGAGTTTGTATTAATTTTCCTGGAACAAAGTGAGAAAAAGAATAACAAAAAAGTAGTTTTTCAACATGTATGCAAAGAATGCATTAATTTATTGAAAATGATCATCTCATTCACTTTCATGCACAAGACGGTGAGATAAAGCGTTTGCTGCGTTCTTAGCTCTGTAGGAGCTCAGGAAAGCGGTTTTCTCACACAACTAATGTATAGTTATGTAAAACAAACAAAATGAGTTTGTATTAATATTTCTGGAACAAAGTGAGAAGAATAACAAAAAAGTTGTTTTTCAACATGTATGCAAAGAATGCATTAATTTATTGAAAATGATCATCTCATTCACTTTCATGCACAAGACGGTGAGATAAAGCGTTTGCTGCGTTCTTAGCTCTGTAGGAGCTCAGGAAAGCGGTTTTCTCACACAAGTAATGTATAGTTATGTAAAACAAACAAAATGAGGTTTTTTTTTTCATTTTCCTGAAATAAATTGAGAAAAAGAATAACAAAAACGTTGTTTTTCAACATGTATGCAAAGAATACATTAATGTATTGAAAATGATCATCTCTTTCACTTTCATGCACAAGACGGTGAGATAAAGCGTTTGCTGCGTTCTTAGCTCTGTAGGAGCTCAGGAAAGCGGTTTTCTCACACAACTAATGTATAGTTATGTAAAACAAACAAAATGAGTTTGTATTAATATTTCTGGAACAAAGTGAGAAGAAGAATAACAAAAAAGTTGTTTTTCAACATGTATGCAAAGATTGCATTAATGTATTGAAAATGATCATCTCTATCACTTTCATGCACAAAACGGTGAGATAAACCGTTTGCTCCGTTCTTAGCTCTGTAGGAGCTCAGGAAAGCGGTTTTCTCACACAACTAATGTATAGTTATGTAAAACAAACAAAATGAGGTTTTTTTTTTCATTTTCCTGAAATAAATTGAGAAAAAGAATAACAAAAACGTTGTTTTTCAACATGTATGCAAAGAATACATTAATGTATTGAAAATGATCATCTCTTTCACTTTCATGCACAAGACGGTGAGATAAAGCGTTTGCTGCGTTCTTAGCTCTGTAGGAGCTCAGGAAAGCGGTTTTCTCACACAACTAATGTATAGTTATGTAAAACAAACAAAATGAGTTTGTATTAATATTTCTGGAACAAAGTGAGAAGAAGAATAACAAAAAAGTTGTTTTTCAACATGTATGCAAAGATTGCATTAATGTATTGAAAATGATCATCTCTATCACTTTCATGCACAAAACGGTGAGATAAAGCGTTTGCTGCGTTCTTAGCTCTGTAGGAGCTCAGGAAAGCGGTTTTCTCACACAACTAATGTATAGTTATGTAAAACAAACAAAATGAGTTTGTATTAATTTTCCTGGAACAAAGTGAGAAAAAGAATAACAAAAAAGTAGTTTTTCAACATGTATGCAAAGAATGCATTAATGTATTGAAAATGATCATCTCTTTCACTTTCATGCACAAGACGGTGAGATAAAGCGTTTGCTGCGTTCTTAGCTCTGTAGGAGCTCAGGAAAGCGGTTTTCTCACACAACTAATGTATAGTTATGTAAAACAAACAAAATGAGGTTTTTTTTTTTCATTTTCCTGAAATAAATTGAGAAAAAGAATAACAAAAACGTTGTTTTCCAACATGTATGCAAAGAATACATTAATGTATTGAAAATGATCATCTCTTTCACTTTCATGCACAAGACGGTGAGATAAAGCGTTTGCTGCGTTCTTAGCTCTGTAGGAGCTCAGGAAAGCGGTTTTCTCACACAACTAATGTATAGTTATGTAAAACAAACAAAATGAGTTTGTATTAATATTTCTGGAACAAAGTGAGAAGAAGAATAACAAAAAAGTTGTTTTTCAACATGTATGCAAAGATTGCATTAATGTATTGAAAATGATCATCTCTATCACTTTCATGCACAAAACGGTGAGATAAAGCGTTTGCTGCGTTCTTAGCTCTGTAGGAGCTCAGGAAAGCGGTTTTCTCAGACAACTAATGTATAGTTATGTAAAACAAACAAAATGAGTTTGTATTAATTTTTCTGGAACAAAGTGAGAAAAAGCATAACAAAAAAGTTGTTTTTCAACATGTATGCAAAGAATGCATTAATTTATTGAAAATGATCATCTCATTCACTTTCATGCACAAGACGGTGAGATAAAGCGTTTGCTGCGTTCTTAGCTCTGTAGGAGCTCAGGAAAGCGGTTTTCTCACACAAGTAATGTATAGTTATGTAAAACAAACAAAATGAGGTTTTTTTTTTCATTTTCCTGAAATAAATTGAGAAAAAGAATAACAAAAACGTTGTTTTTCAACATGTATGCAAAGAATACATTAATGTATTGAAAATGATCATCTCTTTCACTTTCATGCACAAGACGGTGAGATAAAGCGTTTGCTGCGTTCTTAGCTCTGTAGGAGCTCAGGAAAGCGGTTTTCTCACACAACTAATGTATAGTTATGTAAAACAAACAAAATGAGTTTGTATTAATATTTCTGGAACAAAGTGAGAAGAAGAATAACAAAAAAGTTGTTTTTCAACATGTATGCAAAGATTGCATTAATGTATTGAAAATGATCATCTCTATCACTTTCATGCACAAAACGGTGAGATAAACCGTTTGCTCCGTTCTTAGCTCTGTAGGAGCTCAGGAAAGCGGTTTTCTCACACAACTAATGTATAGTTATGTAAAACAAACAAAATGAGGTTTTTTTTTTCATTTTCCTGAAATAAATTGAGAAAAAGAATAACAAAAACGTTGTTTTTCAACATGTATGCAAAGAATACATTAATGTATTGAAAATGATCATCTCTTTCACTTTCATGCACAAGACGGTGAGATAAAGCGTTTGCTGCGTTCTTAGCTCTGTAGGAGCTCAGGAAAGCGGTTTTCTCACACAACTAATGTATAGTTATGTAAGACAAACAAAATGAGTTTGTATTAATTTTTCTGGAACAAAGTGAGAAAAAGAATAACAAAAACGTTGTTTTTCAACATGTATGCAAAGAATACATTAATGTATTGAAAATGATCATCTCTTTCACTTTCATGCACAAGACGGTGAGATAAAGCGTTTGCTGCGTTCTTAGCTCTGTAGGAGCTCAGGAAAGCGGTTTTCTCACACAACTAATGTATAGTTATGTAAAACAAACAAAATGAGTTTGTATTAATATTTCTGGAACAAAGTGAGAAGAAGAATAACAAAAAAGTTGTTTTTCAACATGTATGCAAAGATTGCATTAATGTATTGAAAATGATCATCTCTATCACTTTCATGCACAAAACGGTGAGATAAAGCGTTTGCTGCGTTCTTAGCTCTGTAGGAGCTCAGGAAAGCGGTTTTCTCACACAACTAATGTATAGTTATGTAAAACAAACAAAATGAGTTTGTATTAATTTTCCTGGAACAAAGTGAGAAAAAGAATAACAAAAAAGTAGTTTTTCAACATGTATGCAAAGAATGCATTAATTTATTGAAAATGATCATCTCATTCACTTTCATGCACAAGACGGTGAGATAAAGCGTTTGCTGCGTTCTTAGCTCTGTAGGAGCTCAGGAAAGCGGTTTTCTCACACAACTAATGTATAGTTATGTAAAACAAACAAAATGAGTTTGTATTAATATTTCTGGAACAAAGTGAGAAGAATAACAAAAAAGTTGTTTTTCAACATGTATGCAAAGAATGCATTAATTTATTGAAAATGATCATCTCATTCACTTTCATGCACAAGACGGTGAGATAAAGCGTTTGCTGCGTTCTTAGCTCTGTAGGAGCTCAGGAAAGCGGTTTTCTCACACAAGTAATGTATAGTTATGTAAAACAAACAAAATGAGGTTTTTTTTTTCATTTTCCTGAAATAAATTGAGAAAAAGAATAACAAAAACGTTGTTTTTCAACATGTATGCAAAGAATACATTAATGTATTGAAAATGATCATCTCTTTCACTTTCATGCACAAGACGGTGAGATAAAGCGTTTGCTGCGTTCTTAGCTCTGTAGGAGCTCAGGAAAGCGGTTTTCTCACACAACTAATGTATAGTTATGTAAAACAAACAAAATGAGTTTGTATTAATATTTCTGGAACAAAGTGAGAAGAATAACAAAAAAGTAGTTTTTCAACATGTATGCAAAGAATGCATTAATTTATTGAAAATGATCATCTCATTCACTTTCATGCACAAGACGGTGAGATAAAGCGTTTGCTGCGTTCTTAGCTCTGTAGGAGCTCAGGAAAGCGGTTTTCTCACACAAGTAATGTATAGTTATGTAAAACAAACAAAATGAGTTTGTATTAATATTTCTGGAACAAAGTGAGAAGAATAACAAAAAAGTTGTTTTTCAACATGTATGCAAAGAATGCATTAATTTATTGAAAATGATCATCTCATTCACTTTCATGCACAAGACGGTGAGATAAAGCGTTTGCTGCGTTCTTAGCTCTGTAGGAGCTCAGGAAAGCGGTTTTCTCACACAAGTAATGTATAGTTATGTAAAACAAACAAAATGAGGTTTTTTTTTTCATTTTCCTGAAATAAATTGAGAAAAAGAATAACAAAAACGTTGTTTTTCAACATGTATGCAAAGAATACATTAATGTATTGAAAATGATCATCTCTTTCACTTTCATGCACAAGACGGTGAGATAAAGCGTTTGCTGCGTTCTTAGCTCTGTAGGAGCTCAGGAAAGCGGTTTTCTCACACAACTAATGTATAGTTATGTAAAACAAACAAAATGAGTTTGTATTAATATTTCTGGAACAAAGTGAGAAGAAGAATAACAAAAAAGTTGTTTTTCAACATGTATGCAAAGATTGCATTAATGTATTGAAAATGATCATCTCTATCACTTTCATGCACAAAACGGTGAGATAAACCGTTTGCTCCGTTCTTAGCTCTGTAGGAGCTCAGGAAAGCGGTTTTCTCACACAACTAATGTATAGTTATGTAAAACAAACAAAATGAGGTTTTTTTTTTCATTTTCCTGAAATAAATTGAGAAAAAGAATAACAAAAACGTTGTTTTTCAACATGTATGCAAAGAATACATTAATGTATTGAAAATGATCATCTCTTTCACTTTCATGCACAAGACGGTGAGATAAAGCGTTTGCTGCGTTCTTAGCTCTGTAGGAGCTCAGGAAAGCGGTTTTCTCACACAACTAATGTATAGTTATGTAAAACAAACAAAATGAGTTTGTATTAATATTTCTGGAACAAAGTGAGAAGAAGAATAACAAAAAAGTTGTTTTTCAACATGTATGCAAAGATTGCATTAATGTATTGAAAATGATCATCTCTATCACTTTCATGCACAAAACGGTGAGATAAAGCGTTTGCTGCGTTCTTAGCTCTGTAGGAGCTCAGGAAAGCGGTTTTCTCACACAACTAATGTATAGTTATGTAAAACAAACAAAATGAGTTTGTATTAATTTTCCTGGAACAAAGTGAGAAAAAGAATAACAAAAAAGTAGTTTTTCAACATGTATGCAAAGAATGCATTAATGTATTGAAAATGATCATCTCTTTCACTTTCATGCACAAGACGGTGAGATAAAGCGTTTGCTGCGTTCTTAGCTCTGTAGGAGCTCAGGAAAGCGGTTTTCTCACACAAGTAATGTATAGTTATGTAAAACAAACAAAATGAGGTTTTTTTTTTCATTTTCCTGAAATAAATTGAGAAAAAGAATAACAAAAACGTTGTTTTTCAACATGTATGCAAAGAATACATTAATGTATTGAAAATGATCATCTCTTTCACTTTCATGCACAAGACGGTGAGATAAAGCGTTTGCTGCGTTCTTAGCTCTGTAGGAGCTCAGGAAAGCGGTTTTCTCACACAACTAATGTATAGTTATGTAAGACAAACAAAATGAGTTTGTATTAATTTTTCTGGAACAAAGTGAGAAAAAGAATAACAAAAACGTTGTTTTTCAACATGTATGCAAAGAATACATTAATGTATTGAAAATGATCATCTCTTTCACTTTCATGCACAAGACGGTGAGATAAAGCGTTTGCTGCGTTCTTAGCTCTGTAGGAGCTCAGGAAAGCGGTTTTCTCACACAACTAATGTATAGTTATGTAAAACAAACAAAATGAGTTTGTATTAATATTTCTGGAACAAAGTGAGAAGAAGAATAACAAAAAAGTTGTTTTTCAACATGTATGCAAAGATTGCATTAATGTATTGAAAATGATCATCTCTATCACTTTCATGCACAAAACGGTGAGATAAAGCGTTTGCTGCGTTCTTAGCTCTGTAGGAGCTCAGGAAAGCGGTTTTCTCACACAACTAATGTATAGTTATGTAAAACAAACAAAATGAGTTTGTATTAATTTTCCTGGAACAAAGTGAGAAAAAGAATAACAAAAAAGTAGTTTTTCAACATGTATGCAAAGAATGCATTAATTTATTGAAAATGATCATCTCATTCACTTTCATGCACAAGACGGTGAGATAAAGCGTTTGCTGCGTTCTTAGCTCTGTATGTGCTCAGGAAAGCGGTTTTCTCACACAACTAATGTATAGTTATGTAAAACAAACAAAATGAGTTTGTATTAATATTTCTGGAACAAAGTGAGAAGAATAACAAAAAAGTTGTTTTTCAACATGTATGCAAAGATTGCATTAATGTATTGAAAATGATCATCTCTATCACTTTCATGCACAAGACGGTGAGATAAAGCGTTTGCTGCGTTCTTAGCTCTGTAGGACCTCAGGAAAGCGGTTTTCTCACACAACTAATGTATAGTTATGTAAAACAAACAAAATGAGTTTGTATTAATTTTTCTGGAGCAAAGTGAGAAAAAGAATAACAAAAAAGTAGTTTTTCAACATGTATGCAAAGAATGCATTTATTTATTGAAAATGATCATCTCATTCACTTTCATGCACAAGACGGTGAGATAAAGCGTTTGCTGCGTTCTTAGCTCTGTAGGAGCTCAGGAAAGCGGTTTTCTCACACAACTAATGTATAGTTATGTAAAACAAACAAAATGAGTTTGTATTAATATTTCTGGAACAAAGTGAGAAGAAGAATAACAAAAAAGTTGTTTTTCAACATGTATGCAACGATTGCATTAATGTATTGAAAATGATCATCTCTTTCACTTTCATGCACAAGACGGTGAGATAAACCGTTTGCTCCGTTCTTAGCTCTGTAGGAGCTCAGGAAAGCGGTTTTCTCACACAACTAATGTATAGTTATGTAAAACAAACAAAATGAGGTTTTTTTTTTTCATTTTCCTGAAATAAATTGAGAAAAAGAATAACAAAAACGTTGTTTTCCAACATGTATGCAAAGAATACATTAATGTATTGAAAATGATCATCTCTTTCACTTTCATGCACAAGACGGTGAGATAAAGCGTTTGCTGCGTTCTTAGCTCTGTAGGAGCTCAGGAAAGCGGTTTTCTCACACAACTAATGTATAGTTATGTAAAACAAACAAAATGAGTTTGTATTAATATT
Source organism: Channallabes apus (assembly GCA_030522415.1). Taxonomy (NCBI): domain Eukaryota; kingdom Metazoa; phylum Chordata; class Actinopteri; order Siluriformes; family Clariidae; genus Channallabes; species Channallabes apus. The sequence goes on along the minus strand of CM060124.1, from coordinate 22,921,191 downwards.
TCTGGAACAAAGTGAGAAGAAGAATAACAAAAAAGTTGTTTTTCAACATGTATGCAAAGATTGCATTAATGTATTGAAAATGATCATCTCTATCACTTTCATGCACAAAACGGTGAGATAAAGCGTTTGCTGCGTTCTTAGCTCTGTAGGAGCTCAGGAAAGCGGTTTTCTCAGACAACTAATGTATAGTTATGTAAAACAAACAAAATGAGTTTGTATTAATTTTTCTGGAACAAAGTGAGAAAAAGCATAACAAAAAAGTTGTTTTTCAACATGTATGCAAAGAATGCATTAATTTATTGAAAATGATCATCTCATTCACTTTCATGCACAAGACGGTGAGATAAAGCGTTTGCTGCGTTCTTAGCTCTGTAGGAGCTCAGGAAAGCGGTTTTCTCACACAAGTAATGTATAGTTATGTAAAACAAACAAAATGAGGTTTTTTTTTTCATTTTCCTGAAATAAATTGAGAAAAAGAATAACAAAAACGTTGTTTTTCAACATGTATGCAAAGAATACATTAATGTATTGAAAATGATCATCTCTTTCACTTTCATGCACAAGACGGTGAGATAAAGCGTTTGCTGCGTTCTTAGCTCTGTAGGAGCTCAGGAAAGCGGTTTTCTCACACAACTAATGTATAGTTATGTAAAACAAACAAAATGAGTTTGTATTAATATTTCTGGAACAAAGTGAGAAGAAGAATAACAAAAAAGTTGTTTTTCAACATGTATGCAAAGATTGCATTAATGTATTGAAAATGATCATCTCTATCACTTTCATGCACAAAACGGTGAGATAAACCGTTTGCTCCGTTCTTAGCTCTGTAGGAGCTCAGGAAAGCGGTTTTCTCACACAACTAATGTATAGTTATGTAAAACAAACAAAATGAGGTTTTTTTTTTCATTTTCCTGAAATAAATTGAGAAAAAGAATAACAAAAACGTTGTTTTTCAACATGTATGCAAAGAATACATTAATGTATTGAAAATGATCATCTCTTTCACTTTCATGCACAAGACGGTGAGATAAAGCGTTTGCTGCGTTCTTAGCTCTGTAGGAGCTCAGGAAAGCGGTTTTCTCACACAACTAATGTATAGTTATGTAAGACAAACAAAATGAGTTTGTATTAATTTTTCTGGAACAAAGTGAGAAAAAGAATAACAAAAACGTTGTTTTTCAACATGTATGCAAAGAATACATTAATGTATTGAAAATGATCATCTCTTTCACTTTCATGCACAAGACGGTGAGATAAAGCGTTTGCTGCGTTCTTAGCTCTGTAGGAGCTCAGGAAAGCGGTTTTCTCACACAACTAATGTATAGTTATGTAAAACAAACAAAATGAGTTTGTATTAATATTTCTGGAACAAAGTGAGAAGAAGAATAACAAAAAAGTTGTTTTTCAACATGTATGCAAAGATTGCATTAATGTATTGAAAATGATCATCTCTATCACTTTCATGCACAAAACGGTGAGATAAAGCGTTTGCTGCGTTCTTAGCTCTGTAGGAGCTCAGGAAAGCGGTTTTCTCACACAACTAATGTATAGTTATGTAAAACAAACAAAATGAGTTTGTATTAATTTTCCTGGAACAAAGTGAGAAAAAGAATAACAAAAAAGTAGTTTTTCAACATGTATGCAAAGAATGCATTAATTTATTGAAAATGATCATCTCATTCACTTTCATGCACAAGACGGTGAGATAAAGCGTTTGCTGCGTTCTTAGCTCTGTAGGAGCTCAGGAAAGCGGTTTTCTCACACAACTAATGTATAGTTATGTAAAACAAACAAAATGAGTTTGTATTAATATTTCTGGAACAAAGTGAGAAGAATAACAAAAAAGTTGTTTTTCAACATGTATGCAAAGAATGCATTAATTTATTGAAAATGATCATCTCATTCACTTTCATGCACAAGACGGTGAGATAAAGCGTTTGCTGCGTTCTTAGCTCTGTAGGAGCTCAGGAAAGCGGTTTTCTCACACAAGTAATGTATAGTTATGTAAAACAAACAAAATGAGGTTTTTTTTTTCATTTTCCTGAAATAAATTGAGAAAAAGAATAACAAAAACGTTGTTTTTCAACATGTATGCAAAGAATACATTAATGTATTGAAAATGATCATCTCTTTCACTTTCATGCACAAGACGGTGAGATAAAGCGTTTGCTGCGTTCTTAGCTCTGTAGGAGCTCAGGAAAGCGGTTTTCTCACACAACTAATGTATAGTTATGTAAAACAAACAAAATGAGTTTGTATTAATATTTCTGGAACAAAGTGAGAAGAAGAATAACAAAAAAGTTGTTTTTCAACATGTATGCAAAGATTGCATTAATGTATTGAAAATGATCATCTCTATCACTTTCATGCACAAAACGGTGAGATAAACCGTTTGCTCCGTTCTTAGCTCTGTAGGAGCTCAGGAAAGCGGTTTTCTCACACAACTAATGTATAGTTATGTAAAACAAACAAAATGAGTTTGTATTAATATTTCTGGAACAAAGTGAGAAGAATAACAAAAAAGTTGTTTTTCAACATGTATGCAAAGAATGCATTAATTTATTGAAAATGATCATCTCATTCACTTTCATGCACAAGACGGTGAGATAAAGCGTTTGCTGCGTTCTTAGCTCTGTAGGAGCTCAGGAAAGCGGTTTTCTCACACAAGTAATGTATAGTTATGTAAAACAAACAAAATGAGGTTTTTTTTTTCATTTTCCTGAAATAAATTGAGAAAAAGAATAACAAAAACGTTGTTTTTCAACATGTATGCAAAGAATACATTAATGTATTGAAAATGATCATCTCTTTCACTTTCATGCACAAGACGGTGAGATAAAGCGTTTGCTGCGTTCTTAGCTCTGTAGGAGCTCAGGAAAGCGGTTTTCTCACACAACTAATGTATAGTTATGTAAAACAAACAAAATGAGTTTGTATTAATATTTCTGGAACAAAGTGAGAAGAAGAATAACAAAAAAGTTGTTTTTCAACATGTATGCAAAGATTGCATTAATGTATTGAAAATGATCATCTCTATCACTTTCATGCACAAAACGGTGAGATAAACCGTTTGCTCCGTTCTTAGCTCTGTAGGAGCTCAGGAAAGCGGTTTTCTCACACAACTAATGTATAGTTATGTAAAACAAACAAAATGAGGTTTTTTTTTTCATTTTCCTGAAATAAATTGAGAAAAAGAATAACAAAAACGTTGTTTTTCAACATGTATGCAAAGAATACATTAATGTATTGAAAATGATCATCTCTTTCACTTTCATGCACAAGACGGTGAGATAAAGCGTTTGCTGCGTTCTTAGCTCTGTAGGAGCTCAGGAAAGCGGTTTTCTCACACAACTAATGTATAGTTATGTAAAACAAACAAAATGAGTTTGTATTAATATTTCTGGAACAAAGTGAGAAGAAGAATAACAAAAAAGTAGTTTTTCAACATGTATGCAAAGAATGCATTAATGTATTGAAAATGATCATCTCTTTCACTTTCATGCACAAGACGGTGAGATAAAGCGTTTGCTGCGTTCTTAGCTCTGTAGGAGCTCAGGAAAGCGGTTTTCTCACACAACTAATGTATAGTTATGTAAAACAAACAAAATGAGTTTGTATTAATTTTCCTGGAACAAAGTGAGAAAAAGAATAACAAAAAAGTAGTTTTTCAACATGTATGCAAAGAATGCATTAATTTATTGAAAATGATCATCTCATTCACTTTCATGCACAAGACGGTGAGATAAAGCGTTTGCTGCGTTCTTAGCTCTGTAGGAGCTCAGGAAAGCGGTTTTCTCACACAACTAATGTATAGTTATGTAAAACAAACAAAATGAGTTTGTATTAATATTTCTGGAACAAAGTGAGAAGAATAACAAAAAAGTTGTTTTTCAACATGTATGCAAAGAATGCATTAATTTATTGAAAATGATCATCTCATTCACTTTCATGCACAAGACGGTGAGATAAAGCGTTTGCTGCGTTCTTAGCTCTGTAGGAGCTCAGGAAAGCGGTTTTCTCACACAAGTAATGTATAGTTATGTAAAACAAACAAAATGAGGTTTTTTTTTTTCATTTTCCTGAAATAAATTGAGAAAAAGAATAACAAAAACGTTGTTTTTCAACATGTATGCAAAGAATACATTAATGTATTGAAAATGATCATCTCTTTCACTTTCATGCACAAGACGGTGAGATAAAGCGTTTGCTGCGTTCTTAGCTCTGTAGGAGCTCAGGAAAGCGGTTTTCTCACACAACTAATGTATAGTTATGTAAAACAAACAAAATGAGTTTGTATTAATATTTCTGGAACAAAGTGAGAAGAAGAATAACAAAAAAGTTGTTTTTCAACATGTATGCAAAGATTGCATTAATGTATTGAAAATGATCATCTCTATCACTTTCATGCACAAAACGGTGAGATAAACCGTTTGCTCCGTTCTTAGCTCTGTAGGAGCTCAGGAAAGCGGTTTTCTCACACAACTAATGTATAGTTATGTAAAACAAACAAAATGAGGTTTTTTTTTTCATTTTCCTGAAATAAATTGAGAAAAAGAATAACAAAAACGTTGTTTTTCAACATGTATGCAAAGAATACATTAATGTATTGAAAATGATCATCTCTTTCACTTTCATGCACAAGACGGTGAGATAAAGCGTTTGCTGCGTTCTTAGCTCTGTAGGAGCTCAGGAAAGCGGTTTTCTCACACAACTAATGTATAGTTATGTAAAACAAACAAAATGAGTTTGTATTAATATTTCTGGAACAAAGTGAGAAGAAGAATAACAAAAAAGTTGTTTTTCAACATGTATGCAAAGATTGCATTAATGTATTGAAAATGATCATCTCTATCACTTTCATGCACAAAACGGTGAGATAAAGCGTTTGCTGCGTTCTTAGCTCTGTAGGAGCTCAGGAAAGCGGTTTTCTCACACAACTAATGTATAGTTATGTAAAACAAACAAAATGAGTTTGTATTAATTTTCCTGGAACAAAGTGAGAAAAAGAATAACAAAAAAGTAGTTTTTCAACATGTATGCAAAGAATGCATTAATGTATTGAAAATGATCATCTCTTTCACTTTCATGCACAAGACGGTGAGATAAAGCGTTTGCTGCGTTCTTAGCTCTGTAGGAGCTCAGGAAAGCGGTTTTCTCACACAAGTAATGTATAGTTATGTAAAACAAACAAAATGAGGTTTTTTTTTTCATTTTCCTGAAATAAATTGAGAAAAAGAATAACAAAAACGTTGTTTTTCAACATGTATGCAAAGAATACATTAATGTATTGAAAATGATCATCTCTTTCACTTTCATGCACAAGACGGTGAGATAAAGCGTTTGCTGCGTTCTTAGCTCTGTAGGAGCTCAGGAAAGCGGTTTTCTCACACAACTAATGTATAGTTATGTAAAACAAACAAAATGAGTTTGTATTAATATTTCTGGAACAAAGTGAGAAGAAGAATAACAAAAAAGTTGTTTTTCAACATGTATGCAAAGATTGCATTAATGTATTGAAAATGATCATCTCTATCACTTTCATGCACAAAACGGTGAGATAAAGCGTTTGCTGCGTTCTTAGCTCTGTAGGAGCTCAGGAAAGCGGTTTTCTCACACAACTAATGTATAGTTATGTAAAACAAACAAAATGAGTTTGTATTAATTTTCCTGGAACAAAGTGAGAAAAAGAATAACAAAAAAGTAGTTTTTCAACATGTATGCAAAGAATGCATTAATTTATTGAAAATGATCATCTCATTCACTTTCATGCACAAGACGGTGAGATAAAGCGTTTGCTGCGTTCTTAGCTCTGTATGTGCTCAGGAAAGCGGTTTTCTCACACAACTAATGTATAGTTATGTAAAACAAACAAAATGAGTTTGTATTAATATTTCTGGAACAAAGTGAGAAGAATAACAAAAAAGTTGTTTTTCAACATGTATGCAAAGATTGCATTAATGTATTGAAAATGATCATCTCTATCACTTTCATGCACAAGACGGTGAGATAAAGCGTTTGCTGCGTTCTTAGCTCTGTAGGACCTCAGGAAAGCGGTTTTCTCACACAACTAATGTATAGTTATGTAAAACAAACAAAATGAGTTTGTATTAATTTTTCTGGAGCAAAGTGAGAAAAAGAATAACAAAAAAGTAGTTTTTCAACATGTATGCAAAGAATGCATTTATTTATTGAAAATGATCATCTCATTCACTTTCATGCACAAGACGGTGAGATAAAGCGTTTGCTGCGTTCTTAGCTCTGTAGGAGCTCAGGAAAGCGGTTTTCTCACACAAGTAATGTATAGTTATGTAAAACAAACAAAATGAGGTTTTTTTTTTCATTTTCCTGAAATAAATTGAGAAAAAGAATAACAAAAACGTTGTTTTTCAACATGTATGCAAAGAATACATTAATGTATTGAAAATGATCATCTCTTTCACTTTCATGCACAAGACGGTGAGATAAAGCGTTTGCTGCGTTCTTAGCTCTGTAGGAGCTCAGGAAAGCGGTTTTCTCACACAACTAATGTATAGTTATGTAAAACAAACAAAATGAGTTTGTATTAATATTTCTGGAACAAAGTGAGAAGAAGAATAACAAAAAAGTTGTTTTTCAACATGTATGCAAAGATTGCATTAATGTATTGAAAATGATCATCTCTATCACTTTCATGCACAAAACGGTGAGATAAACCGTTTGCTCCGTTCTTAGCTCTGTAGGAGCTCAGGAAAGCGGTTTTCTCACACAACTAATGTATAGTTATGTAAAACAAACAAAATGAGGTTTTTTTTTTCATTTTCCTGAAATAAATTGAGAAAAAGAATAACAAAAACGTTGTTTTTCAACATGTATGCAAAGTATACATTAATGTATTGAAAATGATCATCTCTTTCACTTTCATGCACAAGACGGTGAGATAAAGCGTTTGCTGCGTTCTTAGCTCTGTAGGAGCTCAGGAAAGCGGTTTTCTCACACAACTAATGTATAGTTATGTAAAACAAACAAAATGAGTTTGTATTAATATTTCTGGAACAAAGTGAGAAGAAGAATAACAAAAAAGTTGTTTTTCAACATGTATGCAAAGATTGCACTAATGTATTGAAAATGATCATCTCTATCACTTTCATGCACAAAACGGTGAGATAAAGCGTTTGCTGCGTTCTTAGCTCTGTAGGAGCTCAGGAAAGCGGTTTTCTCACACAACTAATGTATAGTTATGTAAAACAAACAAAATGAGTTTGTATTAATTTTCCTGGAACAAAGTGAGAAAAAGAATAACAAAAAAGTAGTTTTTCAACATGTATGCAAAGAATGCATTAATTTATTGAAAATGATCATCTCATTCACTTTCATGCACAAGACGGTGAGATAAAGCGTTTGCTGCGTTCTTAGCTCTGTAGGTGCTCAGGAAAGCGGTTTTCTCACACAACTAATGTATAGTTATGTAAAACAAACAAAATGAGTTTGTATTAATATTTCTGGAACAAAGTGAGAAGAATAACAAAAAAGTTGTTTTTCAACATGTATGCAAAGATTGCATTAATGTATTGAAAATGATCATCTCTATCACTTTCATGCACAAAACGGTGAGATAAAGCGTTTGCTGCGTTCTTAGCTCTGTAGGACCTCAGGAAAGCGGTTTTCTCACACAACTAATGTATAGTTATGTAAAACAAACAAAATGAGTTTGTATTAATTTTTCTGGAGCAAAGTGAGAAAAAGAATAACAAAAAAGTAGTTTTTCAACATGTATGCAAAGAATGCATTAATTTATTGAAAATGATCATCTCTTTCACTTTCATGCACAAGACGGTGAGATAAACCGTTTGCTCCGTTCTTAGCTCTGTAGGAGCTCAGGAAAGCGGTTTTCTCACACAACTAATGTATAGTTATGTAAAACAAACAAAATGAGGTTTTTTTTTTCATTTTCCTGAAATAAATTTAGAAAAAGAATAACAAAAACGTTGTTTTCCAACATGTATGCAAAGAATACATTAATGTATTGAAAATGATCATCTCTTTCACTTTCATGCACAAGACGGTGAGATAAAGCGTTTGCTGCGTTCTTAGCTCTGTAGGACCTCAGGAAAGCGGTTTTCTCACACAACTAATGTATAGTTATGTAAAACAAACAAAATGAGTTTGTATTAATATTTCTGGAACAAAGTGAGAAGAAGAATAACAAAAAAGTTGTTTTTCAACATGTATGCAAAGATTGCATTAATGTATTGAAAATGATCATCTCTATCACTTTCATGCACAAAACGGTGAGATAAAGCGTTTGCTGCGTTCTTAGCTCTGTAGGAGCTCAGGAAAGCGGTTTTCTCACACAACTAATGTATAGTTATGTAAAACAAACAAAATGAGTTTGTATTAATTTTCCTGGAACAAAGTGAGAAAAAGAATAACAAAAAAGTAGTTTTTCAACATGTATGCAAAGAATGCATTAATTTATTGAAAATGATCATCTCATTCACTTTCATGCACAAGACGGTGAGATAAAGCGTTTGCTGCGTTCTTAGCTCTGTAGGTGCTCAGGAAAGCGGTTTTCTCACACAACTAATGTATAGTTATGTAAAACAAACAAAATGAGTTTGTATTAATATTTCTGGAACAAAGTGAGAAGAATAACAAAAAAGTTGTTTTTCAACATGTATGCAAAGAATGCATTAATTTATTGAAAATGATCATCTCATTCACTTTCATGCACAAGACGGTGAGATAAACCGTTTGCTCCGTTCTTAGCTCTGTAGGAGCTCAGGAAAGCGGTTTTCTCACACAAGTAATGTATAGTTATGTAAAACAAACAAAATGAGGTTTTTTTTTTCATTTTCCTTAAATAAATTTAGAAAAAGAATAACAAAAACGTTGTTTTTCAACATGTATGCAAAGAATACATTAATGTATTGAAAATGATCATCTCTTTCACTTTCATGCACATGACGGTGAGATAAAGCGTTTGCTGCGTTCTTAGCTCTGTAGGAGCTCAGGAAAGCGGTTTTCTCACACAACTAATGTATAGTTATGTAAAACAAACAAAATGAGTTTGTATTAATATTTCTGGAACAAAGTGAGAAGAAGAATAACAAAAAAGTTGTTTTTCAACATGTATGCAAAGATTGCATTAATGTATTGAAAATGATCATCTCTTTCACTTTCATGCACAAGACGGTGAGATAAAGCGTTTGCTGCGTTCTTAGCTCTGTAGGTGCTCAGGAAAGCGGTTTTCTCACACAAGTAATGTATAGTTATGTAAAACAAACAAAATGAGGTTTTTTTTCATTTTCCTTAAATAAATTTAGAAAAAGAATAACAAAAACGTTGTTTTTCAACATGTATGCAAAGAATACATTAATGTATTGAAAATGATCATCTCTTTCACTTTCATGCACATGACGGTGAGATAAAGCGTTTGCTGCGTTCTTAGCTCTGTAGGAGCTCAGGAAAGCGGTTTTCTCACACAACTAATGTATAGTTATGTAAAACAAACAAAATGAGTTTGTATTAATATTTCTGGAACAAAGTGAGAAGAAGAATAACAAAAAAGTTGTTTTTCAACATGTATGCAAAGATTGCATTAATGTATTGAAAATGATCATCTCTTTCACTTTCATGCACAAGACGGTGAGATAAAGCGTTTGCTGCGTTCTTAGCTCTGTAGGAGCTCAGGAAAGCGGTTTTCTCACACAACTAATGTATAGTTATGTAAAACAAACAAAATGAGTTTGTATTAATTTTTCTGGAACAAAGTGAGAAAAAGCATAACAAAAAAGTTGTTTTTCAACATGTATGCAAAGAATGCATTAATTTATTGAAAATGATCATCTCATTCACTTTCATGCACAAGACGGTGAGATAAAGCGTTTGCTGCGTTCTTAGCTCTGTAGGAGCTCAGGAAAGCGGTTTTCTCACACAAGTAATGTATAGTTATGTAAAACAAACAAAATGAGGTTTTTTTTTCATTTTCCTGAAATAAATTGAGAAAAAGAATAACAAAAACGTTGTTTTTCAACATGTATGCAAAGAATACATTAATGTATTGAAAATGATCATCTCTTTCACTTTCATGCACAAGACGGTGAGATAAAGCGTTTGCTGCGTTCTTAGCTCTGTAGGAGCTCAGGAAAGCGGTTTTCTCACACAACTAATGTATAGTTATGTAAGACAAACAAAATGAGTTTGTATTAATTTTTCTGGAACAAAGTGAGAAAAAGAATGACAAAAACGTTGTTTTTCAACATGTATGCAAAGAATACATTAATGTATTGAAAATGATCATCTCTTTCACTTTCATGCACAAGACGGTGAGATAAAGCGTTTGCTGCGTTCTTAGCTCTGTAGGAGCTCAGGAAAGCGGTTTTCTCACACAACTAATGTATAGTTATGTAAAACAAACAAAATGAGTTTGTATTAATATTTCTGGAACAAAGTGAGAAGAAGAATAACAAAAAAGTTGTTTTTCAACATGTATGCAAAGATTGCATTAATGTATTGAAAATGATCATCTCTATCACTTTCATGCACAAAACGGTGAGATAAAGCGTTTGCTGCGTTCTTAGCTCTGTAGGAGCTCAGGAAAGCGGTTTTCTCACACAACTAATGTATAGTTATGTAAAACAAACAAAATGAGTTTGTATTAATTTTCCTGGAACAAAGTGAGAAAAAGAATAACAAAAAAGTAGTTTTTCAACATGTATGCAAAGAATGCATTAATTTATTGAAAATGATCATCTCATTCACTTTCATGCACAAGACGGTGAGATAAAGCGTTTGCTGCGTTCTTAGCTCTGTAGGTGCTCAGGAAAGCGGTTTTCTCACACAACTAATGTATAGTTATGTAAAACAAACAAAATGAGTTTGTATTAATATTTCTGGAACAAAGTGAGAAGAATAACAAAAAAGTTGTTTTTCAACATGTATGCAAAGATTGCATTAATGTATTGAAAATGATCATCTCTATCACTTTCATGCACAAAACGGTGAGATAAAGCGTTTGCTGCGTTCTTAGCTCTGTAGGACCTCAGGAAAGCGGTTTTCTCACACAACTAATGTATAGTTATGTAAAACAAACAAAATGAGTTTGTATTAATTTTTCTGGAGCAAAGTGAGAAAAAGAATAACAAAAAAGTAGTTTTTCAACATGTATGCAAAGAATGCATTAATTTATTGAAAATGATCATCTCTTTCACTTTCATGCACAAGACGGTGAGATAAACCGTTTGCTCCGTTCTTAGCTCTGTAGGAGCTCAGGAAAGCGGTTTTCTCACACAACTAATGTATAGTTATGTAAAACAAACAAAATGACGTTTTTTTTTTCATTTTCCTGAAATAAATTTAGAAAAAGAATAACAAAAACGTTGTTTTCCAACATGTATGCAAAGAATACATTAATGTATTGAAAATGATCATCTCTTTCACTTTCATGCACAAGACGGTGAGATAAAGCGTTTGCTGCGTTCTTAGCTCTGTAGGAGCTCAGGAAAGCGGTTTTCTCACACAAGTAATGTATAGTTATGTAAAACAAACAAAATGAGGTTTTTTTTTTCATTTTCCTTAAATAAATTTAGAAAAAGAATAACAAAAACGTTGTTTTTCAACATGTATGCAAAGAATACATTAATGTATTGAAAATGATCATCTCTTTCACTTTCATGCACATGACGGTGAGATAAAGCGTTTGCTGCGTTCTTAGCTCTGTAGGAGCTCAGGAAAGCGGTTTTCTCACACAACTAATGTATAGTTATGTAAAACAAACAAAATGAGTTTGTATTAATATTTCTGGAACAAAGTGAGAAGAAGAATAACAAAAAAGTTGTTTTTCAACATGTATGCAAAGATTGCATTAATGTATTGAAAATGATCATCTCTTTCACTTTCATGCACAAGACGGTGAGATAAAGCGTTTGCTGCGTTCTTAGCTCTGTAGGTGCTCAGGAAAGCGGTTTTCTCACACAAGTAATGTATAGTTATGTAAAACAAACAAAATGAGGTTTTTTTTTTCATTTTCCTTAAATAAATTTAGAAAAAGAATAACAAAAACGTTGTTTTTCAACATGTATGCAAAGAATACATTAATGTATTGAAAATGATCATCTCTTTCACTTTCATGCACATGACGGTGAGATAAAGCGTTTGCTGCGTTCTTAGCTCTGTAGGAGCTCAGGAAAGCGGTTTTCTCACACAACTAATGTATAGTTATGTAAAACAAACAAAATGAGTTTGTATTAATATTTCTGGAACAAAGTGAGAAGAAGAATAACAAAAAAGTTGTTTTTCAACATGTATGCAAAGATTGCATTAATGTATTGAAAATGATCATCTCTTTCACTTTCATGCACAAGACGGTGAGATAAAGCGTTTGCTGCGTTCTTAGCTCTGTAGGAGCTCAGGAAAGCGGTTTTCTCACACAACTAATGTATAGTTATGTAAAACAAACAAAATGAGTTTGTATTAATTTTCCTGGAACAAAGTGAGAAAAAGAATAACAAAAAAGTAGTTTTTCAACATGTATGCAAAGAATGCATTAATTTATTGAAAATGATCATCTCATTCACTTTCATGCACAAGACGGTGAGATAAAGCGTTTGCTGCGTTCTTAGCTCTGTAGGTGCTCAGGAAAGCGGTTTTCTCACACAACTAATGTATAGTTATGTAAAACAAACAAAATGAGTTTGTATTAATATTTCTGGAACAAAGTGAGAAGAATAACAAAAAAGTTGTTTTTCAACATGTATGCAAAGATTGCATTAATGTATTGAAAATGATCATCTCTATCACTTTCATGCACAAAACGGTGAGATAAAGCGTTTGCTGCGTTCTTAGCTCTGTAGGACCTCAGGAAAGCGGTTTTCTCACACAACTAATGTATAGTTATGTAAAACAAACAAAATGAGTTTGTATTAATTTTTCTGGAGCAAAGTGAGAAAAAGAATAACAAAAAAGTAGTTTTTCAACATGTATGCAAAGAATGCATTAATTTATTGAAAATGATCATCTCTTTCACTTTCATGCACAAGACGGTGAGATAAACCGTTTGCTCCGTTCTTAGCTCTGTAGGAGCTCAGGAAAGCGGTTTTCTCACACAACTAATGTATAGTTATGTAAAACAAACAAAATGACGTTTTTTTTTTCATTTTCCTGAAATAAATTTAGAAAAAGAATAACAAAAACGTTGTTTTCCAACATGTATGCAAAGAATACATTAATGTATTGAAAATGATCATCTCTTTCACTTTCATGCACAAGACGGTGAGATAAAGCGTTTGCTGCGTTCTTAGCTCTGTAGGAGCTCAGGAAAGCGGTTTTCTCACACAAGTAATGTATAGTTATGTAAAACAAACAAAATGAGGTTTTTTTTTTCATTTTCCTTAAATAAATTTAGAAAAAGAATAACAAAAACGTTGTTTTTCAACATGTATGCAAAGAATACATTAATGTATTGAAAATGATCATCTCTTTCACTTTCATGCACATGACGGTGAGATAAAGCGTTTGCTGCGTTCTTAGCTCTGTAGGAGCTCAGGAAAGCGGTTTTCTCACACAACTAATGTATAGTTATGTAAAACAAACAAAATGAGTTTGTATTAATATTTCTGGAACAAAGTGAGAAGAAGAATAACAAAAAAGTTGTTTTTCAACATGTATGCAAAGATTGCATTAATGTATTGAAAATGATCATCTCTTTCACTTTCATGCACAAGACGGTGAGATAAAGCGTTTGCTGCGTTCTTAGCTCTGTAGGTGCTCAGGAAAGCGGTTTTCTCACACAAGTAATGTATAGTTATGTAAAACAAACAAAATGAGGTTTTTTTTTTCATTTTCCTTAAATAAATTTAGAAAAAGAATAACAAAAACGTTGTTTTTCAACATGTATGCAAAGAATACATTAATGTATTGAAAATGATCATCTCTTTCACTTTCATGCACATGACGGTGAGATAAAGCGTTTGCTGCGTTCTTAGCTCTGTAGGAGCTCAGGAAAGCGGTTTTCTCACACAACTAATGTATAGTTATGTAAAACAAACAAAATGAGTTTGTATTAATATTTCTGGAACAAAGTGAGAAGAAGAATAACAAAAAAGTTGTTTTTCAACATGTATGCAAAGATTGCATTAATGTATTGAAAATGATCATCTCTTTCACTTTCATGCACAAGACGGTGAGATAAAGCGTTTGCTGCGTTCTTAGCTCTGTAGGAGCTCAGGAAAGCGGTTTTCTCACACAACTAATGTATAGTTATGTAAAACAAACAAAATGAGTTTGTATTAATTTTTCTGGAACAAAGTGAGAAAAAGCATAACAAAAAAGTTGTTTTTCAACATGTATGCAAAGAATGCATTAATTTATTGAAAATGATCATCTCATTCACTTTCATGCACAAGACGGTGAGATAAAGCGTTTGCTGCGTTCTTAGCTCTGTAGGAGCTCAGGAAAGCGGTTTTCTCACACAAGTAATGTATAGTTATGTAAAACAAACAAAATGAGGTTTTTTTTTCATTTTCCTGAAATAAATTGAGAAAAAGAATAACAAAAACGTTGTTTTTCAACATGTATGCAAAGAATACATTAATGTATTGAAAATGATCATCTCTTTCACTTTCATGCACAAGACGGTGAGATAAAGCGTTTGCTGCGTTCTTAGCTCTGTAGGAGCTCAGGAAAGCGGTTTTCTCACACAACTAATGTATAGTTATGTAAGACAAACAAAATGAGTTTGTATTAATTTTTCTGGAACAAAGTGAGAAAAAGAATGACAAAAACGTTGTTTTTCAACATGTATGCAAAGAATACATTAATGTATTGAAAATGATCATCTCTTTCACTTTCATGCACAAGACGGTGAGATAAAGCGTTTGCTGCGTTCTTAGCTCTGTAGGAGCTCAGGAAAGCGGTTTTCTCACACAACTAATGTATAGTTATGTAAAACAAACAAAATGAGTTTGTATTAATTTTCCTGGAACAAAGTGAGAAAAAGAATAACAAAAACGTTGTTTTTCAACATGTATGCAAAGAATACATTAATGTATTGAAAATGATCATCTCTTTCACTTTCATGCACATGACGGTGAGATAAAGCGTTTGCTGCGTTCTTAGCTCTGTAGGAGCTCAGGAAAGCGGTTTTCTCACACAACTAATGTATAGTTATGTAAAACAAACAAAATGAGTTTGTATTAATATTTCTGGAACAAAGTGAGAAGAAGAATAACAAAAAAGTTGTTTTTCAACATGTATGCAAAGATTGCATTAATGTATTGAAAATGATCATCTCTTTCACTTTCATGCACAAGACGGTGAGATAAAGCGTTTGCTGCGTTCTTAGCTCTGTAGGAGCTCAGGAAAGCGGTTTTCTCACACAACTAATGTATAGTTATGTAAAACAAACAAAATGAGTTTGTATTAATTTTTCTGGAACAAAGTGAGAAAAAGCATAACAAAAAAGTTGTTTTTCAACATGTATGCAAAGAATGCATTAATTTATTGAAAATGATCATCTCATTCACTTTCATGCACAAGACGGTGAGATAAAGCGTTTGCTGCGTTCTTAGCTCTGTAGGAGCTCAGGAAAGCGGTTTTCTCACACAAGTAATGTATAGTTATGTAAAACAAACAAAATGAGGTTTTTTTTTCATTTTCCTGAAATAAATTGAGAAAAAGAATAACAAAAACGTTGTTTTTCAACATGTATGCAAAGAATGCATTAATGTATTGAAAATGATCATCTCTTTCACTTTCATGCACAAGACGGTGAGATAAAGCGTTTGCTGCGTTCTTAGCTCTGTAGGAGCTCAGGAAAGCGGTTTTCTCACACAACTAATGTATAGTTATGTAAAACAAACAAAATGAGTTTGTATTAATTTTTCTGGAGCAAAGTGAGAAAAAGAATAACAAAAAAGTAGTTTTTCAACATGTATGCAAAGAATGCATTAATTTATTGAAAATGATCATCTCTTTCACTTTCATGCACAAGACGGTGAGATAAACCGTTTGCTCCGTTCTTAGCTCTGTAGGAGCTCAGGAAAGCGGTTTTCTCACACAACTAATGTATAGTTATGTAAAACAAACAAAATGAGGTTTTTTTTTTCATTTTCCTGAAATAAATTTGGAAAAAGAATAACAAAAACGTTGTTTTCCAACATGTATGCAAAGAATACATTAATGTATTGAAAATGATCATCTCTTTCACTTTCATGCACAAGACGGTGAGATAAAGCGTTTGCTGCGTTCTTAGCTCTGTAGGACCTCAGGAAAGCGGTTTTCTCACACAACTAATGTATAGTTATGTAAAACAAACAAAATGAGTTTGTATTAATATTTCTGGAACAAAGTGAGAAGAAGAATAACAAAAAAGTTGTTTTTCAACATGTATGCAAAGATTGCATTAATGTATTGAAAATGATCATCTCTATCACTTTCATGCACAAAACGGTGAGATAAAGCGTTTGCTGCGTTCTTAGCTCTGTAGGAGCTCAGGAAAGCGGTTTTCTCACACAACTAATGTATAGTTATGTAAAACAAACAAAATGAGTTTGTATTAATTTTCCTGGAACAAAGTGAGAAAAAGAATAACAAAAAAGTAGTTTTTCAACATGTATGCAAAGAATGCATTAATTTATTGAAAATGATCATCTCATTCACTTTCATGCACAAGACGGTGAGATAAAGCGTTTGCTGCGTTCTTAGCTCTGTAGGTGCTCAGGAAAGCGGTTTTCTCACACAACTAATGTATAGTTATGTAAAACAAACAAAATGAGTTTGTATTAATATTTCTGGAACAAAGTGAGAAGAATAACAAAAAAGTTGTTTTTCAACATGTATGCAAAGAATGCATTAATTTATTGAAAATGATCATCTCATTCACTTTCATGCACAAGACGGTGAGATAAACCGTTTGCTCCGTTCTTAGCTCTGTAGGAGCTCAGGAAAGCGGTTTTCTCACACAAGTAATGTATAGTTATGTAAAACAAACAAAATGAGGTTTTTTTTTTCATTTTCCTTAAATAAATTTAGAAAAAGAATAACAAAAACGTTGTTTTTCAACATGTATGCAAAGAATACATTAATGTATTGAAAATGATCATCTCTTTCACTTTCATGCACATGACGGTGAGATAAAGCGTTTGCTGCGTTCTTAGCTCTGTAGGAGCTCAGGAAAGCGGTTTTCTCACACAACTAATGTATAGTTATGTAAAACAAACAAAATGAGTTTGTATTAATATTTCTGGAACAAAGTGAGAAGAAGAATAACAAAAAAGTTGTTTTTCAACATGTATGCAAAGATTGCATTAATGTATTGAAAATGATCATCTCTATCACTTTCATGCACAAAACGGTGAGATAAACCGTTTGCTCCGTTCTTAGCTCTGTAGGAGCTCAGGAAAGCGGTTTTCTCACACAACTAATGTATAGTTATGTAAAACAAACAAAATGAGGTTTTTTTTTTCATTTTCCTGAAATAAATTGAGAAAAAGAATAACAAAAACGTTGTTTTTCAACATGTATGCAAAGAATACATTAATGTATTGAAAATGATCATCTCTTTCACTTTCATGCACAAGACGGTGAGATAAAGCGTTTGCTGCGTTCTTAGCTCTGTAGGAGCTCAGGAAAGCGGTTTTCTCACACAACTAATGTATAGTTATGTAAAACAAACAAAATGAGTTTGTATTAATATTTCTGGAACAAAGTGAGAAGAAGAATAACAAAAAAGTTGTTTTTCAACATGTATGCAAAGATTGCATTAATGTATTGAAAATGATCATCTCTATCACTTTCATGCACAAAACGGTGAGATAAACCGTTTGCTCCGTTCTTAGCTCTGTAGGAGCTCAGGAAAGCGGTTTTCTCACACAACTAATGTATAGTTATGTAAAACAAACAAAATGAGGTTTTTTTTTTCATTTTCCTGAAATAAATTGAGAAAAAGAATAACAAAAACGTTGTTTTTCAACATGTATGCAAAGAATACATTAATGTATTGAAAATGATCATCTCTTTCACTTTCATGCACAAGACGGTGAGATAAAGCGTTTGCTGCGTTCTTAGCTCTGTAGGAGCTCAGGAAAGCGGTTTTCTCACACAACTAATGTATAGTTATGTAAAACAAACAAAATGAGTTTGTATTAATATTTCTGGAACAAAGTGAGAAGAAGAATAACAAAAAAGTTGTTTTTCAACATGTATGCAAAGATTGCATTAATGTATTGAAAATGATCATCTCTATCACTTTCATGCACAAAACGGTGAGATAAAGCGTTTGCTGCGTTCTTAGCTCTGTAGGAGCTCAGGAAAGCGGTTTTCTCACACAACTAATGTATAGTTATGTAAAACAAACAAAATGAGTTTGTATTAATTTTCCTGGAACAAAGTGAGAAAAAGAATAACAAAAAAGTAGTTTTTCAACATGTATGCAAAGAATGCATTAATTTATTGAAAATGATCATCTCATTCACTTTCATGCACAAGACGGTGAGATAAAGCGTTTGCTGCGTTGTTAGCTCTGTAGGTGCTCAGGAAAGCGGTTTTCTCACACAACTAATGTATAGTTATGTAAAACAAACAAAATGAGTTTGTATTAATATTTCTGGAACAAAGTGAGAAGAATAACAAAAAAGTTGTTTTTCAACATGTATGCAAAGATTGCATTAATGTATTGAAAATGATCATCTCTATCACTTTCATGCACAAAACGGTGAGATAAAGCGTTTGCTGCGTTCTTAGCTCTGTAGGACCTCAGGAAAGCGGTTTTCTCACACAACTAATGTATAGTTATGTAAAACAAACAAAATGAGTTTGTATTAATTTTTCTGGAGCAAAGTGAGAAAAAGAATAACAAAAAAGTAGTTTTTCAACATGTATGCAAAGAATGCATTAATTTATTGAAAATGATCATCTCTTTCACTTTCATGCACAAGACGGTGAGATAAACCGTTTGCTCCGTTCTTAGCTCTGTAGGAGCTCAGGAAAGCGGTTTTCTCACACAACTAATGTATAGTTATGTAAAACAAACAAAATGAGTTTGTATTAATATTTCTGGAACAAAGTGAGAAGAAGAATAACAAAAAAGTTGTTTTTCAACATGTATGCAAAGATTGCATTAATGTATTGAAAATGATCATCTCTATCACTTTCATGCACAAAACGGTGAGATAAAGCGTTTGCTGCGTTCTTAGCTCTGTAGGAGCTCAGGAAAGCGGTTTTCTCACACAACTAATGTATAGTTATGTAAAACAAACAAAATGAGTTTGTATTAATTTTCCTGGAACAAAGTGAGAAAAAGAATAACAAAAAAGTAGTTTTTCAACATGTATGCAAAGAATGCATTAATTTATTGAAAATGATCATCTCATTCACTTTCATGCACAAGACGGTGAGATAAAGCGTTTGCTGCGTTCTTAGCTCTGTAGGTGCTCAGGAAAGCGGTTTTCTCACACAACTAATGTATAGTTATGTAAAACAAACAAAATGAGTTTGTATTAATATTTCTGGAACAAAGTGAGAAGAATAACAAAAAAGTTGTTTTTCAACATGTATGCAAAGAATGCATTAATTTATTGAAAATGATCATCTCATTCACTTTCATGCACAAGACGGTGAGATAAACCGTTTGCTCCGTTCTTAGCTCTGTAGGAGCTCAGGAAAGCGGTTTTCTCACACAAGTAATGTATAGTTATGTAAAACAAACAAAATGAGGTTTTTTTTTTCATTTTCCTTAAATAAATTTAGAAAAAGAATAACAAAAACGTTGTTTTTCAACATGTATGCAAAGAATACATTAATGTATTGAAAATGATCATCTCTTTCACTTTCATGCACATGACGGTGAGATAAAGCGTTTGCTGCGTTCTTAGCTCTGTAGGAGCTCAGGAAAGCGGTTTTCTCACACAACTAATGTATAGTTATGTAAAACAAACAAAATGAGTTTGTATTAATATTTCTGGAACAAAGTGAGAAGAAGAATAACAAAAAAGTTGTTTTTCAACATGTATGCAAAGATTGCATTAATGTATTGAAAATGATCATCTCTTTCACTTTCATGCACAAGACGGTGAGATAAAGCGTTTGCTGCGTTCTTAGCTCTGTAGGTGCTCAGGAAAGCGGTTTTCTCACACAAGTAATGTATAGTTATGTAAAACAAACAAAATGAGGTTTTTTTTTTCATTTTCCTTAAATAAATTTAGAAAAAGAATAACAAAAACGTTGTTTTTCAACATGTATGCAAAGAATACATTAATGTATTGAAAATGATCATCTCTTTCACTTTCATGCACATGACGGTGAGATAAAGCGTTTGCTGCGTTCTTAGCTCTGTAGGAGCTCAGGAAAGCGGTTTTCTCACACAACTAATGTATAGTTATGTAAAACAAACAAAATGAGTTTGTATTAATATTTCTGGAACAAAGTGAGAAGAAGAATAACAAAAAAGTTGTTTTTCAACATGTATGCAAAGATTGCATTAATGTATTGAAAATGATCATCTCTTTCACTTTCATGCACAAGACGGTGAGATAAAGCGTTTGCTGCGTTCTTAGCTCTGTAGGAGCTCAGGAAAGCGGTTTTCTCACACAACTAATGTATAGTTATGTAAAACAAACAAAATGAGTTTGTATTAATTTTTCTGGAACAAAGTGAGAAAAAGCATAACAAAAAAGTTGTTTTTCAACATGTATGCAAAGAATGCATTAATTTATTGAAAATGATCATCTCATTCACTTTCATGCACAAGACGGTGAGATAAAGCGTTTGCTGCGTTCTTAGCTCTGTAGGAGCTCAGGAAAGCGGTTTTCTCACACAAGTAATGTATAGTTATGTAAAACAAACAAAATGAGGTTTTTTTTTCATTTTCCTGAAATAAATTGAGAAAAAGAATAACAAAAACGTTGTTTTTCAACATGTATGCAAAGAATACATTAATGTATTGAAAATGATCATCTCTTTCACTTTCATGCACAAGACGGTGAGATAAAGCGTTTGCTGCGTTCTTAGCTCTGTAGGAGCTCAGGAAAGCGGTTTTCTCACACAACTAATGTATAGTTATGTAAAACAAACAAAATGAGTTTGTATTAATTTTCCTGGAACAAAGTGAGAAAAAGAATAACAAAAAAGTAGTTTTTCAACATGTATGCAAAGAATGCATTAATTTATTGAAAATGATCATCTCATTCACTTTCATGCACAAGACGGTGAGATAAAGCGTTTGCTGCGTTCTTAGCTCTGTAGGTGCTCAGGAAAGCGGTTTTCTCACACAACTAATGTATAATTATGTAAAACAAACAAAATGAGTTTGTATTAATATTTCTGGAACAAAGTGAGAAGAATAACAAAAAAGTTGTTTTTCAACATGTATGCAAAGATTGCATTAATGTATTGAAAATGATCATCTCTATCACTTTCATGCACAAAACGGTGAGATAAAGCGTTTGCTGCGTTCTTAGCTCTGTAGGACCTCAGGAAAGCGGTTTTCTCACACAACTAATGTATAGTTATGTAAAACAAACAAAATGAGTTTGTATTAATTTTTCTGGAGCAAAGTGAGAAAAAGAATAACAAAAAAGTAGTTTTTCAACATGTATGCAAAGAATGCATTAATTTATTGAAAATGATCATCTCTTTCACTTTCATGCACAAGACGGTGAGATAAACCGTTTGCTCCGTTCTTAGCTCTGTAGGAGCTCAGGAAAGCGGTTTTCTCACACAACTAATGTATAGTTATGTAAAACAAACAAAATGAGGTTTTTTTTTTCATTTTCCTGAAATAAATTTAGAAAAAGAATAACAAAAACGTTGTTTTCCAACATGTATGCAAAGAATACATTAATGTATTGAAAATGATCATCTCTTTCACTTTCATGCACAAGACGGTGAGATAAAGCGTTTGCTGCGTTCTTAGCTCTGTAGGAGCTCAGGAAAGCGGTTTTCTCACACAACTAATGTATAGTTATGTAAAACAAACAAAATGAGTTTGTATTAATTTTCCTGGAACAAAGTGAGAAAAAGAATAACAAAAAAGTAGTTTTTCAACATGTATGCAAAGAATGCATTAATTTATTGAAAATGATCATCTCATTCACTTTCATGCACAAGACGGTGAGATAAAGCGTTTGCTGCGTTCTTAGCTCTGTAGGTGCTCAGGAAAGCGGTTTTCTCACACAACTAATGTATAATTATGTAAAACAAACAAAATGAGTTTGTATTAATATTTCTGGAACAAAGTGAGAAGAATAACAAAAAAGTTGTTTTTCAACATGTATGCAAAGATTGCATTAATGTATTGAAAATGATCATCTCTATCACTTTCATGCACAAAACGGTGAGATAAAGCGTTTGCTGCGTTCTTAGCTCTGTAGGACCTCAGGAAAGCGGTTTTCTCACACAACTAATGTATAGTTATGTAAAACAAACAAAATGAGTTTGTATTAATTTTTCTGGAGCAAAGTGAGAAAAAGAATAACAAAAAAGTAGTTTTTCAACATGTATGCAAAGAATGCATTAATTTATTGAAAATGATCATCTCTTTCACTTTCATGCACAAGACGGTGAGATAAACCGTTTGCTCCGTTCTTAGCTCTGTAGGAGCTCAGGAAAGCGGTTTTCTCACACAACTAATGTATAGTTATGTAAAACAAACAAAATGAGGTTTTTTTTTTCATTTTCCTGAAATAAATTTAGAAAAAGAATAACAAAAACGTTGTTTTCCAACATGTATGCAAAGAATACATTAATGTATTGAAAATGATCATCTCTTTCACTTTCATGCACAAGACGGTGAGATAAAGCGTTTGCTGCGTTCTTAGCTCTGTAGGAGCTCAGGAAAGCGGTTTTCTCACACAACTAATGTATAGTTATGTAAAACAAACAAAATGAGTTTGTATTAATTTTCCTGGAACAAAGTGAGAAAAAGAATAACAAAAAAGTAGTTTTTCAACATGTATGCAAAGAATGCATTAATTTATTGAAAATGATCATCTCATTCACTTTCATGCACAAGACGGTGAGATAAAGCGTTTGCTGCGTTCTTAGCTCTGTAGGTGCTCAGGAAAGCGGTTTTCTCACACAACTAATGTATAATTATGTAAAACAAACAAAATGAGTTTGTATTAATATTTCTGGAACAAAGTGAGAAGAATAACAAAAAAGTTGTTTTTCAACATGTATGCAAAGATTGCATTAATGTATTGAAAATGATCATCTCTATCACTTTCATGCACAAAACGGTGAGATAAAGCGTTTGCTGCGTTCTTAGCTCTGTAGGACCTCAGGAAAGCGGTTTTCTCACACAACTAATGTATAGTTATGTAAAACAAACAAAATGAGTTTGTATTAATTTTTCTGGAGCAAAGTGAGAAAAAGAATAACAAAAAAGTAGTTTTTCAACATGTATGCAAAGAATGCATTAATTTATTGAAAATGATCATCTCTTTCACTTTCATGCACAAGACGGTGAGATAAACCGTTTGCTCCGTTCTTAGCTCTGTAGGAGCTCAGGAAAGCGGTTTTCTCACACAACTAATGTATAGTTATGTAAAACAAACAAAATGAGGTTTTTTTTTTCATTTTCCTGAAATAAATTTAGAAAAAGAATAACAAAAACGTTGTTTTCCAACATGTATGCAAAGAATACATTAATGTATTGAAAATGATCATCTCTTTCACTTTCATGCACAAGACGGTGAGATAAAGCGTTTGCTGCGTTCTTAGCTCTGTAGGACCTCAGGAAAGCGGTTTTCTCACACAAGTAATGTATAGTTATGTAAAACAAACAAAATGAGGTTTTTTTTTTCATTTTCCTTAAATAAATTTAGAAAAAGAATAACAAAAACGTTGTTTTTCAACATGTATGCAAAGAATACATTAATGTATTGAAAATGATCATCTCTTTCACTTTCATGCACAAGACGGTGAGATAAAGCGTTTGCTGCGTTCTTAGCTCTGTAGGAGCTCAGGAAAGCGGTTTTCTCACACAACTAATGTATAGTTATGTAAAACAAACAAAATGAGTTTGTATTAATATTTCTGGAACAAAGTGAGAAGAAGAATAACAAAAAAGTTGTTTTTCAACATGTATGCAAAGATTGCATTAATGTATTGAAAATGATCATCTCTATCACTTTCATGCACAAAACGGTGAGATAAAGCGTTTGCTGCGTTCTTAGCTCTGTAGGAGCTCAGGAAAGCGGTTTTCTCACACAACTAATGTATAGTTATGTAAAACAAACAAAATGAGTTTGTATTAATTTTCCTGGAACAAAGTGAGAAAAAGAATAACAAAAAAGTAGTTTTTCAACATGTATGCAAAGAATGCATTAATTTATTGAAAATGATCATCTCATTCACTTTCATGCACAAGACGGTGAGATAAAGCGTTTGCTGCGTTGTTAGCTCTGTAGGTGCTCAGGAAAGCGGTTTTCTCACACAACTAATGTATAGTTATGTAAAACAAACAAAATGAGTTTGTATTAATATTTCTGG
Source organism: Channallabes apus (assembly GCA_030522415.1). Taxonomy (NCBI): domain Eukaryota; kingdom Metazoa; phylum Chordata; class Actinopteri; order Siluriformes; family Clariidae; genus Channallabes; species Channallabes apus. The sequence goes on along the minus strand of CM060124.1, from coordinate 22,896,726 downwards.
AACAAAGTGAGAAGAATAACAAAAAAGTTGTTTTTCAACATGTATGCAAAGATTGCATTAATGTATTGAAAATGATCATCTCTATCACTTTCATGCACAAAACGGTGAGATAAAGCGTTTGCTGCGTTCTTAGCTCTGTAGGACCTCAGGAAAGCGGTTTTCTCACACAACTAATGTATAGTTATGTAAAACAAACAAAATGAGTTTGTATTAATTTTTCTGGAGCAAAGTGAGAAAAAGAATAACAAAAAAGTAGTTTTTCAACATGTATGCAAAGAATGCATTAATTTATTGAAAATGATCATCTCTTTCACTTTCATGCACAAGACGGTGAGATAAACCGTTTGCTCCGTTCTTAGCTCTGTAGGAGCTCAGGAAAGCGGTTTTCTCACACAACTAATGTATAGTTATGTAAAACAAACAAAATGAGGTTTTTTTTTTCATTTTCCTGAAATAAATTTAGAAAAAGAATAACAAAAACGTTGTTTTCCAACATGTATGCAAAGAATACATTAATTTATTGAAAATGATCATTTTCACTTTCATGCACAAGACGGTGAGATAAAGCGTTTGCTGCGTTCTTAGCTCTGTAGGACCTCAGGAAAGCGGTTTTCTCACACAACTAATGTATAGTTATGTAAAACAAACAAAATGAGTTTGTATTAATATTTCTGGAACAAAGTGAGAAGAAGAATAACAAAAAAGTTGTTTTTCAACATGTATGCAAAGATTGCATTAATGTATTGAAAATGATCATCTCTATCACTTTCATGCACAAAACGGTGAGATAAAGCGTTTGCTGCGTTCTTAGCTCTGTAGGAGCTCAGGAAAGCGGTTTTCTCACACAACTAATGTATAGTTATGTAAAACAAACAAAATGAGTTTGTATTAATTTTCCTGGAACAAAGTGAGAAAAAGAATAACAAAAAAGTAGTTTTTCAACATGTATGCAAAGAATGCATTAATTTATTGAAAATGATCATCTCATTCACTTTCATGCACAAGACGGTGAGATAAAGCGTTTGCTGCGTTCTTAGCTCTGTAGGTGCTCAGGAAAGCGGTTTTCTCACACAACTAATGTATAGTTATGTAAAACAAACAAAATGAGTTTGTATTAATATTTCTGGAACAAAGTGAGAAGAATAACAAAAAAGTTGTTTTTCAACATGTATGCAAAGAATGCATTAATTTATTGAAAATGATCATCTCTTTCACTTTCATGCACAAGACGGTGAGATAAAGCGTTTGCTGCGTTCTTAGCTCTGTAGGAGCTCAGGAAAGCGGTTTTCTCACACAAGTAATGTATAGTTATGTAAAACAAACAAAATGAGGTTTTTTTTTCATTTTCCTGAAATAAATTGAGAAAAAGAATAACAAAAACGTTGTTTTTCAACATGTATGCAAAGAATACATTAATGTATTGAAAATGATCATCTCTTTCACTTTCATGCACAAGACGGTGAGATAAAGCGTTTGCTGCGTTCTTAGCTCTGTAGGAGCTCAGGAAAGCGGTTTTCTCACACAACTAATGTATAGTTATGTAAAACAAACAAAATGAGTTTGTATTAATTTTCCTGGAACAAAGTGAGAAAAAGAATAACAAAAAAGTAGTTTTTCAACATGTATGCAAAGAATGCATTAATTTATTGAAAATGATCATCTCATTCACTTTCATGCACAAGACGGTGAGATAAAGCGTTTGCTGCGTTCTTAGCTCTGTAGGTGCTCAGGAAAGCGGTTTTCTCACACAACTAATGTATAATTATGTAAAACAAACAAAATGAGTTTGTATTAATATTTCTGGAACAAAGTGAGAAGAATAACAAAAAAGTTGTTTTTCAACATGTATGCAAAGATTGCATTAATGTATTGAAAATGATCATCTCTATCACTTTCATGCACAAAACGGTGAGATAAAGCGTTTGCTGCGTTCTTAGCTCTGTAGGACCTCAGGAAAGCGGTTTTCTCACACAACTAATGTATAGTTATGTAAAACAAACAAAATGAGTTTGTATTAATTTTTCTGGAGCAAAGTGAGAAAAAGAATAACAAAAAAGTAGTTTTTCAACATGTATGCAAAGAATGCATTAATTTATTGAAAATGATCATCTCTTTCACTTTCATGCACAAGACGGTGAGATAAACCGTTTGCTCCGTTCTTAGCTCTGTAGGAGCTCAGGAAAGCGGTTTTCTCACACAACTAATGTATAGTTATGTAAAACAAACAAAATGAGGTTTTTTTTTTCATTTTCCTGAAATAAATTTAGAAAAAGAATAACAAAAACGTTGTTTTCCAACATGTATGCAAAGAATACATTAATGTATTGAAAATGATCATCTCTTTCACTTTCATGCACAAGACGGTGAGATAAAGCGTTTGCTGCGTTCTTAGCTCTGTAGGACCTCAGGAAAGCGGTTTTCTCACACAACTAATGTATAGTTATGTAAAACAAACAAAATGAGTTTGTATTAATATTTCTGGAACAAAGTGAGAAGAAGAATAACAAAAAAGTTGTTTTTCAACATGTATGCAAAGATTGCATTAATGTATTGAAAATGATCATCTCTATCACTTTCATGCACAAAACGGTGAGATAAAGCGTTTGCTGCGTTCTTAGCTCTGTAGGAGCTCAGGAAAGCGGTTTTCTCACACAACTAATGTATAGTTATGTAAAACAAACAAAATGAGTTTGTATTAATTTTCCTGGAACAAAGTGAGAAAAAGAATAACAAAAAAGTAGTTTTTCAACATGTATGCAAAGAATGCATTAATTTATTGAAAATGATCATCTCATTCACTTTCATGCACAAGACGGTGAGATAAAGCGTTTGCTGCGTTCTTAGCTCTGTAGGTGCTCAGGAAAGCGGTTTTCTCACACAACTAATGTATAGTTATGTAAAACAAACAAAATGAGTTTGTATTAATATTTCTGGAACAAAGTGAGAAGAATAACAAAAAAGTTGTTTTTCAACATGTATGCAAAGAATGCATTAATTTATTGAAAATGATCATCTCATTCACTTTCATGCACAAGACGGTGAGATAAACCGTTTGCTCCGTTCTTAGCTCTGTAGGAGCTCAGGAAAGCGGTTTTCTCACACAAGTAATGTATAGTTATGTAAAACAAACAAAATGAGGTTTTTTTTTTCATTTTCCTTAAATAAATTTAGAAAAAGAATAACAAAAACGTTGTTTTTCAACATGTATGCAAAGAATACATTAATGTATTGAAAATGATCATCTCTTTCACTTTCATGCACATGACGGTGAGATAAAGCGTTTGCTGCGTTCTTAGCTCTGTAGGAGCTCAGGAAAGCGGTTTTCTCACACAACTAATGTATAGTTATGTAAAACAAACAAAATGAGTTTGTATTAATATTTCTGGAACAAAGTGAGAAGAAGAATAACAAAAAAGTTGTTTTTCAACATGTATGCAAAGTTTGCATTAATTTATTGAAAATGATCATCTCTTTCACTTTCATGCACAAGACGGTGAGATAAACCGTTTGCTCCGTTCTTAGCTCTGTAGGAGCTCAGGAAAGCGGTTTTCTCACACAACTAATGTATAGTTATGTAAAACAAACAAAATGAGGTTTTTTTTTTCATTTTCCTGAAATAAATTTAGAAAAAGAATAACAAAAACGTTGTTTTCCAACATGTATGCAAAGAATACATTAATGTATTGAAAATGATCATCTCTTTCACTTTCATGCACAAGACGGTGAGATAAAGCGTTTGCTGCGTTCTTAGCTCTGTAGGAGCTCAGGAAAGCGGTTTTCTCACACAACTAATGTATAGTTATGTAAAACAAACAAAATGAGTTTGTATTAATTTTCCTGGAACAAAGTGAGAAAAAGAATAACAAAAAAGTAGTTTTTCAACATGTATGCAAAGAATGCATTAATTTATTGAAAATGATCATCTCATTCACTTTCATGCACAAGACGGTGAGATAAAGCGTTTGCTGCGTTCTTAGCTCTGTAGGTGCTCAGGAAAGCGGTTTTCTCACACAACTAATGTATAATTATGTAAAACAAACAAAATGAGTTTGTATTAATATTTCTGGAACAAAGTGAGAAGAATAACAAAAAAGTTGTTTTTCAACATGTATGCAAAGATTGCATTAATGTATTGAAAATGATCATCTCTATCACTTTCATGCACAAAACGGTGAGATAAAGCGTTTGCTGCGTTCTTAGCTCTGTAGGACCTCAGGAAAGCGGTTTTCTCACACAACTAATGTATAGTTATGTAAAACAAACAAAATGAGTTTGTATTAATTTTTCTGGAGCAAAGTGAGAAAAAGAATAACAAAAAAGTAGTTTTTCAACATGTATGCAAAGAATGCATTAATTTATTGAAAATGATCATCTCTTTCACTTTCATGCACAAGACGGTGAGATAAACCGTTTGCTCCGTTCTTAGCTCTGTAGGAGCTCAGGAAAGCGGTTTTCTCACACAACTAATGTATAGTTATGTAAAACAAACAAAATGAGGTTTTTTTTTTCATTTTCCTGAAATAAATTTAGAAAAAGAATAACAAAAACGTTGTTTTCCAACATGTATGCAAAGAATACATTAATGTATTGAAAATGATCATCTCTTTCACTTTCATGCACAAGACGGTGAGATAAAGCGTTTGCTGCGTTCTTAGCTCTGTAGGACCTCAGGAAAGCGGTTTTCTCACACAAGTAATGTATAGTTATGTAAAACAAACAAAATGAGGTTTTTTTTTTCATTTTCCTTAAATAAATTTAGAAAAAGAATAACAAAAACGTTGTTTTTCAACATGTATGCAAAGAATACATTAATGTATTGAAAATGATCATCTCTTTCACTTTCATGCACATGACGGTGAGATAAAGCGTTTGCTGCGTTCTTAGCTCTGTAGGAGCTCAGGAAAGCGGTTTTCTCACACAACTAATGTATAGTTATGTAAAACAAACAAAATGAGTTTGTATTAATATTTCTGGAACAAAGTGAGAAGAAGAATAACAAAAAAGTTGTTTTTCAACATGTATGCAAAGATTGCATTAATGTATTGAAAATGATCATCTCTATCACTTTCATGCACAAAACGGTGAGATAAACCGTTTGCTCCGTTCTTAGCTCTGTAGGAGCTCAGGAAAGCGGTTTTCTCACACAACTAATGTATAGTTATGTAAAACAAACAAAATGAGGTTTTTTTTTTCATTTTCCTGAAATAAATTGAGAAAAAGAATAACAAAAACGTTGTTTTTCAACATGTATGCAAAGAATACATTAATGTATTGAAAATGATCATCTCTTTCACTTTCATGCACAAGACGGTGAGATAAAGCGTTTGCTGCGTTCTTAGCTCTGTAGGAGCTCAGGAAAGCGGTTTTCTCACACAACTAATGTATAGTTATGTAAAACAAACAAAATGAGTTTGTATTAATATTTCTGGAACAAAGTGAGAAGAAGAATAACAAAAAAGTTGTTTTTCAACATGTATGCAAAGATTGCATTAATGTATTGAAAATGATCATCTCTATCACTTTCATGCACAAAACGGTGAGATAAACCGTTTGCTCCGTTCTTAGCTCTGTAGGAGCTCAGGAAAGCGGTTTTCTCACACAACTAATGTATAGTTATGTAAAACAAACAAAATGAGGTTTTTTTTTTCATTTTCCTGAAATAAATTGAGAAAAAGAATAACAAAAACGTTGTTTTTCAACATGTATGCAAAGAATACATTAATGTATTGAAAATGATCATCTCTTTCACTTTCATGCACAAGACGGTGAGATAAAGCGTTTGCTGCGTTCTTAGCTCTGTAGGAGCTCAGGAAAGCGGTTTTCTCACACAACTAATGTATAGTTATGTAAAACAAACAAAATGAGTTTGTATTAATATTTCTGGAACAAAGTGAGAAGAAGAATAACAAAAAAGTTGTTTTTCAACATGTATGCAAAGATTGCATTAATGTATTGAAAATGATCATCTCTATCACTTTCATGCACAAAACGGTGAGATAAAGCGTTTGCTGCGTTCTTAGCTCTGTAGGAGCTCAGGAAAGCGGTTTTCTCACACAACTAATGTATAGTTATGTAAAACAAACAAAATGAGTTTGTATTAATTTTCCTGGAACAAAGTGAGAAAAAGAATAACAAAAAAGTAGTTTTTCAACATGTATGCAAAGAATGCATTAATTTATTGAAAATGATCATCTCATTCACTTTCATGCACAAGACGGTGAGATAAAGCGTTTGCTGCGTTGTTAGCTCTGTAGGTGCTCAGGAAAGCGGTTTTCTCACACAACTAATGTATAGTTATGTAAAACAAACAAAATGAGTTTGTATTAATATTTCTGGAACAAAGTGAGAAGAATAACAAAAAAGTTGTTTTTCAACATGTATGCAAAGATTGCATTAATGTATTGAAAATGATCATCTCTATCACTTTCATGCACAAAACGGTGAGATAAAGCGTTTGCTGCGTTCTTAGCTCTGTAGGACCTCAGGAAAGCGGTTTTCTCACACAACTAATGTATAGTTATGTAAAACAAACAAAATGAGTTTGTATTAATTTTTCTGGAGCAAAGTGAGAAAAAGAATAACAAAAAAGTAGTTTTTCAACATGTATGCAAAGAATGCATTAATTTATTGAAAATGATCATCTCTTTCACTTTCATGCACAAGACGGTGAGATAAACCGTTTGCTCCGTTCTTAGCTCTGTAGGAGCTCAGGAAAGCGGTTTTCTCACACAACTAATGTATAGTTATGTAAAACAAACAAAATGAGGTTTTTTTTTTCATTTTCCTGAAATAAATTTAGAAAAAGAATAACAAAAACGTTGTTTTCCAACATGTATGCAAAGAATACATTAATTTATTGAAAATGATCATTTTCACTTTCATGCACAAGACGGTGAGATAAAGCGTTTGCTGCGTTCTTAGCTCTGTAGGACCTCAGGAAAGCGGTTTTCTCACACAACTAATGTATAGTTATGTAAAACAAACAAAATGAGTTTGTATTAATATTTCTGGAACAAAGTGAGAAGAAGAATAACAAAAAAGTTGTTTTTCAACATGTATGCAAAGATTGCATTAATGTATTGAAAATGATCATCTCTATCACTTTCATGCACAAAACGGTGAGATAAAGCGTTTGCTGCGTTCTTAGCTCTGTAGGAGCTCAGGAAAGCGGTTTTCTCACACAACTAATGTATAGTTATGTAAAACAAACAAAATGAGTTTGTATTAATTTTCCTGGAACAAAGTGAGAAAAAGAATAACAAAAAAGTAGTTTTTCAACATGTATGCAAAGAATGCATTAATTTATTGAAAATGATCATCTCATTCACTTTCATGCACAAGACGGTGAGATAAAGCGTTTGCTGCGTTCTTAGCTCTGTAGGTGCTCAGGAAAGCGGTTTTCTCACACAACTAATGTATAGTTATGTAAAACAAACAAAATGAGTTTGTATTAATATTTCTGGAACAAAGTGAGAAGAATAACAAAAAAGTTGTTTTTCAACATGTATGCAAAGAATGCATTAATTTATTGAAAATGATCATCTCATTCACTTTCATGCACAAGACGGTGAGATAAACCGTTTGCTCCGTTCTTAGCTCTGTAGGAGCTCAGGAAAGCGGTTTTCTCACACAAGTAATGTATAGTTATGTAAAACAAACAAAATGAGTTTGTATTAATATTTCTGGAACAAAGTGAGAAGAAGAATAACAAAAAAGTTGTTTTTCAACATGTATGCAAAGATTGCATTAATGTATTGAAAATGATCATCTCTTTCACTTTCATGCACAAGACGGTGAGATAAAGCGTTTGCTGCGTTCTTAGCTCTGTAGGAGCTCAGGAAAGCGGTTTTCTCACACAACTAATGTATAGTTATGTAAAACAAACAAAATGAGTTTGTATTAATTTTTCTGGAACAAAGTGAGAAAAAGCATAACAAAAAAGTTGTTTTTCAACATGTATGCAAAGAATGCATTAATTTATTGAAAATGATCATCTCATTCACTTTCATGCACAAGACGGTGAGATAAAGCGTTTGCTGCGTTCTTAGCTCTGTAGGAGCTCAGGAAAGCGGTTTTCTCACACAAGTAATGTATAGTTATGTAAAACAAACAAAATGAGGTTTTTTTTTCATTTTCCTGAAATAAATTGAGAAAAAGAATAACAAAAACGTTGTTTTTCAACATGTATGCAAAGAATACATTAATGTATTGAAAATGATCATCTCTTTCACTTTCATGCACAAGACGGTGAGATAAAGCGTTTGCTGCGTTCTTAGCTCTGTAGGAGCTCAGGAAAGCGGTTTTCTCACACAACTAATGTATAGTTATGTAAAACAAACAAAATGAGTTTGTATTAATTTTCCTGGAACAAAGTGAGAAAAAGAATAACAAAAAAGTAGTTTTTCAACATGTATGCAAAGAATGCATTAATTTATTGAAAATGATCATCTCATTCACTTTCATGCACAAGACGGTGAGATAAAGCGTTTGCTGCGTTCTTAGCTCTGTAGGTGCTCAGGAAAGCGGTTTTCTCACACAACTAATGTATAATTATGTAAAACAAACAAAATGAGTTTGTATTAATATTTCTGGAACAAAGTGAGAAGAATAACAAAAAAGTTGTTTTTCAACATGTATGCAAAGATTGCATTAATGTATTGAAAATGATCATCTCTATCACTTTCATGCACAAAACGGTGAGATAAAGCGTTTGCTGCGTTCTTAGCTCTGTAGGACCTCAGGAAAGCGGTTTTCTCACACAACTAATGTATAGTTATGTAAAACAAACAAAATGAGTTTGTATTAATTTTTCTGGAGCAAAGTGAGAAAAAGAATAACAAAAAAGTAGTTTTTCAACATGTATGCAAAGAATGCATTAATTTATTGAAAATGATCATCTCTTTCACTTTCATGCACAAGACGGTGAGATAAACCGTTTGCTCCGTTCTTAGCTCTGTAGGAGCTCAGGAAAGCGGTTTTCTCACACAACTAATGTATAGTTATGTAAAACAAACAAAATGAGGTTTTTTTTTTCATTTTCCTGAAATAAATTTAGAAAAAGAATAACAAAAACGTTGTTTTCCAACATGTATGCAAAGAATACATTAATGTATTGAAAATGATCATCTCTTTCACTTTCATGCACAAGACGGTGAGATAAAGCGTTTGCTGCGTTCTTAGCTCTGTAGGACCTCAGGAAAGCGGTTTTCTCACACAACTAATGTATAGTTATGTAAAACAAACAAAATGAGTTTGTATTAATATTTCTGGAACAAAGTGAGAAGAAGAATAACAAAAAAGTTGTTTTTCAACATGTATGCAAAGATTGCATTAATGTATTGAAAATGATCATCTCTATCACTTTCATGCACAAAACGGTGAGATAAAGCGTTTGCTGCGTTCTTAGCTCTGTAGGAGCTCAGGAAAGCGGTTTTCTCACACAACTAATGTATAGTTATGTAAAACAAACAAAATGAGTTTGTATTAATTTTCCTGGAACAAAGTGAGAAAAAGAATAACAAAAAAGTAGTTTTTCAACATGTATGCAAAGAATGCATTAATTTATTGAAAATGATCATCTCATTCACTTTCATGCACAAGACGGTGAGATAAAGCGTTTGCTGCGTTCTTAGCTCTGTAGGTGCTCAGGAAAGCGGTTTTCTCACACAACTAATGTATAGTTATGTAAAACAAACAAAATGAGTTTGTATTAATATTTCTGGAACAAAGTGAGAAGAATAACAAAAAAGTTGTTTTTCAACATGTATGCAAAGAATGCATTAATTTATTGAAAATGATCATCTCATTCACTTTCATGCACAAGACGGTGAGATAAACCGTTTGCTCCGTTCTTAGCTCTGTAGGAGCTCAGGAAAGCGGTTTTCTCACACAAGTAATGTATAGTTATGTAAAACAAACAAAATGAGTTTGTATTAATATTTCTGGAACAAAGTGAGAAGAAGAATAACAAAAAAGTTGTTTTTCAACATGTATGCAAAGATTGCATTAATGTATTGAAAATGATCATCTCTTTCACTTTCATGCACAAGACGGTGAGATAAAGCGTTTGCTGCGTTCTTAGCTCTGTAGGAGCTCAGGAAAGCGGTTTTCTCACACAACTAATGTATAGTTATGTAAAACAAACAAAATGAGTTTGTATTAATTTTTCTGGAACAAAGTGAGAAAAAGCATAACAAAAAAGTTGTTTTTCAACATGTATGCAAAGAATGCATTAATTTATTGAAAATGATCATCTCATTCACTTTCATGCACAAGACGGTGAGATAAAGCGTTTGCTGCGTTCTTAGCTCTGTAGGAGCTCAGGAAAGCGGTTTTCTCACACAAGTAATGTATAGTTATGTAAAACAAACAAAATGAGGTTTTTTTTTCATTTTCCTGAAATAAATTGAGAAAAAGAATAACAAAAACGTTGTTTTTCAACATGTATGCAAAGAATACATTAATGTATTGAAAATGATCATCTCTTTCACTTTCATGCACAAGACGGTGAGATAAAGCGTTTGCTGCGTTCTTAGCTCTGTAGGAGCTCAGGAAAGCGGTTTTCTCACACAACTAATGTATAGTTATGTAAAACAAACAAAATGAGTTTGTATTAATTTTCCTGGAACAAAGTGAGAAAAAGAATAACAAAAAAGTAGTTTTTCAACATGTATGCAAAGAATGCATTAATTTATTGAAAATGATCATCTCATTCACTTTCATGCACAAGACGGTGAGATAAAGCGTTTGCTGCGTTCTTAGCTCTGTAGGTGCTCAGGAAAGCGGTTTTCTCACACAACTAATGTATAATTATGTAAAACAAACAAAATGAGTTTGTATTAATATTTCTGGAACAAAGTGAGAAGAATAACAAAAAAGTTGTTTTTCAACATGTATGCAAAGATTGCATTAATGTATTGAAAATGATCATCTCTATCACTTTCATGCACAAAACGGTGAGATAAAGCGTTTGCTGCGTTCTTAGCTCTGTAGGACCTCAGGAAAGCGGTTTTCTCACACAACTAATGTATAGTTATGTAAAACAAACAAAATGAGTTTGTATTAATTTTTCTGGAGCAAAGTGAGAAAAAGAATAACAAAAAAGTAGTTTTTCAACATGTATGCAAAGAATGCATTAATTTATTGAAAATGATCATCTCTTTCACTTTCATGCACAAGACGGTGAGATAAACCGTTTGCTCCGTTCTTAGCTCTGTAGGAGCTCAGGAAAGCGGTTTTCTCACACAACTAATGTATAGTTATGTAAAACAAACAAAATGAGGTTTTTTTTTTCATTTTCCTGAAATAAATTTAGAAAAAGAATAACAAAAACGTTGTTTTCCAACATGTATGCAAAGAATACATTAATGTATTGAAAATGATCATCTCTTTCACTTTCATGCACAAGACGGTGAGATAAAGCGTTTGCTGCGTTCTTAGCTCTGTAGGACCTCAGGAAAGCGGTTTTCTCACACAAGTAATGTATAGTTATGTAAAACAAACAAAATGAGGTTTTTTTTTTCATTTTCCTTAAATAAATTTAGAAAAAGAATAACAAAAACGTTGTTTTTCAACATGTATGCAAAGAATACATTAATGTATTGAAAATGATCATCTCTTTCACTTTCATGCACATGACGGTGAGATAAAGCGTTTGCTGCGTTCTTAGCTCTGTAGGAGCTCAGGAAAGCGGTTTTCTCACACAACTAATGTATAGTTATGTAAAACAAACAAAATGAGTTTGTATTAATATTTCTGGAACAAAGTGAGAAGAAGAATAACAAAAAAGTTGTTTTTCAACATGTATGCAAAGATTGCATTAATGTATTGAAAATGATCATCTCTATCACTTTCATGCACAAAACGGTGAGATAAACCGTTTGCTCCGTTCTTAGCTCTGTAGGAGCTCAGGAAAGCGGTTTTCTCACACAACTAATGTATAGTTATGTAAAACAAACAAAATGAGGTTTTTTTTTTCATTTTCCTGAAATAAATTGAGAAAAAGAATAACAAAAACGTTGTTTTTCAACATGTATGCAAAGAATACATTAATGTATTGAAAATGATCATCTCTTTCACTTTCATGCACAAGACGGTGAGATAAAGCGTTTGCTGCGTTCTTAGCTCTGTAGGAGCTCAGGAAAGCGGTTTTCTCACACAACTAATGTATAGTTATGTAAAACAAACAAAATGAGTTTGTATTAATATTTCTGGAACAAAGTGAGAAGAAGAATAACAAAAAAGTTGTTTTTCAACATGTATGCAAAGATTGCATTAATGTATTGAAAATGATCATCTCTATCACTTTCATGCACAAAACGGTGAGATAAACCGTTTGCTCCGTTCTTAGCTCTGTAGGAGCTCAGGAAAGCGGTTTTCTCACACAACTAATGTATAGTTATGTAAAACAAACAAAATGAGGTTTTTTTTTTCATTTTCCTGAAATAAATTGAGAAAAAGAATAACAAAAACGTTGTTTTTCAACATGTATGCAAAGAATACATTAATGTATTGAAAATGATCATCTCTTTCACTTTCATGCACAAGACGGTGAGATAAAGCGTTTGCTGCGTTCTTAGCTCTGTAGGAGCTCAGGAAAGCGGTTTTCTCACACAACTAATGTATAGTTATGTAAAACAAACAAAATGAGTTTGTATTAATATTTCTGGAACAAAGTGAGAAGAAGAATAACAAAAAAGTTGTTTTTCAACATGTATGCAAAGATTGCATTAATGTATTGAAAATGATCATCTCTATCACTTTCATGCACAAAACGGTGAGATAAAGCGTTTGCTGCGTTCTTAGCTCTGTAGGAGCTCAGGAAAGCGGTTTTCTCACACAACTAATGTATAGTTATGTAAAACAAACAAAATGAGTTTGTATTAATTTTCCTGGAACAAAGTGAGAAAAAGAATAACAAAAAAGTAGTTTTTCAACATGTATGCAAAGAATGCATTAATTTATTGAAAATGATCATCTCATTCACTTTCATGCACAAGACGGTGAGATAAAGCGTTTGCTGCGTTGTTAGCTCTGTAGGTGCTCAGGAAAGCGGTTTTCTCACACAACTAATGTATAGTTATGTAAAACAAACAAAATGAGTTTGTATTAATATTTCTGGAACAAAGTGAGAAGAATAACAAAAAAGTTGTTTTTCAACATGTATGCAAAGATTGCATTAATGTATTGAAAATGATCATCTCTATCACTTTCATGCACAAAACGGTGAGATAAAGCGTTTGCTGCGTTCTTAGCTCTGTAGGACCTCAGGAAAGCGGTTTTCTCACACAACTAATGTATAGTTATGTAAAACAAACAAAATGAGTTTGTATTAATTTTTCTGGAGCAAAGTGAGAAAAAGAATAACAAAAAAGTAGTTTTTCAACATGTATGCAAAGAATGCATTAATTTATTGAAAATGATCATCTCTTTCACTTTCATGCACAAGACGGTGAGATAAACCGTTTGCTCCGTTCTTAGCTCTGTAGGAGCTCAGGAAAGCGGTTTTCTCACACAACTAATGTATAGTTATGTAAAACAAACAAAATGAGGTTTTTTTTTTCATTTTCCTGAAATAAATTTAGAAAAAGAATAACAAAAACGTTGTTTTCCAACATGTATGCAAAGAATACATTAATTTATTGAAAATGATCATTTTCACTTTCATGCACAAGACGGTGAGATAAAGCGTTTGCTGCGTTCTTAGCTCTGTAGGACCTCAGGAAAGCGGTTTTCTCACACAACTAATGTATAGTTATGTAAAACAAACAAAATGAGTTTGTATTAATATTTCTGGAACAAAGTGAGAAGAAGAATAACAAAAAAGTTGTTTTTCAACATGTATGCAAAGATTGCATTAATGTATTGAAAATGATCATCTCTATCACTTTCATGCACAAAACGGTGAGATAAAGCGTTTGCTGCGTTCTTAGCTCTGTAGGAGCTCAGGAAAGCGGTTTTCTCACACAACTAATGTATAGTTATGTAAAACAAACAAAATGAGTTTGTATTAATTTTCCTGGAACAAAGTGAGAAAAAGAATAACAAAAAAGTAGTTTTTCAACATGTATGCAAAGAATGCATTAATTTATTGAAAATGATCATCTCATTCACTTTCATGCACAAGACGGTGAGATAAAGCGTTTGCTGCGTTCTTAGCTCTGTAGGTGCTCAGGAAAGCGGTTTTCTCACACAACTAATGTATAGTTATGTAAAACAAACAAAATGAGTTTGTATTAATATTTCTGGAACAAAGTGAGAAGAATAACAAAAAAGTTGTTTTTCAACATGTATGCAAAGAATGCATTAATTTATTGAAAATGATCATCTCATTCACTTTCATGCACAAGACGGTGAGATAAACCGTTTGCTCCGTTCTTAGCTCTGTAGGAGCTCAGGAAAGCGGTTTTCTCACACAAGTAATGTATAGTTATGTAAAACAAACAAAATGAGTTTGTATTAATATTTCTGGAACAAAGTGAGAAGAAGAATAACAAAAAAGTTGTTTTTCAACATGTATGCAAAGATTGCATTAATGTATTGAAAATGATCATCTCTTTCACTTTCATGCACAAGACGGTGAGATAAAGCGTTTGCTGCGTTCTTAGCTCTGTAGGAGCTCAGGAAAGCGGTTTTCTCACACAACTAATGTATAGTTATGTAAAACAAACAAAATGAGTTTGTATTAATTTTTCTGGAACAAAGTGAGAAAAAGCATAACAAAAAAGTTGTTTTTCAACATGTATGCAAAGAATGCATTAATTTATTGAAAATGATCATCTCATTCACTTTCATGCACAAGACGGTGAGATAAAGCGTTTGCTGCGTTCTTAGCTCTGTAGGAGCTCAGGAAAGCGGTTTTCTCACACAAGTAATGTATAGTTATGTAAAACAAACAAAATGAGGTTTTTTTTTCATTTTCCTGAAATAAATTGAGAAAAAGAATAACAAAAACGTTGTTTTTCAACATGTATGCAAAGAATACATTAATGTATTGAAAATGATCATCTCTTTCACTTTCATGCACAAGACGGTGAGATAAAGCGTTTGCTGCGTTCTTAGCTCTGTAGGAGCTCAGGAAAGCGGTTTTCTCACACAACTAATGTATAGTTATGTAAAACAAACAAAATGAGTTTGTATTAATTTTCCTGGAACAAAGTGAGAAAAAGAATAACAAAAAAGTAGTTTTTCAACATGTATGCAAAGAATGCATTAATTTATTGAAAATGATCATCTCATTCACTTTCATGCACAAGACGGTGAGATAAAGCGTTTGCTGCGTTCTTAGCTCTGTAGGTGCTCAGGAAAGCGGTTTTCTCACACAACTAATGTATAATTATGTAAAACAAACAAAATGAGTTTGTATTAATATTTCTGGAACAAAGTGAGAAGAATAACAAAAAAGTTGTTTTTCAACATGTATGCAAAGATTGCATTAATGTATTGAAAATGATCATCTCTATCACTTTCATGCACAAAACGGTGAGATAAAGCGTTTGCTGCGTTCTTAGCTCTGTAGGACCTCAGGAAAGCGGTTTTCTCACACAACTAATGTATAGTTATGTAAAACAAACAAAATGAGTTTGTATTAATTTTTCTGGAGCAAAGTGAGAAAAAGAATAACAAAAAAGTAGTTTTTCAACATGTATGCAAAGAATGCATTAATTTATTGAAAATGATCATCTCTTTCACTTTCATGCACAAGACGGTGAGATAAACCGTTTGCTCCGTTCTTAGCTCTGTAGGAGCTCAGGAAAGCGGTTTTCTCACACAACTAATGTATAGTTATGTAAAACAAACAAAATGAGGTTTTTTTTTTCATTTTCCTGAAATAAATTTAGAAAAAGAATAACAAAAACGTTGTTTTCCAACATGTATGCAAAGAATACATTAATGTATTGAAAATGATCATCTCTTTCACTTTCATGCACAAGACGGTGAGATAAAGCGTTTGCTGCGTTCTTAGCTCTGTAGGACCTCAGGAAAGCGGTTTTCTCACACAACTAATGTATAGTTATGTAAAACAAACAAAATGAGTTTGTATTAATATTTCTGGAACAAAGTGAGAAGAAGAATAACAAAAAAGTTGTTTTTCAACATGTATGCAAAGATTGCATTAATGTATTGAAAATGATCATCTCTATCACTTTCATGCACAAAACGGTGAGATAAAGCGTTTGCTGCGTTCTTAGCTCTGTAGGAGCTCAGGAAAGCGGTTTTCTCACACAACTAATGTATAGTTATGTAAAACAAACAAAATGAGTTTGTATTAATTTTCCTGGAACAAAGTGAGAAAAAGAATAACAAAAAAGTAGTTTTTCAACATGTATGCAAAGAATGCATTAATTTATTGAAAATGATCATCTCATTCACTTTCATGCACAAGACGGTGAGATAAAGCGTTTGCTGCGTTCTTAGCTCTGTAGGTGCTCAGGAAAGCGGTTTTCTCACACAACTAATGTATAGTTATGTAAAACAAACAAAATGAGTTTGTATTAATATTTCTGGAACAAAGTGAGAAGAATAACAAAAAAGTTGTTTTTCAACATGTATGCAAAGAATGCATTAATTTATTGAAAATGATCATCTCATTCACTTTCATGCACAAGACGGTGAGATAAACCGTTTGCTCCGTTCTTAGCTCTGTAGGAGCTCAGGAAAGCGGTTTTCTCACACAAGTAATGTATAGTTATGTAAAACAAACAAAATGAGGTTTTTTTTTTCATTTTCCTTAAATAAATTTAGAAACAGAATAACAAAAACGTTGTTTTTCAACATGTATGCAAAGAATACATTAATGTATTGAAAATGATCATCTCTTTCACTTTCATGCACATGACGGTGAGATAAAGCGTTTGCTGCGTTCTTAGCTCTGTAGGAGCTCAGGAAAGCGGTTTTCTCACACAACTAATGTATAGTTATGTAAAACAAACAAAATGAGTTTGTATTAATATTTCTGGAACAAAGTGAGAAGAAGAATAACAAAAAAGTTGTTTTTCAACATGTATGCAAAGTTTGCATTAATGTATTGAAAATGATCATCTCTATCACTTTCATGCACAAAACGGTGAGATAAACCGTTTGCTCCGTTCTTAGCTCTGTAGGAGCTCAGGAAAGCGGTTTTCTCACACAACTAATGTATAGTTATGTAAAACAAACAAAATGAGGTTTTTTTTTTCATTTTCCTGAAATAAATTGAGAAAAAGAATAACAAAAACGTTGTTTTTCAACATGTATGCAAAGAATACATTAATGTATTGAAAATGATCATCTCTTTCACTTTCATGCACAAGACGGTGAGATAAAGCGTTTGCTGCGTTCTTAGCTCTGTAGGAGCTCAGGAAAGCGGTTTTCTCACACAACTAATGTATAGTTATGTAAAACAAACAAAATGAGTTTGTATTAATATTTCTGGAACAAAGTGAGAAGAAGAATAACAAAAAAGTTGTTTTTCAACATGTATGCAAAGATTGCATTAATGTATTGAAAATGATCATCTCTATCACTTTCATGCACAAAACGGTGAGATAAACCGTTTGCTCCGTTCTTAGCTCTGTAGGAGCTCAGGAAAGCGGTTTTCTCACACAACTAATGTATAGTTATGTAAAACAAACAAAATGAGGTTTTTTTTTTCATTTTCCTGAAATAAATTGAGAAAAAGAATAACAAAAACGTTGTTTTTCAACATGTATGCAAAGAATACATTAATGTATTGAAAATGATCATCTCTTTCACTTTCATGCACAAGACGGTGAGATAAAGCGTTTGCTGCGTTCTTAGCTCTGTAGGAGCTCAGGAAAGCGGTTTTCTCACACAACTAATGTATAGTTATGTAAAACAAACAAAATGAGTTTGTATTAATATTTCTGGAACAAAGTGAGAAGAAGAATAACAAAAAAGTTGTTTTTCAACATGTATGCAAAGATTGCATTAATGTATTGAAAATGATCATCTCTATCACTTTCATGCACAAAACGGTGAGATAAAGCGTTTGCTGCGTTCTTAGCTCTGTAGGAGCTCAGGAAAGCGGTTTTCTCACACAACTAATGTATAGTTATGTAAAACAAACAAAATGAGTTTGTATTAATTTTCCTGGAACAAAGTGAGAAAAAGAATAACAAAAAAGTAGTTTTTCAACATGTATGCAAAGAATGCATTAATTTATTGAAAATGATCATCTCATTCACTTTCATGCACAAGACGGTGAGATAAAGCGTTTGCTGCGTTCTTAGCTCTGTAGGTGCTCAGGAAAGCGGTTTTCTCACACAACTAATGTATAGTTATGTAAAACAAACAAAATGAGTTTGTATTAATATTTCTGGAACAAAGTGAGAAGAATAACAAAAAAGTTGTTTTTCAACATGTATGCAAAGATTGCATTAATGTATTGAAAATGATCATCTCTATCACTTTCATGCACAAAACGGTGAGATAAAGCGTTTGCTGCGTTCTTAGCTCTGTAGGACCTCAGGAAAGCGGTTTTCTCACACAACTAATGTATAGTTATGTAAAACAAACAAAATGAGTTTGTATTAATTTTTCTGGAGCAAAGTGAGAAAAAGAATAACAAAAAAGTAGTTTTTCAACATGTATGCAAAGAATGCATTAATTTATTGAAAATGATCATCTCTTTCACTTTCATGCACAAGACGGTGAGATAAACCGTTTGCTCCGTTCTTAGCTCTGTAGGAGCTCAGGAAAGCGGTTTTCTCACACAACTAATGTATAGTTATGTAAAACAAACAAAATGAGGTTTTTTTTTTCATTTTCCTGAAATAAATTTAGAAAAAGAATAACAAAAACGTTGTTTTCCAACATGTATGCAAAGAATACATTAATTTATTGAAAATGATCATTTTCACTTTCATGCACAAGACGGTGAGATAAAGCGTTTGCTGCGTTCTTAGCTCTGTAGGACCTCAGGAAAGCGGTTTTCTCACACAACTAATGTATAGTTATGTAAAACAAACAAAATGAGTTTGTATTAATATTTCTGGAACAAAGTGAGAAGAAGAATAACAAAAAAGTTGTTTTTCAACATGTATGCAAAGATTGCATTAATGTATTGAAAATGATCATCTCTATCACTTTCATGCACAAAACGGTGAGATAAAGCGTTTGCTGCGTTCTTAGCTCTGTAGGAGCTCAGGAAAGCGGTTTTCTCACACAACTAATGTATAGTTATGTAAAACAAACAAAATGAGTTTGTATTAATTTTCCTGGAACAAAGTGAGAAAAAGAATAACAAAAAAGTAGTTTTTCAACATGTATGCAAAGAATGCATTAATTTATTGAAAATGATCATCTCATTCACTTTCATGCACAAGACGGTGAGATAAAGCGTTTGCTGCGTTCTTAGCTCTGTAGGTGCTCAGGAAAGCGGTTTTCTCACACAACTAATGTATAGTTATGTAAAACAAACAAAATGAGTTTGTATTAATATTTCTGGAACAAAGTGAGAAGAATAACAAAAAAGTTGTTTTTCAACATGTATGCAAAGAATGCATTAATTTATTGAAAATGATCATCTCATTCACTTTCATGCACAAGACGGTGAGATAAACCGTTTGCTCCGTTCTTAGCTCTGTAGGAGCTCAGGAAAGCGGTTTTCTCACACAAGTAATGTATAGTTATGTAAAACAAACAAAATGAGGTTTTTTTTTTCATTTTCCTTAAATAAATTTAGAAAAAGAATAACAAAAACGTTGTTTTTCAACATGTATGCAAAGAATACATTAATGTATTGAAAATGATCATCTCTTTCACTTTCATGCACATGACGGTGAGATAAAGCGTTTGCTGCGTTCTTAGCTCTGTAGGAGCTCAGGAAAGCGGTTTTCTCACACAACTAATGTATAGTTATGTAAAACAAACAAAATGAGTTTGTATTAATATTTCTGGAACAAAGTGAGAAGAAGAATAACAAAAAAGTTGTTTTTCAACATGTATGCAAAGATTGCATTAATGTATTGAAAATGATCATCTCTTTCACTTTCATGCACAAGACGGTGAGATAAAGCGTTTGCTGCGTTCTTAGCTCTGTAGGTGCTCAGGAAAGCGGTTTTCTCACACAAGTAATGTATAGTTATGTAAAACAAACAAAATGAGGTTTTTTTTTTCATTTTCCTTAAATAAATTGAGAAAAAGAATAACAAAAACGTTGTTTTTCAACATGTATGCAAAGAATACATTAATGTATTGAAAATGATCATCTCTTTCACTTTCATGCACAAGACGGTGAGATAAAGCGTTTGCTGCGTTCTTAGCTCTGTAGGAGCTCAGGAAAGCGGTTTTCTCACACAACTAATGTATAGTTATGTAAAACAAACAAAATGAGTTTGTATTAATATTTCTGGAACAAAGTGAGAAGAAGAATAACAAAAAAGTTGTTTTTCAACATGTATGCAAAGATTGCATTAATGTATTGAAAATGATCATCTCTATCACTTTCATGCACAAAACGGTGAGATAAAGCGTTTGCTGCGTTCTTAGCTCTGTAGGAGCTCAGGAAAGCGGTTTTCTCACACAACTAATGTATAGTTATGTAAAACAAACAAAATGAGTTTGTATTAATTTTCCTGGAACAAAGTGAGAAAAAGAATAACAAAAAAGTAGTTTTTCAACATGTATGCAAAGAATGCATTAATTTATTGAAAATGATCATCTCATTCACTTTCATGCACAAGACGGTGAGATAAAGCGTTTGCTGCGTTCTTAGCTCTGTAGGTGCTCAGGAAAGCGGTTTTCTCACACAACTAATGTATAATTATGTAAAACAAACAAAATGAGTTTGTATTAATATTTCTGGAACAAAGTGAGAAGAATAACAAAAAAGTTGTTTTTCAACATGTATGCAAAGATTGCATTAATGTATTGAAAATGATCATCTCTATCACTTTCATGCACAAAACGGTGAGATAAAGCGTTTGCTGCGTTCTTAGCTCTGTAGGACCTCAGGAAAGCGGTTTTCTCACACAACTAATGTATAGTTATGTAAAACAAACAAAATGAGTTTGTATTAATTTTTCTGGAGCAAAGTGAGAAAAAGAATAACAAAAAAGTAGTTTTTCAACATGTATGCAAAGAATGCATTAATTTATTGAAAATGATCATCTCTTTCACTTTCATGCACAAGACGGTGAGATAAACCGTTTGCTCCGTTCTTAGCTCTGTAGGAGCTCAGGAAAGCGGTTTTCTCACACAACTAATGTATAGTTATGTAAAACAAACAAAATGAGGTTTTTTTTTTCATTTTCCTGAAATAAATTTAGAAAAAGAATAACAAAAACGTTGTTTTCCAACATGTATGCAAAGAATACATTAATGTATTGAAAATGATCATCTCTTTCACTTTCATGCACAAGACGGTGAGATAAAGCGTTTGCTGCGTTCTTAGCTCTGTAGGACCTCAGGAAAGCGGTTTTCTCACACAACTAATGTATAGTTATGTAAAACAAACAAAATGAGTTTGTATTAATATTTCTGGAACAAAGTGAGAAGAAGAATAACAAAAAAGTTGTTTTTCAACATGTATGCAAAGATTGCATTAATGTATTGAAAATGATCATCTCTATCACTTTCATGCACAAAACGGTGAGATAAAGCGTTTGCTGCGTTCTTAGCTCTGTAGGAGCTCAGGAAAGCGGTTTTCTCACACAACTAATGTATAGTTATGTAAAACAAACAAAATGAGTTTGTATTAATTTTCCTGGAACAAAGTGAGAAAAAGAATAACAAAAAAGTAGTTTTTCAACATGTATGCAAAGAATGCATTAATTTATTGAAAATGATCATCTCATTCACTTTCATGCACAAGACGGTGAGATAAAGCGTTTGCTGCGTTCTTAGCTCTGTAGGTGCTCAGGAAAGCGGTTTTCTCACACAACTAATGTATAGTTATGTAAAACAAACAAAATGAGTTTGTATTAATATTTCTGGAACAAAGTGAGAAGAATAACAAAAAAGTTGTTTTTCAACATGTATGCAAAGAATGCATTAATTTATTGAAAATGATCATCTCATTCACTTTCATGCACAAGACGGTGAGATAAACCGTTTGCTCCGTTCTTAGCTCTGTAGGAGCTCAGGAAAGCGGTTTTCTCACACAAGTAATGTATAGTTATGTAAAACAAACAAAATGAGGTTTTTTTTTTCATTTTCCTTAAATAAATTTAGAAAAAGAATAACAAAAACGTTGTTTTTCAACATGTATGCAAAGAATACATTAATGTATTGAAAATGATCATCTCTTTCACTTTCATGCACATGACGGTGAGATAAAGCGTTTGCTGCGTTCTTAGCTCTGTAGGAGCTCAGGAAAGCGGTTTTCTCACACAACTAATGTATAGTTATGTAAAACAAACAAAATGAGTTTGTATTAATATTTCTGGAACAAAGTGAGAAGAAGAATAACAAAAAAGTTGTTTTTCAACATGTATGCAAAGATTGCATTAATGTATTGAAAATGATCATCTCTATCACTTTCATGCACAAAACGGTGAGATAAACCGTTTGCTCCGTTCTTAGCTCTGTAGGAGCTCAGGAAAGCGGTTTTCTCACACAACTAATGTATAGTTATGTAAAACAAACAAAATGAGGTTTTTTTTTTCATTTTCCTGAAATAAATTGAGAAAAAGAATAACAAAAACGTTGTTTTTCAACATGTATGCAAAGAATACATTAATGTATTGAAAATGATCATCTCTTTCACTTTCATGCACAAGACGGTGAGATAAAGCGTTTGCTGCGTTCTTAGCTCTGTAGGAGCTCAGGAAAGCGGTTTTCTCACACAACTAATGTATAGTTATGTAAAACAAACAAAATGAGTTTGTATTAATATTTCTGGAACAAAGTGAGAAGAAGAATAACAAAAAAGTTGTTTTTCAACATGTATGCAAAGATTGCATTAATGTATTGAAAATGATCATCTCTATCACTTTCATGCACAAAACGGTGAGATAAACCGTTTGCTCCGTTCTTAGCTCTGTAGGAGCTCAGGAAAGCGGTTTTCTCACACAACTAATGTATAGTTATGTAAAACAAACAAAATGAGGTTTTTTTTTTCATTTTCCTGAAATAAATTGAGAAAAAGAATAACAAAAACGTTGTTTTTCAACATGTATGCAAAGAATACATTAATGTATTGAAAATGATCATCTCTTTCACTTTCATGCACAAGACGGTGAGATAAAGCGTTTGCTGCGTTCTTAGCTCTGTAGGAGCTCAGGAAAGCGGTTTTCTCACACAACTAATGTATAGTTATGTAAAACAAACAAAATGAGTTTGTATTAATATTTCTGGAACAAAGTGAGAAGAAGAATAACAAAAAAGTTGTTTTTCAACATGTATGCAAAGATTGCATTAATGTATTGAAAATGATCATCTCTATCACTTTCATGCACAAAACGGTGAGATAAAGCGTTTGCTGCGTTCTTAGCTCTGTAGGAGCTCAGGAAAGCGGTTTTCTCACACAACTAATGTATAGTTATGTAAAACAAACAAAATGAGTTTGTATTAATTTTCCTGGAACAAAGTGAGAAAAAGAATAACAAAAAAGTAGTTTTTCAACATGTATGCAAAGAATGCATTAATTTATTGAAAATGATCATCTCATTCACTTTCATGCACAAGACGGTGAGATAAAGCGTTTGCTGCGTTCTTAGCTCTGTAGGTGCTCAGGAAAGCGGTTTTCTCACACAACTAATGTATAGTTATGTAAAACAAACAAAATGAGTTTGTATTAATATTTCTGGAACAAAGTGAGAAGAATAACAAAAAAGTTGTTTTTCAACATGTATGCAAAGATTGCATTAATGTATTGAAAATGATCATCTCTATCACTTTCATGCACAAAACGGTGAGATAAAGCGTTTGCTGCGTTCTTAGCTCTGTAGGACCTCAGGAAAGCGGTTTTATCACACAACTAATGTATAGTTATGTAAAACAAACAAAATGAGTTTGTATTAATTTTTCTGGAGCAAAGTGAGAAAAAGAATAACAAAAAAGTAGTTTTTCAACATGTATGCAAAGAATGCATTAATTTATTGAAAATGATCATCTCTTTCACTTTCATGCACAAGACGGTGAGATAAACCGTTTGCTCCGTTCTTAGCTCTGTAGGAGCTCAGGAAAGCGGTTTTCTCACACAACTAATGTATAGTTATGTAAAACAAACAAAATGAGGTTTTTTTTTTCATTTTCCTGAAATAAATTTAGAAAAAGAATAACAAAAACGTTGTTTTCCAACATGTATGCAAAGAATACATTAATGTATTGAAAATGATCATCTCTTTCACTTTCATGCACAAGACGGTGAGATAAAGCGTTTGCTGCGTTCTTAGCTCTGTAGGACCTCAGGAAAGCGGTTTTCTCACACAACTAATGTATAGTTATGTAAAACAAACAAAATGAGTTTGTATTAATATTTCTGGAACAAAGTGAGAAGAAGAATAACAAAAAAGTTGTTTTTCAACATGTATGCAAAGATTGCATTAATGTATTGAAAATGATCATCTCTATCACTTTCATGCACAAAACGGTGAGATAAAGCGTTTGCTGCGTTCTTAGCTCTGTAGGAGCTCAGGAAAGCGGTTTTCTCACACAACTAATGTATAGTTATGTAAAACAAACAAAATGAGTTTGTATTAATTTTCCTGGAACAAAGTGAGAAAAAGAATAACAAAAAAGTAGTTTTTCAACATGTATGCAAAGAATGCATTAATTTATTGAAAATGATCATCTCATTCACTTTCATGCACAAGACGGTGAGATAAAGCGTTTGCTGCGTTCTTAGCTCTGTAGGTGCTCAGGAAAGCGGTTTTCTCACACAACTAATGTATAGTTATGTAAAACAAACAAAATGAGTTTGTATTAATATTTCTGGAACAAAGTGAGAAGAATAACAAAAAAGTTGTTTTTCAACATGTATGCAAAGAATGCATTAATTTATTGAAAATGATCATCTCATTCACTTTCATGCACAAGACGGTGAGATAAACCGTTTGCTCCGTTCTTAGCTCTGTAGGAGCTCAGGAAAGCGGTTTTCTCACACAAGTAATGTATAGTTATGTAAAACAAACAAAATGAGGTTTTTTTTTTCATTTTCCTTAAATAAATTTAGAAAAAGAATAACAAAAACGTTGTTTTTCAACATGTATGCAAAGAATACATTAATGTATTGAAAATGATCATCTCTTTCACTTTCATGCACATGACGGTGAGATAAAGCGTTTGCTGCGTTCTTAGCTCTGTAGGAGCTCAGGAAAGCGGTTTTCTCACACAACTAATGTATAGTTATGTAAAACAAACAAAATGAGTTTGTATTAATATTTCTGGAACAAAGTGAGAAGAAGAATAACAAAAAAGTTGTTTTTCAACATGTATGCAAAGATTGCATTAATGTATTGAAAATGATCATCTCTTTCACTTTCATGCACAAGACGGTGAGATAAAGCGTTTGCTGCGTTCTTAGCTCTGTAGGTGCTCAGGAAAGCGGTTTTCTCACACAAGTAATGTATAGTTATGTAAAACAAACAAAATGAGGTTTTTTTTTTCATTTTCCTTAAATAAATTTAGAAAAAGAATAACAAAAACGTTGTTTTTCAACATGTATGCAAAGAATACATTAATGTATTGAAAATGATCATCTCTTTCACTTTCATGCACATGACGGTGAGATAAAGCGTTTGCTGCGTTCTTAGCTCTGTAGGAGCTCAGGAAAGCGGTTTTCTCACACAACTAATGTATAGTTATGTAAAACAAACAAAATGAGTTTGTATTAATATTTCTGGAACAAAGTGAGAAGAAGAATAACAAAAAAGTTGTTTTTCAACATGTATGCAAAGATTGCATTAATGTATTGAAAATGATCATCTCTTTCACTTTCATGCACAAGACGGTGAGATAAAGCGTTTGCTGCGTTCTTAGCTCTGTAGGAGCTCAGGAAAGCGGTTTTCTCACACAACTAATGTATAGTTATGTAAAACAAACAAAATGAGTTTGTATTAATTTTCCTGGAACAAAGTGAGAAAAAGAATAACAAAAAAGTAGTTTTTCAACATGTATGCAAAGAATGCATTAATTTATTGAAAATGATCATCTCATTCACTTTCATGCACAAGACGGTGAGATAAAGCGTTTGCTGCGTTCTTAGCTCTGTAGGAGCTCAGGAAAGCGGTTTTCTCACACAACTAATGTATAGTTATGTAAAACAAACAAAATGAGGTTTTTTTTTTTCATTTTCCTTAAATAAATTTAGAAAAAGAATAACAAAAACGTTGTTTTTCAACATGTATGCAAAGAATACATTAATGTATTGAAAATGATCATCTCTTTCACTTTCATGCACATGACGGTGAGATAAAGCGTTTGCTGCGTTCTTAGCTCTGTAGGAGCTCAGGAAAGCGGTTTTCTCACACAACTAATGTATAGTTATGTAAAACAAACAAAATGAGTTTGTATTAATATTTCTGGAACAAAGTGAGAAGAAGAATAACAAAAAAGTTGTTTTTCAACATGTATGCAAAGATTGCATTAATGTATTGAAAATGATCATCTCTTTCACTTTCATGCACAAGACGATAAAGCGTTTGCTGCGTTCTTAGCTCTGTAGGAGCTCAGGAAAGCGGTTTTCTCACACAACTAATGTATAGTTATGTAAAACAAACAAAATGAGTTTGTATTAATATTTCTGGAACAAAGTGAGAAGAAGAATAACAAAAAAGTTGTTTTTCAACATGTATGCAAAGATTGCATTAATGTATTGAAAATGATCATCTCTATCACTTTCATGCACAAAACGGTGAGATAAAGCGTTTGCTGCGTTCTTAGCTCTGTAGGAGCTCAGGAAAGCGGTTTTCTCACACAACTAATGTATAGTTATGTAAAACAAACAAAATGAGTTTGTATTAATTTTCCTGGAACAAAGTGAGAAAAAGAATAACAAAAAAGTAGTTTTTCAACATGTATGCAAAGAATGCATTAATTTATTGAAAATGATCATCTCATTCACTTTCATGCACAAGACGGTGAGATAAAGCGTTTGCTGCGTTCTTAGCTCTGTAGGAGCTCAGGAAAGCGGTTTTCTCACACAACTAATGTATAGTTATGTAAAACAAACAAAATGAGGGTTTTTTTTTTCATTTTCCTTAAATAAATTTAGAAAAAGAATAACAAAAACGTTGTTTTTCAACATGTATGCAAAGAATACATTAATGTATTGAAAATGATCATCTCTTTCACTTTCATGCACATGACGGTGAGATAAAGCGTTTGCTGCGTTCTTAGCTCTGTAGGAGCTCAGGAAAGCGGTTTTCTCACACAACTAATGTATAGTTATGTAAAACAAACAAAATGAGTTTGTATTAATATTTCTGGAACAAAGTGAGAAGAAGAATAACAAAAAAGTTGTTTTTCAACATGTATGCAAAGATTGCATTAATGTATTGAAAATGATCATCTCTTTCACTTTCATGCACAAGACGATAAAGCGTTTGCTGCGTTCTTAGCTCTGTAGGAGCTCAGGAAAGCGGTTTTCTCACACAACTAATGTATAGTTATGTAAAACAAACAAAATGAGTTTGTATTAATTTTTCTGGAACAAAGTGAGAAAAAGCATAACAAAAAAGTTGTTTTTCAACATGTATGCAAAGAATGCATTAATTTATTGAAAATGATCATCTCATTCACTTTCATGCACAAGACGGTGAGATAAAGCGTTTGCTGCGTTCTTAGCTCTGTAGGAGCTCAGGAAAGCGGTTTTCTCACACAACTAATGTATAGTTATGTAAAACAAACAAAATGAGTTTGTATTAATATTTCTGGAACAAAGTGAGAAGAAGAATAACAAAAAAGTTGTTTTTCAACATGTATGCAACGATTGCATTAATGTATTGAAAATGATCATCTCTTTCACTTTCATGCACAAGACGGTGAGATAAACCGTTTGCTGCGTTCTTAGCTCTGTAGGAGCTCAGGAAAGCGGTTTTCTCACACAACTAATGTATAGTTATGTAAAACAAACAAAATGAGGTTTTTTTTTTTCATTTTCCTGAAATAAATTGAGAAAAAGAATAACAAAAACGTTGTTTTTCAACATGTATGCAAAGAATACATTAATGTATTGAAAATGATCATCTCTTTCACTTTCATGCACAAGACGGTGAGATAAAGCGTTTGCTGCGTTCTTAGCTCTGTAGGAGCTCAGGAAAGCGGTTTTCTCACACAACTAATGTATAGTTATGTAAAACAAACAAAATGAGTTTGTATTAATATTTCTGGAACAAAGTGAGAAGAAGAATAACAAAAAAGTTGTTTTTCAACATGTATGCAACGATTGCATTAATGTATTGAAAATGATCATCTCTTTCACTTTCATGCACAAGACGGTGAGATAAACCGTTTGCTGCGTTCTTAGCTCTGTAGGAGCTCAGGAAAGCGGTTTTCTCACACAACTAATGTATAGTTATGTAAAACAAACAAAATGAGGTTTTTTTTTTCATTTTCCTGAAATAAATTGAGAAAAAGAATAACAAAAACGTTGTTTTTCAACATGTATGCAAAGAATACATTAATGTATTGAAAATGATCATCTCTTTCACTTTCATGCACATGACGGTGAGATAAAGCGTTTGCTGCGTTCTTAGCTCTGTAGGAGCTCAGGAAAGCGGTTTTCTCACACAACTAATGTATAGTTATGTAAAACAAACAAAATGAGTTTGTATTAATATTTCTGGAACAAAGTGAGAAGAAGAATAACAAAAAAGTTGTTTTTCAACATGTATGCAAAGATTGCATTAATGTATTGAAAATGATCATCTCTTTCACTTTCATGCACAAGACGGTGAGATAAAGCGTTTGCTGCGTTCTTAGCTCTGTAGGTGCTCAGGAAAGCGGTTTTCTCACACAAGTAATGTATAATTATGTAAAACAAACAAAATGAGGTTTTTTTTTTCATTTTCCTTAAATAAATTTAGAAAAAGAATAACAAAAACGTTGTTTTTCAACATGTATGCAAAGAATACATTAATGTATTGAAAATGATCATCTCTTTCACTTTCATGCACATGACGGTGAGATAAAGCGTTTGCTGCGTTCTTAGCTCTGTAGGAGCTCAGGAAAGCGGTTTTCTCACACAACTAATGTATAGTTATGTAAAACAAACAAAATGAGTTTGTATTAATATTTCTGGAACAAAGTGAGAAGAAGAATAACAAAAAAGTTGTTTTTCAACATGTATGCAAAGATTGCATTAATGTATTGAAAATGATCATCTCTTTCACTTTCATGCACAAGACGGTGAGATAAAGCGTTTGCTGCGTTCTTAGCTCTGTAGGAGCTCAGGAAAGCGGTTTTCTCACACAACTAATGTATAGTTATGTAAAACAAACAAAATGAGTTTGTATTAATTTTCCTGGAACAAAGTGAGAAAAAGAATAACAAAAAAGTAGTTTTTCAACATGTATGCAAAGAATGCATTAATTTATTGAAAATGATCATCTCATTCACTTTCATGCACAAGACGGTGAGATAAAGCGTTTGCTGCGTTCTTAGCTCTGTAGGAGCTCAGGAAAGCGGTTTTCTCACACAACTAATGTATAGTTATGTAAAACAAACAAAATGAGGGTTTTTTTTTTCATTTTCCTTAAATAAATTTAGAAAAAGAATAACAAAAACGTTGTTTTTCAACATGTATGCAAAGAATACATTAATGTATTGAAAATGATC
This sequence comes from Channallabes apus, assembly GCA_030522415.1. Taxonomy (NCBI): domain Eukaryota; kingdom Metazoa; phylum Chordata; class Actinopteri; order Siluriformes; family Clariidae; genus Channallabes; species Channallabes apus. The sequence goes on along the minus strand of CM060124.1, from coordinate 22,867,005 downwards.
ATCTCTTTCACTTTCATGCACATGACGGTGAGATAAAGCGTTTGCTGCGTTCTTAGCTCTGTAGGAGCTCAGGAAAGCGGTTTTCTCACACAACTAATGTATAGTTATGTAAAACAAACAAAATGAGTTTGTATTAATATTTCTGGAACAAAGTGAGAAGAAGAATAACAAAAAAGTTGTTTTTCAACATGTATGCAAAGATTGCATTAATGTATTGAAAATGATCATCTCTTTCACTTTCATGCACAAGACGATAAAGCGTTTGCTGCGTTCTTAGCTCTGTAGGAGCTCAGGAAAGCGGTTTTCTCACACAACTAATGTATAGTTATGTAAAACAAACAAAATGAGGGTTTTTTTTTTCATTTTCCTGAAATAAATTGAGAAAAAGAATAACAAAAACGTTGTTTTTCAACATGTATGCAAAGAATACATTAATGTATTGAAAATGATCATCTCTTTCACTTTCATGCACAAGACGGTGAGATAAAGCGTTTGCTGCGTTCTTAGCTCTGTAGGAGCTCAGGAAAGCGGTTTTCTCACACAACTAATGTATAGTTATGTAAAACAAACAAAATGAGTTTGTATTAATATTTCTGGAACAAAGTGAGAAGAAGAATAACAAAAAAGTTGTTTTTCAACATGTATGCAACGATTGCATTAATGTATTGAAAATGATCATCTCTTTCACTTTCATGCACAAGACGGTGAGATAAACCGTTTGCTGCGTTCTTAGCTCTGTAGGAGCTCAGGAAAGCGGTTTTCTCACACAACTAATGTATAGTTATGTAAAACAAACAAAATGAGGTTTTTTTTTTCATTTTCCTGAAATAAATTGAGAAAAAGAATAACAAAAACGTTGTTTTTCAACATGTATGCAAAGAATACATTAATGTATTGAAAATGATCATCTCTTTCACTTTCATGCACAAGACGGTGAGATAAAGCGTTTGCTGCGTTCTTAGCTCTGTAGGAGCTCAGGAAAGCGGTTTTCTCACACAACTAATGTATAGTTATGTAAAACAAACAAAATGAGTTTGTATTAATATTTCTGGAACAAAGTGAGAAGAAGAATAACAAAAAAGTTGTTTTTCAACATGTATGCAAAGATTGCATTAATGTATTGAAAATGATCATCTCTTTCACTTTCATGCACAAGACGGTGAGATAAAGCGTTTGCTGCGTTCTTAGCTCTGTAGGTGCTCAGGAAAGCGGTTTTCTCACACAAGTAATGTATAGTTATGTAAAACAAACAAAATGAGGTTTTTTTTTTCATTTTCCTTAAATAAATTTAGAAAAAGAATAACAAAAACGTTGTTTTTCAACATGTATGCAAAGAATACATTAATGTATTGAAAATGATCATCTCTTTCACTTTCATGCACATGACGGTGAGATAAAGCGTTTGCTGCGTTCTTAGCTCTGTAGGAGCTCAGGAAAGCGGTTTTCTCACACAACTAATGTATAGTTATGTAAAACAAACAAAATGAGTTTGTATTAATATTTCTGGAACAAAGTGAGAAGAAGAATAACAAAAAAGTTGTTTTTCAACATGTATGCAAAGATTGCATTAATGTATTGAAAATGATCATCTCTTTCACTTTCATGCACAAGACGGTGAGATAAAGCGTTTGCTGCGTTCTTAGCTCTGTAGGAGCTCAGGAAAGCGGTTTTCTCACACAACTAATGTATAGTTATGTAAAACAAACAAAATGAGTTTGTATTAATTTTTCTGGAACAAAGTGAGAAAAAGCATAACAAAAAAGTTGTTTTTCAACATGTATGCAAAGAATGCATTAATTTATTGAAAATGATCATCTCATTCACTTTCATGCACAAGACGGTGAGATAAAGCGTTTGCTGCGTTCTTAGCTCTGTAGGAGCTCAGGAAAGCGGTTTTCTCACACAACTAATGTATAGTTATGTTAAAAACAAACAAAATGAGGTTTTTTTTTCATTTTCCTGAAATAAATTGAGAAAAAGAATAACAAAAACGTTGTTTTTCAACATGTATGCAAAGAATACATTAATGTATTGAAAATGATCATCTCTTTCACTTTCATGCACAAGACGGTGAGATAAAGCGTTTGCTGCGTTCTTAGCTCTGTAGGAGCTCAGGAAAGCGGTTTTCTCACACAACTAATGTATAGTTATGTAAGACAAACAAAATGAGTTTGTATTAATTTTTCTGGAACAAAGTGAGAAAAAGAATGACAAAAACGTTGTTTTTCAACATGTATGCAAAGAATACATTAATGTATTGAAAATGATCATCTCTTTCACTTTCATGCACAAGACGGTGAGATAAAGCGTTTGCTGCGTTCTTAGCTCTGTAGGAGCTCAGGAAAGCGGTTTTCTCACACAACTAATGTATAGTTATGTAAAACAAACAAAATGAGTTTGTATTAATTTTCCTGGAACAAAGTGAGAAAAAGAATAACAAAAACGTTGTTTTTCAACATGTATGCAAAGAATACATTAATGTATTGAAAATGATCATCTCTTTCACTTTCATGCACAAGACGGTGAGATAAAGCGTTTGCTGCGTTCTTAGCTCTGTAGGAGCTCAGGAAAGCGGTTTTCTCACACAACTAATGTATAGTTATGTAAAACAAACAAAATGAGTTTGTATTAATTTTCCTGGAACAAAGTGAGAAAAAGAATAACAAAAAAGTAGTTTTTCAACATGTATGCAAAGAATGCATTAATTTATTGAAAATGATCATCTCATTCACTTTCATGCACAAGACGGTGAGATAAAGCGTTTGCTGCGTTCTTAGCTCTGTAGGAGCTCAGGAAAGCGGTTTTCTCACACAACTAATGTATAGTTATGTAAAACAAACAAAATGAGGTTTTTTTTTTCATTTTCCTTAAATAAATTTAGAAAAAGAATAACAAAAACGTTGTTTTTCAACATGTATGCAAAGAATACATTAATGTATTGAAAATGATCATCTCTTTCACTTTCATGCACATGACGGTGAGATAAAGCGTTTGCTGCGTTCTTAGCTCTGTAGGAGCTCAGGAAAGCGGTTTTCTCACACAACTAATGTATAGTTATGTAAAACAAACAAAATGAGTTTGTATTAATATTTCTGGAACAAAGTGAGAAGAAGAATAACAAAAAAGTTGTTTTTCAACATGTATGCAAAGATTGCATTAATGTATTGAAAATGATCATCTCTTTCACTTTCATGCACAAGACGATAAAGCGTTTGCGGCGTTCTTAGCTCTGTAGGAGCTCAGGAAAGCGGTTTTCTCACACAACTAATGTATAGTTATGTAAAACAAACAAAATGAGTTTGTATTAATTTTTCTGGAACAAAGTGAGAAAAAGCATAACAAAAAAGTTGTTTTTCAACATGTATGCAAAGAATGCATTAATTTATTGAAAATGATCATCTCATTCACTTTCATGCACAAGACGGTGAGATAAAGCGTTTGCTGCGTTCTTAGCTCTGTAGGAGCTCAGGAAAGCGGTTTTCTCACACAAGTAATGTATAGTTATGTAAAACAAACAAAATGAGGTTTTTTTTTTTCATTTTCCTGAAATAAATTGAGAAAAAGAATAACAAAAACGTTGTTTTTCAACATGTATGCAAAGAATACATTAATGTATTGAAAATGATCATCTCTTTCACTTTCATGCACAAGACGGTGAGATAAAGCGTTTGCTGCGTTCTTAGCTCTGTAGGAGCTCAGGAAAGCGGTTTTCTCACACAACTAATGTATAGTTATGTAAAACAAACAAAATGAGTTTGTATTAATATTTCTGGAACAAAGTGAGAAGAAGAATAACAAAAAAGTTGTTTTTCAACATGTATGCAACGATTGCATTAATGTATTGAAAATGATCATCTCTTTCACTTTCATGCACAAGACGGTGAGATAAACCGTTTGCTCCGTTCTTAGCTCTGTAGGAGCTCAGGAAAGCGGTTTTCTCACACAACTAATGTATAGTTATGTAAAACAAACAAAATTAGGTTTTTTTTTTTCATTTTCCTGAAATAAATTGAGAAAAAGAATAACAAAAACGTTGTTTTTCAACATGTATGCAAAGAATACATTAATGTATTGAAAATGATCATCTCTTTCACTTTCATGCACAAGACGGTGAGATAAAGCGTTTGCTGCGTTCTTAGCTCTGTAGGAGCTCAGGAAAGCGGTTTTCTCACACAACTAATGTATAGTTATGTAAAACAAACAAAATGAGTTTGTATTAATATTTCTGGAACAAAGTGAGAAGAAGAATAACAAAAAAGTTGTTTTTCAACATGTATGCAACGATTGCATTAATGTATTGAAAATGATCATCTCTTTCACTTTCATGCACAAGACGGTGAGATAAACCGTTTGCTCCGTTCTTAGCTCTGTAGGAGCTCAGGAAAGCGGTTTTCTCACACAACTAATGTATAGTTATGTAAAACAAACAAAATGAGGTTTTTTTTTTCATTTTCCTGAAATAAATTGAGAAAAAGAATAACAAAAATGTTGTTTTTCAACATGTATGCAAAGAATGCATTAATTTATTGAAAATGATCATCTCTTTCACTTTCATGCACAAGACGGTGAGATAAAGCGTTTGCTGCGTTCTTAGCTCTGTAGGAGCTCAGGAAAGCGGTTTTCTCACACAACTAATGTATAGTTATGTAAAACAAACAAAATGAGTTTGTATTAATATTTCTGGAACAAAGTGAGAAGAAGAATAACAAAAAAGTTGTTTTTCAACATGTATGCAACGATTGCATTAATGTATTGAAAATGATCATCTCTTTCACTTTCATGCACAAGACGGTGAGATAAACCGTTTGCTCCGTTCTTAGCTCTGTAGGAGCTCAGGAAAGCGGTTTTCTCACACAAGTAATGTATAGTTATGTAAAACAAACAAAATGAGGTTTTTTTTTTTCATTTTCCTGAAATAAATTGAGAAAAAGAATAACAAAAACGTTGTTTTTCAACATGTATGCAAAGAATACATTAATGTATTGAAAATGATCATCTCTTTCACTTTCATGCACAAGACGGTGAGATAAAGCGTTTGCTGCGTTCTTAGCTCTGTAGGAGCTCAGGAAAGCGGTTTTCTCACACAACTAATGTATAGTTATGTAAAACAAACAAATTGAGTTTGTATTAATATTTCTGGAACAAAGTGAGAAGAAGAATAACAAAAAAGTTGTTTTTCAACATGTATGCAACGATTGCATTAATGTATTGAAAATGATCATCTCTTTCACTTTCATGCACAAGACGGTGAGATAAACCGTTTGTTCCGTTCTTAGCTCTGTAGGAGCTCAGGAAAGCGGTTTTCTCACACAACTAATGTATAGTTATGTAAAACAAACAAAACGAGGTTTTTTTTTTCATTTTCCTGAAATAAATTGAGAAAAAGAATAACAAAAACGTTGTTTTTCAACATGTATGCAAAGAATACATTAATGTATTGAAAATGATCATCTCTTTCACTTTCATGCACAAGACGGTGAGATAAAGCGTTTGCTGCTTTCTTAGCTCTGTAGGAGCTCAGGAAAGCGGTTTTCTCACACAACTAATGTATAGTTATGTAAAACAAACAAAATGAGTTTGTATTAATTTTTCTGGAACAAAGTGAGAAAAAGCATAACAAAAAAGTTGTTTTTCAACATGTATGCAAAGAATGCATTAATTTATTGAAAATGATCATCTCTTTCACTTTCATGCACAAGACGGTGAGATAAAGCGTTTGCTGCGTTCTTAGCTCTGTAGGAGCTCAGGAAAGCGGTTTTCTCACACAACTAATGTATAGTTATGTAAAACAAACAAAATGAGTTTGTATTAATATTTCTGGAACAAAGTGAGAAGAAGAATAACAAAAAAGTTGTTTTTCAACATGTATGCAACGATTGCATTAATGTATTGAAAATGATCATCTCTTTCACTTTCATGCACAAGACGGTGAGATAAACCGTTTGCTCCGTTCTTAGCTCTGTAGGAGCTCAGGAAAGCGGTTTTCTCACACAACTAATGTATAGTTATGTAAAACAAACAAAATGAGGTTTTTTTTTTCATTTTCCTGAAATAAATTGAGAAAAAGAATAACAAAAACGTTGTTTTTCAACATGTATGCAAAGAATACATTAATGTATTGAAAATGATCATCTCTTTCACTTTCATGCACAAGACGGTGAGATAAAGCGTTTGCTGCTTTCTTAGCTCTGTAGGAGCTCAGGAAAGCGGTTTTCTAACACAAATAATGTATAGTTATGTAAAACAAACAAAATGAGTTTGTATTAATTTTTCTGGAACAAAGTGAGAAAAAGCATAACAAAAAAGTTGTTTTTCAACATGTATGCAAAGAATGCATTAATTTATTGAAAATGATCATCTCTTTCACTTTCATGCACAAGACGGTGAGATAAAGCGTTTGCTGCGTTCTTAGCTCTGTAGGAGCTCAGGAAAGCGGTTTTCTCACACAACTAATGTATAGTTATGTAAGACAAACAAAATGAGTTTGTATTAATTTTTCTGGAACAAAGTGAGAAAAAGAATAACAAAAACGTTGTTTTTCAACATGTATGCAAAGAATACATTAATGTATTGAAAATGATCATCTCTTTCACTTTCATGCACAAGACGGTGAGATAAAGCGTTTGCTGCGTTCTTAGCTCTGTAGGAGCTCAGGAAAGCGGTTTTCTCACACAAGTAATGTATAGTTATGTAAAACAAACAAAATGAGGTTTTTTTTTCATTTTCCTGAAATAAATTGAGAAAATGAATAACAAAAACGTTGTTTTTCAACATGTATGCAAAGAATACATTAATGTATTGAAAATGATCATCTCTTTCAGTTTCATGCACATGACGGTGAGATAAAGCGTTTGCTGTGTTCTTAGCTCTGTAGGAGCTCAGGAAAGCGGTTTTCTCACACAAGTAATGTATAGTTATGTAAAACAAACAAAATGAGGGTTTTTTTTTCATTTTCCTGAAATAAATTGAGAAAAAGAATAACAAAAACGTTGTTTTTCAACATGTATGCAAAGAATACATTAATGTATTGAAAATGATCATCTCTTTCAGTTTCATGCACATGACGGTGAGATAAAGCGTTTGCTGCGTTCTTAGCTCTGTAGGAGCTCAGGAAAGCGGTTTTCTCACACAACTAATGTATAGTTATGTAAAACAAACAAAATGAGTTTGTATTAATTTTTCTGGAACAAAGTGAGAAAAAGCATAACAAAAAAGTTGTTTTTCAACATGTATGCAAAGAATGCATTAATTTATTGAAAATGATCATCTCTTTCACTTTCATGCACAAGACGGTGAGATAAAGCGTTTGCTGCGTTCTTAGCTCTGTAGGAGCTCAGGAAAGCGGTTTTCTCAAACAACTAATGTATAGTTATGTAAAACAAACAAAATGAGTTTGTATTAATATTTCTGGAACAAAGTGAGAAGAAGAATAACAAAAAAGTTGTTTTTCAACATGTATGCAACGATTGCATTAATGTATTGAAAATGATCATCTCTTTCACTTTCATGCACAAGACGGTGAGATAAACCGTTTGCTCCGTTCTTAGCTCTGTAGGAGCTCAGGAAAGCGGTTTTCTCACACAACTAATGTATAGTTATGTAAAACAAACAAAATTAGGTTTTTTTTTTCATTTTCCTGAAATAAATTGAGAAAAAGAATAACAAAAACGTTGTTTTTCAACATGTATGCAAAGAATACATTAATGTATTGAAAATGATCATCTCTTTCACTTTCATGCACAAGACGGTGAGATAAAGCGTTTGCTGCGTTCTTAGCTCTGTAGGAGCTCAGGAAAGCGGTTTTCTCACACAACTAATGTATAGTTATGTAAAACAAACAAAATGAGTTTGTATTAATATTTCTGGAACAAAGTGAGAAGAAGAATAACAAAAAAGTTGTTTTTCAACATGTATGCAACGATTGCATTAATGTATTGAAAATGATCATCTCTTTCACTTTCATGCACAAGACGGTGAGATAAACCGTTTGCTCCGTTCTTAGCTCTGTAGGAGCTCAGGAAAGCGGTTTTCTCACACAACTAATGTATAGTTATGTAAAACAAACAAAATTAGGTTTTTTTTTTCATTTTCCTGAAATAAATTGAGAAAAAGAATAACAAAAACGTTGTTTTTCAACATGTATGCAAAGAATACATTAATGTATTGAAAATGATCATCTCTTTCACTTTCATGCACAAGACGGTGAGATAAAGCGTTTGCTGCGTTCTTAGCTCTGTAGGAGCTCAGGAAAGCGGTTTTCTCACACAACTAATGTATAGTTATGTAAAACAAACAAAATTAGGTTTTTTTTTTTCATTTTCCTGAAATAAATTGAGAAAAAGAATAACAAAAACGTTGTTTTTCAACATGTATGCAAAGAATACATTAATGTATTGAAAATGATCATCTCTTTCAGTTTCATGCACATGACGGTGAGATAAAGCGTTTGCTGCGTTCTTAGCTCTGTAGGAGCTCAGGAAAGCGGTTTTCTCACACAACTAATGTATAGTTATGTAAAACAAACAAAATGAGTTTGTATTAATTTTTCTGGAACAAAGTGAGAAAAAGCATAACAAAAAAGTTGTTTTTCAACATGTATGCAAAGAATGCATTAATTTATTGAAAATGATCATCTCTTTCACTTTCATGCACAAGACGGTGAGATAAAGCGTTTGCTGCGTTCTTAGCTCTGTAGGAGCTCAGGAAAGCGGTTTTCTCAAACAACTAATGTATAGTTATGTAAAACAAACAAAATGAGTTTGTATTAATATTTCTGGAACAAAGTGAGAAGAAGAATAACAAAAAAGTTGTTTTTCAACATGTATGCAACGATTGCATTAATGTATTGAAAATGATCATCTCTTTCACTTTCATGCACAAGACGGTGAGATAAACCGTTTGCTCCGTTCTTAGCTCTGTAGGAGCTCAGGAAAGCGGTTTTCTCACACAACTAATGTATAGTTATGTAAAACAAACAAAATTAGGTTTTTTTTTTTCATTTTCCTGAAATAAATTGAGAAAAAGAATAACAAAAACGTTGTTTTTCAACATGTATGCAAAGAATACATTAATGTATTGAAAATGATCATCTCTTTCACTTTCATGCACAAGACGGTGAGATAAAGCGTTTGCTGCGTTCTTAGCTCTGTAGGAGCTCAGGAAAGCGGTTTTCTCACACAACTAATGTATAGTTATGTAAAACAAACAAAATTAGGTTTTTTTTTTTCATTTTCCTGAAATAAATTGAGAAAAAGAATAACAAAAACGTTGTTTTTCAACATGTATGCAAAGAATACATTAATGTATTGAAAATGATCATCTCTTTCACTTTCATGCACAAGACGGTGAGATAAAGCGTTTGCTGCGTTCTTAGCTCTGTAGGAGCTCAGGAAAGCGGTTTTCTCACACAACTAATGTATAGTTATGTAAAACAAACAAAATGAGTTTGTATTAATATTTCTGGAACAAAGTGAGAAGAAGAATAACAAAAAAGTTGTTTTTCAACATGTATGCAACGATTGCATTAATGTATTGAAAATGATCATCTCTTTCACTTTCATGCACAAGACGGTGAGATAAACCGTTTGCTCCGTTCTTAGCTCTGTAGGAGCTCAGGAAAGCGGTTTTCTCACACAACTAATGTATAGTTATGTAAAACAAACAAAATTAGGTTTTTTTTTTTCATTTTCCTGAAATAAATTGAGAAAAAGAATAACAAAAACGTTGTTTTTCAACATGTATGCAAAGAATACATTAATGTATTGAAAATGATCATCTCTTTCACTTTCATGCACAAGACGGTGAGATAAAGCGTTTGCTGCGTTCTTAGCTCTGTAGGAGCTCAGGAAAGCGGTTTTCTCACACAACTAATGTATAGTTATGTAAAACAAACAAAATGAGTTTGTATTAATATTTCTGGAACAAAGTGAGAAGAAGAATAACAAAAAAGTTGTTTTTCAACATGTATGCAACGATTGCATTAATGTATTGAAAATGATCATCTCTTTCACTTTCATGCACAAGACGGTGAGATAAACCGTTTGCTCCGTTCTTAGCTCTGTAGGAGCTCAGGAAAGCGGTTTTCTCACACAACTAATGTATAGTTATGTAAAACAAACAAAATGAGGTTTTTTTTTTCATTTTCCTGAAATAAATTGAGAAAAAGAATAACAAAAATGTTGTTTTTCAACATGTATGCAAAGAATGCATTAATTTATTGAAAATGATCATCTCTTTCACTTTCATGCACAAGACGGTGAGATAAAGCGTTTGCTGCGTTCTTAGCTCTGTAGGAGCTCAGGAAAGCGGTTTTCTCACACAACTAATGTATAGTTATGTAAAACAAACAAAATTAGGTTTTTTTTTTTCATTTTCCTGAAATAAATTGAGAAAAAGAATAACAAAAACGTTGTTTTTCAACATGTATGCAAAGAATACATTAATGTATTGAAAATGATCATCTCTTTCACTTTCATGCACAAGACGGTGAGATAAAGCGTTTGCTGCGTTCTTAGCTCTGTAGGAGCTCAGGAAAGCGGTTTTCTCACACAACTAATGTATAGTTATGTAAAACAAACAAAATGAGTTTGTATTAATATTTCTGGAACAAAGTGAGAAGAAGAATAACAAAAAAGTTGTTTTTCAACATGTATGCAACGATTGCATTAATGTATTGAAAATGATCATCTCTTTCACTTTCATGCACAAGACGGTGAGATAAACCGTTTGCTCCGTTCTTAGCTCTGTAGGAGCTCAGGAAAGCGGTTTTCTCACACAACTAATGTATAGTTATGTAAAACAAACAAAATGAGGTTTTTTTTTTCATTTTCCTGAAATAAATTGAGAAAAAGAATAACAAAAATGTTGTTTTTCAACATGTATGCAAAGAATGCATTAATTTATTGAAAATGATCATCTCTTTCACTTTCATGCACAAGACGGTGAGATAAAGCGTTTGCTGCGTTCTTAGCTCTGTAGGAGCTCAGGAAAGCGGTTTTCTCACACAACTAATGTATAGTTATGGAAAACAAACAAAATGAGTTTGTATTAATATTTCTGGAACAAAGTGAGAAGAAGAATAACAAAAAAGTTGTTTTTCAACATGTATGCAACGATTGCATTAATGTATTGAAAATGATCATCTCTTTCACTTTCATGCACAAGACGGTGAGATAAACCGTTTGCTCCGTTCTTAGCTCTGTAGGAGCTCAGGAAAGCGGTTTTCTCACACAAGTAATGTATAGTTATGTAAAACAAACAAAATGAGGGTTTTTTTTTTCATTTTCCTGAAATAAATTGAGAAAAAGAATAACAAAAACGTTGTTTTTCAACATGTATGCAAAGAATACATTAATGTATTGAAAATGATCATCTCTTTCACTTTCATGCACAAGACGGTGAGATAAAGCGTTTGCTGCGTTCTTAGCTCTGTAGGAGCTCAGGAAAGCGGTTTTCTCACACAACTAATGTATAGTTATGTAAAACAAACAAATTGAGTTTGTATTAATATTTCTGGAACAAAGTGAGAAGAAGAATAACAAAAAAGTTGTTTTTCAACATGTATGCAACGATTGCATTAATGTATTGAAAATGATCATCTCTTTCACTTTCATGCACAAGACGGTGAGATAAACCGTTTGCTCCGTTCTTAGCTCTGTAGGAGCTCAGGAAAGCGGTTTTCTCACACAACTAATGTATAGTTATGTAAAACAAACAAAATTAGGTTTTTTTTTTCATTTTCCTGAAATAAATTGAGAAAAAGAATAACAAAAACGTTGTTTTTCAACATGTATGCAAAGAATACATTAATGTATTGAAAATGATCATCTCTTTCACTTTCATGCACAAGACGGTGAGATAAAGCGTTTGCTGCTTTCTTAGCTCTGTAGGAGCTCAGGAAAGCGGTTTTCTCACACAACTAATGTATAGTTATGTAAAACAAACAAAATGAGTTTGTATTAATTTTTCTGGAACAAAGTGAGAAAAAGCATAACAAAAAAGTTGTTTTTCAACATGTATGCAAAGAATGCATTAATTTATTGAAAATGATCATCTCTTTCACTTTCATGCACAAGACGGTGAGATAAAGCGTTTGCTGCGTTCTTAGCTCTGTAGGAGCTCAGGAAAGCGGTTTTCTCACACAACTAATGTATAGTTATGTAAAACAAACAAAACGAGGTTTTTTTTTTCATTTTCCTGAAATAAATTGAGAAAAAGAATAACAAAAACGTTGTTTTTCAACATGTATGCAAAGAATACATTAATGTATTGAAAATGATCATCTCTTTCACTTTCATGCACAAGACGGTGAGATAAAGCGTTTGCTGCTTTCTTAGCTCTGTAGGAGCTCAGGAAAGCGGTTTTCTCACACAACTAATGTATAGTTATGTAAAACAAACAAAATGAGTTTGTATTAATTTTTCTGGAACAAAGTGAGAAAAAGCATAACAAAAAAGTTGTTTTTCAACATGTATGCAAAGAATACATTAATGTATTGAAAATGATCATCTCTTTCACTTTCATGCACAAGACGGTGAGATAAAGCGTTTGCTGCGTTCTTAGCTCTGTAGGAGCTCAGGAAAGCGGTTTTCTCACACAAGTAATGTAAAACAAACAAAATGAGGTTTTTTTTTCATTTTCCTGAAATAAATTGAGAAAATGAATAACAAAAACGTTGTTTTTCAACATGTATGCAAAGAATACATTAATGTATTGAAAATGATCATCTCTTTCAGTTTCATGCACATGACGGTGAGATAAAGCGTTTGCTGTGTTCTTAGCTCTGTAGGAGCTCAGGAAAGCGGTTTTCTCACACAAGTAATGTATAGTTATGTAAAACAAACAAAATGAGGTTTTTTTTTTCATTTTCCTGAAATAAATTGAGAAAAAGAATAACAAAAACGTTGTTTTTCAACATGTATGCAAAGAATACATTAATGTATTGAAAATGATCATCTCTTTCAGTTTCATGCACATGACGGTGAGATAAAGCGTTTGCTGCGTTCTTAGCTCTGTAGGAGCTCAGGAAAGCGGTTTTCTCACACAACTAATGTATAGTTATGTAAAACAAACAAAATGAGTTTGTATTAATATTTCTGGAACAAAGTGAGAAGAAGAATAACAAAAAAGTTGTTTTTCAACATGTATGCAAAGATTGCATTAATGTATTGAAAATGATCATCTCATTCACTTTCATGCACAAGACGGTGAGATAAAGTGTTTGCTGCGTTCTTAGCTCTGTTGGAGCTCAGGAAAGCAGTTTTCTCACGCAAGTAATGTATAGTTATGTAAAACAAACAAAATGAGGTTTTTTTTTTCATTTTCCTGAAATAAATTGAGAAAAAGAATAACAAAAACGTTGTTTTTCAACTTGTATGCAAAGAATACATTAATGTATTGAAAATGATCATCTCTTTCACTTTCATGCACAAGACGGTGAGATAAAGCGTTTGCTGCGTTCTTAGCTCTGTAGGAGCTCAGGAAAGCGGTTTTCTCACACAACTAATGTATAGTTATGTAAAACAAACAAAATGAGTTTGTATTAATTTTTCTGGAACAAAGTGAGAAAAAGCATAACAAAAAAGTTGTTTTTCAACATGTATGCAAAGAATGCATTAATTTATTGAAAATGATCATCTCTTTCACTTTCATGCACAAGACGGTGAGATAAAGCGTTTGCTGCGTTCTTAGCTCTGTAGGAGCTCAGGAAAGCGGTTTTCTCACACAACTAATGTATAGTTATGTAAAACAAACAAAATGAGTTTGTATTAATATTTCTGGAACAAAGTGAGAAGAAGAATAACAAAAAAGTTGTTTTTCAACATGTATGCAACGATTGCATTAATGTATTGAAAATGATCATCTCTTTCACTTTCATGCACAAGACGGTGAGATAAACCGTTTGCTCCTTTCTTAGCTCTGTAGGAGCTCAGGAAAGCGGTTTTCTCACACAACTAATGTATAGTTATGTAAAACAAACAAAATTAGGTTTTTTTTTTTCATTTTCCTGAAATAAATTGAGAAAAAGAATAACAAAAACGTTGTTTTTCAACATGTATGCAAAGAATACATTAATGTATTGAAAATGATCATCTCTTTCAGTTTCATGCACATGACGGTGAGATAAAGCGTTTGCTGCGTTCTTAGCTCTGTAGGAGCTCAGGAAAGCGGTTTTCTCACACAACTAATGTATAGTTATGTAAAACAAACAAAATGAGTTTGTATTAATTTTTCTGGAACAAAGTGAGAAAAAGAATAACAAAAAAGTTGTTTTTCAACATGTATGCAAAGAATGCATTAATGTATTGAAAATGATCATCTCATTCACTTTCATGCACAAGACGGTGAGATAAAGTGTTTGCTGCGTTCTTAGCTCTGTAGGAGCTCAGGAAAGCAGTTTTCTCACGCAAGTAATGTATAGTTATGTAAAACAAACAAAATGAGGTTTTTTTTTTCATTTTCCTGAAATAAATTGAGAAAAAGAATAACAAAAACGTTGTTTTTCAACTTGTATGCAAAGAATACATTAATGTATTGAAAATGATCATCTCTTTCACTTTCATGCACAAGACGGTGAGATAAAGCGTTTGCTGCGTTCTTAGCTCTGTAGGAGCTCAGGAAAGCGGTTTTCTCACACAACTAATGTATAGTTATGTAAAACAAACAAAATGAGTTTGTATTAATATTTCTGGAACAAAGTGAGAAGAAGAATAACAAAAAAGTTGTTTTTCAACATGTATGCAAAGATTGCATTAATGTATTGAAAATGATCATCTCTTTCACTTTCATGCACAAGACGGTGAGATAAAGCGTTTGCTGCGTTCTTAGCTCTGTAGGAGCTCAGGAAAGCGGTTTTCTCACACAAGTAATGTATAGTTATGTAAAACAAACAAAATGAGGTTTTTTTTTCATTTTCCTGAAATAAATTGAGAAAATGAATAACAAAAACGTTGTTTTTCAACATGTATGCAAAGAATACATTAATGTATTGAAAATGATCATCTCTTTCAGTTTCATGCACATGACGGTGAGATAAAGCGTTTGCTGCGTTCTTAGCTCTGTAGGAGCTCAGGAAAGCGGTTTTCTCACACAACTAATGTATAGTTATGTAAAACAAACAAAATGAGTTTGTATTAATTTTTCTGGAACAAAGTGAGAAAAAGAATAACAAAAAAGTTGTTTTTCAACATGTATGCAAAGAATACATTAATGTATTGAAAATGATCATCTCTTTCACTTTCATGCACAAGACGGTGAGATAAAGCGTTTGCTGCGTTCTTAGCTCTGTAGGAGCTCAGGAAAGCGGTTTTCTCACACAACTAATGTATAGTTATGTAAGACAAACAAAATGAGTTTGTATTAATTTTTCTGGAACAAAGTGAGAAAAAGAATAACAAAAACGTTGTTTTTCAACATGTATGCAAAGAATACATTAATGTATTGAAAATGATCATCTCTTTCACTTTCATGCACAAGACGGTGAGATAAAGCGTTTGCTGCGTTCTTAGCTCTGTGGGAGCTCAGGAAAGCGGTTTTCTCACACAACTAATGTATAGTTATGTAAAACAAACAAAATGAGTTTGTATTAATATTTCTGGAACAAAGTGAGAAGAAGAATAACAAAAAAGTTGTTTTTCAACATGTATGCAAAGATTGCATTAATGTATTGAAAATGATCATCTCTTTCACTTTCATGCACAAGACGGTGAGATAAAGCGTTTGCTGCGTTCTTAGCTCTGTAGGAGCTCAGGAAAGCGGTTTTCTCACACAAGTAATATATAGTTATGTAAAACAAACAAAATGAGGTTTTTTTTTTTCATTTTCCTGAAATAAATTGAGAAAAAGAATAACAAAAACGTTTTTCAACATGTATGCAAAGAATACATTAATGTATTGAAAATGATCATCTCTTTCACTTTCATGCACAAGACGGTGAGATAAAGCGTTTGCTGCGTTCTTAGCTCTGTAGGAGCTCAGGAAAGCGGTTTTCTCACACAACTAATGTATAGTTATGTAAGACAAACAAAATGAGTTTGTATTAATTTTTCTGGAACAAAGTGAGAAAAAGAATAACAAAAACGTTGTTTTTCAACATGTATGCAAAGAATACATTAATGTATTGAAAATGATCATCTCTTTCACTTTCATGCACAAGACGGTGAGATAAACCGTTTGCTGCGTTCTTAGCTCTGTAGGAGCTCAGGAAAGCGGTTTTCTCACACAACTAATGTATAGTTATGTAAAACAAACAAAATGAGTTTGTATTAATATTTCTGGAACAAAGTGAGAAGAAGAATAACAAAAAAGTTGTTTTTCAACATGTATGCAAAGATTGCATTAATGTATTGAAAATGATCATCTCTATCACTTTCATGCACAAAATGGTGAGATAAAGCGTTTGCTGCGTTCTTAGCTCTGTAGGAGCTCAGGATAGCGGTTTTCTCACACAACTAATGTATAGTTATGTAAAACAAACTAAATGAGGTTTTTTTTTTTCATTTTCCTGAAATAAATTGAGAAAAAGAATAACAAAAACGTTGTTTTTCAACATGTATGCAAAGATTGCATTAATGTATTGAAAATGATCATCTCTTTCACTTTCATGCACAAGACGGTGAGATAAAGCGTTTGCTGCGTTCTTAGCTCTGTAGGAGCTCAGGAAAGCGGTTTTCTCACACAACTAATGTATAGTTATGTAAAACAAACAAAATGAGTTTGTATTAATATTTCTGGAACAAAGTGAGAAGAAGAATAACAAAAAAGTTGTTTTTCAACATGTATGCAAAGAATGCATTAATGTATTGAAAATGATCATCTCATTCACTTTCATGCACAAGACGGTGAGATAAAGCGTTTGCTGCGTTCTTAGCTCTGTAGGATCTCAGGAAAGCGGTTTTCTCACACAACTAATGTATAGTTATGTAAAACAAACAAAATGAGTTTGTATTAATATTTCTGGAACAAAGTGAGAAGAAGAATACAGTGGGTGCACAGGCAGTATGCGACTTCTACCGTCGCAGCGTATAGCGTCAGCATTTGGGTTTGTGCGTTTGCTGGCTTTTACCACTGAGTGGCGCTATATAACTATAGACTGACGCCTCAGGCATCAGCTCATTCTCTCCAGGCTTAATGAGGCGCAGGTCGTCCACAGCTGCATGTCGTTGCAGATAAAATAAAGTGAAACATTGTAAATAAACGAATTCATAATCACAGTAGTAACATTACAGTACAAATTTATAATTAAAATTAAATTCAGTTTTTTATTATCCATATCCTTATGCTCTGCCAGACAAAATATGCCTTATCACTAAATCCACTCTCTGTGTTCAGATGATCTGTGACAGCAACTGCCTAATTACTAATGTTGAGGCAAAATGGACAGGCTCTGTCCATGACTCCAGGATCTTTCGAGCATCCTCACTGGCACAGAGAAGAAGGCAAGAGAACATTTCAAGCGAGGGTTTTTACTTCACAAGCAGTTTTCATGGAAACTAGTGATCATAATTTTAAAAGATAAATAGTTGTAACAGTCAGTAGGCACACATAACTTTATAAGTCTTCATATATATACAGTGGTTACACAATCGGAATAACCATCCCGCCGCGCATACCGCCGTTTAAAGGCAACAGCGGCCAAAATAAATCAGTTGCATTTCAAAGTCATTCGTAAAATGGCCGCCATCGCAGTAAATACAACAGTGATGGTAATTTCCACAACAAACATGAAAAATCTGAACTAGAGCTATTGATGTGTACTGTACAGTAATGAGTAAAAAAAAATTATAGTAGATTTATTAACTGAAATAAATGACCATATTTTTCAAGAGAATTTTCAAGCCCCACTCATCAAACAAAATTATAACGAAATCGGCCAAGTTTACTATTTATTTAAATATAAATTTCTAAACCAATAAGATCAAATAACATCAAGTTATTATTATAACAGGCTTACTTCGTCACTTATCAAAGAAGTACACGTGCTTTCAAAGAAGTCGAGTGGCTTATTAACGTCTCTGGTGTGCATTGTCTCTAAGTGGCCGCTTGGTGTAGCGGTTAGAACGCTCAACCAGAGATCTACAAAGCGCCGGTTTGAATCCCGAGTGATGATGTTTTAAAATTGTTTTATTTTAAAACTAAATAAAATGTTTTAAGTGCGCTTAAGATAGAGTCTTATAAAGGCTATGTAGACTTATATAGTTTTATTATATATTTTTTGCACATTAATCTGAGTCCTCATCTGTTAGATCTGTTTAGTTTTTTTTTTTTGCCGGCTTTGCGCGGCAGAGTGCGGGAAGCTGTGAAAATGCCCTTCATTACTTGTAGGGGGAAGTCGTGTTTCAGTCTGAAGTATTGAGTGTCTACTGAAGCCGAAAATGTGTCCAAATTAAACCGCGCATGCGTGTTTGGAGACGCTGTGCCCGCGCTGTGGATCAGTCGGTTGGGAATCATCACGGAGTTACTACACGGCATGGCTGGAGCTGGAGTTTGTCGTGTTCAAGGTAAGTTTACCTTTCTGTTTTGGATGTGATTCTCGCTTTCATGACTCCCAATTAATGTTCATCTTAATCTCAGGACTTACAATTAGCAATATTTCAGTTTTTAATAGTGTGGAGATTCACAAAACACCGTTTTTGTGTAAAAACCTGAACCTACGGAGCCCCCAAGGGGTCCTGTGGTAAATAAATAAATAAATAACGAACCGAGCACGCGGATTAATACACCGAGATGTGTGTTTCTTACCCCCACACCTCGTGTAAAACGGCGTGTTCAGATAAAGGCTCGCCAGTGAGATGCCATTTCTGAACAAACTGAGTTAAAGCATTAAATGGTAAAAGAGCACTAGCAATAAACGTTTTTTTTTATTAATAAGTTACAAGTTAAATTTCAAATGTAAAGAACCTGTACATATGTTCATACAGTATTGACAGCAGCTCTAATTTGTCTAAATCGCATTGCAGACAATAAAAATAAGTTGAATCATCCTGTGACCTTGCATGCTTAATCTTTCCACACATGATTCTTGCTTCTCACTTTTTCCTTAATCCCTCACTGTTCTATCTATCTTGTATTTTTCTAATGGTGTCAGAAACTTTGTGTTAGTAGCACTGCTTGACATGCTTGATGCCTTCCTCTTTTGTAATTTGCTTTGGATAAAGGCAAAACTTACAAAAAAGATGAAGAAATGCCTAAATGTAGTTGTACGAATAAAAGATTATGTAATGATACAATGTAAATATTTTCAAAGAAACAAAGCGTAAAGATGAGACATGAATCTGAAGAGGATCTCTTTGATGATTTCCTGGTAAAGCATTGTTTTCTTATTAATTATACAATTTATTAATAACTTGAATATAGTGTTTGTTGCATTGGACAGAAGCATATAAATGCAAATGAAAATATAAATCTGAGTAATTATTGAACGAATTTTCATGTTTGGACTAACCCTTTAAATACAAACTCAGCATTCATCATAGGATTTCCTGACACTGTAAAGGTGCAGAGTAATCTATGGAGTGTAGCCATCTCATGCCATGTTTTACAATGTTTTATTGATGCAAGATTATTGCTAAAGCAATTTAACCCAAGTTTATGAAGTATCTGAAGTATATGAAGTGATGGTAATTTTTTATTATCAATTATTTTTATTATAATTTTTTTCTCTGTGAAATGAAGTCAGCACAGGTTGAAGCAATTCAGATTTTTTTTTTGTTTCTCAAAATAAATTATTTATTTTCTTGTAAATTTTATGCAGGGGGACAGACGAAGTGATGCCAGTATGCACCTTCTTAAAATCCTTGTCGTCCGTGCTGTTGAAGGGGAAGAACCGGTTGGTGTATCCATAATCCTTGAAGGAGAGGAAATTTTGCAAGAATATGGCAATAGCTCCGAGCACTGCGCTACACATTTGAGCTATTTTCAGAAAGTGCTTCTAGAACTTGATGGGATTAAGCTATCACCAAAAGTGCAAGCTTTAAAGATGAAGTTATCATCTTAAAACATTTGATTTGGCTTGACTACAAGTCTTTACATGTTGTGTTTACATGTTCAGCTTAAAATGTTTTAATGCGTTATGGTTTCAATGGCATACTTTTAAGTGCACTAGTCCAGAGTGCTAATTTGAATGTTGCAACTTCAGAGGGCTATTAAGTTTTAACGTTTATTCTACAGTTTGTTTAATGTATTTTCTGCTGTATTTTATGTCTTAATGAACGCTGTATTTTATTTATTTATTTATTTATTATTATTATTATTATTATTTTACACAATTTTGTTTAAAACAAATATTTCAGGCCCTGGTGCCGTGCAGTTGTTTCTATGGATGCAAAATTTAGCTGAATGCACTTTTATTAAAAAGACAACTTGTATCTAGACTGTGAATGTCACAAATATTTGGTAATGTTGGTGAATAAACTGTTTAATTATATTTTAGTTGTGTGATTTATGAAAGATGTTCCTAATGTTACGTCAGAGGACATGCGCCGATGTTTATCACACATTCCAATAAGAGAGAGATTACTCACTCCCAAAGTTTTTTTTGCGCCGTATTTCGATTTTTAAAAAAATTGCTCATTTTCACCACGAAAACGGATGAGCCTTCGGGTTTCCTCAGCCGTCCCTATAATATAAATTACAAAACTGTACTCACGTTGCAATAAGTAAGAATAGTGTAAGCACCGTTCATTTACATGTACACATATGGTCGTAAGCAAAACAAACAATGCGTTATCAAATGCTCGGCAAACTGCCGTGCTACTGAACTTTCATATTTGTTTGTAGCATGCAGTAAAGTGTATGTGACATAAAAATATATATATTTGTAATATCGTGCAATCTGTACTATCCGCTAGCAAACTTTAGCGATTTTTTTGCAAACGTTTCTTTACAGAACATCACCACAAACACAAGACTAAAGGTAATATACATATAATGAAAACTTATCATAAAAATCTTTATTAATGGTAAAAATTAACATTTATGTCTCTGCTTGCTCGAGTGAGCAGCCATGTTGAAAATTTCGCTTAGCCCTTCGTTTGAAGTGAGGTCCTGAAAAATCTTCGTTTGGAGGGCTATCTGGCCCTTCCCCCCTACCCCTACACCTCCAACCAAAAGAGAAATGAGACACCCCTACCCCTTCACGTGAACGCGCCAAGTGGAAGGGTAGGGGGAAGGGGTAGAATTGGGATTCAGCCTTAATATTGGAGCAATAAAATTTACTTAAAATCTATGTGTCCAAATTGTTACGAGGATTTTATCAAGTAAATCTTACAAGTTCTTTTTTTCAGTGCATGGTGAACACGATGATTTAAGAATTTAATTAAACATGAATATATATATATATATATATATATATATATATATATATATATATATCAGAGGTGGAAAGTAACGAATTACATTTACTCGCGTTACTGTAATTGAGTAGCTTTTTTGTGTATTTCTACTTTTTAAAGTAGTTTTAAAAATCTGTAATTTTACTTAAGTACGTTTTGTTTGAAGTATTGTAATTCGCTACATTTTAAATCATATTCGCTACTGAGTAAAAAATAAATGAATGAAAATGATAAAACAATAAAAAAAATATTATGCTTTGTATAAATGCTCCGTTGCGCCGCGTGTGTGTATCATGTCCTGGTCACGCGCCGCTCCAGACTCCACTCCAGGTTTTCTGACATCGGCATCACCTGACCTTCCACACGGCCGCTTCCGCCCTGAGTGACGTCATCGACTAACGCGACTGGAGAGAGACGCGCGAAAGATGAAAGAGGTTGTGATTTTGGCGTTTTGACATTTGGTTGTGTATTCTGGTTTGACTTTTTGCCTCCAATTGACTTTGATTATTGCTTTGTCCCTATGGTTTGGTTGGTCTTTGTATATATTTATAGATAATTTCACTGTATGTCTGTGCACTCACTAGTAGCAGGGGCGTGGCTGCCATTTATTTTTGGAAGAGGGAGTTTATTTGGGAATTTATTTGCTCAGGAATAAAATAAAGATAGCTGACTACCTTATTGTACCGAATGAAAGGGGGGGGGGGGTGATAATTATATATACATAATATACAGTGGTGTGAAAAACTATTTGCCCCCTTCCTGATTTCTTATTCTTTTGCATGTTTGTCACACTTAAATGTTTCTGCTCATCAAAAACCGTTAACTATTAGTCAAAGATAACATAATTGAACACAAAATGCAGTTTTTAAATGAAGGTTTACGTTATTAAGGGAGAAAAAAAACTCCAAATCTACATGGCCCTGTGTGAAAAAGTGATTGCCCCCCTTGTTAAAAAATAACGTAACTGTGGTTTATCACACCTGAGTTCAATTTCTGTAGTCACCCCCAGGCCTGATTACTGCCACACCTGTTTCAATCAAGAAATCACTTAAATAGGAGCTACCTGACACAGAGAAGTAGACCAAAAGCACCTCAAAAGCTAGACATCATGCCAAGATCCAAAGAAATTCAGGAACAAATGAGAACAAAAGTAATTGAGTCTGGTAAAGGTTATAAAGCCATTTCTAAAGCTTTGGGACTCCAGCGAACCACAGTGAGAGCCATTATCCACAAATGGCAAAAACATGGAACAGTGGTGAACCTTCCCAGGAGTGGCCAGTCGACCAAAATTACCCCAAGAGCGCAGAGACAACTCATCCGAGAGGCCACAAAAGACCCCAGGACAACATCTAAAGAACTGCAGGCCTCACTTGCCTCAATTAAGGTCAGTGTTCACGACTCCACCATAAGAAAGAGACTGGGCAAAAACGGCCTGCATGGCAGATTTCCAAGGTGCAAACCACTTTTAAGCAAAAAGAACATTAAGGCTCGTCTCAGTTTTGCAAAAAAACATCTCAATGATTGCCAAGACTTTTGGGAAAATACCTTGTGGACCGACGAGGCAAAAGTTGAACTTTTTGGAAGGTGCGTGTCCCGTTACATCTGGCGTAAAAGTAACACAGCATTTCAGAAAAAGAACATCATACCAACAGTAAAATATGGTGGTGGTAGTGTGATGGTCTGGGGTTGTTTTGCTGCTTCAGGACCTGGAAGGCTTGCTGTGATAGATGGAACCATGAATTCTACTGTCTACCAAAAAATCCTGAAGGAGAATGTCCGGCCATCTGTTCGTCAACTCAAGCTGAAGCGATCTAGGGTGCTGCAGCAGGACAATGACCCAAAACACACCAGCAAATCCACCTCTGAATGGCTGAAGAAAAACAAAATGAAGACTTTGGAGTGGCCTAGTCAAAGTCCTGACCTGAATCCTATTGAGATGTTGTGGCATGACCTTAAAAAGGCGGTTCATGCTAGAAAACCCTCAAATAAAGCTGAATTACAACAATTCTGCAAAGATGAGTGGGCCAAAATTCCTCCAGAGCGCTGTAAAAGACTCGTTGCAAGTTATCGCAAACGCTTGATTGCAGTTATTGCTGCTAAGGGTGGCCCAACCAGTTATTAGGTTCAGGGGGCAATTACTTTTTCACACAGGGCCATGTAGGTTTGGATTTTTTTTCTCCCTAAATAATAAAACCCCTCATTTAAAAACTGCATTTTGTGTTTACTTGTGTTATCATTGACTAATAGTTAAGTGTGTTTGATGATCAGAAACATTTTGTGTGACAAACATGCAAAAGAATAAGAAATCAGGAGGGGGGCAAATAGTTTTTCACACCACTGTATATAAGGTTATCAAAGCAGTCCCACAGCTTAATCATAGCTAAAACAATCCAGTGAAATATTAGACTGTGAGACTTTTTTGAGCCAGGTATTTTATATAGTTTATATAGGTTTAGGGAGTCCGGGAAGGTACCTGTATTTTTGTTTGTGTTTTTTTTTTGCAGGTAATCTAGCTACTAAATATAAATACCATTTTGTTTATTATTTTGGCCTGGGTCCATCCTGAATCTGATCCTCCTCCTATTGTGTGTGTGTGTGTGTGTGTGTGTGTGTGTGTGTTTGTGTCTGTGTGTGTGTGTATAAAAACCTCATTTTTTCATCAGTTAATGATTGGATCTAGTTCTTTCTGCCATATACCACCATTTCCATACACAGGGATTAAAGATTTCCGTCAATCACACTGTTCCGCCTGTCCTTAATGTTTAAAATTCACTTTTCATAATTTTAATGCTGTGTATATATAGGCTTACATGGGTGTTAAATTAAGGAAAGACAGTGTATTCAGCCTGCTGAGGAGGATGTGATCAAAGCCTGGAGTGGAGCGACTGCACGTTCCTCTCTCCACTCTAATCGTTTTGTTATCACTCCGGTATGGATCCACTCCGGGTTTTGGTTTAGTTTTGAAGAACTACATGTCAGGCTGAGGTATAACTATATTTAAGATAGCATGGACACACTTAATGCAGGAAGGCTCCGATGTTTTGGAGATTGATAAAACTGTAAATAAATAAATGGAGATGGGCTTGGCTTAGCGAAATTGAGGAGAATGGCAGGCCTTTTAGTTCGTGGACTAAAAAAATCAAACATCCAGGTAGGTGTCTCTGCACAGTATGCCACAGGAAACTTCAATATGGCAATAATGGCAAAACAAAGTGCGAGTTCGCCATCAGTCAGCAGCTCGTCACAATGCTGCGGTTCGTGCTCTAACAGTACACATGCTCCCTGTCTGCTGCGACAAGAACCACAACGGAGATTCACACATCTGTGGCCGACCGTGTGTGCGATGTAAAAGTGCGCGTATGTTCTTTCATAGCGGAGCATGACCTGTCGGTCACAGTCTCACAACCACTAGTTAATTTAATGCAATCAGTTGTCAAAGACAAGAGTGCACTTTCAAGATTGTCTATACGTTTACACTGCCAGGTAAATGTGACCCAATTCCGATTTTTTGCTCATATGTGACACATATCGGATATGTTCTATGTCCGCGTAAACAGGAAAAAACCGCATGCATTCCGATATTTCGAGATATGTGCTAATGTGATTGTCGTGTAAACAGACAGATCGGATTCCCTGAGGCATTGTGTTCTGTACGTCATTAAAACTGCGACTTCTTCGCGGTTTAATGACGTAATGTTATTCTCCGGTGGAAACGCGTGTGGAATTACAACATCGCAGGTGACATGGAAGAGGAAAACACCCCCCCCCCCAACACACACACACACGCCTTGTGTTAATGCTTATTTGGGCTAAATAACATTAAATCAGTATTTGATGAATAAAGCATATGTGCAGGCTGCAATTACGCTGTTTTTTTTCTCCTCCTCCGTTTTATGGTGCGCGAGCATATATAGCAGAGATAGCGTTAAGCTTATTTCACCTTCATCTTTCTTGGCTAGTGTGTAGCGCAAGAACCTCCCTTTAAGTATGCGCGATGTTTCAGATGGTATGGAGAGTGTAAACACGTGAATCGGATATGAGTCATAGTTAAAAGAACGTGTAAACAGACGGTCAGAAAAATCAGATATAGGCAACAAATCGGATTAAGCATCGAGACCTGCAGTTTAAACCTAGCCTATGCACATGCCTACTACTTGCACACATGGCATTGCTGCTTACTGGAAATCCGATTTGTCATCTAAGCTGAAAACGAAGATACATAAAACATTCACTGAAAAAGCACTTTTGGAATTTAATGGTGGTGCTATTACTTTTTTCTGTTAATTATTAAGAGTTTCACAAAACATTGTTTGGTGTTATAAGATAAATAAAAACATGCACTGAAAAGATATGTGGTAGATGGTTGATTATTTGTGAAGGTATCTTCTTCTTCTTTGTCTTTCGGCTGTTCCCTTTCAGGGGTCGCCACAGCGAATCATCTGCCTCCATCTAACCCTATCCTCTGCATCCTCTTCACTCACACCAACTAACTTCATGTCCTCTCTCACTGCATCCATAAATCTCCTCTTTGGTCTTCCTCTAGACCTCCTGCCTGGCAGTTCCAACCTCAGCATCCTTCTACCAATATATTCACACTCTCTCCTCTGAACATGTCCAAACCACCTCAATCTGGCCTCTCTGACTTTATCTCCAAAACATCTAACATGGGTTGTCCCTCTGATGAACTCATTCTTGATCCTATCCATCCTTGTCACTCCCAAAGAGAACCTCAACATCTTCAGCTCTGCTACCTCTAGCTCTGCCTCCTGTCTTTTCTTCAGTGCCACTGTCTCTAAGCCGTAGAGCATTGCTGGTCTCACCACTGTCCTGTACAACTTTCCTTTCACTCTCGCTGATACTCTTTAATAGCTTTTAAAATATGCAAACTGGCAATATTAAAGCGGTTTAATCTCCCCTAACGCTATTGGTCTCGACTATTTAAATAAAGTGTTTGTTAAAGGAATATGGCTCGGCCTGAAAAAAGTTCAGTCAGAAGATTTTTTTTCACTTTAATCCCTGCATACAGTTTAAAATAGAACCCTGAACCATTCTTTTGCTGTATGATCCTAGACTGGGACGTAACACCATATTTAAGTGACCACTTTGATTTTCAAGCACAAGAAAGACAACAGCTTTATTATGCAAAGGTGTTCCTTCAGTTAAAAAACAACTAGTTTGAGATTTATATCTACTCATCTTTTTTGAACTACGCTAGAATGCCTCATCCCACCCCCGCTGTTAAAAAAATAAAAATAAAAAAGTAACTCGGTAACTTTTACTCTGAGTACATTTTTTAATGAGCTACTTTTTACTTTTAGTTGAGTAGATTTTTATAATGGTAACTTTACTTGTACTTAAGTAAAATTTCACTGAAGTAACAGTACTTGAACTTGAGTACAAAATTTTATTACTCTTTCCACCTCTGATATATATATATATATATATATATAGTGTGTGTGTGACCGGTGCAAGGGCCATTGTCACTCATACTGTCGTAGTTTTTAGAGCCCTAAAAAATCATTCGCTAGTAAGTAAGTAAATAAAAGACAAATGAATAAATAGTTTTAAATTATATATATATAATGGAAATATGTATAAAGAAAATATAATTAATATTTTCATGTTTAATTACAAAAAAAAAACATTTTAATGGTTAGTGATTGTTGCAGACATTTACACTATTTTTGAGAACTATTAAGTTCTCCTTCAACGTGTCATAGCCGATAACTGCCCCTTTGATCTGCTGGGTACGGCAGGGCGTCGGCTGCTGATCAGTGTGTGTAAAGTACGCTACACTCGACGCCCCGCCATACCCAGCAGATCAAAGGGGCACACTCATAAACTCTCCTTGTGCACACACATAAACTCTCCGTGCACACACACACACACACACACGATTTATAGATAAAATGCAGACATAAACACGCCACCCCCCAGGAAAACAACAAACACAAATATATAGACTACAGTACTCGCTCCGTGTGCGCTCCGATGTGAGCCGATTTATTCAAGTCATAATTAGAGAATATAGAGAGATTAATAACAGAGAAAGCATAAAGCATAAAGATGTCTATACAGTAAATAAAAAGAAAAGTATCAAATCCAACTATTAAGTCTGATTTTATTGCTATCATTAACCATTTATGTTATATATTTATTTATTTTATATTATTTTATTTTATATTACATAATTTTTATATATTATATTTACACAATGCTTGCTCTTGGACTTTATCTAAAAGCCAGACTGACCAAGTTTCTAATTCACTGCTGAAGTAGTTAAATATGCTTATACTGTAGATACGTATAGGTTACATTTTAAAAGTACAATCGCAAGTAAATTACAAACTGAATGTAATGTAAAATATGAATAAACCAGTATTAGACACAGATATACGATATGGTAGTATATACAATGAAAAAGCTATTTATACGAGTGCTCAAATGTAAAGCAAACGCAATTATTAATTTATTGTGTATATTTAACTTCATTCAGCCATTTAAGTTATATGAAGAATAACGTTCCTAACCCACTATTATTTTAATCTTAAATAAAGTTGGCCTAATACAATATTGTTTGCAATGCTGAAGCAAACATGATTTTGTTTTAGTCTATTCGCTGAATACAACGCGACCCACATCACCTCTTGGTGAAGACCCACAGAAACCGTTACTGTAATCCCCCTTCTCACCTACAGAATCCTTGATGTGAAGTTATCAAACCGGTTTCGCTAATGGGGTAATTCTGCTTCAAGCACTTTCCGATGCTGTTGCTAGGAAATTCCACCCCACAGCCCACAACAACAAGCAAATAAGAGACATAATTAACGAACTTCTTAGAAAGAAAAGATTGAGTTTTCTCTTTTCTAAAAAAAAAAATAATAATTAATGAATACTCTTACTTTTGTAAAGATTTTGAATGACCATTTTCCATATACAGTACGGCCTGCTTTATTATATATTTAATAAAACTTTATTGCAACTAAATTGTGTATTTAATAATGCTTCCGGAACATTATTGTCCATACGTTTTACAGTATGTACAGTATATTGAAAACAGTGAAACATAAAACACAAACCGAAAGGACAAATTAAGGAATGTACGAAACATTAACACCTTTACAGTGTTCAAATAAATACTGTAGTTACTGCATTATGTTTCAAGACATCCTTAATTTAAAAAAAATGTCCCTAATTATATGTCCACAAATACATTGACAACATACACTTATCAACTTATCCACATAAACTTATCAACACAAACTCTCCGTGCACGCACACACAATCTCTAAAAAATTTATATTAATAACATACATATACAAATAAACAAAAATATAAACGTCTATATTGAAGTTTACGGTGAACGCAGAGTCGGCTAAGCACACGTGATGACGCGCGCGCCCTCACCTCTGTTACGGCTGCCTACAGTATTTGGCCAAAAGAATTATAATAATTGAACGATATGCCTGGTCCTGGAAAGAGACATCAACAGTCCGGGGCTGAGAAACGAAAGAACCGAAAGAAAAAAAAAAGCCTAAGATGAAGCCCGGGCATCAATTCCAGAAATAAAACTTTACTTTATTCTGTCGACGTTAATAATGTAATAACGTAACGTTAACGTAAAATAACGTAAATTTCATTTAACAGCAGGGGGGACAATAAATATATATTTTTATAAATTTATTGCATTGTTTATGTTGTTTACAGTCAAGCCATCAACATACAATAAAATGTAAACATGAGATCTAAACTAAAAACTGTGCTCCCTGTGCTGGTGCTGGCAATATCATCTCTTTGTTCTGCTGTCTCCGGCTCCCTCCCTGGTTCTGAATCTGCCCCTTCCTCTACTCTCACTGTCTCAGAACAGACTGACTCCTGAAGCAGAAAAAAATGCAGGAAATGATGTTTTCTAACATGCGTTAGATAGTTTTTTTTATCACTCTATACACAATACTTTGCTATTTTTATAGATGTTGAGCATCGTGAGCAAGCCCGAGATCATATTAACGTTAATTATCACCAGCCGGCATGAATAGGCCGACTCACGAGTAACGTGAGTTGGACGCACACCAATCGATTCGACTATGGTTAATCGCTCACTCCGTAGGATCCCTGAATAGGCGGGAAAGGGATGGAGTGCCGGCTGGAAAAAAAAAACTAAACAGATCTAACAGATGAGGACTCAGATTAATGTGCAAAAAATATATAATAAAACTATATAAGTCTACATAGCCTTTATAAGACTCTACCTTAAGCGCACTTAAAACATTTTATTTAGTTTTAAAATAAAACAATTTTAAAACATCATCACTCGGGATTCAAACCGGCGCTTTGTAGATCTCTGGTCGAGCGTTCTAACCGCTACACCAAGCGGCCACTTAGAGACAATGCACACCAGAGACGTTAATAAGCCACTCGACTTATTAACTCGCCATTATTGCTCTGACTTCCTGTTGGTGACGTAGCTTCCTGTTTTCGTATCGTTGCCGCGAAAGTTTCGCAACGCGCGAGTTTCCTCGTCTAAGAACAACAAACGGAATTCATCTCCAAACAACTAAAACTCCGACACAGAGGTACGTTATAATGTCTACCATTCAGCCTGTTCAGTGTGTAGAGTGCAGGATGTTTAGACATTCTTCCTCCGTCATTAGCGATAATTTTATTTGTGATAGGTGTGTGTTAGTGAGCACTCTGACGGAAAAGATATCAGCATTAGAGGAGCGCATCCAGACTTTAGAGAGGGTTAGACAGTGCGAGAGCAGCATTATTCCTGTAGTGGACAGTCTGGGTGCCACAGGCGGAGATAATCAGCCCCCGACTCCGGCATTAGAGCCCTCACAGCGGGGCGAGTGGGTGACGACTCGGCGGCATACTCGTTCAGCCAAAGCTAACGCTAAGGCTAGCCCACCGGAGCACACCTACTCTGCGCCTCACGTGTCCAACAGGTTTGCTCTCCTCAGTGCTGCACCCGCTGAGAAACCTGAAAGAGCTCTGGTTATAGGAGACTCTATACTGAGACACATGACATTAGCTAGACCTTTAGGGGCGCCAGCGGCAGTGGTTAGGTGTATCCCGGGAGCCAGAGCACCGGACATAGCAGGTAATCTTAGGGCTCTAGGACAGCACAGGTTCTCTAAGATAATGGTACATGCTGGAGCTAATGATATACGCCTTCGTCAGTCAGAGGTTAGTAAGAGTAACTTTACAGAGGTGTTTAAATTAGCGAAGGCGATGTCCGATGAAGTAATATGCTCTGGTCCCATCCCAATGAGACGTGGCGACATAGCTTACAGCAGGTTATGGTCGCTGAACCGCTGGATGTCCAGGTGGTGCTCCAAAAATAATGTGGGCTTCATAGATAATTGGAAGACCTTTGAGGGCAAAGCTGGCCTGTTAGGGTGGGACGGTGTCCATCCCACTCGGGAAGGTGCTGCTCTCATTTCCTGCAGTATAGCTCATAGTCTCAGTAGAGGTCTAGTTAATCGGTGACAATCCAGAGCCCAGGCCAGGGAGCAGACAGACAGGCTAAACCAACCGTCTGCTAGCTGAATAGAGTCGTCACTCAGGGTTCACCTTATTGAGACTTAGTCTGTTCCCCGATCTAAGCAAAAATGTAGAAAGACTCAGAAAGTCTGTTTCAATAATCTAATTAACATAAGATAAGACCACAAACTCCGATCATACTGAATGCGCAGCCGGCACCTCTGATCTGAAGCTAGGATTGTTAAATATTAGATCTCTCGCATCAAAAGCAGTTATTGTTAATGAAATTATCACAGATCAGGCGTTTAATATACTCTGTTTAACTGAAACATGGGTTAAACAGGACGAGTATGTAGCTCTAAATGAAGCTAGTCCTCCTGGATACAGCTACATACACCAGCCTCGGTTAACTGGTAGAGGAGGAGGCGTCGCAGTTATTCATAATGATAATCTGTCTATCGTACAAAAACACGACACAAATTTAACTCATTTGAAATTCTCTATAGTAACATAAGTGTATTTAAGTATATTAAATCAGCTCAGTCGATTCCACTAATTATAATTTACAGACCTCCAGGGCCGTATTCTGAATTTCTTAGTGAATTTGCAGATTTCATCTCAGACCTGGTCGTTTCTGTAGACAAAGTGTTAATTGCTGGGGATTTTAACATTCATTTTGAGAATCCAGAAGACCCTCTGAGAACATACATTAAATATACATTTATATCCATACTGGACTCCGTAGGCGTAAATCAGTGTGTAGTAGGACCCACTCATAAAGCAGGTCACACTTTAAATTTAGTAATATTCTTCGGATTAATTATAAGAAATGTATTCACAATTCCACTGTCTGAAATTATCTCAGATCACTATCTTGTCTCCATTCAAGTGTGTCACAGTGATAATGTACGCACAGCACCGTGCTACCGTATTAAACGTACATTCACATCAACTACCACACAGAGTTTTATCAGTAATCTCCCAGAGTTACCAACTTCGATTAGGCCACCGTCTGACCCCACAGAACTTGATCAGGCGACTGAATATTTAGAGTCGACACTTCGTTGTACCTTAGATAATGTAGCTCCAGCTAAAAGAAAAATTATTAGAGATAAGAAACTCGCTCCCTGGTATAACGATCGCACGCGCACTTTAAAACAGACTGCTCGGAAATTAGAGCGTAAATGGCGTCAAACTAAATTGTTGGTATTTCAAATAGCATGGAAAGAGAGCATCCTGAACTATAAGAAAGCTCTTAGTGTAGCTAGATCAACGTATCTCTCCACTCTTATAGAAGAAAATAAAAATAATCCTAGATTTTTATTTAATACCGTAGCCAAATTAACCAGAAATAAGACCACTACAGAAATCTCCACAACAACATCATGCAATAGTGAGGACTTCATGAACTTTTTTAATAATAAAATTGTAAATATCAGGCATAAAATTGAGGCTTTGAAACCAAACAATGTAATTGATACAGATGTTAACCTAGCCATGTCAGATTCAAACCTAGAATACTTTACTCCTCTTGAAGAGAATGAACTAATTTCACTCATCTCTTCTGCAAATTCATCAACCTGTATATTAGATCCTATACCGACATATTTTCTTAAACAGATAGTACCAGTAATAACAGAACCGCTGTTGAGAATAATTAATTCCTCACTCAGCATTGGTTATGTTCCAAAATCTTTTAAAGTAGCAGTTATTAAACCAATAATTAAGAAACCTGACCTCGACCCCTGTCAGCTGTCCAATTACAGGCCAATATCAAACCTCCCCTTTATCTCTAAGATTCTGGAAAAGATAGTAGCGGAGCAGCTATGCTCATATCTACATAGAAATAGCATACATGAACTGTATCAGTCAGGATTTAGGCCTCATCACAGCACAGAAACAGCACTCATTAAAGTAGTAAATGACCTCCTATTGGCCTCTGATCAGGGTTGTGTAACTATGCTTGTATTACTCGACCTCAGTGCAGCTTTTGACACTATTGATCATGCTATTCTTCTTCACAGATTAGAAAATGTAGTAGGAATTAAGGGTACAGCCCTCTCCTGGTTCAGATCCTATTTGACCGATCGTTATCAGTATGTAGACTTAAATGGTGATTATTCTGCATGTTCTCTAGTCGAGTTTGGCATTCCGCAGGGTTCAGTTTTAGGCCCACTGCTTTTTTCCCTTTACATGCTTCCTCTGGGCAACATAATCCATAAGCATGGTATTAGTTTTCATTGTTATGCTGACGACACACAGCTATACGTCTCAACAAAACCTGATGAGAAAAACCATCTTACTAAAGTTGAGCAATGTGTGCAGGACATAAGAAATTGGATGCTAATTAACTTCCTTCTGCTTAATCCGGATAAGACAGAAGTTCTAGTCATAGGACCGCATACAGCTAGAAGTAAAATCTTAGATCACACCGTAACTTTAGATGGCCTTTCTGTTCCGTCAAGTGCAACAGTAAAAGACCTCGGCGTGATTATAGATTCCAGCCTTTCATTTGAAGCTCATGTAGATAATATCACCAGGATAGCATTCTTTCACCTCAGAAATATCGCCATGATAAGAAATATATTGTCGCTAAATGATGCAGAAAAACTAGTTCATGCTTTTATCACTTCTAGGTTGGACTATTGTAATGCCTTACTGTCTGGTTGTTCAGTTAGGTGCATAAACAAGCTTCAGCTAGTCCAGAAAGCAGCAGCGAGAGTCCTCACTAGAACCAGAAGATATGAGCACATCACCCCTATCCTATCTTCACTGCATTGGCTCCCTGTGAAATTTCGCATTGATTTTAAAATACTACTCTTGACATATAAGGCATTAAATGGTCTCGCCCCGCAGTATCTGAGCGAACTGCTAGTGTCTTACGATCCGCCACGCCTACTTCGGTCAAAGGATGCAGGCTGCTTATCAGTACCGTGTATTATGAAAACTACAGCTGGGGGCAGAGCTTTTTCTTACAAAGCCCCAAAATTATGGAATAGTCTTCCAAATAGTGTTCGGGACTCAGACACAGTCTCAGTGTTTAAGTCTAGGCTCAAAACCTATTTATTTAGCAAGCATTTTTATAAATAGATTTGCCATAAGGTAAAGGAGCAGCTCTGGGGGACTCATGGACGTAGAGTATTATGGTGAACTGGTATGTTTAGGTGCTGTCTTCCTCAGTCTCATTTGATCACTCAGGTTTGTTGACGGTGAGGTGATTGTTTGCTTTACATCTCAGGGAGTCCTCATGTTTGTGTTTCCTTCTGGCTCTCCCTTTTAGTTATGCTGTCATAGTTAGTCCTACCGGAGTCCCTGCTTGCACTCTACAGTAAATATACATTCACATTAGACATTGTGACTGTGACCATATCTAATTGCAATCTCTCCTCCTCTTCTCTTCCTCCCCCTCTTTCTCTTTCCTCTCTCCCCCTGTCTCCCCCTTTCACTCTTTCTCTCTCTCTCTCTGTCGAGCTACACATGTGGTTCCTGAGCTGCCAGTGATCCAGACTCCCTCTGCCCTCCGGACCTGTCTGATCCATCCTGGTGCCCGGTTTCTGGTTGGAGGTCTCATCGCATGGATGCCCCATGTGTCTCTTTAGGATGCGCCTGGTGTCTGGGGATGATTCTATCTACTTAGAAGATGGTTCTGGCCTCGACTGGTGTTGTCA
Source organism: Channallabes apus (assembly GCA_030522415.1). Taxonomy (NCBI): domain Eukaryota; kingdom Metazoa; phylum Chordata; class Actinopteri; order Siluriformes; family Clariidae; genus Channallabes; species Channallabes apus. The sequence goes on along the minus strand of CM060124.1, from coordinate 22,832,525 downwards.
GCTGTTTCTCTGAGGACTTGACAATTCGATAGTTCAGGACTGGAACTTTCTACAAGTCTATCTGAGTCTCGAATAACTACTGGACTCCATTTTACATCAACTATTATAACATCAATTAACATCAACTATTATAGCTGAACCTAACACTGTATACATGCAGATCATTTCCTGCTATCTGTTTCACCCAGATGAGGATGGGTTCCCTGTCGAGTCTGGTTCCTCTCAAGGTTTCTTCCTATTACCATCTCAGGGAGTTTTTCCTTGCCACTGTCGCCCTCGGGCTTGCTCGCCAGGGAATATCTGAACATTTTATTCATACACATTCACATTCCATACAAACTTAAATAATTCTTTTGATTGTGTAAAGCTGTTTTGAGACAATGTCAATTGTTAAAAGCGCTATACAAATAAAACTGAATTGAATTGACTTCTTTGATAAGTGACGAAGTAAGCCTGTTATAATAATAACTTGGTGTTATTTGATCTTATTGGTTTAGAAATTTATATTTAAATAAAACCCTACACACTTCTTTTCTAATTACATGTGATAAAATCTAAAAGCTCACTGTGTTAATATTTATTGTGCTTAAATTTGATCTTTCACTTGATGTTATCGGCAGTGGTGTCAAAAGTATTCACATTCATTACTTGAGTAGAAGTATAGATACTAGGGTTCAAAAAAACTTCTTTAGAAGTTGAAGTATCAACCCAAGCTTTTTACTTAAGTAAAAGTTTAAAAGTACTGGTTTCAAAACTACTTAAAGTATAAAAGTAAAAGTACCATGAGGGGCGACAAAAGCATTAAGGTCTCTCTTTCTGATCAAGCGACGGGGGGGGGCTCATGGCGGGTGTTGTGCGCGTTCTTATCATGCGACCGGGGGGGGGGGGGGGGGGCGGTTGTTGTTGTGCGCGTCCTTATCATGCGACCGGGGGGGGGGGGGGTTGTTGTTGTGCGCGCTCTTATCATGCGACCAGGGGGGTTGCGCGTTCTGATCACAAAAATAGAGTAACGATTTTTTTCAAATGTAAGGAGTAGAAAGTACAGATAATTGCTTAAAAATGTAAGGAGTAAAAGTAAAAAGTCGGCTGAAAAATAATTACTCCAGTAAAGTATAGATACCCAAAATTTCTACTTAAGGTAACGAAGTATTTGTACTTCGTTACTTGACACCTCTGGTTATCGGCTACTACGTGTATTATTTAATGGGACGCGTCTCATTAATGAGGCAGAGAATGAACTAAGGCATGAGGCGTCAGTCTGTAGTTATATAGCGCCACTCAGTGGTAAAAGCCAGCAAATGCACATGCTGTAATGCGGCGGCGACGTTAAATACGACGCTCCGATTAGGTGACCACTGTATACAATCTTGAACTGTAGGAGTGTCACAGCATATGTAATTGATACCTTCTTTTGCAGGGGAGTTTAATGGAGTCCTGCTTGGGGACAGGGGTTATGCCTGCATGCTCAAATGGACACTATTTCCTTTATTCACATTGTCCAGAAATGATAGCATTTCAGAACTAGAGATGGTCTAATTAGTAACTTTTTTTAAAATCATTAACATATCTTTTCATGTAAAATACACTTTCCCAATAAATAAAAATAACAAAACAATAATTTGAACAAGTTGGAATACTTTATTCAAGGTGCAAAAATATGTCCGTGTATTAAATCACCATGCACAGCGTTTGCTCAGCAGCGGAGAAAAAAACTGCCCGCGTTTTACGTGTCTGGCTCATTTCGGATCTATGTTTCGTTCATCCATTCATATGGGCTTTTAAAATATCGCGGGCGCGCGCACAAAGTGAGACTATGCAAGCCTGTCTTAAATAAGCCTCGATTAGTTACAGCTGAGCTCCGTTTGTGGAACGACATGAGCCTTAATTTGGAGATGCCGCTAATTTGAGTCTCACTTTTGCGCGGAAGTCTGGCTTTATTTAGCTACTTTCATGGAACAGCCCCCAGGAGACGTTGGGATATCATTCAAGCAGAAGTTACTCTTTATTGAGAACTTGCCGAGCATCGCTGTAGTCATCCAAGTCTTTCTTACAACTCAGCTCTGGAGAGTTTATACTTTACAAGAGGGAGGGATACAAAGAGGTGGAGACAATCTAAACAAAGCATAGTGTGGTACAGGAGTCAGCCTGGTAACAGAAGTTCCCCAGCCCTGATCTCATCAGCATAACAGTGGCTTTCAAATACATAGGTGTTAATCTAATCAGCCTGACAGGATCATCCAAACCTTTACATTATCATAGAGACAAAGGCACGGCCTGGCCTTGAGATTAGCATTCACATTGACTTTGGGACCCTACCCAGCGGTCAGGAAGTACATAAAGACAAAAGGTTAATGTCTCTGACACCTGGGCTACCAGACTTGTATCTTCTTAGAATGTCACCAACTTTACCTTAAAATGTAAAACCCAATGTACATAACTTGTTCAGTTTATATACTATTACGTTGGAAGCTAGATTTAACATTTTATAAATTTGTAATCCTACACTAGTACTGCTATTTATATTAATTTTTTTAGCTGTCTGCCTAAAATGTTTAATAATTTTTTTTTTTTTAAATGTCACTGTTGCAACATTTAAGCTCCACAAAACCTTAAAAGCACCCAATACCAACACCTAGAAATACAAAAAGACAATACACATTAATTAAAATATTTTATTACAAATTCTCAATTACTTGTATAGCTGAACTGGTATTCAAGTACAACAGCTTAAATAGGAAAGAAAGACAACAATATAATATTTGGAAGTATCTCCACTAAAATGACAGACTTTTCTAAAATCATGAGCATAACCTCAGATGCTGAAGGGGTGCTGTGTCATGGTGGACCCTACCTGATTCCCCAAATTTTTATATACATTGTATACATATACTGTGTGCGTACACACACACACACACACACACACACACACACAGTATATGCACTATTATATATATATATCACTCAAAAGTTTGGGATCACTTGCAAATTTCTTAATTTTTGTTTAGTGATTTAATTTCTACATTCTACAGCAATACTGGGGATTTTAAAACTACGAAATAACATATGAAATTACATAGTTATGTAACAACAACAGTTGTCAAATGCATTTTCGAAACACATCAAGCACCATGATGAAACTGGCTCTCATGAAGACCTTTACAAGAAAGCAAGAACAAAACTTACCTCTGATACCTCTTAGTGAACGATTATTATACGATATTACATAGACTATTATTGTGCATTTTGGATGTCTTTAGCATTGTAGGAAAAAATTTAAATCAGGGACAACCATGGAGATAGAAAGTGATCCCAAACTTTTATTTATATGAAATTCACTTCCGCTCAAAAGTTGTGTGTGTGTGTGTGTGTGTGTGTGTGTGTGTGTGTGTGTGTATACATACATTATACCTACACATTGTTTTTAACATTGTATATTAATACTGAAGAAATTGGAATTATGTCAACAAAAATGTGATCAATAACCCAGAATACTGTATGTTTTATATTTCAGATTCTTCAAAGTATCCACCTTTTGCTTCGATGACGGGTTTGCACTTTTGACATTCTCTTAGTCAGCCTCATGGGGTAGTCAGCTGGAATGGTTTTACAACAATCAAGAGCTCCCAGCATTACTCTCCAGTCCAAACCCATACAAAAATAATCCTGAACTGGATTTAGATTGGGTGGTTATGAAAGGCCAGGTCTTCTGATATTCACTCCATCACTCTCCTTCTTGGACAAACAGCTTTTACATAACCTAGAGGTGTGTTTGTGTCCATCGTCCTGTTGGAATGATAGCTCCACTAAGTGCAAACCAGATGGGATTGCAAGTCACTGCAAAATGCTTTAGCCATGTTGGTTAAGCATTCTCTCTACTTCAAGGCATCAAATGTCAACAGCAAAGCATCCCCACACCATCACACCTCCTCCTCCATGAATCATGGTGTTAACCAGGAACAGTCCGTTCCCCTTCTCATTATCTAACAAAGACATGTTGGTTAGAACTAAAGATCTGGGGTGCCCACTGTCACCACTGCTTTTTGCCCTTGCTATTGAACCATTGTCTATTATGCTTAGATCTTCTCTTGCTTTTAAAGGTATTACTCGTAATGGGTTGGAGCAAAAATTATCCCTATATGCCGATGACTTCTTGTTGTACGTTACTGATCCTGCAGCCTCTATTCCTGTTATTTTAACCATTTTGGATAATTTTGGTTTTTCCTCTGTGTATAAACAAAATTTGCATAAGAGTGAATACTACCCAGTTAATAGTAGTGCTTTACAACTTCAGCATCTAAACCTGCCTTTTAAACTCAATTGTTCAGGCTTTAAATATCTTGGTATTACAGTGACTCGTTCTCTATCTGACCTTTCTCATGCCAACTTTTCTTCTCTTATTGCCGATGTGAAATCTGATATTCAGAGATGGAGCAATCTGCCTCTTTCTTTAACTGGAAAAATCAATGCAGTTAAAATGACCATTCTTCCTAAATTTCTTTATTTTTTTCAATCACTCCCTTTATTTCTTCCTAAGTATTTTTTGATTCCTTAGATAAAATCATAATCTCTTTTCTTTTGGGCTGGAAAACCTCCAAGAATCCGTAAGACCTTACTACAGAGATGTACAATAGACTTGGTGGTGGACTAGCTCTGCCTAATTTTCAAATTTACTACTGTGCTGCACATATTTAAAAATTAAACTTTTGGATAAACTCATCTGAATCCCCATGGTGCAAATTAGAATTACTGTCTTGTAAACCATCGTGTATATTGGCTCTACTTTGCACTTCATTTCCAATCAAACCCGCTCAATACACTGATAACCCAGCGCTACTCAATACACTTAAGATTTGGTATCAGTTTAGACGGCACTTTAAATTTGGATCTGCGTCAGCAATGGGTCCATTACATAAAAATAATTTGCTTCCCCCGTCACTTTTAGATTCAGCATTTTTATCATGGCACGACAAAGGCATCACAGATTTTTATAATTTGTATGAAGATGGAGTATTTAAAAGCTTTGCTAATCTGTCCTCGGAGTATGAGCTGCCCGCAGCTCATTTCTTTCGTTACCAGCAAGTTCGCAACTTTGTAACCAAGCGCATTCCTAGTTTTCCTTCTATACCTCCCGAGCAGCCCTGGGAGAATCTGATCACATTTAATCCATATCGGCGAGGTGTGATATCAAGAATTTTATTTTATCTTTTGGTGATTGTAAAATCGCTAAAACCAGAGCTGCTTGGGAAAATGAACTGGGATTGCAGTTGAGTGAGGAATGTTTGGAGAAAGCTTGTAACGCTTGGATTTTTTAAACCGCTTGGTTACAAAAAAACGGATTCGGGAATCTAAACTGGGGCTTGAAAACAACACTTCCGGTATAGACAGGATACGCTCCAGCTCTTCCTGCGCACGTCTCAGTCTTATTCAGTTTAAGGTTTTGCACAGAGTCCATTATTCCAAATCAAGGCTAGCTGAAATATTTCCTGATGTTGAGGATAGATGTGCCACGCCTCTCCCAGTAATTTAAGTCATTTTTGTGCCCAAACCTGCACAACCTTTGGACAGGTTTTTTTCCACTATATTTTGGGGTACAGTTGAAGCCATGTCCATTAACAGCTATATTTGGCATTACAGATGTTTCAGTTTCATTAAGTTCTACACAAAGATGTCGTCGCCTTCTCATCTTTGTTGGCAAGACGTACAATACTTTTACACTGGAAGTCAGTTAATTGTCCCTCAATCTCTCAGTGGATTAAAGATTTATTATTTTTTCTTAAGCTAGACAAGATAAAATATACACTGAGAGGTTCTACTAATATGTTTTTTTCACAAATGGCAACCATTTATTGCTTATTTTGCAAGCTTACAGGTACTGCCTGAATGATTATCTGGACTGGGTCAAGCATCGGAATGTATGTACGACCAATCTAATTCACACAGATTAGTTTGAGCCGAAGGATGGGTAGGGAGTTTTTAATTTTTCTTTTCATCTAATAATAATAATACATTTAATTAGTTGCTTTTGATATGTTTATGTATGTTCAATAAAAAATAAAGAACTAAAGATCTCATTTTTGGACTCATCAGATTAAAGGATTGATCCTTTTCATTGATCAGCGTTGTATCTATACTTCTGGCTGGTTTTGTGTGTGTGTCTATCTATCTCCTTCCTCTTCCTTGTTGTTTAACAATCCAGTAGGTTGCACTCTGTGTGTGTTTGTCCCAACTACTAGACAAACTCACTTTGGGACATCAGATATGTTCGCTCATTAGACAATGGCAATATGAAAATAGGAGAGAGATCAAAATTACAAGAGAAACAGCACATTAACTTGACAACTTTAGTGTCCACATTTCACTGAGACCATGTCCAAGTTACAATTTCCATTTAAAAGGACACTTCCCACGAATTTTAAAAGGTTTTTAGCAGTCATATTCAATTTTAAATACTCAGTTAATTCACAATCAATTCACAGACAATTAAGACATTAGATGGTATATTTATATAATTTAAGCTGCTGTTAGACATCTTCATATGCCTCTAATGATCTCTTTTGGTTATTTTGTGCAAGCTTAATGAAGTTTAAGTACAGCCCTTATTAAATTTTGCAGGTGTCAATGAAAGTTTGAGCGTTATAAAACAAATGACCTTCTGTTCAATAAAACCATCAGTATTGCCTAGAGTATTGCCTTATGACAAGTTACCACTTTTGAGCACTCATTTTCAATAGCAATCTGCCATATTCTCTTCACTTTCTCGTGTCATTAATAAAATGTCTTCCATTAGAGAGTGGGGTGAATTTATCACATGATCACTACTTCGTGATAAAGTATGTTGCATGTTCTCAAGGTCTAAGAATTCAAATATCTGGCACAAATCCATCACTTTTGGACAGCCATAGAGAGAATCTTGACTGATTGACTGTGTACAAGATGTTGTGTCTCTATTAAGCTCAACATTCTCGCTCTTTTCGTTGCATCTGTGGAGAATTTCATTATTCCAACTGTACTTGCATATTTCAAGAGTAAGTACTTTGTTGCCATCAGTAGTAATCGCTCTCATAAATGGTCTTAATTTAAGCAAGAGTGAACAAGCTTTCAGAGAAACAGGTCTGTCACAGTCAAATAAGCATTTAAACAGCAACTCAAATATCCCTACATCCTTCAGTTTGGTTAATGCCTGCACTATGCAGGTACTTCCAGAGCTTCTACAGATATTCTTAAAGTCAAAGTGATGACAAATTAGGAATTTGTCAATCAATACATCTGCTAACTCAAGGGTATGAACTTTAACTTCCCAGTCAAAGTCGTTTCCACCGAGTAACAACACTGAGCTAATAGACTGCTCCAAGACAATAGAACAATGTGGGCTTCTTATCCATGCAATGAAGACCTTAATTACAGCACGATGGGGAAAGCTCTGTGTATCTTGAGAGAGAATGCTCAACAGATGGGTCGCAGCCTTTTCCTTGAGAGAAAAAAAAAAAAAAAACGCAAACCATGAAAATTGTGAACAGATCACACACACAAAGGTAAAACCTTACATAGTAGTAGACAATAATTAAAGATTTTATGTATTGATATGCGCGCACACACGCGTACACACACACATACACGCGTGTACACACACACCGAGTCTGGGGGGGAAAAAAAGATCAATAACCACAGAAGCTAATCACCTCCACAATGACACACAAAACTTTGCACATCTAGACTTGGCAATAAAGAGGAAATACTCTTCTTCACAGAACAGCTCAAGTTGAGTTACATTTGATGGTGGCTGTTTGTGGACTGCAAGTCATCAAATTCATTCCACAGTTTTTCAATGGGACTTAAGTCTGAGCTCTGACTAGGCCATGCAAGGACATTCACCTTTTGCACCTTGCAAAAGGTGTGGTCACTTTTGCTGTGTGCGCTATACAGTAGGTCATTGTCATGGTAGAAGGCAAAACTTCTTCCCATTGATACCTTTCTGGCAGAGGGCAGCAGATTTTCCGCAAAAAAAACAGACAGTATTGTGCCTCATCCATTTTCCTTCTATTCAGTCCCAGCTGCAGAGAAACGGCCCATAACAGAATATGTATGTTATATATTTTGAAACGAGAAACAATTCCTGTATGTTCCTTTAAATTATCTTTGGTATGTTGCTTGTAGAAGAGAAAACCCGGATGTGTATTGTTGCATTGTTAGGGGAAATAAAAGGGGACGACTTTAAAAATGTCTGATTGCTCACTACTCTATAATTTTTAATTATATACTTAGAATCTTACCATAAGTACTGTATATAACAACCACCTACATGCTTTACTGTAAGGAATGGTGTTATGTGGATGGTAAACTGTACTGGATTTCTGGCAGACATATCATTTTAGCGTTGTGGCCAAATAATTAAATTTAGGTCTCATCTGACCACCTATGTTTTTGCAAAGCTCAGTCGTGACTAATATTGTTGTCAAATGCACATAACGACCACATTGTCATACAGTTCTGCAAGTGCTTCAGAGTTACTGTATAGCTGTGAACAAAAGTTTAGAGAATGACACAAATAGGAAGTAGGTTTCTGCAAAGAGTCGATATTTGCAGTGTTGACCCTTCTTTTTCATGTTGGTGTTGTATCTTTAACTTGAATACACACACAGACACACACACACAAAGATCACTGTTAAATATTAAATCCTTCACCTGCACATTGTTACAGACATCATATGCAGCTACTGCCTGCCCAAGAGCTGCCACTGCACTTGCTTGAACATAGTCTTCTGGATCTGACAGTGAGGCGAAGAGCACAGAGATCATACCACTACTATGCAGAGTTTCATTATATTTACCATTACCTAAACAAGACGAGAAGAAACAAAATTACTACTCATGCTTACAATTTCAGCAATTTTTTTTTTAAAAACTCCAAGGTTTTCATTGTAAAGAAGAAACTGGACATGCCTAGAAATGGTTCTCATAACTGTACCTTTGAGGTTGGCTGTGAGCTGTGTAATGAATTCCAGAGTTGAATCTCTCACTTCCCATCGTCCATCACATACATGTTTCTTCATTAACTGAAAGAGCTCTGGGCACACATACAAAACAAACTTTTCTTTTATCTCCAAAAAGCAAAGCTAGCAAAGGCTCTCTTAGATTAACCTATATATGGTGTAAGTAATGTTTTCTTACAGTTTTTTCTGTATTATCTTTGGCCAGTAACTGATTGCATCATAATATTCCTGCATTGTTATTGGTTCATGTGTGGAGTGTAAGATGTGTGCGCATTACGTAAAACTACAGTCTTACGTAACTGCAGTCTTACTTGATTTTTAAGAATCAAAAGCACCCAGGGTGTCCGAGCGTCTTGTTTAACTAAATAAAGGAAGCATGTGATAAAAGAACAAAAAGTTTAGGGCTCTTGCACTCTTGCTGCATGTCCTTTCATCTTGTTCCAGTGACTTGAGGCCATTTTGGCAAACTGTAAAATAAATTCTGCTTTCTTTTGAGCTTGTGTCTCCTTGTGTTTTCCAGTACATTTTCTTTTGTCAGCAGGATGCCAATATGTGATCTTTGTTGTGCTTTCTAGACTGAAGAACAGGAACCTGCGCATAATTGAGGCACTCCTTTAATCTCCCAGGTTGACCAAACCAGGGAAAACATCTCTGGTCAAGAGAGAGACCACCTTCTGCCTTGGTCAACTCACTGACAGGATCATCATAAAAAGAGAAGAATAGGCAGAAAATTAGGGAGGTGACCATTTCCTTAATTGCTGAACATTGTGTGAATATTTCTGATTGCTGTCTGACATGGCCACTGCCGCCACCACCAGTATTGCCACTGCAAAAGTACATTTCAGTACTGGAAGGGACTGTCAAGACATGCTCACTTGGAATCGAGACACTAATATTGTAAATTCAAATGTTCTTGTATCCCATGTAATTTCAAAGTTGACACACATTAATGCTTAATATTAACCAATAAATATTATTATGGTTAAAGATGTTAACTTTCTTTCAGCTACTCCCATCAAGGGGTCGCCACAGTGGACCTGGATCCTCAGGTCCCCAAACCAACAACCTAGAGCCTTAGCTACTCGAGACACCACGGACTCACGGTTAAAGATGCTAACAATCTTAGATATTTGGGTTAATTTGGGTAGATCATGAATAATGGAACACATACAGTGGTGTGAAAAACTATTTGCCCCCTTCCTGATTTCTTATTCTTTTGCATGTTTGTCACACTTAAATGTTTCTGCTCATCAAAAACCGTTAACTATTAGTCAAAGATAACATAATTGAACACAAAATGCAGTTTTTAAATGAAGGTTTACGTTATTAAGGGAGAAAAAAACCTCCAAATCTACATGGCCCTGTGTGAAAAAGTGATTGCCCCCCTTGTTAAAAAATAACTTAACTGTGGTTTATCACACCCGAGTTCAATTTCTGTAGTCACCCTCAGGCCTGATTACTGCCACACCTGTTTCAATCAAGAAATCACTTAAATAGGAGCAACCTGACACACAGAAGTAGACCAAAAGCACCTCAAAAGCTAGACATCATGCCAAGATCCAAAGAAATTCAGCAACAAATGAGAACAAAAGTAATTGAGATCTATCAGTCTGGTAAAGGTTATAAAGCCATTTCTAAAGCTTTGGGACTCCAGCGAACCACAGTGAGAGCCATTATCCACAAATGGCAAAAACATGGAACAGTGGTGAACCTTCCCAGGAGTGGCCGGCCGACCAAAATTACCCCAAGAGCGCAGAGACAACTCGTCCAAAAGACCCCAGGACAACATCTAAAGAACTGCAGGCCTCACTTGCCTCAATTAAGGTCAGTGTTCACGACTCCACCATAAGAAAGAGACTGGGCAAAAACGGCCTGCATGGCAGATTTCCAAGGCGCAAACCACTTTTAAGCAAAAAGAACATTAAGGCTCGACTCAATTTTGCTAAAAAACATCTCAATGATTGCCAAGACTTTTGGGAAAATACCTTGTGGACCGACGAGACAAAAGTTGAACTTTTTGGAAGGTGCGTGTCCCGTTACATCTGGCGTAAAAGTAACACAGCATTTCAGAAAAAGAACATCATACCAACAGTAAAACATGGTGGTGGTAGTGTGATGGTCTGGGGTTGTTTTGCTGCTTCAGGACCTGGAAGGCTTGCTGTGATAGATGGAACCATGAATTCTACTGTCTACCAAAAAATCCTGAAGGAGAATGTCCGGCCATCTGTTCGTCAACTCAAGCTGAAGCGATCTTGGGTGCTGCAGCAGGACAATGACCAAAAAAAACTTCAGCAAATCCACCTCTGAATGGCTAAAGAAAAACAAAATGAAGACTTTGGAGTGGCCTAGTCAAAGTCCTGACCGGAATCCTATTGAGATGTTGTGGCATGACCTTAAAAAGGCGGTTCATGCTAGAAAACCCTCAAATAAAGCTGAATTACAACAATTCTGCAAAGATGAGTGGGCCAGAATTCCTCCAGAGCGCTGTAAAAGACTCGTTGCAAGTTATCGCAAACGCTTGATTGCAGTTATTGCTGCTAAGGGTGGCCCAACCAGTTATTAGGTTCAGGGGTCAATTACTTTTTCACACAGGGCCATGTATGTTTGGGATTTTTTTTCTCCCTAAATAATAAAACCCCTCATTTAAAAACTGCATTTTGTGTTTACTTGTGTTATCTTTGACTAATAGTTAAATGTGTTTGATGATCAGAAACATTTTGTGTGACAAACATGCAAAAGAATAAGAAATCAGGAGGGGGGCAAATAGTTTCTCACACCACTGTATTTGGAAATGGAAGTTTCATGGCCAGGTGTGACCTGTTCTTGTGTTCCTTCATGACTAATCAAGCAGATAAAAGGCCAGAGGTAGTTCTGAGTGGTAAATTTGCATCTAGTAGCTGGTCAAATCTTACCCAGAATGCATTGGCTCCCACTGAAATTTCACATTAATTTAAAAATACTACTTTTAGCCTATAAGCCACTAAATTGTCTTGTGCCATGGTACCCGAGTGAACTACTAATGTTTTAAGATCCGCCAACCATACTTTGACCATATTATGAAACTACAGCAGGTGGCAGAGCTTTTTCTTACAAAGTCCCAGAGTTAAATCATAGCCTTTCAATTAATGTTCGGGATATAGAGACAGTCTCAGTGTTCCAGTCTAGTCTAAAAACATATCTATTTAGCCAAGCTTTTTGCGAAAAGATTAGTCTTAGATAAGAGCATGGCTCTGGTAGCTCTGGATCCATAATGGTGCTATTTTTGTTTCTTTTGTGTTGTAGTCCATTTTACAAAGCATACTTACATCGGTGCAACCGATGTATATTCCAAGACCAGACACTTTCACGTTTATACTGTGTACTGAATTGTATATGGCTGAAATGACAATAAAGGCCTACTTGACTTGAGGTGCAGATCTTGGGTAATCATGTACTTAGAGTATTATAGTGAACTAGTCTGTTTGGATGTGGTCTTCTCCCACTTTCATTGATGAAGTTCCCTTATATTCCAAGAAGCATCCTGTCTGTGTTTACTTCTGGTTCTCCTTTTTAGTCATAGCATCCCTTCAGGTGCCTTTTGGTAAACTCCAGGCCTCTGTCATGTGCCTTTTACTGAGGAGTATCTCCTGTCTGGCCACTCTACTATGCAGGCCTGATTGGTGGAGTGCTGCAGAGATTGATTTCTGGAAGGTTCTCCTCCTTACACAAGATTTCTAAAACACATTTTCACAAACACACATGAAGTTCAAGGGGTACTCACCATGTATAACTGTGTTCCATATATCTGATGATGGTGAGCAGATACTGAGCCATTTAAGAATGGCGTGATGTGTTTTCTTTAAAACCTAGAAAACAACTGACCTGTTATAATTGCCCTAAAAGTACACAGTGTTTTTTAAATACTACCTTTGATGTTAAAAAAAAAAAAAAAAAAAACAATGAATAGTCTCACACCACAGTACCAGAGTTGAACTGCTGGTATTCTATGATCTGCCACATCTACTTCAATTAAATGGTCTATGCTATTTGTTGGTACATCATATAGAAGGGAGAAATGCTATCTTTTACAAAGTTCCACATTTATGAAACAGCTTCTTAATTCGTTTTTGGGAGGAGGCAAGATCAAGTCTAGATTGAAAACTTATTTGTTGAAGTTAAGCTTTTTATGAATACGGTTTATTCAGTAAAGCAGAAGATTTTGAAGGTTCACAAGCATATTGTTTTCTGGTGAGCTAGTATATCTGGATGCTGCCCCCTCACTCTCATAGGTTCACTTAGGTTTGTTGACAGAGTGACTGGTTGCCTTATGGGTGTCTTATGTCTGAGTTTACTTCTGGCTCTCTTTTAGTCTTGTCGTTATTACTTACAGTGGTGTGACAACCAGACTGCTCATTACCGTCGCACTCACCGCCGTGGAAACGCGGCAGCGGCCAAAATAAACCAGGAGCATTTCAAAATAATTCGTGAAATGACTGCCAGGTGGCGCAAATTGACATTTTCCGTCGTATCGGTTTTTAAAATATATTCAGAGCTTAAGTCATAATAAAGTCAAAACAATATGTTGTAGCGAAGTAATACTACAATTATGATAATTTACACATCCAACAAACATGTAAAACTATAAATATAAAAAATATGAGTTAGAAAACATTGGTTTTATTTTGTTTAGACAGACTCTCTGTTTTTATCTGTTTAGTGTTATTATTAAAGAAAACAGCGCAAACAACAGCACTAGGGCTTTAAAAAAAATTATTTCGACAATACTTACAGTTGTTAGAGTTTAAGACATCAAGATTTAAATATAGAAATAACTAAAACAAATAGAGCAAACTTCCAGAATATATAATTTAAAAAAAATCAATAGAAAAGATGTATGCAGTATAATCGGGGCCTCTCATTACATTAGACCTGTTTAAGAATTTTATTTTATTTGATATCAGAACTAATAGAGTGACTTTTAATTAGCCTATTTCATAATGTGACTAATGCATTAAAATTGCCAATCACTATTAATATTAAACAGGTGGCGAACAATTAGGCAGCGATACAGCGTGGTGTTGTGTTAAACTGAAGACGGCGCGGTCCGTGGAGCCGTGTGGGTCATGTACATTTTTCCTTTAGACAAAACTTCAGCCCTTTTCATATTTTCCCCGTGGTCGTTATTAATAAATATATTTAAATAAAAGTTTTGCCTTCCTAGGCAACAGATTATGGAGCTTCTTGAGCTGCTCAGACCTGCGCGTGCCAGTCCAACGCGTCGTACTTACTGTACACTCCCCGTCCCGATGTCCAGCTGCTCACTACTTTTTGTTTAAAATATGTTTCATTGATCATTAGCCATTATCCATGACTTTATGGGTTTTTCTTTTGACACATTTTATTTTTATGAAATTTGATTTAGTTAAATGAGAAAATAACCATGGGAGTTTCAAACCCCGCATCCATTCATGTTTCTGGGTGATTGTAATGTTTAATACCCCTACAGTATTCACTTATGCGGTTTGACTCGCTGTGAGATGCGGTGTTAAACCCCTATCTCACCTGCACGGGCTCGCGCTGTGGCCGCAGGCTTGATCATGATTCACCCCGAGTTTTTGCGCTGTGATTACGTTTCCATCTTTCCGCGTGAAAAATTCCACGTTTAGTTTTTTGCTGGTCCTCGCAGAAGCTTGCAGACTTTGCAGAACTTCGCGGAACGTTAAAGGAACGTCGTGGGCAATCGCGGCAGCTCACGGAGATGAGTCAGGCCACACAGGTGAGAGAGGGGTATTAGGCACCGTGATTCGCCTCGAGTGGCCGGCGCCCGACGGTCCGCGAAGATCTGCAAGGTCCGCGAGCTTCCACATGTTAAACATGTTTATTTTTTTTTGCGTGGTAAGATGGAAACGTAATAGCATCAAAACTTGCGCCGAATCATAATGAACCGCACTTACAGCCCCACGTGTGAGATAGGGGTATTAAACATCCACTCTGTCATCTCATCGTATTCATTCCATAAGTGCGCTACAACCCCAACAACTGACACTTCACATTGTTTCTGAAGCTGGTGAAGAGTGTATCAGCTGTTTGTCCATCAACTATGATGGTCGTTTCACGGCCACATGTTACATGAAAATATTAGCGATATTAATAAATTAATTTATATTAATTTATATATTTGTCTGTTATGGCATGTTATTGTTGACTCCACTTGACTTGCACTACGGAGCATCCAAGCTTGTTGAGAATCAAGCGTTTGGCGGTCGTGTGGAAAAGGTAAGCAGGAATTCATTCCCATCTTTCTCAATAGAAACGAAATACTGAACATAAATGTCACCTGCTGTTTAGTCACGTTAGTTTGGTTTAAGCTATTTCTTATATTTGTAATCACACTTAAAATACCGACGGTTATATGCGCATGCTTGCGGTTCGGTTCTGGTTTCTGTCTGTTCTCATGAGTTGTAAAGCGAGAGGAACAAAGTACTGTATAAATATTGTTCATTTGCTAAATTAAGTACCATGAATTTTAACTGAATATCTATCTCTGTATTTGTTCACAGGAGTTTGTGACTGAAAGTGTGTCTGCATCTGACTTCAGGAGTTTCCTGACCAACGGATCTAACAGTCATATTTAAAAGTCATAACCTACAGTTATAAAGTACAAAATGTTTCTGTTGGTGTTTATTTATTTATTTATTTATTTATTAATACTTATTTGTGGTGTTTTATGTTTTGTACATCTTTTCAAATTGAGACCTCATTTGTAAGTTGCTGCTGGTGTAAAATAAAAATATCCGTTTTATCCCGTTTGTCTGCTTCCTTCCTTCACAGAATTCTGTTGACCAGGGCTTGAAATTTAAATTTACTTGAGTTGGATCAACTTACAGTAATTTACAACTGAAAAATTTGTTGTACCAACCCTATTCATTTATGTTAACAGTATTAAATTATGTTGGACGCAGCTGTAGTAAATAACTTAAATGAGCCTAATATTTTTTTTTTGTACTGTAAATGAATGTGAATCATATGGCATAATATTCCTGTCCCAATTCTCACAGCTGTACAGTATGAATTGAAATAATAACAATAGTGTTTTTCTTTACTGAATAGAAATATAATTGAGCAACTGTTAAGCATTAGCCCGTACTTAATAATCTATTGTTCGTTCTATCGGGGTTTAATTGCCTCAATATCAATGTAAGTGTCCCAATAATACTTTCATTGTAAATTGTCACTAAACGATATACCCTGGCAGAAAGCCATACACTGTAAGAACGGTTATTTTTTAAAAAAGCGTATAACTGGGCTATTACCTGATCGTCAATCATAATCTTGATTGTTATTTAAATAATAACAATAGTGTTTTTCTTTACTGAATAGAAATATAATTGCACAACTGTTAAGCATTAGCCCGTACTTGATAATCTATTGTTCGTTCTATCGGGGTTTAATTGCCCTAATGTCAACACCACCTTGTTATCCTTCAGACAACTCGAATCAGAACATTAAGAAGAAAATGAAGAAGAAGAAGTGCTGTATCATCATGGCTTCTCAGTAATTCATTATTCGTTCGCACCTTAAAATCCTAAATTATTTAGCCAGACGCATATTATTTTTAAGTATTTACTGCTTGATTTTTTTCCCCCTAGCAGAATCTACTTAAATCATGTAAAATATCCTAAATTATTTAGCCAGATACATGATGATTTTAACATTATTAGTGGAATAATCTTTTTTAATTTAAGCAGATAACAAAAGGTACTCATATGTATTAGGGAAAATTACTTAATAATATAAAAAACATTTTATAATGAAATGAATACATAATGCATTTTGGTGTTAAACATGCTTTTATTTCATGTTTCACTGGTATTAAAATATTAAACACTGTGTAAAATAGTAAACCATTTTTAGGTTCATATCTTTGTAACATTACCCTATTTACATGTACAGTACATTTAGGCATTTGGCAGATGCTCTTATCCAGAGCGACTTAATAAAACCAGTGAACTGTTTATATTGTTGACACTAATGCAACAAAGGAGCTTATTTAAGAAATCAAAAAAAAGTATAAAAATTAGTAAGGGACTAAACTTACTTCTTAACATTTTACACTGTTTGCCTGTTCCTTCAAAATGGCGTCTGATCTCTGCTGCTGTTGTTGTTGAGATTCAAATGAAGGTGACTTAATAAAACCCGGATAATTGAGACAATTCTCTTAAAATAAATATGAAGCCTTTTTTCCTAAAATTTTTTGACTAAATGGTTCCTCAAATTAAATGGTTAATAAAAAACACAGAAAACCATTTTTTTACATTAAATATGTACATTATTTTTAATTATTACATCAATTTTTTTAATGAAAATTACAAGCCTCATGATTAATTTTTTACAGCTGTGTGTGAATGGAAAAGAGTGCGCTTTGCCGAGTTTTGATCTACTGTAAAGTCAGATGATCACATTTAAACAATTTATTCATACAGATGTACCTGTTTTACATGGAAAGTTACAGGTTTGGGCTACTGTTATCTACTTTAAATATTTGTTAAAACAGCCAGGATAAATTAGTGATTCCTTTGGTTTCGGCTGTGCTGATCATGTCATCTCGTCGTCTCCGCAGCAGTGAGCGCGTTTTATACAAATTACATAACCTGATTTCCCCCCCATTAATTTATATAAAAGCAGACAATTTTGCTTTCTGTATCTGTATTTCAGTCATGATATACTAACATATTTTTGCCGTGTAGTGCGCGCGCAACATCTAACGGGCGAGCGTTCACACAGCTGACCAAATCGTCATTAGCGTGCCCCTCCCCCAAACAGCGCAGCGAGGAGCATTTACATTTAAACAGGTTTTACAGGTGTGCTTTGCAAAGTCAGACACATACAAATGCAAATAATACACCTCAAGTGTGAATAGCTGTTCTCACCTACAGTATACACTCGGAGAAACTAAAATCACCACTGTTCATGGTTTCAGCAAACTGACATGATACACACTGATACTGATTCCACAGACGCTCAAACAGCAAAAGAACATGATAATAATAATCAAAAGAATAATATTATTCTTTTTGCTGTTTATGTCCACCATTTAATAATGATTTAATTATCAGTAATTAAAGCTGCTCACATCGCGCGCTTTCACTTTTAAAAAAATGCAGTGTTTAATCAGCAAGTACAGTGGTGTGAAAAACTATTTGCCCCCCTCCTGATTTCTTATTCTTTTGCATGTTTGTCACACAAAATGTTTCTGATCATCAAACACATTTAACTATTAGTCAAAGATAACACAAGTAAACACAAAATGCAGTTTTTAAATGAGGGGTTTTATTATTTAGGGAGAAAAAAAATCCAAACCTACATGGCCCTGTGTGAAAAAATAATTGCCCCCTGAACTTAATAACTGGTTGGGCCACCCTTAGCAGCAATAACTGCAATCAAGTGTTTGCGATAACTTGCAACAAGTCTTTTACAGCGCTCTGGAGGAATTTTGGCCCACTCATCTTTGCAGAATTGTCGTAATTCAGCTTTATTTGAGGGTTTTCTAGCATGAACCGCCTTTTTAAGGTCATGCCACAACATCTCAATAGGATTCAGGTCAGGACTTTGACTAGGCCACTCCAAAGTCTTCATTTTGTTTTTCTTCAGCCATTCAGAGGTGGATTTGCTGGTGTGTTTTGGGTCATTGTCCTGCTGCAGCACCCAAGATCGCTTCAGCTTGAGTTGACGAACAGATGGCCGGACATTCTCCTTCAGGATTTTTTGGTAGACAGTAGAATTCATGGTTCCATGTATCATACAGTGGTTACAAAATTGGAATGGCGATCTCGCCGCGTATACCGCCGTTTAAAGGCAACAGCGGCCAAAATAAATCAGTTGCATTTCAAAGTCATTCGTAAAATGGCCGCCAGGTGGCGCAAAGTGACATTCATTCATCGCAGTAAATACAACAGTGATGGTAATTTCCACAACAAACATGACAAATCTGAACCAGAGCTATTAATGTGTACTGTACAATAATGAGTAAAAAGAAAAATTATAGTAGATTTATTAACTGAAATAAATGACCATATTTTTCAAGAGAATTTTCAAGCCCCACTCATCAAACAAAATTATAACGAAATCGGCCAAGTTTACTATTTATTTAAATATAAATTTATAAACCAATAAGATCAAATAACACCAAGTTATTATTATAACAGGCTTACTTCGTTACTTATCCAGCGCTTGCTTTATTAACCTTGCCTTATTTAACGTTACTTGGGTGCATTGTCTTTCAGTGCCCGCTTGGTGTAGCGGTTAGAGCCCACGGTCAGTGTTATATTAAGCGCTGGTTCGAATCCCGAGGGATGATGTTTTAAATTTTTTTATTTTAATTATAGCAAAATTAAAATAAAAAAAATTTGTTGCATTTTGATTTTGCTTCAGTATACTATAGAAAAAACAGCAAACTCGCACGCAACCAGTTTGTATTCTTTAAATTTAGGGGAGTGACGGCTCGGTCTGCTGCTGCTGCGTGTGTGTGTGTCATTATACTGATGAAAAGTGGTGGCCATTTTGATTTACGACAGCTGTTTACGGCAGTGTAGTCCAGTGCGGGAGATGCATTGTGGGTAATGAGGTCCGGTGTTACATCTGTTACATTTTTGATAACAATAATTTTTTTTCAGCCTGTCACGGCGTGTGCCCAATTCATCTTTTTTTATCCTTGGCTGGCAAGCTCTCCGGTTTGCACCCCGCGCTATAAAATACTCGGGGTTTGTTGGTTTACAGGGGATTTTTACTACCCGGTGTGATTGCGATGCCCGCGCAACAACGCGGAAGTGCGGCATTTCTAAACAAGATCAAATGACACCAAGTTTAAAACAGATAAAATACACGTGCAAATAGTATAATTGTATAACAGGCTTACTTCGTTACTTATTTAACGCTTGCTTTCAAAGAAGTCGAGTGGCTTATTAACATCACGGAGGTGTGTTGTCTCTTAGTGCCTGGTTGGCGTAGCGGCTAGAGCGCTCGGTCAGGGATTTACAAAGTGTCGGTTCGAATCTTGGATGATGCTTTTTAAAAAAAATTGTTCTATTTTAATTTTGCTCAGCAAACAAAAAAATTTTTTATTCAGAGCACGATATACAACCGTAATGAGTCCCGTAACCGGCTTATACAGCTGGCATGTGACCAACGTATTTAACCGTGAGGAGTCCATAAAATCAGTAGCAGCTAATAATTACTAATTACTTTAGTTAATGCTGCTACTGATTTTATTCCAGCTTACCTGTTCAGGTTGATTGCGATTCTTTTTAAAATATTGTCTCAGTTTTATACGTATGTTGTTCGTCTTGATGTTTGTCTTCTTTTCACTTGGCAACACTCAAATGCAAATTATTCACCGTGAATCAGCTGTTCTCACCTATCCATTCAGAGAAACTGAATGAGCTGAAATGAGCCTTTGTTTCACGACCGCGACACCCCTCTCTCTCACGCACATACAGTACAGAGTAGACCAAATCATTACAGTACATACTTTATCCAACGAACATGAAAAATATCCACATAATGATGAGTTAAGAAGCATTGCTTAATTCTCGTTTAGACAGACTGTTTGTATCTGATTATTGGTATTATTAAAGAACAGCAGCACAAACAACAACACAAGGGCTTGTACAGCAAGACACATTTTTATTATTTTGCAAAGAGTTAAATTTGTAACATTAAAAGGCATCCGAATTTAAATATATAAATTACTAGAAACAAATTGAGCACACTATCAGAATAAAAAATATAACAAATCAAATGTTTTTTACACATACACAAGGAGGATAATGATACCGAGTTTATATTAAAATAACAAATATTGTAATATTGTTTTTGTGTTATTATAAATAATGAAATGCAGTAGGCTGTTATGGTCATCATAAACTACTAAAAGTTTACATTTGATTTGTTATATTTTTTATTCTGATAGTGTGCTCAATTTGTTTCTAGTAATTTATATATTTAAATTCGGATGCCTTTTAATGTTACAAATTTAACTCTTTGCAAAATAATAATGTGTCTTGCTGTACAAGCCCTTGTGTTGTTGTTTGTGCTGCTGTTCTTTAATAATACCAATAATCAGATACAAACAGTCTGTCTAAACGAGAATTAAGCAATGCTTCTTAACTCATCATTATGTGGATATTTTTCATGTTCGTTGGATAAAGTATGTACTGTAATGATTTGGTCTACTCTGTACTGTATGTGCGTGAGAGAGAGGGGTGTCGCGGTCGTGAAACAAAGGCTCATTTCAGCTCATTCAGTTTCTCTGAATGGATAGGTGAGAACAGCTGATTCACGGTGAATAATTTGCATTTGAGTGTTGCCAAGTGAAAAGAAGACAAACATCAAGACGAACAACATACGTATAAAACTGAGACAATATTTTAAAAAGAATCGCAATCAACCTGAACAGGTAAGCTGGAATAAAATCAGTAGCAGCATTAATTAAAGTAATTAGTAATTATTAGCTGCTACTGATTTTATGGACTCATCACGGTTAAATACGTTGGTCACATGCCAGCTGTATAAGCGCCGGTTACGGGATTCATTACGGTTGTATATCGTGCTCTGAATAATATTTTTTTTTGTTTGCTGTTTGGGATTGCCACCTTATTGTGGTCAGGGGATTTGCGTGCCTCAGTGCTTGGATGTTTACCGAGGGCTCAAGGGAGGTGTGTCTGTGTGTGTCTGTGTGTGTGTGTCTGTGTGTGTGTGCGCCTGTCCTTTTTTCAGCGGATTTTTCCGCTACCGCAGATCAGTTTATCAACTTGTAATATATAAATTTTAGGAATATATTAACACGTGGAGACATCATTATATGTTGAATGGAACTTGTAAGCCTTTGAATGGTGTTAAAAATACTTGCAAAACAAGTATTGCAGCCATACATTGGAGGGAACTTCTGAGGTGGTCAGTGATTGATGGCACGGTCGGTCGGAGGGGGTTGTGATCACACCTATAGATCTTTTGTTCTAGGCTATCGGTCAAATATCTCTCCACTTGGAAGCAAAAACATGCAAGGGATTTCAGCATCTCGACGCACATACTAAGCTGTTTATAAAGTAGACACTGTTTGTTTTTTCATTTTGTAATCTTTCCCGTGTTTACCGTGTACTGTACAATGTATATTCATTTTTTAATGAATTACTGTAAATAAACTACACATTCCGTTGATTTACCAGAAATGACTTTTCTGTTTTTTGTGTGTGCTAAACTAAACTTCAGGGTCAAAGTAATAGCGATTTTATTTGAAAAGTATTATATATTTACAATGCTGATAAGTTCAAGCTTAGATTCATATATAAACTGCTTCAAAGTCTTTCCACCCCGTGACAGCTGAAATCCGACAGACGCAGGGCTCAAGGGAGGTGTGTCTGTGTGTGTGTGTGTGTGTGTGCGCGCGCGTGTGTATGTGTGTGTGTGTGTGTGTGTGTGCGCTGCAGCCTGTCATTTTCAGCGGATTTTTCCGCTACCGCAGATCAGTTTATCAACTTGTAATATATACATTTTAGGAATATATTAACATGTGCAGACATTTAAGGGTGCGCTGCCCTCTCTTGCCCCTGCGTAGAGCCCACACACACACACACACACACACATCTATCTATCTATCTATTATATAAATACACATTTGGAATCTGCATCTACATTTTCTGTTACAAGTATAGAATTAGGTTCAGCTGAGACTCATGATCAATGGTGTTAGGGTACTTATGTAGTGATAATTAGTTTCAGCCAAATCATTAAAACTAACAATGGACTATGACACTCTTGTTTTACACACATTGTTTTAGCGATAGTTTCACGGAAGCGAGTTCAGAACTAATCTAACCAAACCAAGAAAAAAACAAACATCCGAAGCTTCAAATAGAATGAACGAACTAATGAAATTGATATATATGTAATTGATATACTGTATATACAGACGTGTGTGTGTCATTTTAATTCAAATGAACATTTTAATGCTTTCTGATACACTTATCAACTTATCGACATACACTTATCAACACAAACTCTCCGTGCACGCACACACACAATCTCTAAAAAATTAATATTAATAACATACATATACAAATAAACAAAAATATAAACGTCTATATTGAAGTCTACGGTGAACGCAGAGTCGGCTAAGCACACGTGATGACGCGCGCGCCCTCACCTCTGTTACGGCTGCCTACAGTATTTGGCCAAAAGAATTATAATAATTGAACGATATGCCTGGTCCTGGAAAGAGACATCAACAGTCCGGCGCTGAGAAACGAAAGAACCGAAAGAAAAAAAAGCCTAAGATGAAGCCCGTGCATCAATTCCAGAAATAAAACTTTACTTTATTCTGTCGACGTTAATAATGTAATAACGTAACATTAACGTAAAATAACGCAAATTTCATTTAACAGCAGGGGGGACAATAAATATATATTTTTATAAATTTATTGCATTGTTTATGTTGTTTACAGTCAAGCCATCAACATACAATAAAATGTAAACATGAGATCTAAACTAAAAACTGTGCTCCCTGTGCTGGTGCTGGCAATATCATCTCTTTGTTCTGCTGTCTCCGGCTCCCTCCCTGGTCCTGAATCTGCCCCTTCCTCTACTCTCACTGTCTCAGAACAGACTGACTCCTGAAGCAGAAAAAAATGCAGGAAATTATGTTTTCTAACATGCGTTAGATAGTTTTTTTTTTATCACTCTATACACAATACTTTGCTATTTTTATAGATGTTGAGCATCGTGAGCAAGCCCGAGATCATATTAACGTTAATTATCACCAGCCGGCATGAATAGCAAACGAGTAACGTGAGTTGGACGCACACCAATCGATTCGACTATGGTTAATCGCTCACTCCGTAGGCTCCCTGAATAGGCGGGAAAGGGATGGAACCGCGCATTCGTCCCGGCAGGAAAAAAAAACTAAACAGATCTAACAGATGAGGACTCAGATTAATGTGCAAAAATATATAATAAAACTATATAAGTCTACATAGCCTTTATAAGACTCTACCTTAAGCGCACTTAAAACATTTTATTTAGTTTTAAAATAAAACAATTTTAAAACATCACTCGGGATTCGAACTGGCGTTTTGAAGATCACTAGTCAAGTGTTCTACCCGCTACACCAAGCGGCCACTTAGAGACAATGCACACCAGAGACGTTAATAAGCCACTCGACTTCTTTGAAAGCAAGTGTACGTCTTTGATAAGTGACGAAGTAAGCCTGTTATAATAATAACTTGGTGTTATTTGATCTTATTGGTTTAGAAATTTATATTTAAATAAAACCCTACACACTTATTTTCTAATTACACGTGATAAAATCTAAAGGCTCACTGTGTTAATATTTATTGTGCTTAAATTTGATCTTAATAAGATTTGATTTAATTTGAATTCTACATTTGTACTGTAATTATAGTACTGTGATTATGAATTCGATCAACTACAGTGTTTCACTTGATGTTATGGGCTACTACGTGTATTATTTAATGGGACGCGTCTCATTAATGAGACAGAGAATGTAAGGCATGATGCGTCAGTCTGTAGTTATATAGCGCCACTCAGTGGTAAAAGCAAGCAAATGCACAGCAAATGCACATGCCGTAATGCGGCGGCGACGTTACATACGATGCTCCGATTTTGTAACAACTGTAGCAAGCCTTCCAGGTCCTGAAGCAGCAAAACAACCCCAGACCATCACACTACCACCACCATAATTTACTGTTGGTATGATGTTCTTTTTCTGAAATGCTGTGTTACTTTTACGCCAGATGTAACGGGACACGCACCTTCCAAAAAGTTAAACTTTTGTCTCGTCGGTCCATAAGGTATTTTCCCAAAAGTCTTGGCAATCATTGAGATGTTTTTTAGCAAAATTGAGACGAGCCTTAATGTTCTTTTCGCTTAAAAGTGGTTTGCGCCTTGGAAATCTGCCATGCAGGCCGTTTTTGCCCAGTCTCTTTCTTATGGTGGAGTCGTGAACACTGACCTTAATTGAGGCAAGTGAGGCCTGCAGTTCTTTAGATGTTGTCCTGGGGTCTTTTGTGGCCTCTTGGATGAGTTGTCTCTGCACTCTTGGGGTAATTTTGGCCGGCCGGCCACTCCTGGGAAGGTTCACCACTGTTCCATGTTTTTGCCATTTGTGGATAATGGCTCTCACTGTGGTTCGCTGGAGTCCCAAAGCTTTAGAAATGGCTTTATAACCTTTACCAGACTGATAGATCTCAATTACTTTTGTTCTCATTTGTTCCTGAATTTCTTTGGATCTTGGCATGATGTCTAGCTTTTGAGGTGCGTTTGGTCTACTTCTCTGTGTCAGGTAGCTCCTATTTAAGTGATTTCTTGATTGAAACAGGTGTGGCAGTAATCAGGCCTGGGGGTGACTACAGAAATTGAACTCAGGTGTGATAAACCACAGTTAAGTTATTTTTTAACAAGGGGGGCAATCACTTTTTCACACAGGGCCATGTAGATTTGGAGTTTTTTTTCTCCCTTAATAACGTAAACCTTCATTTAAAAACTGCATTTTGGGTTCAATTATGTTATCTTTGACTAATAGTTGACGGTTTTTGATGAGCAGAAACATTTAAGTGCGACAAACATGCAAAAGAATAAGAAATCAGGAAGGGGGCAAATAGTTTTTCACACCACTGTATGTCGCCTCTCTTTATGATTGATAAATATTCTGACTGAAACAAATCTGCTCGTGTCGGCTCATATCGGGAGCATTTTCGATGAAAGAGGAGAGTAGAAGGGGAAAACTGAAAGTGTGTACAAACAACAGCACAATGCATGTGTGAATGGCTGAAACGTGGTTGTGAATAAACCTTTTAATGAATTTAAAAAGTTTTTTATTGTTTTATATAAATAAAAATGATTTTATAAATGTGGGCTACTGTTATCTACTTCAAATATTTGTTAAAACAGCCAGGAAACTCACTCTGACCATTTTAATAGTTCATTGATAAATTAGTGATTCCTTTGGTTTCGGCTGTGCTGCTGAAGGTGATCATGTCATCTCGTCGTCAGTGAGCGCACCTATAATTCACTTCTCATACGAATTACATAATGTAATAATTTTTTTTCATTAGTTTATATTAAAGCAGATATTTCTCTTTCTATAAGTATATATTTTTCACGTCTGTGAGGTTGGGTTCATTTTCTGACGCGCTCAAGTTCACCGAAAACAATACAGAACCCCGTTTACTTTATTTATTTAACAAAATCATAAAGTGTTTTCGTCATTGTGAGTGCACCTAAATAAAAGTAGAGTCTTATAACTTTGCCGAGTTTTGATCTAAAGTCAGATGAACGCGCGCGCCGATATGAGAGATTAGATATCTCTTTCAGCAAACACATATTAATGGTGTTAAATAAGCGCTATGCGGCGCTGGGAGAAACGCACGCCGATGTCAGTCCCTAGCATTTACTTACATCTAAACTGAGTCATTTACATAAATCACTGATCACATTTAAACAATTTATTCATACAGATGTACATGTTTTATAGGTTTGTTACTGAAGAACTTTGGCAGCGGGCACACCTAATAATAAATGCCGGATTATTATTATTTTTTTTATTTATAGTTTTATATAAATAAAAATGCTTTTATAAATGTGGGCTACTGTTATCTACTTCAAATATTTGTTAAAACAGCCAGGAAACTCACTCTGACCATTTTAATAATTCATTGATAAGTTAGTGATTCCTTTGGTTACGGCTGTGCTGATCATGTCATCTCGTCGTCAGTGAGCGCGCCTATAATTCACTTCTCATACGAATTACATAATCTAATATTTTTTTTCATTAGTTTTTATTAAAGCAGATATTTCTCTTTCCATAAGTATATATTTTTCACGTCTGTGCGGCGAGTATACACGGAGTTTGGGTTCATTTTCTGACGCGCTCAAGTTCACCAAAATCAATACAGAACCCCATTTACTTTATTTATTTAACAAAATCATAAAGTTTTTTCGTCATTGTGTGTGCACCTAAATAAAAGTAGAGTCTTATGAAAGCTACAAATTTAAAGAACACAAAATATAAGATGACAAGACCCTACACGTGTAGCCTTTCTACTATAATTACACAGTTTACAACGTTTACGTTGCTTAAATTCGATCCTAAAAAACTGAATTTAATTTTAATTATAAATTTGTACTGTAATGTTACTACTGTGATTATGAATTCATTTATTTACAATGTTTCACTTTTTTTTTTATCTGCAACGACGTGCAGCTGTGGACGACCTGTGCCTCATTAAGCCTGGAGAGAACGAGCTGATGCCTGAGGCGTCAGTCTATAGTTATATAGCGCCACTCAGTGGTAAAAGCCAGCAAACGCACAAACCCAAATGCTGACGCCATACGCTGCGACGGTAGAAGTCGCATACTGCCTGTGCACCCACTGTATAAGTCCCTGCTTATACTCTGTACAAAATGTACACTACATAGTAACGAGCATATCTAATTAATAGCGAGAGAAAGCAAGAGAGAAAGACCATCTCTGTACCCGACCATCCTGAGATACCAATGATTCTGACCCTTTTTCGAAGTTCCACTTAGAAAGCTTGAAGATAGCTTTTGGGTGTGTTTGATTCAATCAGTTTTACTATGATGGTCTATGAAAATAATGGCTAATAATGATAGCATGAAGTCCTCGTTGTTGAGCTGTAGTTTAAAAGCTAAAATAAATTTCCTGTTACGCAGTTGCATTTTATTTACCATGCGACACAGGTTAAAAAAGGATTCACAGTACAGTGAAACCTTGGATTGCGAGTAATGCGGTTTGCGAGTGTTTCGCAAGACGAGCAAAGATTTTTAATACATTTTGACTTGGAAAAAAAACAAGTCTTGGTTTACAAGTACCGAGTATCATGTCTCACGCATGCGGTTCTTGTTTTGATGCCGAGCGACATGCGATCACAACTGAGCAAACGGTTTTTCTCTCTCTTGCAATGCAGAATTGTGGGTAACCGTCTCCTCTGTTTGGTGTTAGTGCGTGTATCTTACTGTTATAATCAACATCCGTGCACTGTTTACTATAACACTGTGACCATTTATGTGAGTAAAACATTTTTTTTGTGTCTGTATGCGTATGTGTATAGCGTGTGTGTAAAGAAAAAGCAAGGTTAAAAATCCATTTTCTCTCTCCGCATCAGCCTACAAAACCTCTCCTACATTCACTTCGCCTTCACAGACACACGCTCTTTCTCTCTGCTCTACATAGAAACACTGCTCTGTCCCAATTCTTTTCAAAGGTAAAGTGTAGGTTAATCTGTTTTATTTTTACTTTCTATTTTGTGTTAATTATTTTTATGTATTTATTTTTTGGGGGGCTGTGGAATGAATAATTTGAGTTTCCATTATTTCTTATGGGAAAATTCGATGTGGTTTACGAGTGTTTTGAAATACGAGCCCGCTTCCAGAACAAATTATGCCTTGCCTAAAATAATTTCTTCACATCTCATGCACAAGTCACCATAATACACAAGTATTACAGTTAAAACTTGTAAGCAGCTGGTGTCGGATTTCTACTCCAGTTTTGAACTAAACATGTTTGAGCTGAAGCATTTTTCTCCGGTATTATGCACCTTTATATCCGGCACCCCTAAATATCATAATAACTTAACGTCTTTTCAGACTTTTTGGCAGGTATTGTGCCTAAATAGGGGTGGGCGATATACACGGTTAACCGGTAGAAATTTGTCAACCGATAGAGATTTTGGTCTATCGTCTTAATCATGGTTGAGATCACGTGACGTTGCACGCAATACATATTAACTTCTATGAGAAGCCAAACACATCTAAAGTGGGACGAAACCGTGGCACCCGATTGAGCCGGTGTGGGCAGACCAAATATCCAGACCCAGTGGATCGCGCAGCGCAGACCAACTTGAGCAGCGCTGCTCAAATCACAAACCTGCGCAACGCTGATAGAAATAGACCGCGCCGACCATCAAAATACATTTTACCCCGCTGGGATGCGCACGTACAAGCCAGGCATGGCAAGGCGGAAACAATATTAAACAGTCCAAGGCGGAAAAAATATTAAACAGTCCTGACATTTTCAGGGGTTGAAGTAAAAAAAAATCCTGCGCCTGAATTTTTTTTTTTTGGGGGGGGGGGGGGGGGGGGACTTTTTTATTTGAAGGACTTACTTCAAATATTGACAATAATAACAAAAATAAAGTAACAAGCTTAAAGTGCTTAAAAAACTGCTAAACAATAGCAAGTGCTTAAAGTGCTTAAATAACAAGTGCTCAAATAACAAGTGCTCAAAGAACTGAACTGCTAAACTGAAGATTAAAAGTGAAATCAAGGCCATTATCACTTATTTTTACTTTTTTTCTGGGTTGTAAGCAAAGTCCTGCAAACTCTTTCTTTTTAAGACATTTGGACCAGAAGATGGAGCTGGTACAGTGGAGGAGGCTGAGGGTCTGGCTGGTCTAGAGGAGGAGGATGAGGCTTTGGGCTGGTCCAGATGATGAGGATGAGGCTTTGGCTGGTCCATAGGAGGTTGAAAATGGTCTGAATGGTCCAAAGGAGGAGGCTGAGGGTCTGGCTGGTCCAGAGGAGGTTGGTGAGGGTCTGGATGGTCCAGAGGAGGTTGGTGAGGGTCTGGATGGTCCAGAGGAGGTTGGTGAAGGTCTGGATGGTCCGGTGGAGGAGGATGAGGGTCTGGATGGTCCAGTGGAGGAGGATAAGGGTCTGGATGGTCCAGTGGAGGAGGATGAGTGTTTGGCTCGTCTAGAGGAGGCTTTGGCTGATCCAGCGATCCAGCGTCATCTTGAATCAGAGAGGGAGTGAGTGCAGAAAGTGAGGTGATTATCTTGTTGTCCAGAGGAAGGTTTTTGAGAAGGAACTCTGATGACTTCATGTATCCTTCTCTGAGAGAGTTGTAAATGTTTCTCACCCATATCTTCCTCTCCACACGGGCCTTGTTTAGTGCAGAGTAGCAGTATCTTCCAACAGACAACCTTTTGTCTGATAGTTGCAAATCTTGACTCGGGACATCAACCTTGATATCCTTTGCACTCAGCTTCATAAATTTGCTGAGGAGCTCTCGAACTAGGGCCACCATCTCCACGTGCAGCAAGTGCGCCATTGGTTTTTCATGTTGCATTTTTTTCAAAAATCCCTGAAATGTTGAAAGCCTGCAAACAAAAAAAAAATATTTTTATTTGACATTTTCACATGCGTAAAAAAACAACAAGAAAAGAGAATTAAAGACAAGTTGCATACAGTTCAAATAAATAGCAGTGCGTTTTAAAGAAGTGAATAAAGTATAAATACTTTTAATAGCTTTTATTTCCATATATCAGATGTAAATTACTCCAAATCAAATCAAAATTTGACCAGGTCTGCAGTTTATTTTTTACTGGAAGCAAAGGAAACTGAATATTAATCTGTCCCCCCACTCCCCCCCCCCCCAAAAAAAAAGAAAAATTGCAGTGTTGAGATTTTTCAAATACTTGACATAAACTTAAGACATTTTTCAAGTAATATTTTGGTGCATAATCATTGTTTTTGTCAGATGTTAATCAGATCATAATCAGATGTTATCATCAGTTAAGTTGTTAAAATGTTTTAAGTGTATGTCAATGTTTGTGGCTGAAGAGAAAAGAAAAAATTCGCAACACTGCTATATTTTTTTCTTAAGATAAATATTCCTTTTCTTCATTTCCTGTAAAAAAAAATGCAGACTTAAAGTATTTTACATGTTTGCCTTGGAATTGAATGTCTAATCTTTCCATTACATTTGAAATATGAATATAACATACTGATTAAAAATAATTTCACTTTATTCACTTTTTTTTAAACAATAAACTGCTATTTATTTGAACACTTCTATATAACTCTGCATAACTTCTAAAGCTGGTTATGATTGCTGTAGTAGAGACCTGGCTGTTCCCTTTGTAAAAAAAACAACATTCATTACATTTAGCCTAAAGTTTTTGCCTACACAAGTTAGCCTGCTACAAGATACCTCTGAACATGTTGACCATGACTTTGAATCGGGCAAACTCTGTAAAGAGCACAGAGATTCGTGCCTTCCGGTCAAGGTTGGTTTGTGTTCCCATTCGGGATGTTGTGGCTTGTTCTTGTTGAAGAATTTCTACTCTGGTCTTTTCCTCAACTGTTAGCGCATATCTCGTCAGCACTTCGTTAAGAAGCCTTCTGTATGACATACACACACACACCACTGTGGCTATTTTCATTGCTTATTCCTACATAAAACCTAACAACACTCTAAACTAGCACATCACTCTACTTATAATACAATAAAAATGGTTAACTGCAGTGACAGAACATTAAAAAAATGCTTATATTTATACTACAAAATGATAAGCATTACCTGTATTTGTGTTCATTTGGATCCAGCACATAGTAATAATGCACCACCAGTACATCCATGAGTTCATTCAGCCTGGTGCACACCTCCAGCATCTGAAGAAATCTTTTGCTAATAGGTCTTATCAAGCTCTTGGAAGGAAGATGGAGCAGACTCTGAAACTCTGAGAAAATCTCCTTCTGTTTTGGTGACTTCTCAATATCATAATAGATATCGGAGCAGAAATTTTCCACTTCTGTGCTGAACGGACTCATGAGGGCCTTGGCAGCATTGGAAACCATGTGCACGGTGTCACCAGACACCTCAAGGAGGTATGGGTTCTCCTTCCTTGCTTGAGTTTCAAGGCCAGACTTTTTTCCTCTCATGACTGCACAGTTGTCAAGGAGGATGCTGGTAACTTGTCTCCACTCAAGACCATAAGTCTGCATGACATCTTCAAGTTCCAGCATGAAGTTTGGGGCATTTGCAATGTTGACTTTTCTGCTTGTTGTGTTATTACTCTGTTGCTTTCATTATCAAAAAAGTGAACAAGCACATTGAGTATTTTATCCATATTCAAGGTTGTTGCTTCATCAACATTGAGTGAGAACATGCATTTTTTTAGTTTCTCAGACAAACATTTTTTGAACTGTAATGCAATTCCATGAGTGTTCATGTAACTCGCATGTTGATTTGAAACCGACAGGCTAGTTAACGCTTTTTTGTCTTCTGCCAGTTTTTTTACACAGGGTGACCAGTGGATGCGAAATTCTGAATGACAAATCATGTTCTGCTATAAAAGTGCACAAACGTATTTTTAAATCGCAGACACGGTCAGTCATCGACAACGGTGTGTCAGCTGTAACAGTTGCTCCCGGCAACGTCGTGGTAAGTTTGAGTGCACGGGCAGCGGCTCTATGACTGGAGTCTAAATCATGACGAGCAAGCACTTTCTTACCGCTGCTGGCATACAGTAGCTTCCTCGAGCAAATCGTGCAGAAACAAGCCCCAGGCTCTCTCAGTTTCTTGCACCAACTGCCAAAAGGCTCGCTACTTTCTTCAATCCACGCCCAGCGCCATTTATTTTTGAGTCCTTTATCTATTTCCAGGACATCATCTCCAGGCTTCATAAACTTGCGCTCCATTTTTTTCCTCCGACAACGCTAACGTGACATTGACGTATGGGTGTCAATCATACCGTGTTGCAAGGACCCGCCCTTCTCTGCTTCTGATAGGCTTGTAACGTTAGTTAAAGCTGCGTTCCTCTCATATGATTGGTAGGTGAAATAAATTGGCTCGAAAATATTAAACCGCATACGCAGGCTCTAAAATATTATAATTTTTTTCCCCTCACGGCAGCACGTCGGAGAACCCGCACGGTGCCGGAATACTTTAAGCCCTGCATTTTAAATCCATTGTTTTTAAATAAAAAACAGTGGGTCGCATGGGTTTGCGATTCGAGCAGCGCTGCTCAAGTTAATCCGCGCTGCGTGAATAAACCAGATCATCTCTGCGCTATCCAGATAGTCGCACTGCGCTGTCCACTGGGCCCGCAGATATTTGGTTCAATCGGGTGTAAAAACAATAAAAACGAGAGCACACAAAATCCTTATCAACTGTTTATTCTCCTTTATTCCCAAAAAAACAAACTAAAACTCCAACACACGCGACACTCTAGAGGAATAAGTGCGCATGCGCCTTTTGCCCTTCTATGGCAAGCCCAGAGGGGATAAAAACCTCACGAACAGCGCCTGTGCATCTAAAATATATGCACAATATAACAAAATTAAATTAGGTTTGTTACACATCCAATCGAATACGGCCAAAGTAAAAAAATGCGGCAAACCTCAGCAATTCCCAGTTTAAATAAAATTACATTATGTAAAACAGTTTTCTTTGTGTTTGAATTTTTATTTATGCATTTTCAGATACAAATTGCTATATTGTGATATATACAGGGCTGATAGTGAAAAAAATTCCTGAGCCTGAACTTTTTTTTCCTTGCCCCCGAGGTGAGTAGGGGTGGGGGTACTATGTATGCGACGCACTTTTAACACATAACTTGTTGGCCCCTGGGCCCAAATATATAAACAGCCTATGCATAACCCTGATCATTATTGTCAAGTGGTTCTTTTTAGATATTTTCATATTTACATTATGCCCCCAGTATTATTCAAGAAAATACAGCTTTTTCTTCTCAATATGATCAGTGCCTAGATTGACGATATTAGCCCATCTTAGTACAATCACTGGAAGTAAATGCTACAGCCATAGACAGGTCAGTAATACCCCTTTTCTACTGCTCTGGTGCCCGTGCCGGTTCCCAATTTTGGCGGCCGCGGTTTTCCACAGAAAAAAATTGGTGCCGGTGCCCTAAACTCTGCTGGTTTAGTCGCAAGAACCTGTGACGTCACGAGTGGTGGGCGGAGTTATATGGAGCGTTTAAAAAAATGGCGGCAACCGAAACGGGGCAATATAGTACTCCAAAGTACACAGGAATTGCTTAACTAATTGATTATCCTCTGCTAATTTCTTACATAAAGTGACAAGTGGGTGGGTGATATTAAATGACAGCTCAAGCTCAGCAATGAAGGAGCACAAGCGAATTTTTAAATCAGTCACACGATCGTCATTGAGGGTGGAATATTAAGGCGTTATATTCCTACCACAATTCTGAGCGATTCTGTGCGCTAGAGACCTGTGCGGGACGGATTTTTTAGTCCTGCTCCCGCAAGATTCTGTCCCGCTCCCGCCCGCAAAAATATATATTATTTTCTCCCCCTCCAGCCCGCAGTATTCAAGTTTTGTCCCGCTCCCACCCGCAAAATCCCACAGGTAAACATATTAGTAATTTTATTTTTACTGCTTCTTCCCGCTACTGTTATTTGTTTCAATTGCTTCCCTTTTGAGTATATATAGAAAGGAAACGGAAAATAAATATATTTCGTTTTATTTGAGTTTGATTAAATGGAATGATGAACATGGATACGAACGAGGAGCTTTTCAGAACATAGAAATACAATCAGAACTGTTAGAAATAGGCTAATAATTTTGCAATGAAACAAAATAATAATAAACCTTGATTTCTCAAGTGGTCAAACAGAAAAGCATTAGGCCTAATACTGCTTCAGAACATTAGGCTTTTTTGCCTTCAGCAATGTCCAAACACTGAACATAAGTTATCCTTATTTCTCAATAAATAAAAATAAGTCCCGACATTGCGCCTGTTAATTTTATTAATTTTATTCTCCAGCAACCCGCACATACATGAGGATGTACCGTACCTTACCGCCCGCACCCACCCATCAAATCTTGTCCCACGCTGCACTCCGTGTGCTGGGTCCCGCATGCGTGTGCAACATTTATTTTCTGTGCACGCTCGACTCAACTTTGTCCAGTGTTACAAAACAGCCACAAAACCAGCCAATCACAGACTTCCACACACTACTGCTGATTGGCTCTTCCTTCTCTATCACCTGCGCATCTCAGATCTAGAGAAACGACAGATCAATATCCGCGAACCTGATTTCTTTTCCAACCTGCGATTCTCATTTCTCTCAGC
This sequence comes from Channallabes apus, assembly GCA_030522415.1. NCBI lineage: Eukaryota > Metazoa > Chordata > Actinopteri > Siluriformes > Clariidae > Channallabes > Channallabes apus. The sequence continues at coordinate 22,797,625 of CM060124.1, read as the reverse complement.
AGATGTAAAGCAATTCTCATTTCTCTCTAAAGTAAGACTTATCACACTGTAACTAGAATTTTTACAAAACTGAAAGGTCTTATTAATACTAAAAAAAACTAAGTTAAAACAGATGGGCTATATATATATATATATATATTTTTTTTTTTTTTTTTTTATAGTAATTGAGCAGCTCTAAGTAGATGAATATAGTCAAATTCACTATAGGCTTTTACTATAGTGGATTCCTGCCAACAGGACAAGAACTTAAAAGTGTAACGTTTAGTTTAGATTTGGTTTATGATAATCTTATAGTAGAAAACAAAATTTGACTATATTCATTTACTTACTTGTAAGCCTGTGAATGGTGATAAAAATACTTGGTCAGTGATTGATGGCACGTTCTGAGGGGTTGTGATCACACCTACAGTTCTTTTGTTCTAGGCTATCGGTCAAATATCTCTCCACTTGGAAGCACAAAATGGAGCGGCAACATGAAAGGGATTTCAGTATCTCGACGCACAGTATACTAAACTGTTTATAAAGTAGATTCTGTTTGTTTTTTCATTTTGTAATCTTTCTCGTGTTTACCTTGTACTGTACAATGTATATTCATTTTTTTATGAATTACTGTAAATAAACTACATATGCAGTTGATTTACCAGAAATGACTTTTCTGTTCTTTTGTGTGTGCTAAACTAAACTTCAGGGTCAAGTAATAGCGATTTTATTTGAAAAGTATTTATAAAATATATGTTTGATTGACACAAAAATGTGGGGAAAGATTAAGAAACACACTGAAGCGGAATCTAAACGATTGGATGATTTACCGAGGGCTCAATGGAGGTGTGCGTGCGTGCGTGCGTGCGTGCGTGCGTGCGTGTGTTGCAGCCTGTCCTTTTTTTTCAGCGGATTTTTCCGCTACCGCAGATCAGTTTATCAACTTGTATATAAAGTTTAGGAATATATTAACATGTGCAGACATTTATTTGAGTGTGCGCTGCCCCCACTTGCCCCTGCGTAGAGCCTACACACACATCTATCTATCTATCCATCAATCTATTATATATATATATATATATATATATATATTTTTTTTTTATTATTATTATATTGATATATATATAAAAAATGGCATGCATCTTTATACATTTGGAATCTGCATCTACATTTTCTGTTACAAGTTTGTTTCAGCTGAAACTCATGATCAATGGTGTTAGGGTACTTATGTAGTGATAATTAGTTTCAACAATTGACTATGGCACTCTCTTGAGAGGGCATATGAAGGTGTTATTCATTTATTTATTCTCTACAAGGGCGCTAACTACACAGACCAAACTGTAACCTTCTTGTACTACTATAAAACTTCTAAATATAAACAAACAAAATACAGCTTTTTTTCCTCAGAGGTAAACGGAAAAGTGAAGTTGTTCACTGTCACTATGTCAAACAGTGACACAACGTGGACTCATCGCTGTGCTTGTTGTAACTGAAAAAACCGCTGCAACTGCTTCAAAGTCTTTCCACTCCGTGACCGCTGAAATCCGACACGACACTACGTTAGGCTACGTCTTGACTCATTTGTATACCGATGGTGATTGGATGTTTACCGAGGGCTCAGGGGAGGTGTGTGTGTGTGTGTGTGTGTGTGTGTGCGCGCGCGCAGTTGCAGCGTTGCAATATAAACAAACAAAATACAGCTTTTTTTCAGAGGTTAACGGAAAAGTGAAGATGTTCAGTGTCACTATGCAGATGTTACACTCAGTGGAGTTACCGAAATCTTTGGTTTAGTTCTCATTGAGTTGCCACACATCATTTCCACATTTCACTCGCTTTTATTACTCTTATGTGAGCATAAATAGTGAAACATTCCACAGGTTTATAATACACCGCGGCCAAGTGAACCACGTTCCCGTCGAACGGAACGAGGCATAATCTTGGTGTTTGCTTCGATTATGACTTAGCAGTTTATTATCTGCTGTGGTAGATCTGATTTATTCAAATTTAATATTGTTTTAGCGATAATTTCACGGAAGCGAGTTCAGAACTAAATCGCTGCTCCTGCTCCATCCGAGACGTTTAGAAGCTTCAAATAAAATGAACGTAGTACATTTAGGTATAGTACGAAGCCCCTAGATGGACAAAGGAGGAGAAAAAACGGCAGAAAAAAGTCATGCCAAAAACTTTGGGTTATAATGCAAAATATGACTTTTTTCTTCTGCCATTTTTTTCTCTTCCTTTGTCCCATTAGAGACTCTGTAGTAGGTTTTCTCAGTTGAATATGGAAAAAAAACATACTGTTGATTATCAACGCGGAAATGAATGGCACATTGCCCAAGTGCAAGTTGATCTTGGAGCTAAACTATTTGCTTTGGGTGAAGGCGCCATCTAGCGATCATTGTGTGTCAGCAACAGCTTCCCATTCAAAACAATAGGTGGTCGAATGACCGCTGAACCGCGTGACACTGGCGCAGCGCTTCTAGTGTTAATATTCACATCTGTTGTCCTAACAAAGCTTTCGTTGGGGACTCTTATTCCTCTGGGCTTTCAGTCGTTAAGATGCAGATATGTGATGCACCTTTTTCTGATCACATGCCTGTTGTGTTTGAGATCCCACTCTCCTGTCTAACCATTAAACTGCAGGTACCTGCTAAGTGCATTAATTCTTCTATCACTGTACAATTCTGTGCTGCTTTTAATAATACTCTTGATCCATTTTTGGATATCAGAGAACTGTAAAAGCTGAAAAGACAAAATATCTCAGGCATTATTTTAACTGTGCCAGACCTCATGTTCTTTTTAGCACTATTAATGCTGTTCTAAATCCGGCACAACCAACATGTTATGTTGAATCCTCCAAAAGGTGCAAATTATTATTTTTTTTTTTGTGGACAGGATTAAGAATATTAAATCACTTATATTACCTCCTTTTATTGTGATTTATCCATCAGTGCAACATGCTCTGCTGCTTTTAACCAGTTTGAGGCTGCTTCACTTTCCTTTTTAAAGGAGATTATTGGCCAGAATGTCTTTTCACCATTATGCAGATATTCAAATGCATCTTCCTTTGAAATAGAGTGATACAAACAGTTTAACACCACTGTTGGAATGTGAGAAGGATGCTGAAGTACAGATGGCTGTAAAATCATAACGAGACTAAAACTGCTTGAAAACCGTTTGATTTTACAGCCATCTATACTTATTTTTTTAAATAAAAATCTTTGCCTTGTAAAGATTGAGCATGTGCCTATAGTATCTTAATTTTTAAGGCCAAATCTGACATGTTTTTGTTAATAAACTATACTTTAAAATGTAATTTAATGAACCCTTAAATTTTTGTGGCTTCAATCATTATTGGGATACTCTTAAAGCTGGCAGCATTAACAGCTTATATCGAAATATATATCATTATCGTTCAATATAGGCCAAAAATCGCCCAGCCCTAATTGTGAATAATGACAATGTTTATTTTTGATAAAATCCTCTATGTATTTAAAAAATAAATGTTGATTTTTCTAAAAAAGAAAAGCAATTAATTTTTGTTTCTCTTATATGTTTTACATTGCTGTTTAATTAAGCAAAAGTACAATTTATCCGATTACTCGATTAAATTTTTGGTAGAATACTCGATTATTAAAATATTCAATAGATACAGGTCTAGCACAGTGGCCTCCATAATGCTTAAATGGAAGACGTTTGGGATGACCAGAACCCTTCCTAGAGCTGGTGTTCGGCCAAACTGAGCTATCAGGGGAGAAGAGCCTTGGTGAGAGAGGTAAAGAACAACCCAAAGATCACTGTGGCTGAGCTCCAGAGATGCAGTCAGGAGATGGGAGTTGTAGAAAGTCAACCATCACTGCAGCCCTCCACCAGTCGGGGCTTTATGCCAGAGTGGCCTGACGAAAGGCTCTCCTCAGTGCAAGACACATGAAAGCCCGCATGGAGTTTATAAAAAAAAAAAAAAAAAAAAAAAAAAAAAAAAAAAAAACCACCTGAAGGACTCCAAGATGGTAAGAAATAAGATTCTCTGGTCTGATGAGACCAAGATAGAACTTTTTCGGCCATAATTCTAAGCATTGTGTGTGGAGAAATCCAGGCACTGCTCATCACCTGTCCAATACAGTACCAACAGTGAAGCATGGTGGTGGCAGCATCATGATGTGGGGGTGTTTTTCAGCTGCAGTGACAGGACGACTGGTTGCAATTGAGGGAAAAATGGATGCGGCCAAGTACAGGGATATGCTGGACAAAACCTTCTCCAGAGTGTTCAGGACCTCAGACACCGCCATAGCTAAAATAACAAAGGAGTGGCTTCACAACAACTCTTGTGACTGTTCTTAAATGGCCCAGCCAGAGCCCTGACTTAAACCCAATTGAGCATCTCTGGAGACCTAAAAATGTCTGTCCGCCAACATTTACCATGCACTCTGACAGAACTGGAGAGGATATGCAAGGAGGAATGGCAGAGGATCTCCAAATCCAGGTGTGAAAAACTTGTTGCATCTTTCCCAAAAAGACTTGTGGCTGTATTAGATCAAATGGGTGCTTCTATTAAAATACTGAGCAAAGGGTCTGAATACTTAGGACCATGTGATATTTCAGTTTTTCTTTTTTAATAAATCTGCAAAAATGTCAACAATTCTGTGTTTTTCTGTCAATATGGGGTGATGTGTGTACATTAATGAGAAAAAGAATTTATGATTTTAGCAAATGGCTGCAATATAACAGTGAAAAATTTAAGGGGGTCTGAATACTTTTCCACTGTAAATTTATATCCCGAATTTACATTCAAGTAAATCTCTTTAAGACAATGTCAATCATTAAAAGTGTCATTCAAATAAGACAAAATTTAATCAAAATGTATTTAACGATGTGTATTAAATTATAAACTGTCAAGTGCATATAAGAGAAACCTTACTTTGCAATGCAGCAAAATAAGTAAAACAAAATTATTTAACAACATTAAATATAACTCAAAACAAAATATGACATTATGAATATTGAGATTGATACACTTACTGTAGCTTGTGAGTCAGGACACTGCAGATACTGCAGAAGAACAGTAAAAGCCTCCTGAAGTAGGTCGATGCTCTCTGGAAAAATGGCCCAAAAATGATTAGCTTTGTACACAAACAAGGAAGTGCTAAGGATGATCTCTCTCTATTTGCATGTGTGGCAGTTAGATTGTTTTGGGAAAATCCTCAACAAAACAGAGTTCACAATGCAATACAGTGGAAAACAGTTGACAAAAGGGTGTCCGGGATTCCCCTCTTCATTTAAAGGCGCAGAGACAAGTGTTACATTTCAGATAACTGTAAAACCTTGGATTGCGAGTAACTTATTTGGCGCGTGTTTTAATAAATTTAAATACATTTTACCTTGATAAACAAGGAAGGTTTTGCACTATAATCTGAGTCTATGGTTCCTCTCCCTCTCGCACTGTGATTCACTCACAATAACACCCCCCCCCCTTCTCCCAAATTATTAAGGTAAAGTGCAGGTTAATTAGTTTTATTTTTACTTTATACTTCGTATTAATTGTTATATTAATATTTTTGGATTGAGGAATGAATCATCAGAGTTGATTACTTCTTATTGAGAAATTCCCTCAGAGACAAAATGGCGTCCGGGATTCCCTTCAAAAGGTGCAGAGATAACACTGTGTGATGTCTCAGTGAGTGAGATTCAACTCCTTAGGTGTGGTTACTGTTTTGGCCATGTGATGGCAGTTTGGACTACCTGTATTAGGGCTGCACGATTATGGTTTAATTGATTATTGTGGCCCAATGACTTTTGTCCACTAGAAATATTGTTCTACTTATTTTTTAAGGAACCTGACCATCAGTTCTCAAAAACTATTTTCTTATTTGGAATTAGGCACCCGGTTTACTCTGAATGTTATATGTGACCCCAAGAAACTCATTAAAAAATTTTTGGACTGAGTATCCTAGCCACATTCCCAAGAGTTATGAGGATCCTTTTCATACCTGTGCTGAACTTTGCTGAACTTAGTTTTTTGGCCACAAAAAAGTGCATCACTTTTTCAACATTTTATGTCATTATGTCATTTTATATCTGCATGAAGTAGGAGCAGTCCTACTCCATGCAGAAAGTAAGAGTAGGAAGCTCCATAAACATGTCCTACTCTGAACTAGAAATAATTTGGTCCTAAATTAAGACATCCAAACCATGAAAGAACACACATGCAATTATAACAGAAACTAAAAATTAAACGACCACCAATATATTTTAGATTTTGGATTGACCAAAGTAGCTACATTTAGCTTTGATTTAGCTTGGCATTCTCTCATTAGATTCTAGAGTCACCTGGAATGCTTTTCAATTCACAGCTGTGCCTTTTCACGAGTTAAATTTCTTGTCCTCTTATTGTACTTGAGACCATTAGTTGTCTTGCGCATTAGGTACACCTGTTCAACTGCTTGTTACCACAAATATCTAAATCAGTCAATTAGAACTCAAGGCATCAAGATGAATTCCTGAAGCTCAAAGCAAAATAGAACATGGCACCTATGAATCTACAATTCACATGGCATCAGCAAAATTGGAAAACACAAGATTGCAAAAAAAATTGCCTGGTCTAATGAGTAAATTTCTGGAAAGATTGCATCACATTTCTGAAGTGATGAAGTGCTGCTTGTGTACACTGTCTCATAGCAAACAAAAAAAGCTTTGGATGGCAGAGTAAGGATTTGGCATAAACATGAAAGCATTGATTCATCCTGTCTTCGATCAAAATTACAAGCTACCAATTGAGAATAATTTTAATGTCACATGTCCTCCCCTCTTCTTATGGCTATATCCACCAGGACATCTGACCTTGAAGAATCTACAGTATGCCAAGAATTAAGGCAGTTCCAAGGGGGTCCAATCCAGTACTAGCAAGGTGTACTTAACATACAGTGAGTGTAAATATATTTCAGATATAACTAGATCACTCCCAGAATATCAAGCATGCACACAAAAATGTCCTTCCTGATGCAACCCTCCCATTTTATCTGGGCTTGAGACCGGCACTCCATCAAGTGGCTGGGGTTTGGGCACTGACTGGAAATGTCAAAGGCCCGGGGTTGAAACTGCCATGTCAAACCCGGGGATTTCACATGGCAGGCGGAACACCCATCGCTGAGCCACCAGTGCCATTTATTATTACACAATGTGTGTTAATTATTACATAGAAACATTTCATCTAATTTGCTTACCTGCATAAACTGTGAGGTCACCTAGTAGGTCGATACTGCACTGCTGGATCTTGTAACAGCCAATAAGATGTGGAAATACATCAGCCTTCAGTAAGGTAAAGGGCCGATGACCAATGGATATTTTCAGAAGTCTTATCACAGAGGAGGCAATCAGCTGAACAGGAATATTAGCCAAAGATTTCTTTATAGGGGGAAAACAAAGAGAGTGAAATAGATATATTTAATCATGTTTCTGTTTTTCTCCCCTTGTGTTTCCTTCTAGTTCTAACTTTTGGTTACACCATAATTGCTAGGCAGAGTCCGTGCTTACACTTGACAAAATGACCTTATTACTTATATGACAGTGATCATTCCTTATTACTATGTCTCTAACTTCTTGATATTTAAAATGCAACTGATATACACAAAGTTCATTGCAGTTTTTGGAAATTGGTCTATGCACAGCTCTCTTAATATCTGGACTTTGACTAGGCTATCCCAAACCTTGACCCATTTACTGGTGTGCTTCAGATCATTGTCTGCTGCATGACCAATTTCAACCAAACTTTAACTATCAGGCAGATAGCCTTACATTTGACTCCAGAATACTTTTGTATACAGAGGAGTATGGTTGTCTCAATTATGGCAAGTGTCCAGGTTCTCTGTCTGAAAAACAAGCCCAAATCATCACTATCCACTACCATGCTTGACAAAGGTTATGAGATGAAATGATGAGTTTTGTTTTCACCAAACATAACACTGGGCATTAAGGCCAAACAACTCCACTCTGGTCTCATCTGGCTAGGAGACATTGCTCCAAAGGTTTTGTCATTTGTTCAGACGGGGGGGAAATTCAGTCACATTGGAAAAGGAGGATGGGAGGGCAATTCTTTTAAAATTTCTGTAGGGGATGTCTTTTCATGATGGTTAGCATCACATTGTCTCTAATTTAAAAAATGCACTAATAAACCAATAGATCTCCCATAAAAAGTGTTAATTTGAGATGTCAAAGTCTCAAAATCTTAAATTGAGATCACAAAGATCTCCCATCCACAGCAGTTTCTTCACCCAGGCTGATTAAACAAGTCTTGTCAATCTTAGCTTTCCTCTTCAGTAGTAAGCCAACCTTTTTTTTCTTATATGCCTAATTTCCTGTTTCAGTTGTTATTCTTTTCTGTGTTTGCTTTTCCCTTTGGTCTCCTTTTTGTAATGTTCTATGTCATTTTGCTGATAGTGGCAATTCCTCACTGCTTGTGGCATCATCTCATCTGATTGTCTTCTAGTTACATCTCTGTCTTGTGTGCAGTTGTCTTTTCTATTTTAGCATAGATGGGCACTAAGCATAGCAAGGACCTTCACAGTACAAACAACATAATCCTGTACAAGTACATAATTTCCACATTTCCAGCATCATGCTGTGTCCACTGTACAAGTCACTTTAGGCAACATTATCGTTGGATGCTTCAGTTGCTCAGAAACATACAGTAATGTGGCATTAAAATGAAGTCCGCCGAGTACCTGACTGTACTGACCATCATATCAATTGATTTTTCCTTTCCAGATGTCATGAGCAAATTTCAGAACAAAAATGGCAAGTTTCAACAAGCTCAAACCGTGAAACAGTGATTCTGGGAGTAGCAGGAATCATCTGCCCAAAAATGGCCACCAGAGAGCCCCAACTTGAACCTCACTCCAAGTGCAGGAAAAGACTACAGACCTCTCGTCGTCAGGAGAAGATCTCAGCCAAAAATTATTGCAACTGCAGGCAAAATTGAATGTGTCCAACGTATTATATAATACGTTTGTATTTTTTCTGAAAATACTTAAATGTCTATTTCCGGTTAGTTACCATTTGTGCTGTTACTTGGGATTAATGACAATTTGTACATATAGTTAGTGATATTTATTAGTAAGTAGTAATAAGGGAATAGTATTGATTATCATTGATAACTGAATATCTATCTTACCTTACAGACATACTCTGCTATGCTGTACAAGCTCTGCGTAAGCAGACACACACAGAAGGCTTTCTGGGATAGCTGCTTCTCAAGTTGTGATATGTGGCCATTTAGCTCATCTACATCAAGAGAAGAAATTTAAAGAGATTTAAATTATATTAAAAACCTGCACATGTATGTGCTGGATAAGGAAAGAGCACAAGATAATGGCTGTATTCAGACAGGTAAAGACAAGATGGTAAAAAACTTTGCTTAATTAAATAATTTCCTAGAAGTTACAGATGCACACTGGGGGATGCATCAAGTTTTTAATCCTTACAATCACCACAGAAAATTGTATACTGCATGCAAGATAAGTAGGCAAGTATGTACATTTAACCAGTCTTCAACAGGACATTTTGATGAGTCTGTGCCAACTGGAGAGTAAGCTTTCTACTTTTGGTGGACAGAAGTAGTGTTCTATTGTGTAACCCATCGGCCTGAATATTTCATGAGTTGTGCAGTAAAAAATATATCTTGGAATGCACTTCACAATTCTGAATATTCTGAGTTACTTTATCCTTTGTCAGCTCGAAGCTTAATTTTAAAAGTTTGCGATATGTTTTTGGGCAACTATTTGTTTGGCGTGACAGCGCGCTTCCGGATGCAAACCACCACTAAGCACAGACGAAGAAGAAACGCTTACGTCACCCACAAAAGCGGAAGGAGACACAGACAGTAAGTTGTGTATTGATTTGAGGGAGCGTTCTGTTGGGGGCTGCAAAATGGAAGAGCGCGATAAAAATATGAGCGAGCCAAGAGATGAAGAAACCAGGAAGAGAGAACGACAGAAATTGTCAGTAAAGGCTTATATGTTATGCCTGTAAATGTAGAAACTTTTAGTTCTGAAAGTTTAGTGTTTTTGTCTAATTATTTATTTTAATGTGTGTGTTATGCACTAAAATAATGCACTATAATAAAAAAATTTATTTGATAGAGATTGTGTGTGTGTGTGTGTGGGGAAGGGGGGGGGGGGTCAATCCATGGCAGGAAGGCATTTTAGCCCATAACAGTGTACCTTAGTTTTTTTGATAGTCATTTAAAATACCTTTTTGTTAGTTTCTGCATAAGAGAAAAGGCTTTAAAGTGTCCCTATTATGCCAATTTATAGGTTGCTTAATTATTATTAATTATTATTATTAATTTTGCTCTATTATTATTTTATTTATTTATTTATTTATTATTATTATTTATTTTTTTTTGTTAAAATTTCTTTAATTTTTGTGAAGCTGCTTTGAGACAATGACCATTGTTAAAAGCGCTATATAAATAAAATTTAATTGAATTGAATTAATGAGTCTTAAGGTTTACATGTATGCAAGGTCAAAAAACAGTAGTTTTCTCCAAAAATAGATTTAATTTTACCCCATTTCTAAATGATTCATAAACGGCTCAATGATTCATGAGCCCTCACTGCTGTGATTGGTCAGATGGCGCGGTCCTTTATGATTGGTCTACCGCTACAGCGTGTCAGAAAACGAAACGCCCATTACCATAACTGAATGACGACTCTGGAGACACAATACATAGAAAAGGTGGCGTCGGTTTTACCGTATCAATTCGAGCCGGAGTCTGACGATGAAATGGGTGAAGTGGCACATCGACAAGAAACCGTTTCGCAAGTACGACTGGAGCAAGATGTTTCTCAGTGGTAAGTGTCATATGTTAATGTTAGATGCACGGGCGCTCGTGATGAGCATGTGTGTGTGTGATGTATTTAACCCCTCGGGGCTTGCCGTAGAAGGGCAAGAGGCATGCGTACTTTGCAGTTTTGGTGAATGGTGGAGAATAAACAGTTAAAAAGGATTTAGTTTGCTCTCGTTTTTATTGTTTTTTATATTACAAAGTGTTTAAGCGAACCCGGCATGAATACTCACATTAACAAGAGTGTGGTAACGTTAATTGTAAGATGACGGGCAAGTTGTTCGCGACGTAGAAAATGGGCGGACATTACGCAAATATGTTACGTAGTTACGTGGATCCGTAACAGAGTAAAAATAGATTTGCTAACGACTCGTTTAGACGAATGTGAGCCGACTTTTTTTTTTATAGACAAAAACTTCATTTATCGTGCACTGTTGGCGTCACAGATAGTTTACAGTGGGTGCACAAGCAGTATGTGACTTCTACTGTCGCCGGTGTATGGCGGCAGCATTTGGGTTTGTGTGTTTGCTGGCTTTTACCGCTGAGTGGCGCTATATAACTATAGACTGACGCCTCAGGCATCAGCTCGTTCTCTCCAGGCTTAATGAGGCGCAGGTCGTCCACAGCTGCACGTCGTTGCAGATAAAATAAAGTGAAACATTGTAATTAAACGAATTCATAATCACAGTAGTAACATTACAGTACAAATTTATAATTAAAATTAAATTCAGTTTTTTTAGGATCGAATTTAAGCAACGTAAACGTTAACACACTGAACCTTTTTATTATGTGTAATTAGAAAAGCTACCGTACACGTGTAGGGGGGTCTTGTGTCATCTTATATTTTGTGTTCTTTAAATTTGTAGCTTTTATAAGACTCTACTTTTATTTAGGTGCACTCACAATGACGAAAAAACTTTATGATTTTGTTAAATAAATAAAATAAACGGGGTTCTGTATTGATTTTGTTGAACTTGAGCGCGTCAGAAAATGAAGACGACGAGATGACATGATCAGCACAGCCGAAACCAAAGGAATCACTAATTTATCAATGAATTATTAAAATGGTCAGAGTGAGTTTCCTGGCTGTTTTAACAAATATTTGAAGTAGATAACAGTAGCCCACATTTATAAAAGCATTTTTATTTATATAAAACTAAAAAAAAAATAATCCTGCATTTATTTTTAGGTGTGCCCGCTGCCACAGTTCTTCAGTAACAAACCTATAAAACAGGTACATCTGTATGAATAAATTGTTTAAATGTGATCAGTGATTTATGTAGATGACTCAGTTTGCTCCTTGCTGCGCTGTTTGGGGGGAGGGACGCGCTAATGACGATTTGGTCTGCTGTGTGGAGGCTCGCCCGTGAGAGGTAGAGTTAGTATATCATGACTGAAATACAGCGGCTCACATCGGCGTGCGTTTCTCCCAGCGCCGCATAGACAGCGCTTATTTAACACCTATAATATGTGTTTGCTGTATTTCTGGGAAAAGAGAAATCTAATCTCTCTCATCGGCGCGCGCGTTCATCTGACTTTAGATCAATACTCTGCAAAGTTAAAGAGCGCACATGCGCGCTGCGGGATCACGCAAACATTTTACTGTACATTGACTAAAAGGTTTATTCACAACCACGTTTCAGCCATTCACACACATGCATTGTGCTGTTGTTTGTACACACTTTCAGTTTTCCCCTTCTACTCTCCTCTTTCATCAAAAATGCTCCCGATATGAGCCGACACGAGCAGATTTGTTTCAGTCAGAATATTTATCATTCATAAAGAGAGGCGACATATACTTGCTGATTAAACACTGCATTTTTTAAAGTGAAAGCGCGCGATGTGAGCAGCTTTAATTATTGATAATTAAATCATTATTAAATGGTGGACATAAACAGCAAAAAGAATAATATTATTTTGATTATTATTATCATGTTCCTTTGCTGTTTGAGCATCTGTGGATTCCAAAATTGCCATTTTTACAGTTTTTTTAATCACTGGAATGGAAGAGATAGAAAGTTTCCTCATCATAACGTGCCTTGTATTGTTTTTAATCGCTCGATACAAGACCCATCATTTTTTATGATATTTTACAAAGGGTAAATACACATGGAATAATTTTATTTGGTTTGTTTATTTATAAATAAAATCTAAAATTAAAACATTGTAGAGTAATTAAAAACAGTGTAGAATGATTAAGAACGCTACATGTTATGGTAAGAAAAATCTCATTCCAGGGATTACAAACTGTAACCATGATTTTAGTTTCTCTGAGTGTATACTGTAGGTGAGAACAGCTATTCACACTTGGGGAGGTGTATTATTTGCATTTGTATTGTATGTGTCTGACATTGCAAAGCACACACAGTAAAACGGCAAGAACAACCACCCCGTAATTAGAACAGCTACACGTGTAGGGTCTTGCGTCATCTTATATTTTGTGTTCTTTAAATTTGTAGTAGATTTATTAAATGAAATAAATTACACTAAATGGTGCTCTGTATTGTTTTCGGTGAACTTGAGCGCGTCAGAAAATGAACCGATACTCCGTGTATACTCGCCTCACAGACGTGAAAAATATATACTTATAGAAAAAGAAATATCTGCTTTTATATAAACTAATGAAAAAAAATGATTAGATTATGTAATTCGTATGAAAAGTGAATTATAGGTGCACTCACTGCTGCGGAGACAACGAGATGACATGATCAGCACAGCCGAAACCAAAGGAATCACTAATTTATCAATGAATTATTAAAATGGTCAGAGTGAGTTTCCTGGCTGTTTTAACAAATATTTGAAGTAGATAACAGTAGCCCACATTTATAAAAGCATTTTTATTTATATAAAACTATAAAAAAATAATCCTGCATTTATTTTTAGGTGTGCCCGCTGCCACAGTTCTTCAGTAACAAACCTGTAAAACCTGTTTAAATGTAAATGCTCCTCGCTGCGCTGTTTGGGGGGAGGGACGCGCTAATGACGATTTGGTCTGCTGTGTGGAGGCTCGCCCGTGAGATGTTGCGCGCGCGCACTACACAGCAAAAATATGTTAGTATATCATGACTGAAATACAGATACAGAAAGCGAAATGTCTGCTTTTATATAAACTAATGGGGGGAAAATCAGCTTATGTAATTTGTATAAAACGTGGATTACTACAGCGCATCCACTCACAGCCGAAACCAAAGACATCAACGTATCAATGAATTACTAAAATGGCCAGTCAGTTTCTCTGCTGTTTTCTTATCCCCACCCTTGTTAAAACGGCGTACTCTTTGCCTCTGCGCCTGCGAGAGGTTGTGCGTGCGCGGTCGACTACACAGTAAAAACGTGTGCTGAAAAACTGTTGTCACCAAAAATGTAACAGATGCGGACTCATGTCCATCAATCAAACAGTATGCTGGAGATGCAGGTGGGAAGACACTGCTTTGTGTAGTTATCAAAGACAAAAATTTAAATAAATAAAATGAACACCATAAATGACCATAAAATTCGCGTTAGATGTTATACAGCAGCGCTTGTGTTTTTGTGTTATCAAGTACGGGGTAATGCTTAACAGTTGCGCAATTATATTTCTATTCAGTAAAGAAAAACACTATTGTTATTATTTCAATACATACTGTGCAGCTGTGAGAATTGTGGCAGGAATATAATGCCCTACGATTCACTTTCATTTACAATCTGTGCGTCAATGTCCAACTTAAACCAAGCATGCGTTGCCACGCTTGGATGCTCAGTAGTGTGCAATGCAGCAAGTGCAAGCCAAATGCGAACAAATAACGAAATAAGAGAGCTTGATTATACTGCATAAACATCATTCAGTACAACTGAATCGCAGAAAAAAAATCTACGGTTAACGAATTAAGATGGTTATACAGCAAAAATAATATTTAGTACAACGAAATCTCTGGATCCTTTATGAGACGGCATAAATATTTAATACAACAAATTAAATATTTTGGTTTATATTCTGGTCTATATTATATGGTTAATGTATTTTGGTTTATATTGCAAACGAATAACGAATCAAGAGCCTGTGATTATATTGCATAAATATTATTTTGTACAGTCAAATGTCTGAAAAAAAATGATTTTTTTTTTTTACCACAAATCTCTCAAAAATCGTAAGATGTATTTTGGTTTATACTGCAAACGAAAAACGAATCCAGAGCCTGTAATTATATTGCATAAATATTATTTTGCACAAATAAATCTCAATAAAAAACAATGATATTTTATTCACAAATGTAAGACAATATATTTTGGTTCAGTGCCAGACGAAGTGCGAGCAAATAATGTAATGAGAGGCCCCGATTATACTGCATACATCTTTTTTATTGATTTATTTTTTTATTATCTATTCTGGAAGTTTGCTCTATTTGTTTTAGTTATTTCTATATTTAAATCTTGATGTCTTAAACTCTAACAACTGTAAGTATTGTCGAAAAAAAAAAAATTTTAAACAGATAAAAACAGTCTGTCTAAACAAAATAAAACCAATGTTTTCTAACTCATATTTTTTTATATTTATAGTTTTTCATGTTTGTTGGACACAGTACTTGGATGTGTAAATTATCATAATTGTAGTATTTCTTCGCTACAACATATAAATATATTTAAAAACCGAGACGATGGAAAATGTCAATTTGCGCCACCTGGCGGTCATTTCACGAATTATTTTGAAATGCTACTGGTTTATTTTGGCCGCTGCCGCGTTTCCACGGCGGTGAGCGCGACGGTAATGAGCAGTCTGGTTGTCCGCCTACTGTATGTTCACATACAACTACATGGACACACTGCATGAAAGATCATATTTGAAAAAGCATAATAGGGGCACTTTAAAATAATAATGTACGGCACTTAACTTCAACCTAACTTTAAGCTATTCCTTGTATTGTGAATAATGACCATGTTTATTTTTGATAAAATGCTGTATGCCTTTAAAAAATAAAAGTAGATTTTTCTAAAAAGAAAACTAATTAATCTTTGTTTCTCTTATATATTTTACATTGCTGTTTAATTAAGCAAAAATAAATTTTATCAGATTACGCGATAAAATTTTTGGCAGAATACTCAATTACTAAAATATTCGATAACTACAGCCCTAGTGCACACACACACACACACACACACACACACACTTCAAACAACTACAATTACAAACTAATAGTATGCTAGTTTCTTTCAGGAGAAATAAACTGACAAGGGAATATTGTTCATCTTTTCATTTCAGTACCATTTATTTTGGCACGTACTTCATGCTTTCATTTTCCTGATAAGACCCAAGTATACAGTACATAAAAAAAAAAATGTATGAAAGACAATATGCACCTAGTTCATTAAGTTGTAGTGGGGATCCAGTGGCACACAGAAGCGGAAGGAGGAGTACATCTGTGGCCTTACATTTTAAAACTTCAGGGCTAAAAAACAAAAGGAATAAAAAATTACTGATCTTAAAAGGCACTATTTAAAAATCAGAAATGTATCCTCCTTATACTCACCAGTTTTCTATTTGCAAGATACTGCCAGCAAACTTTACAGATTCAATTGAACATCTTGAAAAAAACATGAGATCCATCAGTGTCTCCACTCTACAATCTTGTTGGAACAAAACAGGACTCCTGTGATATAAATTATTGAGAAAAAAAAATAAAAAATGCAACAATAAATAATAGCTATCTATTGCCTATACTTGCATTCTATACTGCCTGCGTGCAAAAACAAAAATGTTTCTCTTAAACCTGTGAAGGAACATGTAGCACTTCTGCACCCCATGAATAAGTGCTGTTAACTACAATCTTGTAATTATATTTATTAGTGTGCAGTACATGTGCATCCGTAAACATAAAATATAGTCAACATGAAATGCTAAACATTAGTTGTTTTTTTATCCGTTTTCAGAGATTCTGTGTAACAACTAGAATTAACACATCGGGTTTATTTAACTAATACAGTTATTTATATGCAAGTTAGAATTGTACAAGCCTGTCTCTATTCACACAGTAGTGTCTATTTTTGTTTTTAGTGTGCGCATGCGTGTGATACATTTACTGATAAAAATAATAGTGATAGAAACTATTTGACATGCATTGAGGGAACACAACCAATCCAAAACAGGTCGTAAGAATGTGCTCCAGGTTCTGGCATTGTTCATTCTTCAGCTTCTGACCCGCTGGAATTGAGAGCACGTTGTTGTGATAATGAGCATGCAGAGAAGAAACAAGGTGGAAATACACTTTGGGTAAGCAGAAAAATAATTTGAGTGCTCATGAACTTGACCAGGAGTAAGAGATTAAGCAAGAATAAATTTGGGGCGCAAAATACATTAAGCCATGTATTTTGTGCCCCAAATGTTCAGGTTTTTGCCACCGAAATTGCTCCTTTTTAATCCCCCAAACAAAAAGACTTGTTTTAATATGCTTTATTTTAAGGACAAGCGGCAACTATTTTTGGGAAGAGAGAACAGTACATTAGGGGTTTAATGCAAAAATTTCTAAAGATGGAAGTGTCACACAGTATGCAGTAAAAACATACCTTACAACAGCCTGAAGGACTGCTGTGAAGGGCAGTGTAAAGGACCCATCTTTAACATTTGCCAAAACTTCCAATGGATCCACAGCATGCTTCCAAAAAATACTCTTGAGTGGTTCTCTACACTGGGTGAGAATTGTGGCCAACAACTTCAAAGCTGAGATGATAACAGCCTGCTCCTTTGAGGCTAATGAAGTAGCTACATGGGTCATTACTTCTTTTTCAACTGACTCAAATTGTATGCTGTTTGGACAACGGTTTGGGGTCTCAATCTTTGTTAAGTTGCTCAAGTCCACTGGTGTCATGGAGTTTAAAATGTGGGCTAAAATTTGACTAGACAAAGATGTGATGAAAAGGCCTTTATCATTTTGCAGATGGAGGACCAACTTGATGGATCCTGTGAAAGACACAGAACACTCTGCTTTAGAAAACAATTCTTTTTTTTTTTAATTAAGAAGAGAGACACAAACTAAAATTTTAGATATATACTGTAGGCAAGCACCTCAATAAACGTAAAAAGGACACATAAGAAGCAAGTAACACATGGCTTAATGTTTAAATGCAAGAAAGACCTGCAAGTCTCCTGGAACAGAAGCCTACTCTCACTGAATATACTGTATGGTGAATATTTAATTGATTTATATGTTGGTATTGCTTTATCCTATACACTGCCTGAAACACTAATATTTCAAAACTAAAGTCAATGCAATGATACACCAAGTGGTCATTAATTTTAAAATTTTTTTTGTCTGATCACAATTCTGCTAAATTACGGCTCTTTTCAACGGTCACCTTGCATCTCCAGGATCCAGGTTTGATTCCTACCTCCGAGTTTGCATGTTCTCCCCATGCTTAGTGGGTTTACTCCCCCAGTCCAAAAACAAGCAGATTAGGCTAATTGGCATTCAGAAATAGCCCATAGTGTGTGAATGTGTGTGCGTATGTGTGCGCGTGTGTGCGCGCCAAGTCTTTTGGGATAGGCTGCAGGCCCTGGCAACCTTGTTTACCGGATAAATTGGTAGAGACGATGAGTGATTGAGTGACCAGTTCTTAACTCAGCTTCAGTACTTACAGCAATCTTCCAAGTTATTTTCTTTGCTTGATGCAGGGAAATAATTTGATTCTAATATATGTACACTGTGTTCCAAATTAATTATGCAAATTGGATGCAAGTGTCAAACATTAAATGTTTAGATTTTAAATTAAACTCATGGATGGTATTGCATCTTAGGGCACTTTGGATCACTGAAATGAATCTCAGACACGTGTGATAACTAGTTTGCCAGATGAGCCCAATTCGCATAAAAACAGCAGCTCTGGGAGGCTATTCTGACATCCCGCAAAGAAATTCAAGCAGAAACTGTCCAAAAACTCACAAGTTCAATGGATGCAGGAATTGTGAAGATGATATAATGAAAGGGTTCTATGTTAAGATGTAACATGCCCTGTTAGGATGTTTTTGCTTGAAATAGTTTTTGATTTCAGTAAATATGACCTCCTAATGCTGCAAATTCAACAAAAGCCCATTTTCAGTTCTTTACAACCTATAAAATGTTTTAACTCTATTGTGCATAATCATTTGGAACAGTGCGTTTTCTGTTTTTTATTTTTAAAATAAATATTGTTATCATTAGGAGGTTTGTTCAATAAAATTCTAATTATACCCCAATAGTTGATGACTAGAAAATTATACTGAATGTCATTTGCATTGAATAATTATGAAAATCAGAGAAAGATATAATTTGCGTAATAATTTGGAATGCAGTGTATATGTTCATATGGTCCAGATCTTTCTGTTTATTTGCTTTATACAAATGTTTGCAAAGTAGTTACTGCTAAGCAAACACCTTTAAATACTTCAAATGAAAATAGAAGTTGTCCATTATCCTGTAAGACTGAAAAAGGTCAAAATCCTTCAAGAGAGATCTAAATATTTACCATTCTTGAAGAAAAGGTTAATGGATGGTGAATGCTGCAACATGTTCCACAATCCCTGTAGCCATCCATAACGGACTGAGGAATTTTCCCAGAGCTCCAGCACATGCCACCTATCTGGCTGAAACATATACTCCAACACTCCTCTTTCCTGCGTCAGCAAAATCATGAGCAGTTACAACCTAAGTCTTTAAACACACTGCCCAGCCAACGCATTGTATACAAAACTTCAAAGCTTTGTACATATGACAAAACACAGCCACAGTATTAATTATAATTACTGCTGATTGGTCAAAGTTCAATAATTTACAGAGATAAGTGTGTTTGATTGTAAATGTCATATTTGGGTTATAAAGTGATTTAAGCCTTGGGAGGTTGAGGGAATGCATATGCAATTGTGGTCTTTTGATATTAGATAGGTATTAAATAACTATATAACGACTGCATTATAAATGTCAGGTTACATCACATGAATCTGATAACTTTGTTTCTATTCGATATTCTATTATTATACAGATGGAATATACTGAAAATATGTGAACTGATAAAGAAGAAAAAAAACTTGGTATGGGGTTTAAACTAGCAAAGGCAATATTCAATGAAGTAATATATTCTGGCCCAATCCCAATGAAACACAGCTTACAGCCGGTATGGCCGTTGAACCACTGGATGTGCAGATCAGAGCTCTGAAAACAATCTGAGCTTTATAAATAATTGGAGTACTGGCATTTTTGGGCAAAATGGTGTCTATCCCACTCGGTAAGATACAGCTATCACTTGTTTTATAGCATTTAACCAGTGACTATCCAGAGCCCTAAGCCAGGGAGCAAACAAACAAGCTCCTGACGAGGATCGCCCCATATGGCCTGCTGATAAACTTGTGCGCTAAATAAGGGCAGTTCCACGCAGTGCCCATGAAGATTTATTGCATGGATACAAGCAGTTTCACTATGATGGCCTGTGACTGCTATTGTCTGAATAGTTTAAGAACTAAAATTTAACAAAAAACTATTTATTTCTATCGCTAGACAGTTGGTAACTTTAGTAAAGTGGCCTTCAGATGAACTAAAACATTTCTTGAACACAGTTACAGAGTGGTCATATTTTTGGCCATAGTATGTGGTATCACCCAAATAAGAATGTCCATAACAACGTGTTTGTGCTTTTGTTTCATTGGTAAGAGTGCTATACACATAAAATTAATTGTAAAAAAACAGTATTTTAGTTAATTATAATAACTTTGAATGATGGGAGTTCCATACTCTGACGGGGCAAAACACTGACCAAACAAGACAGTAACTTAGACACTTAAGAAAGTGTTCTTTTTAACAAACTTACCTGCAGCAAAATGAAACTGTGCTCTGTACTTGCCAGCAGTCCAGCAAGTTTAAGTGAGAATGAAAAGATAGAGGGATCTATTGTTTGAGAATTTGTTATTTTCTGCAAGTACTGCAGAAGATATGGCAGATATTGAATAAGACTCTGCTCATCATCTGGTGGAAGAGAAAATCATGAATTAACTGACAAGTAATAAACATATTTAATGACAAAAATAAATGAATTTGTCTATAATAAAAGGTTTAATTTAATGCTGCAACCTCAAATCAACACCTGTAAGTTGCTTTAAATTGGTGGTACAAACAATAAGCTTTGCAACATCAGCACTATGACATCATAGCGATTACATCATCATCTTGCATTGATAGTATTCATTTGCATTACTCTGCTAATTAAACCATCACACACTGCTCTTACTGTGGTCTAATTTAGCCATGAAACCTCCAACACCAAATTGGCCAGTGTTTCAGTTTCATTGTCCAACCACTGGACAACATAGATACATACATACACACATACAGTGGCTTGCAAAAGTATTCGGCCCGCTTGAACTTTTCCACATTTTGTCACATTACAGCCACAAACATGAATCAATTTCATTGGAATTCCACGTTAAAGACCAATACAAAGTGGTGTACACGTGAGAAGTGGAACGAAAATCATACATGATTCCAAACATTTTTTACAAATAAATAACTGAAAAGTTGGGTGTGCGTAATTATTCAGCCCCCTGAGTCGATACTTTGCAGAACCACCTTTTGCTGCAATTACAGCTGCCAGTCTTTTAGGGTATGTCTCTACCAGCTTTGCACATCTAGAGACTGAAATCCTTGCCCATTCTTCTTTGCAAAACAGCTCCAGCTCAGTCAGATTAGATGGACAGCGTTTGTGAACAGCAGTTTTCAGATCTTGCCACAGATTCTCGATTGGATTTAGATCTGGACTTTGACTGGGCCATTCTAACACATGGATATGTTTTGTTTTAAACCATTCCATTGTTGCTCTGGCTTTATGTTTAGGGTCGTTGTCCTGCTGGAAGGTGAACCTCCGCCCCAGTCTCAAGTCTTTTGCAGACTCCAAGAGGTTTTCTTCCAAGATTGCCCTGTATTTGGCTCCATCCATCTTCCCATCAACTCTGACCAGCTTCCCTGTCCCTGCTGAAGAGAAGCACCCCAGAGCATGATGCTGCCACCACCGTACCTGACAGTGGGGATGGTGTGTTCAGAGTGATGTGCAGTTTTCCGCCACACGTAGCGTTTTGCATTTTGGACAAAAAGTTCCATTTTGGTCTCATCTGACCAGAGCACCTTCTTCCACATGTTTGCTGTGCAAACGGGACTTCTTATGGTTTTCTGTTAACAATGGCTTTCTTCTTGCCACTCTTCCATAAAGGCCAACTTTGTGCAGTGCACGACTAATAGTTGTCCTATAGACAGATTCCCCCACCTGAGCTGTAGATCTCTGCAGATCGTCCAGAGTCACCATGGGCCTCTTGGCTGCATTTCTGATCAGCGCTCTCCTTGTTCGGCCTGTGAGTTTAGGTGGACGGCCTTGTCTTGGTAGGTTTACAGTTGTGCCATACTCCTTCCATTTCTGAATAATCGCTTGAACAGTGCTCCGTGGGATGTTCAAGGCTTTGGAAATCTTTTTGTAGCTTAAGCCTGCTTTAAATTTCTCAATAACTTTATCCCTGACCTGTCTGGTGTGTTCTTTGGACTTCATGGTGTTGTTGCTCTGAATATTCTCTTAGACAACCTCTGAGGCTGTCACAGAGCAGCTGTATTTGTCCTGACATTAGATTACACACAGGTGCACTCTATTTAGTCATTAGCACTCATCAGGCAATGTCTATGGGCAACTGACTGCACTCAGACCAAAGGGGGCTGAATAATTACGCACACCCCACTTTGCAGTTATTTATTTGTAAAAAATGTTTGGAATCATGTATGCTCAAACGTTTTCTGTAAGCCTTCACAAGGTTTTCACGCATTTCACGCCCATTCCTGTTGATGTTTTGGGGCTGTCGCTGTGCAAAACGGACTTTCACCTCCCTTCAAAAATTAGGGGTGGGCGATATAACTAAAATCTTCTAGAAGCAATTTTCTACCTCGATAACGATATAGATCACAATATAGCAATTTGTATCTGAAAATGCATAAATAAAAATTGAAACAAAGAAACTGTTTTACATAATGTAATTTTATTTGTTTGCAGGAAAAAGCGTGCGCGCCCCAAGTCCTCCAAGGTATGGGAGTAATTTACATTAAACACCTCTTATCGGGCATTAAAATCGAGCGGTTTTCTGCCGTTCGTAGTGTCCGGTGAGCGCGGATGAAGCTCCGAGGGTTTTCTACACATGTGGGAGCCGAGCCCCTAGCGGCGGGGAGGAATTGGCCACGACTTAAAAAAAAAAAAAAAAAAAGGAGTCAGTGAGAAGAGTTCACATGGGCTTTGGTGACGTGCGTTTGTCCGGCCCCGCAGTTATAGGGCGTAAAAAGAAAAAAAAAACGTTGCATGCAGCTTTTTCTTGGCGTTCAAATCCCAATGAACGCAAGGAAAACACTTCTAGTTCGTTTTCTTCGCGTTCCTTTTATGCTTCGGAGGACCGGATATGTCCCATGATTCTACACGCTATACAAAGGGAAATGCGGGAAAAAGGCTAAATAAAGAGAGTGGCCGGGTTTTTTTTCTCTCTCCCTACGTTGCCGTATTACGAGAATGTTTAAAACAATAAGATTAATGTCTAGTGTAGCAAAATGGTCTATATATATTTATTTATTCTTTTTTAAATTATTATTATTGAGACAACAAAAAAGGATAAAATACACGAGAGGATCGAAATAATGTATAAACCGAAGTCTAGAAGTCTATTATTCTTCTTATTAAGAGAATTTAAAATTGAGGTCATTCTTAATAACTGAAGTTAGTCAGTGTATTTTTTAAACTATATACTGTCAACTTGCCGTCTGCAATTTTTGTTAAAAACAAAAATGTTGATTTACATAAAATAAGATTTAAATGTCAAAATTAAAGATCATTAAACTCTATACAGTATGTGGCTTTTGCATTTTTTAAAGTTTACTTTTATACATAAATAATACCCTGATTTATGGTTTTATATAGTTAAGCAAAAACATCAAATCAAAGCATTCAGTTTTATCCGATTAATCGAAAAACTAATCGCCCAACTAATCGATTATCAAAATAATCGTTAGTTGCAGCCCTACTAATGTTAGATGCACAGGTGCTCATGATATATGTGTGTGAGGTTTTTATCCCCTCTGGGCTTGCCGTAGAAGAGCAAAAGGCGCATGCGCACTTCCTGCTCTAGAGTTTCAGTATGTTTTTGTGAATAAAGGAGATTAACAGTTGATAAGGATTTTGTGTGCTCTCGTTTTTACACCCGATTGTACCAAATATCTGCACGGCCCAGTGGACAGCGCAGCGCGACTATCTGGATAGCGCAAAGTTGATCTGGTTTATTTGCGCAGCCCGGTGGATCGCGCAGTGCGGAGCAACTTGAGCAGCGCCGCTCGAATCACAAACCTGCCTGTAAGAGCCATATCGTACTTGTTATGAATTTGTTGTTGTGTTTATTTGTTTTTATTTCATGTTATTCTACCTTATTCTATTCATTAGTTAAGCATTAAGTTTATTACATAAGCCATAAGCTTTGAATTTGTTAGTTAAGCATCCATTTTGACAATCGTAAGTTGGTCTGTGATGTCATTCCACTATTATATGTATTTGTATGATAGAAAGTTTAGTTTAGATGCGGAAGTCTACGGAAACACAAGCTTTTGACCTGACCGTAAGCTACCCGTAAGCAAATATATGCAACAAAAGTGTTGTTATATGCGTAAGAAAATCTTGAGCCGTTTGATACAGCAACAGGTGTTGTAACCACAGTGGATTTACTCAAGACGACTGTACGAAGTGTTGATTCTTTGATGCTGAAAAATAAAATACAAGAGACAAAGATCATCGGACTTCAGTTCTTCGTGTGAGTAAAAAAGGCAAGCCAAAGATACGCGTCAAAACTAGTGAAATATGTCCGCATCTACAAAAGTCAAAAGCTTTCCGCTGTTTAAGTGAAGTCAAATGAATGTTGAAAACGAAAACGAAAGACACCTTCTCGCCTTGAATTTCACGATGGCAAGCAGCGAAGACAACGCCGCCCTTATTGACCTCGAGCAGGAGATGGAACCTGGGGACCAGAGCCAGGAAAAGAAGCTTCAAGAACTGATGGATGTCAGAGGAGGCAAAGCAAGTCAATTGACTAAAATCCCTCGAGATAGCGACGCTCATGAACAACGCTTGTAATTTGAATGCCGTTGTAACTAAGTTTCATAAGGACTACACGGAGCTCCTAGGAGAGTTTGTTGAAAGCAACACTCATGTGCTAAAGTACTTAAAGGAAGAAGAATATGAATATGACCAGGGAGAGTGGTATCAGTCTAAAATGCTGAGCTGCACAGACTTTATAGCAAAGGTGGAGTCGTGGATTGCAAAGACTAACAGCCGCCTTAGAATGCTTCGAACACTCGACAATGGGGTTTCGCCTGATGACAGCGTCACAGGTGGCGGAAGCCGAGCCATACAGAAGCGTGGCGTCTGTAGAGTCCAAAAGGTCCTCAACATCCACAGCATCCTCAGCTAGACTAAAGAAGGTGGAAATTAACAAAGCAGCCCTGTTAGTTAAAGCAGCAGCCCTAGCAAAACGGCAGGCGATAGAACAGAAGGAAGCACAACTTAAGGCTGAGAAAGAAAGGCTGGAATTAGAAACGGCGATCACCATTGCCGACGTTGAAATGAAAGTGTATCAGGGTTACAGAGAACGACAACGTTCAGCACGAGAGAGCGCAGTCACTGCACCAAGCAGCGCACACCTTCCCAACTCGGAATACAGCAGCAGATGGCAGCCCGCAAGAGAGAGCGCAGTCATTGAAACCAGTAGCGCGCGCTTTCTCCCCCTCAACTCGGAAGGTGTTGATCTTTACGACTATAGCGCTTCAATGAACTGTACTGAACTGCCACCACGTCACGAGGCACACCACGTTGATGTGCCCCTCAGCGTCAGACCTACTATGACAAGCACGCAGAGAGAACGCCCCATCCACGACAATGAACAGTTACGTCAGAGCTTCGGTACAGCACATAATCAAATGCCAACGCTCAACGGGGCAGCCTACTCAAACATGGCTGTAAACGCAAACACACAAATGACGAACACCTTAAGGGACACTCGAGATAATGATTACCTACATTACACGGACTTGACACAGTGTATTACCAAATGCAACGTCATGCAGAACTCTCAGAAATGCTCGCGAGGAGCCAAATGATGTCATCCTTGCCTCAGCGCAACCTGCTTTGAACTTGAGACCTGCTCAAATTCAAATCCTTCATGATGTCCTTTGAACGTTTCATTGAATCCAAAACTGACAATGACATCGATAAGCTGTCCTATCTTGAACTGTACACCACAGGGGAACCCAAAGACCTTGTAACAAGCTGCATGCATATGACCGATGGTTATGCAAGAGCAAAGAAACTGCTACGCGACAGGTTCGGAAACGAGCTGAGAATTGCAGCGGTGTATAAGCAAAAGGCAACCAATTGGCCGAAAATAAAGTCAGAGGATGGAAGGGCGTTAAGTGCCCTCTTTTTTGATAACTTGCCAAAACAGCATGGCAAACCGTGAATCTATGGACGAGTTGAACAGCAGCGAGTGCATGAACACCATTCTTACGAAACTGCCCTACAAACTGATCGACAGGTGGAAGTTGCGCGCACGCCAGCACTACGGGACGAGAGCCAAGTTCGTCCAGCTGGGGGACTTCATAGATCAACGAGCCAGACTGTACTCCGACCCGCTCTTCGCCGACCTGGACGCCATGAACAGCGATAAGAAACACGGTCGCACATCCCTTCAAGGACCCAAACAAAAAAGGGAAGGAAAAGCCAGGGTCAGCTTTGCAACCGAGGTCAGACAGGTTGGTAAAACTGTATTATAATGAAGAATGCCAGTACATTAGCCATTAGCGGTTTCACTAAACCATGCGCATATTGTAAAGAGGATCATATCCTAGACGAGTGCGTAAAATTCAACGATCAGACACACAAAGAAAGTAGAATTTCTAAAAAGGAATGGATTTTGTTTTCGATGCTTAGTTAAGGGACATTTAATTAAGGATTGTAAGAAAAGAGTCTCGTGCCCGGTGTGCTCAAAGCCACATCACCGCATGCTGCACATTGCAGTGCATGACACGGCGTGGTCAGCAGCAAGCGCATACGAAATTGAAACTGAAAGTAAACCGCCAGCTACATTTAGTCACGAAATAAATGCCCTCACTGGGGCTGGAGGCAATTGCATCCTCCCCATAGAAAGCCCAAGAAAGGTGACAAAATGGCAGAAGTGTATGCATTTATAGACCAAGGCAGTTCCGCCACATTCTGTACAGAGTCATTAGCAAGGCCATTAAATGTACAAGGCAGAAGAGTTAAGATACGACTGAGCACCATGAACGCCACAAAACTAGTAGAAAGTTACATGCTCAATGATTTGGAGATTAGTAGACTGGAAGAAAACACCTTTATTGAACTTCCAAAATGTGTTTACACAAAAGAATATCCCAGCTACAGTGGAAAGTATTCCACAACAGCACGACATCGACCAGTGGCCCTACCTTAGCGATGTAAAGTTGCCCCAGATTAGCGCTAGAATCAAAATTCTCATAGGAAATAGAGAGCACAAACTCCTAGAACCACGGCGAGTAATTCATAGCAGGCATGAAGGGCCATACGCAGTACAGAATGCTCTCGGATGGACTGTGAACGGGCCCCTCCGAGAACCCGACGAACCAGCGAGCGTTACAGTTAACAGAACCTCCATTGAAAGTGTAGAGCAAATGCTGATTAGGGTTGGGTACCTATAGAACCGGTATATACCGGACCGAAACAGAACCCGAATTTCGGTGCCTCATTTCGGTGCCACTTAAATGCCTGAACTGTCGATTTAAATATTTGTTCTCTAGATTCATATTTTTTTTTTAGATTAATAGTTTATTAGATTAAATAAAAAAATTAAAAGCACAAATCATCCGGGAAATGAGAGACCATCCGACATGCGCGTGAATGCAGCAACTAACGTTACACTCGCTCTGACGGCAGCAGGCGGCCTACCGCTATCTTAGCATGCTAAAGTAAACAACTTTCATTAAAATGCCTAAACCTAAACAGTCGAAAGTGTGGCTGTATTTCACAAGAAAAGATTCCGGCACCGCAACGTGCAGAAAATGTTTTACAGCAGTTGCGTGTAAAGGCGGAAACACGTCAAATCTAATGAAACATTCGAGGGCAGACGGAATAAAGTTAAAGGCAGAATAAATACACGGAATAAAGTTAAAAGCAGAGGGACGCACCGTGTTTAACAACTTGTGGACAACAGCTGGCACTATCAGTGTGGACGACCCTCAGCCCCAGTCACACCAACAGTAGCAAAAAGGAGTCACCGATTATAATGCAGACAGCAGCCTTTCCGCAGGTTAGTAGTAGGATAATGTAATGTTAATAGGAAAATGCAAATCTTGCATTCATGTCCTGTGCAGGGCAATAAGTCAGGAAAGAAGTCGTATTTTGACAGAAAAGGCAAATATGGTGAAATTTCTGCAAAAGAATTGCTAAAATTTGAAGCTTACATATTCATATACTTTTCATATACATATTCATACACTACATAAACTTTTAATAAATTGTTCAATTTTAAGCATAAAATTTTTGGGTCAATAAAAATTCATTCTTGAGTCATCCACTATAATTTTGTGGCTTAAAAGTATCGGTTCAGGCACCGTTTTGGCACCGGTACCGTTTTCAAAGTATCGATTTGGCACCGGTATCGAAAAAAACCCAAACGATACTCAACCCTAATGCTGATACAGCAGTTCAACCACGATTTTCCCGAACGAAATTGTGATAAGGCTGAGTGGTCACAGGAAGACTATCAGGTTTTAGACTCCGTGAATAACTCTCTGCAGTTCATAAATAATCATTACTAGGGTTGTTCCGATTCCAATACTGGTATCGGAAATGCTGCCGATACCACAAAAAAATCTGGCATCGGAATCGGCGAGTATTTGAGTCCACGTACCGATCCGATACCATTTTCCTAAACATAACCTATTTATACCCGCTAGTTTTGCTAGCTTAGCTTACTTACAGAGTGTCACGGCATGCGCCCAAATTGATATCGCTCCTCGCTCACTAGTTAGGTGGCCTCCCTCCCCCTTTAGGTATGTGAAGGAGCAGGGCCGCAGAATCAGGAAACGGCCCATGAGCTATCGCCGCTAATGATCCCGGCGCTATAAAACACAGCGGGGAGTGTAGCTCGGGGTCTGACTGTTGGGAAGCTGGACTTTGTGACGCGGTGGATTTTATGAGAGACAGTGGCACAAGAGCGGGCCGATGTGATGCGCCCCAGAGACTTTAAAAAGGGGGGCGCCTTTGATCTCCGCGAGAGGAGCGCGTGAACGAGCTGCGCGAGCTCCCGCGGCACCTTCACTTCCGCATAGAGCCCGCCTTCGCATCCCTGCCGCCGAAGTGGAGGGTTCAACCTCACTAAATGGGCAAGCAATAGCCGTGCCCTACTGACTTCCATACCCGAAAGCGAAATGATCAAAGACATGAGAGACTTAGACTTGAGTAAGGATGCACTGCCCATAGAGAGAGCTCTGGGAGTGCTGTGGTGCATTGATTCAGACATGTTCAAGTTTAAGATTAGTTTAAAAGAACGACCTGTGACAAGACGAGGAATCCTGTCAATCACTAGCTCAATATACGACCCTTTAGATTTTCTCGCACCTGTCATACTGCCAGGTAAAATTCTAATGCAGCAGTTATGTAAAGAAAAACTCGAATGGGATGACGACATTCCCGAGCAGTTTGCAAAGGCATGGGAAACCTGGCTGCAAGAGCTGCGCAGACTGTCCGAGTTCAGCGTAGCAAGGTGCGTGAAAACAGCCGACTTCGGAGCTATAGCTACGGCGCAACTCCATCACTTGTCGGATGCAAGTGAAATGGGATACGGAGTTGTCTCATACCTCAGGTTAGTAAATGCTGATGGACTTACACATTGTGCATTCATGATGGGGAATTCTCGTGTAGAACCCCTGAAACAAACCACCATTCCACGAATGGAACTGACTGCGGCGGTGGTCGCTGTAAAAAAATGACAAAATGTTAAAAGAACAGCTAGAATTGAAATTGCTGGACTCTATGTTTTGGACTGACAGTACAACTGTTTTGAGATACATTTATAACGAAACACTTCGTTTTAAAACCTTTGTGGCCAACAGAATCGCCATTATAAGAGAGTCAACCAAGTCACAGCAATGGAGGTACGTTAATACCTCAAAAAACCCAGCTGATTCTGCGTCCAGGGGGGTATCCTGTGAAAGGTTCATGAAAAACGTCGACTGGATCCATGGTCCCTCCTTTCTCAAAGAAGCAGAGTGCAAATGGCCTGAGAACATTTGACACGTCAATGAAAGAAAATGATGACGAAATTAAGCTCTCAGCTTTAGTGGACATTATGAGCATTACAGAAAGCACAGACGCAGTGATTAAATTGATTAATTATCACAAGTTAAAAAGATCCGTTGCCTGGATCCTTCGCATCAGAGACATGGTCAAATAAAAAACAGAAAGGGTCAAAACACAAGTAGATAACCCAAAGACAGAAAATCACAAGTCTCTAACAGTTCAAGACCTAACAAGAGAGAAAAAAACTTTCGATTGGAGACATAGTTTAAATAATTGATGAGTCTTCTCCAAGAAATTCATGGGTCATGGGAAGAATCACGAAAGTGTTCCCCGACAAAAGGGGACTTGTGAGACGTGTGCTAGTTAAAACTAAGACCAACACTATGGAAAGACCCATTGACAAGCTGTGCCTAATATGTGAAATGAACTATTAATTGTATCTTAATTGGTTATGATTTCCTTTGGTATGTAAATGTAACCACATAAATAATATGTACCCAAAGGATCTAAAACATTTTTTCATGGCTTTTCATGGCTTTATCAAAAAAATAAAATAAAAAAAACACAAAGATGTAATTGTCAGTCTTAATGCCTGTCAATTAGGGGCTGTAATGCAAGAGCCATATCGTACTTATGAATTTGTTGTTGTGTTTGTTTTTATTGCATGTTATTCTACCTTATTCTATTCATTAGTTAAGCATTAAGCATTAAGTTTATTACATAAGCCAAGAGACAAAGAGATCATCGGACTTCAGTTCTTCGTGTGAGTAAAAAAGGCAAGCCAAAGATACACGTCAAAACTAGTGAAATAATATGTCCGCATCTACACTGCGCGACTCACTGTTTTTTTTATTTAAAATGTCAGGACTGTTTAATATCGTTTCCGCCTTGCCATGCCTGGTTTTGTACATGCGCATCCCAGCGGGGTAAAATGTATTTTGTTGGTCGCCGCGGTCTATTTCTATCAGCGTCGCGCAGGTTTGTGATTCAAGCAGCGCTGCTCAAGTTGCTGAGCGATCCACCGGGTCTGGATATTGGTTCTGCCCACGCCGGCTCAATCGGGTTGTCAAGGAGGTTGTCACTCAAAATCTCATGATACATGGCCCCATTCATTCTTTCCTTTACGCGGATCATTCGTCCTGGTCCCTTTGCAGAAAAACAAACCCAAAGCATGATGTTTCCACCCTCATGCTTCAAAGTAGGTATGGTGTTTTTTGGTAGGTATGGTGTTCAGCATTCTTTCTCCTCCAAGCATGACAAGTTGAGTTTTTACCAAAAAGTTCTATTTGGTTTCATCTGACCATATTACATTCTCCCAATCCTCTTCTGGATCATCCAAATGCACTCTAGCAAACTTCAGACAGGCCTGGACATGTACTGGCTTAATCAGGGGGACACATCTGGCACTTCAGGATTTGAGTCCCTGGCAGTGCAGTGTGTTACTGATGGTAGCCTTTGTTACTTTACAGCTCTCTGGAGAGGTCTCTGACCTGCAGAGAGCTCTCCAGCTCTCTGCAGGTCATTCACTAGGTCCTCCCGTGTGGTTCTGGGATTTTTGCTCACAGTTCTTGTGATAATTTTGACCCCATGGGGTGAGATCTTGCGTGGAGCCCCAGATCGAGGGAGATTATCAGTGGTCTTGCATATCTTCCATTTTCTAATAATTGCTCCCACAGTTGATTTCTTCACACCAAGATGCTTACCTATTGCAGATTTTGCAGCTAATTTTTTGAGATAGGGATTTTGGGTTTTCATGAGCTGTATGCCACAATCATCAATATTAACACAATAAAAGGCTTGAACTACTTCAGTTGTGTGTAATGAATCTAAAATATATGAAAGACTAATGTTTATAAGTACATTACAGAAAATAATGAATTTTATCACAATATGCAAATTTTTTGAGAAGTGTAATATATATATATATATATATATATAGTTGATAACAGTTGATATTGAGATCTATCTGCTACTCATGATCTGCAATTCTTCATAATGGCTCTAATCTGAGGTGCTGCAACAGAGGTAAGTTTTCGTCTTGTTTTCCTGGAAAGGTCTTCTTGATAGCCAGTTTCATTATGGTGCTTGATGGTTTTTGCAAATGCACTTGAAAATACTGTTCTTACAATAACTATTCCAGAACAGCTCACCCTCATGTCTTAAATTAACAACCGACTGTTGTTGTTACAACATAATTACCTACTTCCATATGTTTTTTCAAAGTTATGAAATTGTTTTAGAATGTGGAAAATAAATCACTAAACAAAAATATTTACCATTTTATATAATGGTATACGTATTTTGTTTAACTTTTCCCCCCAAAAAAAAGATTATTATATGCTGGATCCAGATTTCAACTAAAGGATCCTACTTGGGTTAGGATAAAGGAGGCTTCCTGCAACGCTGATCATCAGCTATTTTACCTCAAATTTATACAAAGAACATCTCTCACGCCATGCAAGCTTCACTATGTGAAACTGACAAACTCTCACTTGTGAAGCTTTTGTACTCTAAGGTCTTCTGAAACATTCCTGCACATGATGTGGAATTGCACACCAGTTGCACAGTTCTGTGCTGATGTTGCATTCATGCTGTCAGATTTTATCTTAGTATCGGTGCCAGTAACAGTAATGGTCATGATACTAAATGATCTGTCAAAATAAAATATCACCAGTTCAAATAAAAGTGCTGCTCTAGTAGATCTAGCAGCTGCTAAAAAGATCATTATGATGTGATGAAAATTATCACAGGTGCTGAATATTAGACAGTGGAATCTCAACTTTTTTTTCTCTTGAATTTTCTTAAAAATCTAGAACCCTGAACTCTTATTCTTAATTGTCACCAGCCATTGTGAAATCTGTGATTATATGCATTGTTACTATTAATCTATTGTCATAATTCCCCTACTGATTTTCTCTGTGTTTATGTGTCTGCATCCCCTTGTATTTGGCAAAGCATGCATGGGCTACTTGAGTGTGTGGATGCTCTTGGGAGGCAGGGACATAAGAAAAACAGTTTTGTAGGGGTTCTTGTTTCCAGCCTTTTACTTCTGTTTTATTCTGATTCTTCTGACTTATTCTTTTCTTTATTCAATTTTAAATATTTGTGATTTGTTTTCAGTTTCTCAATAAATATTTGATGGAGATTGAAATATGACCTTAACATTACTTCTACTTAAATATACAGTACTTACTTTGCACTACCAGGTCCTTAAAATAATCAAGAAGCTTTTCCAGAGATGTGTCATCATGTAGCAATAGTTTGGAATCAGACAGAACTTCAAAGACACATGGCAGGAGGTTTAAGCAGTCACTTTCCATGGCTTGGTGATATGGGCTATAAGATAAGCAAGTGAATAGGCAGTTATTGATGTTGATGATTTGGAAACAAGAAAAATAGGCAAGCATAAGCATCTGCGCAACCTTGAGAATAGCCAAATTGTGATGGATAGACATTTCTTTTTAAAAGTTCAATAAATGAATAAAGTGTCTAATATTAGTGAGTAATCCTGTTAAATACTCATGACCACAATATTGACCAAATAATCATTATTATGATTTTTTTGGATAATTGAGCAGTTTTGGTCAGGTGGTTTCAAGAGTTTGGACTTCACCAATCCTCAGTCAAATAGACTGTGAACAAATAGAGGAAATTCCAGACCATTGTTGACTTCCCCAGGAGTTATCAACAAACAAACTCCAAGAGCAACGTGTGTTCAAGAGATCACAAAGAGTAACTTCCATGCGGCTTAAAACACAGATCTTAGTGACCAGGGTCCTCATGTACAAAGACTTGTTATAAATTTATTTTGTGAGTATATTAACATGTGCTTTTTTAACATTTTAAATTTTTTATTTGAGGGGGCAAGACATTTATTTGAGGGGGCGCTGCCGTCCCATACAGCTGGCATTGCACGGCTCAAAGACGACTGGCTTAACCCCGAGCAGTCTGCCAGTTCCCTTTGGAAGGAAGTTGCCAAAAATTTCCAGTTGCCAGGAAACCAAGCGTTGTCAGCACCTGTAAGGGAACGGGTAATGCGTGGCTCCTCGGCTCCTCACTGTCTCTTTCCAAATTTGGACCCAACTCAGCACAGAGCTCCAAGAGAATAGCTCTTAGAAATCTGAAATGACTAATAAGCCAGTCATCATCATGGGCCAGAAAATCACTGTGATCCCTAAAAACGCGTTCCCTTCGGATTCAGCCATCGACAATGTCCTCTAATAAGGCCAACACTGCCATTGCCATAGACTAAGGGTTGTATACATTTGCAAATGCTTTTATATGTTCTAAATCACTTAATTGGTAGAAAAATATTGTGTCAATTAACCCATTTTATCAATTATAAATGAATAGCAATGTTTTTCACATGTGTTGGTGCGATACTCTGTAGTGTGCAATTTAACATAATTGCCTCTAGGAGTCGCCAACGGAAATAAAACAAACACACACAAGAAGAAATACACGTACGCCAGACATGAAGTTGGCGTGGAAGAACACACATTCTCACGTTAATTTCACTGTTAGTAAATGCGACCGTGAGCGTGAAAACTGGCGTAAGCAAAGGTTTTGTGCGTACGCAACGTTGATACATGAGACCCCTGGTTTTTTTTTTACTGCGTACGCACATTTACAGCTTTGTCCGTACGCAATGTTTTAGTATGAATTCAACGCAAGTCATTATACATGAGGCCCCTGGAGTCCACTATTAGGAGAACACTGAACAACGGCGCATGGCAGAATTACGAAAAAATTAAAGCCACTTGACTCCAAAAAGAGCAGACAAGTTGAATTTGGAAAAACATGGCATTTAAGCAACCTTCTTATATATATATATATATATATAAATAAATCCTCTGTTATATCTCATACAATGCAATATTTTGTATGAAAATGATATAAATTACTCTCAAACCTTTCAAAAACGCTTAACGTTTAAACGTTCTGGGAAGCAATAAATGTTTCAGATTATTACAAAAAGATTATTTTTGCTCATAATATAGAATATAACTATATTCGTATTTCAAAACGCCGATATTACAGACCTGAAACACTACTGTAGCGGCTCCACTTCCGCGTGATACGGAGCCTGTTTTCTTCTTCTTCTCATCGACGTTTCATGGCAGTTGGAAAGCAGCGTAATGATGCACTACCGCCACCAATTGGTATGGAGGGATCACGATTTCTAACTATTCTAACTGAAAACTAATCTTGCATTGTGTGTGTGTGTTTAGTCCAATGTAAACCATGCTACTGTATGAATTTTATACGTCCATATAGATCCTGTAGATAGATTAAACTCTACTATTATTTGTCTAAGCTTTTTAGATCAGTTACTTTTCTTCCAATTAAATTTATATTCCTGTCTGTTTTCCAAATTGCCCCATTACCTGCAAAAAGAGACAATCCTAACCCTTTCTCATTATTAAGAACAAACAAACAATTGTTTATCATAATGGGAAGCAATCAGTGACCATTCCATCTGCAAAATGTTCTACATTTCTATTTCCATTCATTACTTGAATTGTTCTTTCAGTCAGGAAGTTCTTGGTCCACATATGGCGCTTTTCCACTGCATAGTACGGCACGACACGGTTCAGTTCAACTTACTTTTGGGGGGTTTTTCCACTGGGAACAGTACCTAGTACCTGGCCCTTTTTTTAGTACCACCACAGCCGAGGTTCCAAGCGCGCCGAACCGTTACCAAAACATGACGTGTAAACTCTGCTGGTCACTGATTGGCCGGAGAAAATCGCATACTGCGTCACTGAACTTGCGACACAAGACACAACAGAACCGCTATATTTAGAACAGCCAGCAAAGGATCGGACGCACCTTTTTGTACTCCTTCGTCTTGCTGTTAAAAACATCCACATGCCGAGAATGAAGAACACCAATCCGTCGATATGCTCCATTGTTGTGTGTTTGTTTATATGTCCTTTATTTAACCCCATATTTTCTGATTTTAATTAATAATCCCTTCTTCCACATAATATCACAGGCTTTCTCTGTGTAACATACATATAGCTTCTCTATTTATGCTTTTCTTATTTCAAGTTTTAAGCACAAAGCTGGGTCCATTGCATTCATATCTCTCTTGAATCTACTTTAACATATGAATCTTCATTTTCATATAGTGGGTCACTTATCATTTCTAATTTTATCATTTAAGCTTATGCCCGTTTATGCCTCACAAGATTCTGGAGTTTGACATTTGTTTTTACATTCTTACATCCTTTTGTTCACTTTGGTTGAATCTTTTTTGCACTGAGATGCTCATGGGTGCAGGACGAGAAGTGCATCAGTGAAGTACTGCATGTAGGATACTGTAGGTAGTTGATTGCTTGAAGAGTTGGCATACTGAGATGCTTTCCTGCTCACTACAGTGGTAAAGTGTGGTTATTTGCGTTCCATGAGAATATAAGCAGGTTCTGAAATACTTAAACCATTTAGCCCCAATAACCATGCCATTGTCAAGTATCACTTTGTATCTACATGATTTTCTACATATCTGATCTCTGACTAAAATATGTCTAGCTGCTTTTAAGCAAGCAAAGCAATGCAATGTCAAAATAATGGCAAGATTTAAAAGGATCCTGTCACAGGGGTGTCAAATTCATGTTTGGTAATGGGCCACTTCACTCTTTGTCCAAAGCTAAGTAGGCAAGATAAGATCACATCAAAAAATGCTACTGTATGAAGTGTGTTCATGCAAAACTTACAAAATCTTTACAATAAAAAGTGAAAGTTGTAATTGCAGTAGTAAATACCCAATGTTATAAATCTCCTAACTTTATACATTACTTTATACAACAGTTTGCCAAAACCATGCAAAGAATTACTAGTGTAACCAGACAGGAATTAACAACAGCTAATGCCAGAAATTGTAGCGGCTGTTAAAAAAAAAAAAAAAAAAAACAGTGACTTGTTTGCAAAAAAAGAAACTAATAAAAAATGCAGCAAAAAGCCTAAAAAGTTATGGAAATGTTAACTTCTGCTAAAGTGAAAACCAACAAGTGGAGGAAACAAAGGATCTCCTTATGATCCAACACATATAAGCTAAAGCAGTCATGGTCTGAGATTACCTACCTGCTTCAGCTCAATATTCTTTATTGATGTTGTAACTTGTTAAGATAGCAGACTAAAAGCAGATGTCTACAGCAAAAGTCAGTCACTAGACATTAACCCAAATGAGCATGCATTTTAATTATCTGTGGAACATCAGGCTAGCCCTTTTAAAAATACTAAATAAATAAATAAATTACTTTAACAGAATATATTAAACATTTATAGTGGTCCAGAACACAACCACTGTAGTCCGACCTAAAAAAGCCCCATAATGTTCCCTAGTGGGATTAGAAATATAATATAATATTAATGCAATATATAATTACTAGTCAGCAACTGACAAATTATACAAACATATAGTTAAATCGGATAAGATACAATTTCATTACTGGCAATTATACCATTCTGTTTCTGCATTCAACAGGACATTTAAGTTGTTAGTGTAATGTTTAAACAAAAACGGAAATTTGATTTGATTGAATTTATGTACTCTTTACTCCAGTACATTTGAACGGACATTTACCGTTACTCATTACATTGTGATTGTGCGCGACAGGTCGGCATCTTTATCCAAGAACTTTGAGAACCAGCTTTTTTTGAAGTTAAATAAAAATATTGCCCCCGTCTGAGACTGAGAGGTAAATCAAATCAAAGTCCGCTCTGAATGTATTTATTTATTTATTTATTTATTTATTTTTTGTCCATTGTAGACTGAAAATACCTTTTTTTGGAGGAAAAAAATATTTTACTTGTGCCTTTTTGAACATTTGAGTTTGACTGAGACTGACTTTTGTTCTGCCATTCTGAAATATTGAAGTGTTCAATTTCATTTCTATATTAGGAAATGAAACCTCATAAATAAACGGTTTCTAGTTTTTCACATTTCTTGGTGTTCTTTGAGCCTACATTCAGCACGAGTAAAATACTTAAGTTCTTTTAAAATCGGTTACTTTAAGACTTTTACTCAAGTCTTATTGGAATTGGTGACTTGTAACTTGTAATTTTTACAGTAATGTATCTGTACTTTTACTCAAGTATGGTTTTCAGGTACTCTTTACACCTCTAGGTTTTAATCACATGCATGGAGGTCAGCAACAAAGGATTTTTCCTATTGTTATCTTTACCCAGGGTGACGTTTGACTGGTTCTTCATGTTTATGTGCCCTAGAGACTTAGTTTCAACCAATCATTCATTACTGATTACTTCAGTTTTAGCCATTAGAAAAGACAAAACATACAGTAATTCTAGCCTTGAAATACAGCAATCTTCTCGAAGTTGTAAGCGCCAATAAAAAAGCAGTTTTAAATGTACACAACACACACAAACATACAGAACAGAACTTTAGGACAAACCAAGTTTGCATACACATATAAAAATATAAAGATATAATTCTAAAATAAATAAATAATGTTTCTATTTTTCATTAGAAACAGAAATATAAATCCACAGACATTTTACGCACAAACTCTCAATATACATTTAGGCATTTGGCAGACGCTCTTATCCAGAGCGACGTACATTTTTATCTCATTACACATCTGAGCAGTTGAGGGTTAAGGGCCTTGCTCAAGGGCCCAACAGTGGCAACTTGGTGGTTGTGGGGTTTGAACCTGGGATCTTCCAAACCGTAGTCCAATGCCTTAACCACTGAGCTAACCTGGCCCACAGTTAGTACATTGATTGAATATAAAAGGACACACTGTTTCTATAAAGGACAAACTTTGAAGAAATATACTGTAGGTTAGAAATTACATATTCTATGCTACGTGTTGAATGTTGTGTTATCATAATCTAATGAGCAAAAGGAGATTTCGACTTTGTATCTTGTTCAATTAAATCATTCACAAACAATAGTGGAGTGTATCTCTGTGTCACATTCCTGGATACCACACTCCACCAACACAAAGATCATCATGGTGCAAAATTCATAAACATTGTGTAATCTCTGAAAATTGAAATGTTCATCCAACCTTAATTGTTTTGCAACTTAAATTATCTTTTCTAATGCCTATCATATTTTGCTGGAATGCAAGTTCAACACTAACAGGCTAGATAATGGCATTCTTGAGAGCAAGACGAAAAGCCCTATGTATGCCAATATTGTTTTGCTATATTTAATATACTACGGTTGGATGCATGATCTGCTGTATATATCAACTTGGCTGTATATGGAGATAGCATTCTGTACAGCATCTAAGAGATGTCAGCCCAATTCCTGGTGAAACAGTGACAGGTTGAAAATGCATATTGTCTGTCAATGAACTGTATACAGTTAACACTTTATTTTCACCCAGTCTACATGCCTCAGAAAGAGCTATGAGCTAAGCCAGTGGTTCTCAAAGTGTGTGGCGCCCCACTAGTGGGGAATACAGACATGACAGGTGGGGCGCAATGAACGGAAGGAAATTAGTGGAAAATAATATCAAAGTACCTGTTCTAATTCATGCTTTTCTTTATTGATAATGAAGAATGTACTCTCAAAACTAAACAACCACACACAAATAAATGGATCATTAATACAAGTAAATTGAATTGAAACCTGCGTGACCCACTGGGCAGCGCTGCGCGACTCTGACAGAAATAGACCGCGCCGACCATCAAAATACTGTAGCGTTTTTCGACGCTAGCAGGGATCTTGGAGGACGAGTGAGCTTACTTGCTCCCCAATGCAAATGGCTGGGGAGTAGTTTATTAACTCAGCACAAGCACACATACACAGGTCAAGCACACACACATACACGCACCCAACTTGGCCGAAGCCACTAACCCAAACACCCTTCTCTCTCATGGTAGACACAGAGAAAACCCCCGCAAAGCATGACGGTCGTCAGCCCACGCCCCGCCCACGCCACACTGCCCCACCCGAGCTGTGACCGTCCCCGGTCACCATGACTCTCAGTCTTGGAGGCGTGAAGGCGGTCGGCGTTCACGGGATCCTGTTGTAGTGCACATTGTCCCGGAGGCGGTCCGGCCTCCGCAGAGTTCGATGTCTCGCCGGCGTGCGGCTGGTAAGGCGCAAGACGGTCTCGGTGGAACAACACTCGCGCCCGCCCCGCCAACCGCACCCGGTAGATGAACTCGGCGAGCTGAGCGATTACCGTACAGGGGCCCACCCAGTGAGACATGAGCTTGGGTGAACGCCCTCTCTTCCTTCCGGAGGAACACACCCACACCTGCTCACCAGCAGCAAAGCCTCGCCCCTGGCTGTGAGTGTCCACGCCCACACGCTCCACAGGTGCCCCCACCCGAAAGTCCTGCAGCGGTGCCCGCAAGCACTGGGTGGGGCCCTTCTTTGCCGTGTAGTGGACAAAGCGTTCACTGACCAGCGGCGGCGCAGGTGAAACGACTGCGGGCGATGCTCTCGGCGAGGGAGTAACTCGGCACACGCGCTCTTCACCTCGCTCGCAGTACCGACGACGCACTTTGCTGACCGGATGTTCACCTGACATGACTACCGGCGCTCGTTCGACGGCTGCTGGGGTACGCTGTCCTTCAGTCCTAGGAACGTTGCCTCGGCACCGCCGCGAAAACCCAGAGACTTTTTCGTTGTCTAGCCGTGACGGGTAGCCCTGTCCCCGGCTAGAATCACCTACCGAGTGCCCCCGAGCTGCGGGCGGTCGCTCGGCTCTTTCGCCGTGATGCACCGCAGTTGTGGGTTCAGCGCGCTGTGCTGCGCGTAGCGCCTTGGTAAGGGAAGCTGGTGCTGCTAACCTGATGTGCTCACGGAGCCGCGGCGGTCGGAGCCCTCGAAGAAAAGCGCGATACGCTAGCTCTTCCTGTTTATTGGGCTCGCACTCTGGATAGCCCCGGCGGAGGTGAAGCGACTCGCGGAGCTTTGCCCAGTCCTTCCGCTCATCGGCCCGGAGGTCTTCCAGCGCCCGGAGCGCGTCGCCCTTCAGCGAGAGTGCTACCTTTACAGCCGTTTCCGCCGGAGACCAGCATGCGAAGTCGGCGGCTAGCTCCACTTGGGCGAAGAACGCGTAGGGTTCGACGGCGCTGTTGTAGGAGGGAAGGCGCAGCTGCGGCGCATATCGCCGGCACGGAGCTGTAGCTTGCTCCGGCACTTGCGCAGCGTCAACGTTGGGCTCCGTTCCGAGATCCAGTGCCGGGATCCTCATCTCGCCGCTCCGCTTTCATCGTGCCGCTTTGCTGGCACTGGTTCCGTCCGGGAGATGCTTTTTCTTCCGGAGTTGTGCTACAACTCAGCGGCCCTCCTGGATCTTCCACAGGTCCTCCGCCGTTCGCTCCAACTCGAAAATCTCCATCCCACTTCTGACATCAATGTAGCGTTTTTCGACGCTAGCAGGGATCTTGGAGGACGAGTGAGCTTACTTGCTCCCCAATGCAAATGGCTGGGGAGTAGTTTATTAACTCAGCACAAGCACACATACACAGGTCAAGCACACACACATACACGCACCCAACTTGGCCGAAGCCACTAACCCAAACACCCTTCTCTCTCATGGTAGACACAGAGAAAACCCCCGCAAAGCATGACGGTTACCCCGCTGGGATGCGCACGTACAAACCAGGCATGGCAAGGCGGAAACAATATTAAACAGTCCTGACATTTTAAATGGTTTTTAAATAAAAACACAGTGGGTTGCGCAGGTTTGTGATTCGAGCGGCGCTGCGCGATCCACTGGGCTGCGCAAATAAACCAGATCATCACTGCGCTATCCAGATAGTCGCGGTGCGCTGTATTTGTGCAGATATTCGGTTCAATCGGCTGCCACGGTTTCGTCCCACTTTTGATGTGTTTGGCTTCACATACATTTCGACAATGGAAGAAGACGGTGCAGCAGCAGTGAGTTTGCTTACATGTGACGAAACCAACAACGAGGAGATTGTAAAGAAAAAAGGTGCATCGTCTGTGTTGTGGAATTGGTTTGGGTATAAGAAAAGTGAGATGAACGTGATTTGCAAGGTACACAAGTGCACTGTTTTAACAAGTGGTGGAAACACGTCAAACCTTTTCTATCATCTGAAATCCAATCGATTATGGCCAAAGTAAAAAAAAAAAAACCAGCAATTCACAGTTTAAATAAAATTACATTATGTAAAACAGTTTCTTTTTGTTTGAATTTTTATTTATGCATTTTCAGATACAAATTGTTATACTGTGATATATATCGTTATCGAGGTAGAAAATTGCTTCTACCGTGATAGAAGATTTTGGTTATATCGCCCACCCCTAATGAAGCCTATCTTGAGCTTGGGTTCATGGTGGGGATGGTGGGGGCAGAAGAGAGACACGTTTGTGTTTTGTGTCTTAAACCGCTGGCAGCAGACCGCATGAGACCCAACAAATTAGGAAGACACTTAGAGACAACACACTCCAGTCACATTAATAATCCATTCGACTGCTTTCAAAGAAAGCTGGCAGAATACAGACAGCAGGATAATCACATGGTAACATCTGAATCAGTGGACAGCAAAGCACAAATGGCTTCATTCAAAGTTGCATACAGAATTGGCCAGTGCAAAAAAACTACAAACGATTGCTGAGCACCTAATAAACATGGGTTCTATTATGCAAAGATAAGTGACAACATAAGCCTTTTATAACAATTGCACGTGTATTTTATCTGTTTTGAACTTGGTGTTGTTTGATCTTATTGGTTTAGAAATTGATATTTCAATAAACAGTAAACTTGAACGATTTCGTTATTATTTTGTTGACAAGTGGGGCTTGAAAATTCGCTCACCCCCTTAAGTGGGGAATGACAGAAAAAGTTTGAGAACCACTGAGCTAAGCAGCTTGTAATGAGAGATGGTTGGGAAGTCTTTTCATCTTGTGTAACTACTACACAACCCACCTCATTCTCATTCGTGAGTGAATTCTTTTAGCTTTACCCATCAAAAAAGGGTTAAATCACTGTTAGGGATAGTGTCCCTCTGTAATACTTCCATAGTGCTTGTGGTTTCACATGTGACAGGTAGACTATCATGCTGTAGTTCTCCATCACCTGCAATAGGAAGCCAAGTAGCAGGAATTAAAGTGCTACATCACTGTATGGTTCAGTTCAGTTCAGATAAAAGCACAGCCATGCAATGTAGATGTCTCGCTGAAGAAAGTTTTCTGTTCTAAGAATAAAACTGACACTTCATGAGGAACAAGCAGTGTTAACAGCATATACAACACTAATGATTTTGAAACCTTTACAGCCAATGCTGCAGCAATCACAGCTCGTATACAAAGAGGCATGGCTTGTGCTACTGGATCTAGTTTAGTCAAATAATAACCAGTGGGCTGTTTCTTTCCCCCAAATTCTTCTAACAAGACTGAGGACATGATCCCATCTTAAGTGCATAAAGTGTGTATGAATGGTTTAGGCATGTCAGAGATTCCAAGAGCAGGTATTGATGCTAATTGAGCCTTTATGTCAGTCAGTGTGTCACTCTGTCATGAGCACTCAGGCCTATACTATGTGCAGTTTTAACAATAGAGCAGTCATCATTGCATAATTTGGAATCCAACTACAACAGTAGTTTGCTATGGCCAATAATGACATCATTTGGGGTTTTGTTATGGTATACGTATTTAACAGATAGCATGTACACAAGTCACACTGGAAATCTCCTTATGATGACAATAGGAAGAAATCTTGATAGGAGCCAGTCTCAACAGAGAATCATTTGGGTGATCCTCTTTGAGGGTGAGGATAAATCAGTCCCTGGTAGATCTTTGTGCTATGAGGCTAAAAGTTCAATATAAAGGAAAAAGTCTAATATAAAGTCCACTTTAATTACTTACGTACAAAATTATTTGTGGGAATTTTTCTGCGGAAAATCTCCTTGCATCAGCTAGGTCTAAGGACATCTTCATGGTCATCAAGTACAACCATCCTCAGTCACCTCATGCATCTCATACAGGAGCACCAGTAACAGCAAGTGTGAGGCCTCCTTGTGACAAGAACTCCATCCAGAAGCAGGACACCAGATTTGTCTGGATGTGTCAGACAGGTTCGGAGGACAGAAGGGGTGAAGGTAGAAGGGGTGCCATGCTCGACAGAACGAGAGAGAGAGAGAGAGAGAGAGAGAACAGACTATATGCTAACACTCTGTATGAGAACAATATAAGAACAGACTGCATGCTAACAGTTACAGTACATAATGTATATGATCAATGTATATTTAGTGCAGGGATTCCAGGAGGACTAACTACGACAGCACAACTAAAAGCAAGAGCCAGAAGGAAACACTGAAA
Source organism: Channallabes apus (assembly GCA_030522415.1). Taxonomy (NCBI): domain Eukaryota; kingdom Metazoa; phylum Chordata; class Actinopteri; order Siluriformes; family Clariidae; genus Channallabes; species Channallabes apus. The sequence continues at coordinate 22,753,184 of CM060124.1, read as the reverse complement.
TGATGACTGCCAGAACAGTAATTTTATTGTCATGTCATTGTCAACAAACCAAAGTGATCAATGAGGGTGTAGAAGGCAGTAGGTATTCATACCAGTCCACCATAAAACTATATGTCCATGAGTCCTCAGATCTGCACATTTAACTACTACAAATATATTCACAAAAGCCTTGGCTAAATAGTTTTCAGCCTAGACTTAATCACTGAGACTGTGCCTGAATCCTGAACATTTGTTACTGTGTCATCAGAAAGCTTACTTCTAGCTGCAGGTTTACCTGGGACCAGTACTTCTGTCTTGTCAGAATTAAGTAGAAGGTAGTCTTATCTTCTTCATCTTTTATTTATTACAGATGGTATAATTTGCCTGACAGAAGCTTCTGCCATAACAGACCTCCATGCAGTTGTAAGTGCATCCAATACATCTTCTTTGTCTTTCGGCTGTTCCCTTTCAGGGGTCGCCACAGCGAATCATCTGCCTCCATCTAACCCTATCCTCTGCATCCTCTTCTCTCACACCAACTAACTTCATGTCCTCTCTCACTGCATCCATAAATCTCCTCTTTGGTCTTCCTCTAGACCTCCTGCCTGGTAGTTCCAACCTCAGCATCCTTCTACCGATATATTCACCATCTCTCCTCTGAACATGTCCAAACCACCTCAATCTGGCCTTTCTGACTTTATCTCCAAAACATCTCACATGGGTTGTCCCTCTGATGAACTCATTCTTGATCCTATCCATCCTTGTCTCTCCCAAGGAGAACCTCAACATTTTCAGCTCTGCTACCTCCAACTCTGCCTCCTGTCTTTTCTTCAGTGCCACAGTCTCTAAGCCGTAGAGCATCACTGGTCTCACCACTGTGCTGTACACCTTTCCTTTCATTCTCGCTGATACTCTTTTATCGCACAACACACCTGACACTTTTCTCCACCCATTCCAACCTGCCTGTACTCGTCTCTTCACCTCCTTTCCACACTCTCCGTTGCTCTCGACCGTTGACTCTAAGTACTTAGACCTGCACCTTCTTTACCTCTGCTCCCTGTAGCCTCACCGTTCGTCTTGGGTCCCTCTCAGTGCATCCAATACATGCTTTTTCCTAATGGGTGAAAGTGCAACACACAAGTTGTTCATACAGGAATATGATGAAAACACTTCAAAGTACGCTGAAGGGAAGATACAGAGAGGTTTTGCTGGGGTGAACACCTTCTAAGAGCACCTAATATTTTATGATGGTGCACTTTATTTTTTTCCAAGCAATGCTGAAAATTACAAATAGGAAAACTTGCAGCACAGCTTACCTCTGTAAGATATTGTTTAGTGTTTACACTATTACTGTAGTTGTCCTGACACTTTTGTTTCACCACTATTGCTTATTGTGAAACAGCTGTAACAGATGTATTTCAAAAACAATTTAAAAATGTAATTTAGTAATTTAGAACCTCATAAGGTTGCAGATGCAAAACAAAAAAGAAGAACTGTTGGAACTAGTATTAATTAGTATTAAAATTTTCTATTTTAGTCTTAGTCTTAGTCCAGGGATAAATGTACCTGTTTGGTTTTTTTTTTATCACATTTAGTCAATCTTATACAAGTTTTGTTTAATCAAGTTTTAGTCTACTAAAAGTCTGGACATTTTAGTCTAGTGTTAGTCAATGAAAATGAAAAATTTTAGCAATTAGGTTATTATTATTAATTAACCCTACAGTCAATCTAGTCCAGCCCAAACCTTTTTAGTTTTTCATAAAATAATTATCTTAACGTTTAAAATACAGTGGTGTGAACAACTCTTTGCCCCCTTCCTGATTTCTTATTCTTTTGCATGTTTGCAGTGGTGTCAAAAGTATTCACATTCATTACTTGAGTAGAAGTATAGATACTAGGGTTCAAAAATACTTCTTTAGAAGTTGAAGTATCAACCCAAGCTTTTTACTTAAGTAAAAGTTTAAAAGTACTGGTTTCAAAACTACTTAAAGTATAAAAGTAAAAGTACCGTGAGGGGGGAAAAAAGCATTAAGGGCATAAAGGGGGGGGGGGACGTTGTGCGCGTTCTGATCATGTGACGGGGGGGGGGCGTTGTGCGCATTCTGATCATGTGACGGGGGGGGGCGTTGTGCGCATTCTGATCATGTGGCGGGGGGGGGCGTTGTGCGCATTCTGATCATGTGACGGGGGGGGGGGCGTTGTGCGCATTCTGATCATGTGACGGGGGGGGGGGCGTTGTGCGCATTCTGATCATGTGACGGGGGGGGCGTTGTGCGCATTCTGATCATGTGACGGGGGGGGCGTTGTGCGCATTCTGATCATGTGACGGGGGGGGGGGCGTTGTGCGCATTCTGATCATGTGACGGGGGGGGGGGGCGTTGTGCGCGTTCTTATCATGCGACCGGAGGGGTTGCGCGTTCTGATCATAAAAATAGAGTAACGAGGCTGTTTTTAAAAAGTAAGGAGTAGAAAGTTCAGATAATTGCTTAAAAATATAAGGAGTAGAAGTAAAAAGTCGGCTGAAAAATAATTACTCCAGTAAAGTATAGATACCCAAAATTTCTACTTAAGTAAGGTAACGAAGTATTTGTACTTCGTTACTTGACACCTCTGCATGTTTGTCACACTTAAATGTTTCTGCTCATCAAAAACCGTTAACTATTAGTCAAAGATAACATAATTGAACACAAAATGCAGTTTTTAAATGAAGGTTTACGTTATTAAGGGAGAATAAAAACTCCAAATCTACATGGCCCTGTGTGAAAAAGTGATTGCCCCCCTTGTTAAAAAATAACTTAACTGTGGTTTATCACACCTGAGTTCAATTTCTGTAGTCACCCCCAGGCCTGATTACTGCCACACCTGTTTCAATCAAGAAATCACTTAAATAGGAGCTACCTGACACAGAGAAGTAGACCAAAAGCACCTCAAAAGCTAGACATCATGCCAAGATCCAAAGAAATTCAGGAACAAATGAGAACAAAAGTCATTGAGATCTATCAGTCTGGTAAAGGTTATAAAGCCATTTCTAAAGCTTTGGGACTCCAGCGAACCACAGTGAGAGCCATTATCCACAAATGGCAAAAACATGGAACAGTGGTGAACCTTCCCAGGAGTGGCCGGCCGACCAAAATTACCCCAAGAGCGCAGAGACAACTCATCCGAGAGGCCACAAAAGACCCCAGGACAACATCTAAAGAACTGCAGGCCTCACTTGCCTCAATTAAGGTCAGTGTTCACGACTCCCACCATAAGAAAGAGACTGGGCAAAAACGGCCTGCATGGCAGATTTCCAAGGCGCAAACCACTTTTAAGCAAAAAGAACATTAAGGCTCGTCTCAATTTTGCTAAAAAACATCTCAATGATTGCCAAGACTTTTGGGAAAATACCTTGTGGACCGACGAGACAAAAGTTGAACTTTTTGGAAGGTGCGTGTCCCGTTACATCTGGCGTAAAAGTAACACAGCATTTCAGAAAAAGAACATCATACCAACAGTAAAATATGATGGTGGTAGTGTGATGGTCTGGGGTTGTTTTGCTGCTTCAGGACCTGGAAGGCTTGCTGTGATAGATGGAACCATGAATTCTACTGTCTACCAAAAAATCCTGAAGGAGAATGTCCGGCCATCTGTTCGTCAACTCAAGCTGAAGCGATCTTGGGTGCTGCAGCAGGACAATGACCCAAAACACACCAGCAAATCCACCTCTGAATGGCTGAAGAAAAACAAAATGAAGACTTTGGAGTGGCGTAGTCAAAGTCCTGACCTGAATCCTATTGAGATGTTGTGGCATGACCTTAAAAAGGCGGTTCATGCTAGAAAACTCTTAAATAAAGCTGAATTACAACAATTCTGCAAAGATGAGTGGGCCAAAATTCCTCCAGAGCGCTGTAAAAGACTCGTTGCAAGTTATCGCAAACGCTTGATTGCAGTTATTGCTGCTAAGGGTGGCCCAACCAGTTATTAGGTTCAGGGGGCAATTACTTTTTCACACAGGGCCATGTAGGTTTGGATTTTTTTTCTCCCTAAATAATAAAACCCCTCATTTAAAAACTGCATTTTGTGTTTACTTGTGTTATCTTTGACTAATAGCTAAATGTGTTTGATGATCAAAGTGTGACAAACATGCAAAAGAATAAGAAATCAGGAATGGGGCAAATAGTTTTTCACACCACTGTATATCTTTTCATCTGACGTTTTCAGCTAATTATATTTATTTTTAACGATCAGAACTGCTCCATGCCAATATTTTTTAACTACAAAACAATAGGAGCAGTATGAACAATACAGTGTTTTGAACCTTTTTTTTATATTTACTTTTTATTTTTTATATGAATTTACACACTTCATTTGTGGGTCACAATCATTTGGTAAACTATTAGCTTAATGTATTTGGCAGAGGTTTAACATTTCTTTAAAATGCAATAAAATACATCACATGTGACAAAACATAATTACCACAAAGAGGCTGTAAAACTGGGTGATTTTTATGATGTGTCCCTTCAGTTTTGTGGTATTTTTCCCGGCAATTGTGTGCCCACGTTGTTTCCCCTCCGATATTACTGCACATCTGCTTTTTTTCTCCGGTTCAATGTGAAGAAAATGTGCCCAAATATCGGCTCTTCTCCTTGACCTGAGTAATACTGCTGTGATGACGAGGAGTTAAAGACAACAGAGCTACCCATTTACTCCTGATATGCAGAGCGCTGTGACCTGTGAAATACTACTTATCAGGCCATAGTGAATGAACACCGCATTGCTGTGGTTTGTGACAAAAATAAAGACAGAAATTTTATTAGTTTTTATTTTTTTAAACCACATTTTAGTCTAGTCTTTTTTCATCAACGATATTGCATGCTGACTTCATCATTGTCACCGTTCATTGATATCCATGACGTCTTGTCATCATCTCGTCTTAGTCACAGGAAAAAAGATCATCAACAAATATTTTTTCGTCATTAATTTTGCTGACGAAATTAGCAAAAATAGGGAGGGGAACATCGGCAAAAGCTTACTGAGATACCCAGAGATTGACAATTTTTTAGGATCAACAAATAGTTACAGTAACACTCAAACAGATAATTATCAGGGAATTATAAGTCATCCATGTGTGGTCAGATCACCCTCTCCCAATAGAGATTTCAAAATATCGGTGCTTTAGTTTCAAACCACCTTCAGTCTGCAGGTTTCAGCTAAAGGGGAGCTTTTTTAGGAGAAACTCAGTGCGTTTAGGAGAAACTCAGTGCAAGATTAAGTAAACCTGCTAGCTTCACAAACTATTTTGCGAATGTTATAATACTCATTTAGATAAGTATTCAGACCATTTATTCCATTCTCACCAGTGTTGAGAATGGAAGCTACTCCAGTGCTGTCTTGGCTGTATGCTTTAAGTATGTAAGGTCATTCCTGTGCTTTAAAGTAAATCTTTATGCCATTCTGAGATTGTATGAACTCTGGAGCAGATTTTCTTCAAAGTATTTTAGTGTTCAGATGCAATAAATAATTTCCTTTTTTCTTCAGAACTATCTGGCCCCGATATGCACCCAGCATTCTTTATTGTATTCATGGCATTAAAAGGTGTTAAGCAATACCTAGTTTTCAGCAGATGCACCACTTTTCTGCATCATTTTATCTATGATCTTAGTCTGTTAAGTACTTCGGCAAAACAGTTGCATGTAATAGAATCTGGAATGTACAAATATACAGGGTTTTACAGTACAACCAGATTCTGTTAGGTTGTCGTCACTTGCCTGGTGGTTATTGTAAAACCTGAAAAATGTGCACATTCCAGTTTCTGTTGAAGCAAGCATGACTGCACAGTTTGAACATGGATGGGGAAGAAGGGGTGGGGCTTGTATGGTGTCATATTCTCATGTCATTTTAGATGCACATGTCAACTGACTTATGCAATATGTAATTTTTCTTATTTTCATATTCTTTTGATTGTGTAAAGCTGCTTTGCAACAATGTTGTTAAAAGTCCTATACTGTACAAATAAGATTGAATTGAATTGAAGTTTAGGACTAAAGCAAAATGGAAAGCAATGGATTGACACTATCTATTGATTAAATATTTCATTTTAAATGCTGATTTACTAGTCATGTGTGGGAAGTATGGGTGCATATCCCTCAGCAAATGATGATCATCAAGTGTTCATTATCATATTGTACACTTGAATAAGTTGTATAAGTTGATAGAGTCAGATTCATCTATAATTTACAGGGAAATAGTACATTTATAAGGGAGTGGGAGCACTTGTGCCAGGTGTGTTTACAGTGGTTTACATGGCTCACATGCCAGGTAGGAGCAGCCATTCTTTCCCATTTTAAGGTTAGGACTGAAGTGACACATGTGAACAGAAACACATACTATGGAACAAAGACCCATTTTTCATGAAATGTATTTTGTATGACACTTCACTTCCCATGGGCTCACCACCTGTAGGAGGGGCCAAAGAGGTCGGGTGCGAGCTGGGCGGTGGCCGAAGACAGGGGCCTTGGCGGTCTGATCCTCGGCTGCAGAAGCTGGCTCTAGGGTCGTGGAATGTCACCTCTCTGGCGGGGAAGGAGCCTGAGCTAGTGCGTGAGGTTGAGAAGTTCTGGTTAGATATAGTTGGACTCACCTCGACGCACAGCTTGGACTCTGGAACCAGTCTCCTTGAGAGGGGCTGGACTCTCTTCTACTCTGGAGTTGCCACCGGTGAGAGGCAACGAGCAGGTGTGGGCGTACTTATTGCCCCCCCGGCTCAGGGCCTGTACATTGGGGTTCACCGCAGTGGACGAGAGGGTGGCCTCCGTCCGCCTTCGGGCGGGGGGACGGATCCTTACTGTTGTTTGCGTTTATGCGCCGAACAGCAGTTTGGAGTACCCGCCCTTTTTGGGGTCTCTGGAGGGGGCGCTAGAGAACGTCCCTCCTGGGGACTCCATCGTTCTGTTGGGGGACTTCAATGCTCACGTGGGCAATGACAGTGAGACCTGGAAGGGCGTGATTGGGATGAACGGCCCCCCCGATCTGAACCAGAGCGGTGTTTTGTTATTGGACTTCTGTGCTCGTCACGGATTGTCCATAACGAACACCATGTTCAGGCATAAGGGTGTCCATATGTGCACCAGGACACCCTAGGCCGCAGTTCGATGATCGACTTTGTGGTCGTGTCGTCGGACTTGCGGCCACATGTCTTGGACACTCATGTGAAGAGAGGGGCGGAGCTGTCACCTGATCACCAGCTGGTGGTGAGTTGGCTTCGTTGGCGGGGTAGGATGCCGGTCAGGCCTGGTAGACCGAAACGTATTGTGAGGGTCTGCTGGGAACGTCTGGCAGAGTCCCCTGTCAGGACGAGCTTCAACTCCCACCTCTGGCAAAGCTTCAACCACGTCCTGGGGGAGGTGGGGGACATTGAGTCCGAATGGACTATGTTCCCCGCCTCCATTATCGAGGCGGCCGACCGGAGCTGTGGCCGTCTTGGGGTGCGGTGGCAACCCAAGAAACCGTTGGTGGACACCGGCGGTGAGGGATGCCATCAAGCTGAAGAAGGAGTCTTACTGGGCCTTTTTGGCTGGTGGAACTCCGGAGGCAGCTGATAGGTACCGGCAGGCCAAGCGGAATGACTTCCAGATGGCTTCGAAGAGATTCTGGTCCACCATCCGGTGTCTCAGGAGGGGAAAGCAGTGCACGGTCAACACAGTGTATAGTGGGGATGGTGCGCTGCTGACCTCGACTCGGGACATTGTGGGTCGGTGGGGGGAGTACTTCGAAGACCTCCTTAATTCCACCAACATGCCTTCCGATGAGGAAGCTGAGTCTGGGAACATAGAGGTGGACTCTTCCATCTGTGGGGCCGAGGTCGCCGAGGTGATCAAAAAGCTCCGTGGTGGCGGGGCCCCGGGGGTGGATGAGATCCGCCCGGAGTTCCTCAAGGCTCTGGATGTTGTAGGGCTGTCATGGTTGACACATCTCTGCAACATTGCATGGACATCAGGGACAGTGCCTCTGGACTGGCAAACCGGGGTGTTGGTTCCCCTCTTCAAGAAGGGGGACCGGAGAGTGTGTTCCAACTACAGAGGGATCACACTCCTCAGCCTCCCCGGGAAAGTCTATTCAGGGGTCCTGGAAAGGAGGGTCCGTCCGATAGTCGAACCTCGGATTCAGGAGGAGCAATGTGGTTTTCGTCCAGGTCGCGGAACAGTGGACCAGCTCTACACCCTTAGCAGGGTACTGGAGAGTTTGCCCAACCTGGGAGTTGGCATGGGAGTTTGCCCAACCAGTCTACATGTGCTTTGTGGACTTGGAGAAGGCATTCGACCGTGTCCCTCGGGGAGTCCTGTGGGGGGTACTCCGGGAGTATGGTATATCGGATTCCCTGTTAAGGGCTGTCCGGTCCCTGTACAACTGGTGTCGGAGCTTGGTCCACAGCTTGGACCTGTTTCCGGTGAGAGTAGGACTCCGACAGGGCTGCCCTTTGTCACCGATCCCGTTCATAATTTTTATGGACAGGATTTCTAGGCACAGCCAGGGTGTTGAGGGGGTACAGTTTGGTGGGCTCAGGATTGGGTCACTGCTTTTTGCAGATGACGTTGTTCTGTTGGCATCATCATCCTGCGACCTACAGCTCTCACTGGATCGGTTCGCAGCCGAGTGTGAAGCGGCTGGGATGAGAATCAACACCTCCAAATCTGAGGCCATGGTCCTCAGCCGAAAAAGGGTGGAGTGCCCTCTCAGGGTTGGGAGTGAGATCCTGCCCCAAGTGGAGGAGTTTAAGTATCTCGGGGTCTTGTTCACGAGTGAGGGTAAAATGGAACGGGAGATCGGCAGGCGGATCGGGGCAGCGTGCTCTGTATCGGTCCGTCGTGGTGAAGAAGGAGCTGAACCAAAAGGCAATTTACCGGTCGATCTACGTTCCTACCCTCACCTATGGTCATGAGCTGTGTTTAGTGACCGAAAGAACAAGATCGCGAATACAAGTGGCCGAAATTACTTTCCTCCGCAGGGTGTCTGTCAAGGCTCTCCCTTAGAGATAGGGTGAGCTGGAAGAAGTGGCCAATATATTTTTGTTGTAGTTTTCTCTAAAGGCATCCGATATAATAAACGCATTGCATTGTAATATTACACGAATATTATGAATGTAATGAGGACATTTAATACCTATCTCTACACATGTTGTTCACACATGCATTGCCCGCGCGCACACACACACTTTTACTTCCTGTTTGGTGTGTGTGTATCATTTCCTTAAAGGCCTATTGCTTCTCAACAGGATGAGAATGTTTGCCCCTTTCGCATAGGGTATTTACTGATTATATATAAAAAAGTAATCACTATTAAAATCTATTTAGATTTCATGTTGAATGATAGAAAATTCATCAATTGATTGAATTACCTCACACTATAAAGAGTCAACACTACAAGATAGACCGGAGTCCATTGTCCTAACTCAGAATTCTGATATAATAATACATAATGAATAATAATAACTGAAAATAGTACACAACACACTAAAATGATAAATGTTCTGAGTTGCTGTATTTTTGATATCAGAATGAGTTCAGTTGTACTGAATCTGTTATTTTTAAATTTCATGTGGTACGAGGCTTGAATTTAAGTTCAATAAGCAGTATATACTATTCATGTTTGCATGTTTTTATATTGGGAGCAGTGTATGCTGTCATTTATAAATAAATCTAGATCTAACAAACATTAACGTATCATGGTGAAGAAAAAAACGATTTTCTGGTAACAAAATTGTGGCTAGTAAAAAGGCTGAATGGCGAGTGACTCCGGAAATCCACTAGCCACATTGGCCAGTGAGCAAAAAAGTTAATGTCAAACCCTGTCTCATACACACACACTCACACACACACACACACACACCAGCTTGCAGACAGGGGGCTAGAGAGAGGAGATGAGACAGAAGGGGACACACATGCGCAAACACACCAGTTTATTGACAGATATTTTCACTCATACAAGCGTGTGCGCACACACACACACAGACATACGAACACATGTTTTATGTTTGTTTTACGCACGCACACGTGGTCACAGTGTTATAGTAAACAGTACACACACGCATGAATGCTCATCTTGCGAAACACTTGCAGACCAAGGTACTTGCAATCCAAGGTGTCCACTGTGTTCCACTGTCATACTGTACGTATTTATGTAACTTTCACTGTCATTTATTCTTTCTAACCAATAATAATTGAAAAACATTTGATCAAAAAATACTTCATATCTTTTATAATTGCATAACCAATCAAATGAAAAATATTTTAAACTTATTAAAAAAATACATTTAAACTATCAGGTCACAGTAAAAACATATTATAACACCCATGATGATGACAAAGTGAAACAACAATCACGAGGGGTTAATTTGAAACATTTACTTTTTTATGTTTACATTGCAATTAATTTAAAATATTTATGATATACTGTATGATATATTATATATCATTTCAAGTGTTTCAACTGGTCAATTTAATCTGCTCATTTCAAACACTACATTAAAAAATTAATAAATGCTTAATGTATTGTGGCGTGGGCGGGGCCGCGGCTGACGACCATCATGCTTTGCGGGGGTTTTCTCTGTCTACCATGAGAGAGAAGGGTGTTTAGGTTAGTGGCTTCGGCGAAGTTGGGGGTGTGTATGTGTGTGGCAGCACCAGCTTCCCTCACCGAGGCGCTATGCGCAGCACAGCACGCTGAACCCTTAACTGCGGTGCATCACGGCGAAAGAGCCGAGCGACCGCCCGCAGCTCGGGGGCACTCGGTAGGTGAATCTAGCCGGGGACAGGGCTACCCGTCACAGCTAGACAATGGAATAGTGTCTGGGGTTTTGCGGCGATGCCGAGGCAACGTTCCTAGGTCTGAGGGACAGCGTACCCCAGCAGCTGTCGGACGAGCGCCAGTGGTCGTGCCAGGTGAACATCCGGGCAGCAAAGCGCGTCATCGGTACTGCAAGCGAGATGAAGAGCGCGTGTGCTGAGTTACTCCCTCGCCGAGAGCATCACCCGCAGTCGTTTCACCTGCGCCACAGCTGGTCAGTGAACGCTTTGTCCACTACACGGCAAAGAAGGGCCCCACCCAGCGCTCGCAGGCACCGCTGCAGGACTTTCGGGTGGGGGCACCTGTGGAGCGTGTGGGCGTGGACACTCACAGCCAGGGGCGAGGCTGTGCTGCAGGTGTGGGTGTGTTCCGGAAGGAAGAGAGAGCGTTCACCCAAGCTCATGCCTCACTGGGTGGGCCTCTGTACGGTAATCGCTCAGCTCGCCGAGTTCATCTACCGGGTGCGGTTGACGGGGCAGGCGCGAATGTTGCTCCACCTAGACCGTCTTGCGCCTTACCAGCCGCACGCCGGCGAGACATCGAACTCTGTGGAGGCCGGACCGCCTCCGGGACAATGTGCTTCTCCACAAAAGCCGTTACCAAAACGTGACGTGTAAAGACGCTAGTCACTGATTAGCCGGAGAAAATCGTCATTACTGTGTCACCGAACTTGCGACACGAGACACAACAGAACCGATATATTAATAGAACAGCCAGAGAAGGATCGCACGCACCTCTTTGTATTAACCGTCGGCCTCTTTTGAAACAAACTCCTTCGTCTCGCTGTTAAAAACATCCACATGCCGAGAATGAAGAACACCATGCCGTCGATATGCTCCATTGTTGTGTGTGTGTTTGTGGCGCGCTTACGATGACGTCACGGCAGTAGTGGCGCCGCGCGCGTGAGTAATCCCGCCCACGCTAAAGCGTTACTACACTGCAGTGGAAGAGCAAACCGAGCCAAACTGCGCCGAACCGAAGTGAGTTGAACTGAACCGTGTCGTGCCGTTCTATGCAGTGGAAAAAAGGCATTAGTGGCTTCGGCCAAGTTGGGGGTGTGTATGTGTGTGTGCTTGACCTGTGTATGTGTGCTTGTGCTGAGAGTAATAAACTACTCCCCAGCCATTTGCATTGGGGAGCAAGTAAGCTCACTCGTCCTCCAAGATCCCTGCTAGCGTCGAAAAACGCTACAGTATATTCTATTTAAATTCCCTCTGTTAATTTTTGAAATCATGTTCCAGGTCTACGTTGGTGTAGGAGATATTTCTGGTTCAGACTCAGAACTGACTGCTATGTTCTCATCCTTTATCTCTACACTGTAAAGAACATACTGTAGAATTTACAATAATTTACTGGCAAAAAAGTTGCCAATAAAATTCTGTAAAATAGCCGTTAATTGCTGTAAAATGGATTACAGTATAATACTGCTTAGCAATTTACAATAAATTGATGTTTGCAGAATACAGTATTTTATAATTTTTTTACAGGATTATAAAATTTAACTTGTAAAAAGGCATTACAGGTTTTTTTTGTAATTACGCTAAATTACAGTACTTACCTGGCAACAAAAGTTGCCAATAAAATCCTGTGAATTCAACAAAAGCCAAGATGTAGCTGTAACATTTTTACTATGAAATTCCTGTAAATAACTATTTTAACTGTGAACTGTACTGTGCTGTGAACTGTACTGTGCTGTAACCTGTAACTGTACTTTACTATTATACTGATGTAAATGCATTAAAACTAAGATTTTGAAAAATAATCACTCAAATTCAAAGCTGTTGTAAGTAAACTGTTTATTAATGCTGATACCTGACAACACTTCAGCACTGTCACTGGTAACATCATTTTACTTTTTCAACTACAGAAAAACTTATAAAAAATCAGCTGTTACAAAACAGCTACAAACAACTCAAGATTAAAGCATAAAGCAATAGTTAAATAAAAGTTAAAGGGACTGTTTGCCTAAAAATAAAAATGGTCAGCATTTCAGTCTGTTGTGTCTGCTTATATGCAATTATTTCAAAAATACTCTATCGAGAGCAAAGTGAATAAATCGGTAAGAAAAAGCAGCATTCATTAACACCGGCATGACATTTTACCTTTTAGCTCCGTAATGTTTCAGCTTGCCTGACAAAACAATTAATGAAAAAAAAAGAAATTAACGACATATTCCTTTACAAAATATACTCCATGTTTCAGAGATACTCATCCAACGATGTTAATATTTACATTTTTCAACAGCAAAGACAACTGAGCACTTCATGTAACGTTAATTTTGTCTCACACGCACTTCCATAGCAACGCCGTTCCTGCAAAACTACAAATACTCTCTAGAAAATAAAGGCAAATAAAGCTAACAAACTGCAGCATATATCAACATTAACATGACAATAACAATTTACCTTTTGGTTTAGGCTGCTTTCTGAAATGGTGCGCATCGTATTTCTCCTCCTCGCCTGAAGCAACAGATAAATAAAGTTAACTAAAAATCCCATTACAAAGCAGCTAAACATAACGTTTAGAGGGAATATCCTGATAAAACTTATATAGCGTTATATAAGTTTTATCAGGATATTCCCCATATATATGAATTACTTTACATTAAAATAAATAATTAATACTTATGGAAGTAAATTTTATTGAACTTCTTCAGCTGTTGTCGCTGTGCTTCAGTCCACCAGATTTCAAACCATATCAGCCCGCGCAATCCCATAATGCAACAGCACAGGAAATTCTTGTAAAAATATTTAAGATACAGTGAAAGCACCTCCTACCTGTAAATTAATTACAGCTAACAGTGAAATATACAGTTAACACTTGTAAAACCCTGTATAACCCACAATGCATTGCAAATTACAGCAATAAATTGTAAAATGGCAAAACAGTAAGTTTCTGTATAATTTTGCTGTAAAAAATACAGCAATTTGTTACAGTGTATCTTGCTTGGTTAACATGCCATGCCTCCCTCTGAGTTCTCCTCTACCCCTCACTCATATCTCCACTGGTTGATTTAAGACATGCTCACAGTTTGACACATGCACAATATGCTGTCAAAACTTGTGGTTTATAATCTGGCATGCTCATAACTTCACTTCTGCTCAACATTTTGATAGAATTTTTGGTGCGTGTTTAACCTCAGGCAGTTCCAGTATCTGTCTGACAGACCTTTTCCAGTATTTTCATCAGATTTATTTCATGAACAAAAAATCTTTAGATGAAAAGTATATGGTCCCATTTCCATGTATGATCATAGAGACGAGGCCTTAAAAAAAAAAGTACTGTATACAAGTAATATGTCTATGTTAATTCAAATTATTTTGGTATCAGCAAAACTAAGTGACAGAACAGATCTATGTTTTTTGTAAAATGACCCATGAGGAAGTGTACAGTAGTCCTGCTGCACATGATGACTCTCCTGAGCAGGTACTTCCTCTAGCCAACCGGGAACTGAGCAGCTCTTTCTAACCAAATATCACTTCTCACTATCCAACTTGGAATTTCAACTACTACTACAACAAAAAAAAACTTCCCAGTCTGGATGAACACACCTTCACTTTACTGATGTTAGAGGCGGTGTGCAATGTCGCCGTTCACCGGTCGTAAAAAGTTTCGTCACACTTCGTGGGTGCCGCAGGACAGCCACTTCCAGTCCACAGCCCTGTTCTCCCCGGAGGTTTAGCCCGAACTACTGGGCTGTCCTGGTCAACAAACCTCAGACTGAAGCTCCCCCAGTACAGGAAGAGACTCCGTGACTCCTCGTGTTGTGAAACTCGAATACGAATAGAAACTGCGCGTGAGATATCGAATGTCAGGTGCCATGTGTGAGAAGGGCGGACGGTTAGTAGGACTCACGCGCCCCCCGGACGCGAGGACTCTTTTCCTCCTGATCAACTTGTGTTTCACTCCAGGTGAGTTCAGTGGTACTGTAGAGTCACACATGTGACAGCGAATATGTACAGTATGTGTGCTAAAGAATCAGTGTATAAAGTGTCAAATTAGTGCGAATGTATAAGTGTAAGTAAACGAAACCAAGTAGACTTTTACATAAAAGTAATTGTACTGGTGTAGCAAGTTTTAAATACATACACTTATATATACACTTATAAATACATACACTTATATATACAGTATACACACACAATAGGAATTCTTTCATGTTCCGTCTACACGTTAGAACTGTATTTGATCGGATTGTATAGCTGGTTGCGTTTTTGTGTCCAAAGATCTGAATGAGTCAGGACAAGTGTAATAATCACCGAGACTGGCACAGAACATGGTAATAGGCAGATACACATGGGGGTGGAATGTGACAATATAACATATAAATATTGGAAATATAAACATAGATACTATACTAAATTTGATTGCAAATAGTAGACTATTTAAGAGTATATTTTTGTTTTATGTATTGATTCATTTAGGCCTATTGATTTATTTATTGATCATTTTATTTATTTCATGTTTTCTATATTTAATGATGAATTATTTTCATGATGTATTTATTTTATGGTCACTATTGTGACAAGCACCATTTAATAATTTCATTTGTCAAAGTCACCCATCAAACTTAGTGGGGGAACACTAGTGCTGAAACCTGACATCTAAATGGTCGCAGTGTACAATAAACCACAACAGATGTCTATGCTGCAGCAGGTGTGTTTCCTCTTGTCATGGGCAAGGTGCAGTAGAAGTGCTTAACGCATTAAGCAGGGTTGCCAGAGTTCAATACATTTTCCACCCCAAATGATAAAATATTATAAAAAGCAACAACAAAAAAATCCATTTAAAAGAAAGAAACAAACAAAAAAACGGGGTCTGTGTTGATGGTGGTTTGAAGTTTAACAGTGCACTTTGCACCCCATAGATAATCATGAATTAGGGTCCATCTGACTGTACTATCTACTAGTACTATCTCAATACTCCTTACTCTTATTCTTCTCCCCAAAATGTGTGGCTCCTGTTTAAACAGCACTTACCTTTTTCCTCAGATAGCCCTTTTATTTAACTGTGTGCATGCTTAATTTAATCATTCCAAATGTGTTATCATCAGTTTAACACAATGTAACATGATTAAATTACAGCATAATATTTACACTTGTTGGCTGTTTAGGTTTGACTGTCGGTCGAAAGGTGTCACTACCAGCAGGCCCTCTTATCCGGGTAGAAGGTGAGACACTGTCCTTGCGTTGTGAAGTATCAGATTATCAGGGCCCCAAGGAGCAGGAGTTTGAGTGGAAAGCAACAAAAGGGTCAGAAACCATTCAGATTATTTCCACGTTCGACACCACATTTCCAGACCAGTCTTTGAAGACTCGGGTGTTTACTGATGACATCACTGTTAAAAGAATTAATGGAAGCACAGTGGAGCTAAGGATTAAACAACCCAGGGTGACTGACAGTGGCATTTTCACTTGCATCACCCCCAGCACAGATTCTGTTATCAGTGGAAATTATGATGCAGACGTGCTGCTGAGAGGTAAGTTGATTTGCTTTTTAAAATCTCATAAAAGGTTGAAGGCATTTAACTGGATAATAACATGTTGTCCTGATACTGTATATAGTACTCTGTAATTCAGTATTACAGTAGGACTGGGTGCTTTCACACTACAGTCTGTGTCCTGGACTCATGTGCCCTTGACCCCAAAGTTTTGAACATTTGTGATTTGAGAGTACAATACAACGTACGAAACATAAAATGGACCACTATTTAGAATGCAATGTCATTGGCACCACCTGTCTCCTCCACACGGAAGGTCCCTCTGGGCCTTTATTATTGAAATATAATTATTAAGCATAACGCGTGACCTCCTTGAGCTCTTCCAAGGTTACCTCCTTGAAAAATTCTTCTCTTTTTGATTATTGGCAGCTCACAAACCAAATAGGTCCATACTTCCACTTATTTTATGAAAAAGCGTGAATGAATACTGTAGTTTTTTTTTTTTTTTTTTTTTACATTTGGCCGAATGCAGACGCAACATTAATTTAGGTGGATTAAATCGTTTAATCTAGAAGAAAAAAAAACTGTCAAAGCTGATCAAGAAAAATAATAAACTTCTAACATCTAACCTTCTAACAACTAAACATGAACTATTGCAGCTTCTTAAACTGATTTAAATTACATGTCAGATGTCCCCTCCTTATAGCAGAAGATCCACACTTCCTTCTTACTGCTCATTAAGGACTGCAGCTGGCTGCATCTGGGATATTTGTTCAAGCTGATAATAAAATAGTACTTGTAAACTAGCCCAGAACATCCTCTGGTGGCTTTTTTAAGCCAACAGGTTGAAAATTGTCATAGATACTTTATATTTATTTTATATACATTATTTCTAAAAAGCCAAAATGGCTGCTTTTTCTGAATTGCCAGTTGAAAGAGAAGGGATGTATGGTTCTTGTAAATCAATAGTAAAATATCATAGTTCTGCCTTAGACATGGCATGTATGAGAAATACGTTATTACTGTTTATATCTGCAAATGTGATTCTTCTGTCAGCCTTAATACTTGCAGTGGGAGGAATGGACTAGTATACCGGTTGGCTTTTTAGTACAGACCACACTGCAGTCCACACTATGTGATTCTGCCTTTTGTGCCAGGGTAAATCCTGCTGCTAGGTATAAAAACTCATAACTTTTGGCCACATGTACAGTACATATATACACCACTCATTGCTTAGCAAAAGAGAAAGAGATAATATAAGTATATGTGGAATAATAAGGCTCAGGTATTGCATGCTAGCAGTACCCTCTTAGTGCCACGCCCATCCTATATTGAATTTAACCTATGGCATGTACAGTATGCCTCCTATAATAGATATATTTGCTTTACCTTACAGTCAGGAAAATGTCAAAATAAAACAGTTCCCAATTTTTAAAACTATTTCCAGTAACTGTTAGGGATGAACTATTTGATTAAAAAAATCACATTGCAATTATTTTGACACATTATGATCGTAATTTAACTGTGATACATAATGATACAATGCACCCTTTAGTATTCAATGTTTATTGTCTAGGCTAACAGTAAATAATTGGACAAACGATCTCATTAAAGATCATTATTAAAATTATTTTAAAAAATGAATAAACAAATATATTTTTAAGAAAAAATAAAACAAATCAACCTACACATTAACTTTGAAAAGAACCATGGCTGTAATGAGAGGAGGAGCAAGGGGATGACTTTTACACACACACATCAGTTTTCTGTTAGAAACTCTCATTCACACAAGCACATATATATATACACACACACACACACACACGCACACACACATACACACTACACATGTTGTTTACACATGCATTGCACACACACACACACACTTTTACTTCCGGTTTGGTGTGTGTGTGTATCATTTCCTTAAAGGGCTATTGCTTCTCAACAGGATGAGAATGTTTGCCCCTTTCGCAGGTTATTTACTGATTATATATATAAAAAACTAATCACTACTAAAATCTATTTAGATTTCATGTTGAATGATAGTAAATTCGGCACGGTGGTGTAGTGGTTAGCACTGTCGCCTTGCACCTCCAGGGTCCGGGTTCGATTCCCTGCCAGGCTCGATTCCCGTCTCTGTGTGCATGGAGTTTGCATGTTCTCCCCGTGCTTGGTGGGTTTCCCCCGGGTACCCCAGTTTCCTTCCCCCGGTCCAAAGACATGCAGATTAGGCTAATTGGCGTTCCCAAATTTACCACAGTGTGTGAATGAGTGTGTGTGTGTGTGCTCTGCGATGGATTGGCACGCTGTCCAGGGTGTACCCTGCCTCGTGCCCTGAGTCTCCTGGGATAGGCTCCAGGTCCCCGCGACCCTAAATACAGGATAAAGCGGTATAGAAGATGAATGAATGAATGAATGAATGATAGAAAATTCATCAATTGATTGAATTACCTCACATTATAAAGAGTCAACACTACAAGAGTCCATTGTCCTAACTCAGAATTCTGATATAATAATACATAATGAATAATAATACCTGATAATAGTACACAATACACTAAAATGATAAATGTTCTGAATTGCTGTATTTTTAATATCAGAATGAGTTCAGTTGGACTGAATCTGTTATTTTTTAATTTCATGTGGTAAGAGGCTTGAATTTAAGTTCAATAAGCAGAATATACTGTTCATGTTTGCATGTTTTTATATTGGGAGCTTCTTAACAGTACTGAATACTTGACTACTACTATTGTGATACAGTGTATGCTGTCATTTATAAGTAAATCTAGATCTAACAAACATTAACGTATCATGGTGAAGAAAAAACTGCGATTTTCTGGTAACAAAATTGTGGCGAGTAAAAAGGCTGAATGGCGAGTGACTCCGGAAATCCACTAGCCACATTGTCCAGTGAGCCAAAAAGTTCATGTCAAACCCTGAAACACACACACACACACACACACACACACACACACACACACACACACACACACACACACACACACACACACATATGTTTGTATGTGTGTGTGTGTGTGTGTGTGCTTTATGTGTGTGCAAAATGCTTTATGTGTTATAGTAGACAATATATGTATACGTACCATAGGAGTGACGCTCGCGTACTGAGACTGAACATGGGAGACGTTTACCCACAATACTGCTTATATTTCAAAACCTCCCTTTTTTACCAAATATTTATTTAAAGTTTTTCCTCGTCTTGCGAAATACTTGCAGACTGAGGTACTCACAATCCAAGGTTCCACTGTATATTTAAATTACTTACAAACGTTACATAAATTCCAGACTATACTGTACATATATTGCCTGTAATTAAGTGCATTCTTTTACTATTAAATGATTGCACAGGTCCATATTGTGATTTTGTTTTTTATGCGGTTAATTGTGCAGTACTAATTTTCAACTAATTATTGCAATATACAGTACTGTAGGAAAAAGCAGGTTATTCAACTCTGGACAGACACATTCATTTTGCAAAGTGCTTGTGCATACCTCTGTGTGTATGAGTAAATATATATATATATATATATATATATATATATATATATTATTTGTGTATGCCAACTTATTTGTGCTAAAATGTTTCTTCTTCATTTCTTTTTTTGCACGCAGTAATTTCTAATACATTGGTTGTGCTTCCTGAATCTCCAGCCCCTTTAGTCCATGAGGGCAGATTAATCAATCTTCACTGCAACATCACTCAAGACTTCACTGAAGGAATTTACCTTTCAGTTACATGGTCTGTTAAAAAGGATCAGTCACTAGAGCAGGAGCTACTTACTTTTGGACCGGATTCAGCTATTACTGTTGGAAAGAATTTTTTCCAACGTTACGCAGAGGGTGAAATGCGTTTGCATCTGGACAAAACTGGTTCCTACAAACTGGTACTCTCTGGCGCTATTCCTGCAGATCATGGGACTTACTTGTGTACTGCCAAACAGTGGACCAGAGAGCAGGGCGCCTGGAACAGGATACAGGAAAAGGCAGAGGTCATAGGTGAAGTGGCTGTTATCCCAACAGGTGAGATCCAGTTTTAAAAATGCTCTATTTTACACACCTAATATATCACTTCCATAAACATTTCTACAGTGAAATCAAGATAATGACTATAATCCGAAAATGCAGATTTTTTATTTTATTTCAAGGTTATTTACATGCAAATTACAGGAATTACAACATATTTTATATGTGGATCCAACCCATCGTAGCTCTTACCTCTCTGTTGGATTGTTTTTATTTTTTAGCCAGATTGATTGCTTGGTCCACTGGTAGTGACAAGTTTTTGGACTTAATGAATAGAATTAACAGCAACATATTTACTATACAAAGTCTACACTAGAAAATTAGCTTATTTGTAAATAAAATAATGGGGAAATAACACAGATCTGCTCTTGGAACAACATATACTGTAATATACTGGTGTAATTCCTACACCAAACACCATAATTTGGGAAATATGCTCAAGGCTGAAAGTCTGGAAGGTGTCCACTATTTATGGCCCTGACTGTACATGCTACAACAAGTATGATTCCCATTGTGCAAATTAGCATTATATTAAAGGGCACCTACGGTGCTACATGGACTTTTTCAAGCTGTTTGGACTGCATTGTGTGTTAGGAGAGTGTGTACACAACCACTCTACAGTGATAAAGAGCCGCCCAGCGATTTTCTTTTAATTTAATAATATAAGATGCCCCTTCTGAAATCAGGCCGTTTTCAAAAGCCTGTCGGTGTGAAGTCACACTATGAGGAAGAGAGCAAGAGAGTAGAAATAACTCCTTTATATATAAAATAATTCTAACATCATGTAAAATTATTTTTAACTGTTTTTTAAATATTTTTAACTGTTGTCAAAGCTATACCCCACTTGTATTGTGAAGACACGCCCCACAGAACTGGGGGGAGGGTTCAGTAGAGGTCATTAACATTTAAAGGAGCATGTACTGAAACAGGTTGCTGAGAACAGAGCTACTTTTTACCAGGTAAAAGTAATGTTTTTTTTACACAACAATTGAGAATTTTTAATTAAAGTATATTACAAACTTTTCATTAGGACCCTAAAGAATCATATTAACTTATGCAAAATTGAGTCTGTATGGCTCCTTTAATTATACAATTGTGTAATTCAGTTGCTACTTGAACACCAGTGGTTCCAATCTGTGGAAAAGTAAAAGTATAGAGAGCATACTGATCACATAACTGCATTATTTCATGGTCATTTCCAAAAGGTTTCAGCATGACTATAGAACCATGTACAGTATGTGTAAGAGGAAAAAGGCTCAGGAGACAAGCAAATTTCAGTGGAAGTTTTTGCTTGGTTTTATTTTCCTTTCCTTTCTGTCAGTGCTTTTTGGTACTTTTCAGAATCAGAATCGTACTTTTGACCTTTCAGACATATGCAACCACGCATACAGTTTAGCTTTGCTCTCACAGATTTTTTGAAATGACAAACAGTACACAACCTATCCTGACAACATCGTTATGCTGTAGGTACATTTGCATCCACAAATATGATGTGCATTTTTATTAAAATTTTTTACAGCAACCAGTAAGGATGGCCAGCCGTTGTCTAGTCAGACTGGGTATAGTGGGCAGTTGGGATAAATCATACAGTAAAAGACGTTTAACTTGGATTGCAGCGCACAGTTTATCTGATCGGTTTTCCTTCCTTGGATCACTTTTGGGAAAAATACTAAAACAGCTGCAAAAAAATGTGCTGAAAGCAGAAAAAATGGCCAAGCGTAAGGATTTGAGTGCCATTGACAAGGGACAAATTGTGATGTCTAAGAGGACTGGGTCAGTCTTGTGGGATGTTCCCGGTTTGCAGTGGTCAGGACCTACTAAAGGTGATCCAAGGAAGGACATGGATAATGAGTACCCAAGGCTCACTGATAACCAAGGGGATTGAAGGATGGTCGCTGTAGTCCGATCTAATAGAAAAGCTACTGTAGCCCAAATTAGTTAAATGGATAATGGTGGCTGCAAAAGGGGGCCTACTCAATATTAGCCATAATGTTATAAACTGCTTAAAATCTTCTGGGAAGGCTTTCCACAAGGTTTAGGATTATGTTTATGGTAATTACTTTATTTATTGGGAATTACAAGTTTATGGAAAATGCTTGATTTATATTTGCCTGAAGTCACAAGTTATCTAAAATTGGGACTACAGACAGTGAATAAATGGCGTATATTGGTTAATTATTTGTTTCCTTATTTATTTCTCATGTGAGTTAACATATAAAAAAATAAATATGAGAGCAGTGGTCGATTTGGAGTTGGAGAGATGGTAAACTTACAGAAAAAAACACTGCATCGACATTCCACACAACTGGGTTTGATCAGAAATAAAGAAATAAATTGAAATTCTATCTGAGTTTTCACAAAGGGCATTTTAGTGTAAGCATATGATTCGCTTTGCTGCAAAATACTACATTTAGTAAAAACACAATGCTGTTCAACACTAAAAGTATTTTGCAGGTATCATGATTTTGTCTGGATGTTTTAAATCAACAGATACAGGGAAACTGGTCACGGTTAAGGATTCTAGAAGAAATCGGTTCCCGTCTGCAAGAGTATGGAGATTGATGGGACTTGCGAAAGGACAATAATACTGCCATAGCTATAGTGCAATACTTCAAAACCAAGGACACAAATGTGCTAAGAAGGCCCAGTTAAAAGTCCACAATCCAGTTAAGACTCAGTGGCAAAAATGTACAGCTGTAATTGCAGCATAAGCTAGTTCTATCACATACTGTATTTACTGTGCGGGTTAATAATTACTTATATAAATTGGGGAATATTAACTAATTACACTGTGCAGTATGTGAGTCTAAAAGAGTTAGGAGCAATGTATTTTTTTTCTGTCTGTGACTTTTCTCAAAAACCCAACTGTTTGCCTTTGGTTCCCAGGGATACTCCTACTGGGTTGCTATGTAGGTAGACACATAAACACTTAATTACAGCTTGGGATGTATGCAGAGAGAGTGCACAGCTGTTAAAGGCCAGACACTGACCCTTAAATAAAGCAATGTAATAAGTGCACTCAATACCTGCAGTGCTTTTTTATGGTCCCATATTATTATAATATATTTTTAGACATTTGACTATATGTTAACATTTTAATTGAAGTACTTTTAATGGGGATTGTATAATACTGCAAAATTTATATCATTGTAATGACAGTATTATTAATGGATTATATTTTCCCCCTTTTTTGTCAGGCATTAATTTCTGTAATATTAACACAATTTCTTCTTTATTATTTGATTACAGCTGATTCACTCACAGTGCAGGTCTTGGATAGTACCATCCTTATCCCAGGAGCCAATTTGAATCTCACTTGCTTGGTGTCTGCAGATGACCTTGCAGCCTTAGGTCTTGAGGTGACTTGGCTGCTGAATAACACAGAGATTCTTACCCACCTAAGTCGGGATGGAGTGGTGGCAAAAACTTCAGATATATTTAGCATTAACCAGGTTGGAGAGGGTGAATTCACACTGGAAATTCACAATGTTGAGCTATCTGAGAAAGGACTTTACTCATGCAGGGTGACAGCATGGATACAGCAGAGCAGGGGAAAATGGTACCGGGCTGCAGAGAAGACATCATCCCCTGTAAAAGTGGGGATCATCCCAGAAGGTGAGTTAACTTAATTAGGAAAAATAATACTGTTCTGGGCACAGTACAATCTGGACCTACAGTAAATGAGAATTATGAGTGTTTAATAAACACTTATAGGCAAGATGACACTTATAGGTAACAGGTAGCACTATTTTGGTATCATTTAGGTAATTCCTTCCTTCTTACGTAAAAATGGACATAATATAATTAAGCTGTGCCATCCGAAACCCCAGAGTTTATTTTTGGAAAATTTGACCCACCACTGCGAACATGGCTTACCACATACAAGACCCTGTCTCTAGGCTGTTGGTATGAATAAGGAAATCTGGGGTGAAGATGACTATGGACCAGGTATGGCTCTGTTTCAGCTTCTGGATGGGTCATTCCATTGTTTGTCCTCTGCCACAGAGAAGAAATTAGATACAAAGCATCTGTAATCTCCTGCCAGCCACAAAAAGGCACATACCTGTTTTCTTGTTTTTGGCTGGGGAAGGTGCAGAGAGCTTTCACGTTTTTTGACGACTTTGGTAATCCACATCTGATACAGGTACTTCTCTTATTTAGACCTAGATGGCACTTTTTGGGGTTTAGTGCTAGTTCCTCTCACCTGAGCGCTGCCCCGAAGCCTGATATCATGTAGCTGGGTGATATAGTTAAAAAAAAAAAACAATAATAATAATTTGTATGCATGCGCGAAGACAGCAATCCCCTGATTCCAGCATTAAAGTCCTCCCAGAGGAACGAGTTGGTGATGACTGGGTGGCATAATCTTTCAGCTAAGCCACACTAAGGCATGCCCACGAGTTTGCTAGGCACATGAAATTACCTAGGCCTTTAGGGACACCAGCAGCTTTTGTTAAATGTATCCTGGGGTGCCAAGCAGGTTTACAAGATAGTCATACATGTGTATGGTCTTGAAAGGCAACTGTCCAGCACAGTTTGGGGATTTTACTGCTTGGAAACAGCTGATTAAACTCATTATTGGGTGTGTGTTAGTATAGAGGAATTGACATTAGTAGAAAAATATCTGTTGATTACCTATTTTTTTATGATGAAGAAGAGACTAACATAAATAGTAATTACTGTAAAAGATAACTATGATGATATTTTCCATCAATGAATAAAAACAAAATGATAATGTGAATCTGTATGATTCTCTGGGATTGTCATGGATCAGTCTGATCAGGCCGCCTCATCCACTTCCCAGTTCTCGTTTTACCCACCAGAGAGACATTTTCCTTAACATAGTACAGCCAGCATGGAGGCTTAGTGGTTAACACTGTTGCTGTGCATCTCCAGGGTTCGGGTTCGATTTCCACCTTAGGTCTGTGTGCATGGTCTTTGCATGCTCTCTCTTGTTGTTTTTTTTTTTGTTTGTTTCCATATTTTTTTTACAGATTTTCTTCATTTAATTTTCACTAAATCTTCATATTATAAGTACAAATCGTGGTGCTTGATAAATCCATCCTTCATTAAACGCATTGTGTTAAAGGAGTTATATGTGACAGTAACAGTGTTGATCAGCGCCCATGACTCAAAACTTATGCAATGATTATGATTGTAAAACTAACCATCTACAAATGTATTAAGGGATAAAAAATTTAATTGCCGACTGAATTGGCTGAAAAAATTTTTTTTTTTTACTTAAATCTGATGAACTTTTCAGTTCTGATTTGGGATACTTCCATATGTGGTCCTGATGCAGATATGAGTTTTTACAATATGACCTCAGTCTGAACAGTCAAATTGTAATTCCTGTGGCTTTTCACAATTTTGTTCCAGGAAAGATGCATGATGAGGTCTCAGAAAACATGGCCAAACGTGGCTATAGGTGAACTTGAGTGGCAAAGGAAATTTGAACTCTGGCATCGTCATCTTGAAATATGCCTGTGTCAACATTAAAGATAAAAGTCCATTGGTGGAAAAATCTGGTTATTCAGTATATTCAGGTTGTTAGTAGTGATGGTTGTTTATGAACGATTCGTTCTTTTTGAACGAGTCTTTACTGTGGCGTAGAAGAACGAGTAGTCTTAGATTCATTCATTTTCTATTGGGCACGCATGCACAGAGCATCGTAAAACCTCAGTAGGCTATGTAGATGGTGAGGTCATCTCCAACTCTCCTCAGTCACCACCCATACCTCCCGTCTCGCGGTCCAAGTAAGTCTCCAGTTTGGCCACAAACGAGTCAGAAGTACTGCGTTTATCGATTCCGGTGCCGCAGGCAATTTCATTGACTCCACCTATGCCAATAAATTGGGGATAAAACTCGAGGCGTTATCCCAGCCGGTTCGGATCACATCTGTTGACGGTCGGCCCTTAGCCTCCAGCCCCATCACCACTCAGACCCAACCCATCACCCTAATCATCAATAACCATCAGGAACGGATCCAGCTTCATCTCACCTCCATCGCATCACCACCCATCATTCTCGGGTACCCATGGCTGCTCCAGCATGACCCCCTCATCTCCTGGGCCCAGAACCGGAAACTTCAGTGGGGGCCGACCTGCTCCGAGCTCTGCTTACAAGCACCGGCTGGGACGTGCTCTAGGGAGTCCGAGGCCCCCGACGTTGACACCAACGCCATTCCTGTCATGTACCGGGACCTGGCTGAAGTGTTTTGCAGAAAACGCGCCACGCACCTTCCACCCCATCGCCCCTATGATCTGGCGATTGACCTTCAGCCGGGCTCGGTGCCCCCCCGCGGCCATCTCTACTCCCTCTCCAACACAGAGACGCAGGCGATGGAGGAGTATGTATCAAACGCCCTCCGCCAAAGCACCATCAGGCCCTCCTCATCGCCCGCCGCCGCGGGGTTCTTCTTTGTGAAGAAGAAAGGAGATGAACTTCGCCCGTGTGTCGACTATCGGGGGCTGAATAACATCACCATCAAAAACCGACACCCGCTGCCTCTTACCAACTCTGCCCTGGATGCCCTCTCTGGTGCCACCATTTTCACAAAGTTGGACCTTTGGAGCGCCTACAACTTGGTGCGCATCAGAGAGGGCGATGAGTGGAAGACGGCCTTCATTACACCAACAGGACACTATGAAAGTCTGGTGATACCGTTTGGACTTTGCAATGCACCCGCCGCCTTCCAGCACCTCATCAATGACATTCTCAGGGACATGTTGATGAACACATCCAGCATGTCAGAGCGGTCCTAAAGAGATTACACGCCCATCAACTGTACTGTAAGTTGGAAAAGTGCGCTTTTCACGAGCGCTCCACCACGTTCCTGGGTTTTGTCATCTTGCCCCAGGGTGTGGCCATGGACCCGCAGAAACTCGAAGTTGTGCGTCATTGGCCCCTATCCAAGACCCTCAAGCAACTTCAACGGTTTCTCGGGTTTGCGAACTTCTATCGTCGCTTTATCCGGGACTACAGTACGGTTGCTGCCCCCCTAACCGCTCTGACCCGACCCTCATCATCCCCTTTCACTCTCAACTCCGTCGCCATCTCAGCCTTCCAGAGACTCTGTCAACGCTTCACCACCGCTCCAATTCTTCTCCATCCAGACGCAAGCAAACCATTCGTTGTGGAGGTGGACGCCTCAGATGTGGGCGCTGGTGCTGTTCTCTCCCAGCGAGGTCCAGATCAGAAACTACACCCCTGTAGTTTCTTCTCCAAAAAATTTGACGCCACTCAGCAGCGATACGGTGTAGGGGACCGGGAGCTGCTGCCCATAAAGTGGGCTTTGGAGGAATGGTGTCACTGGCTCCAGGGCACCAGGGAGCCATTCATTATCTGGACGGACCATCAAAACCTCATCACCATCCGTAGTCTAAAACAGCTCAACCCGAGGCAGGCGCGATGGGCATTATTCTTTGAACAGTATAACTTCCATCTGTCCTACCGCCGGGGTCTAAAAACACCAAGGCCGACGCCCTCTCCCGACAGTATGAAGAAGACGTCACCCGGGCGGAACCCGCGCCTGTCCTCCCACCATCCAAAATCATTGCACCTATCCACTGGGATTTGGAGACCAGGGTCCGCCAGGCACAGGCAACGGAGAACGAACCGGCAGGTGCGCCGCCTGGACGTCTCTACGTGCCCCTACCCATGAGAACTGAAGTGATGGGGTCACACCTCACCCATCTCCGGACACCCAGGCACCCGACGCTCCCTACAGTTTATCCAGCGAGCCTTCTGGTGGCCCTCCATGGCCCGAGACATCGGCGAGTTCGTCCAGTGCCCAGTGTGCGCCAGGGCTAAAGACACCAATCAGCCGACCCCGGGGGAACTCCAACCACTCCCTATCCTTCGTCGGCCCTGGTCGCACATTGCCATCGATTTCATCACGGGCCTGCCGGATTCAGAAGGAAAGACCACCATATTGACCATCATCGACCGTTTCTCCAAAGCCGTGCACCTGGTGGCCCTATCCGGACTCCCGTCAGCCAAGGACACCGCGGAACTGATATTAGAGCACGTAGTCCGCCTGCATGGGTTCCCCAAAGACATCGTCTCGGACAGGGGGCCCCAGTTCACTGCCCGGTTCTGGAAGGCCTTCTGCAGTCTGATCAATTCCACCTGCAACCTATCTTCTGGGTACCATCCCCAGACCAATGGTCAGACGGAGCGGGCCAACCAACAACTGGAGCGCTATTTGAGATGCTTCGTTGCTGATCGCCAGCACTCCTGGGCTCGCTACCTCCTATGGGCTGAGTTGTCTCACAACCTACACGTCTCCTCTGCCACCAATCTCAGTCCGTTCGAGGTATGCCACGGTTTCCAGCCTCCGATGTTCGAACACCAAGAACCGGAGGTTGACGTACCCTCAGCCCAACAGTTGGTCCGCAGGTGTCGGCGGCGCTGCTCAACATCGCCGCCGACACCCCCCGGGACGTTTGTATAACGTAGGTGACAAGGTCTGGCTATCTACAAGAAATCTTCATTTACACACTGAGTCAAAGAAGCTATCACCCAGGTTCATCGGACCATATCGCATCCACCTCAGAATCAACCCTGTCACCTACCGGCTCCAGCTGCCTGTGGCGCTCCGAATTCACCCGGTATTTCACACTTCACAGTTCAAACCCTTCACTACATCACCTTTCTTTACTTTCCCTAGCAAAGGCTACACAGTTGTTTATTCCCAATCCTTTGAGTTCTCATTGCACTTTGCATGTGGTAATGCTCTTACTTCCAATATTAAATCTAGCTGTGAGTTCTAGTTGCGAGTAACGCGGTTTGTGAGTGTTCCGCAAGACGAGCAAAGATTTTAAATTAATTTTGACTTGGAAAACAAACAAGTCTTGGTTTACGAGTACCGAGTATCATGTATCACGTACTGTATGCACCTCTTGTTTTGACGCCGAGCGTCACGTGATCACAACTGAGCCAACGTTTTTTTTCTCTCTGCTGGGTCTTACTGGTATAATCACTATCTGTGCATGCGTGTACTGTTTACTATAACACTGACCATGTGTGTGCGTGTGTAAAGCAAAAGAAAGTCTCATTAGAGAGGTTAAAGATTCATATTCTTTCTCCCTCTCTGTTTCAGCCTGTCGTTATTGTAATTTGGCAACGTGCCCCTTCACACATACACTCTCGGCTTTATCCCCTCCCGTCTTCACACACACACACACACATACACACACACACACACACACACACACACACACACTCTGCTCTACACAGAAACACTGCTCGGTCGCGATTCTTTTCAAAGGTAAAGTGCAGGTTCATTTGTTTGTTTGTTTTACTTTACAGCAGTGATTCCATTAATATGCGCTCACGTGAGTGTCATTAGCGATGTTCCTTGCCAATTTTTCAGACAAAACAGTCTTTCCGTTAATGTGTGTTTGTGTGAAATTCAAATAAGAGAGGAGAAAGGTTTACTGTGGAAGATGAGAAGGGGTAAATGGGAGGGGCTGATTCCTCCTGTCCTCTTACTTCACACGCATACAAAAACACGCACACACACACACACACACACACTCACACACAGCGCTAGCGCGCTGTCAGGATTTATTTTTACTTTATTTAAAGGTAAAGTGCAGGTTAATTTGTTTTATTTTTACTTTATATTTTGTATTCATTATTTTTATGTATTTATTTTTTTGGACTGTGGAACGAATAATTTGAGTTTCCATTATTTCTTATGGTAAAATCTGCTTTGATTTACTGGAACTAATTATGCTCGTAATCCAAGGTTCCACTGTATTCAGTATGTTAAAGCACATTTCTTTCTCAAAACACTTTTTGCCACAAGACATGTTGCGTTAGGGAACAATAACCTGTATAACCTATTGTATACTTCCTCTTAAACCCAATTATGGATGTCTGAGGCAAATGTTAAAATATATAGAATTTTGCAGATATGCTTGCGTAATGAGACAGGTGGTTAGACCAGCAAAGTATTAAAAGATTATTAAAGCATAACTAAGCTTCTCTTTCCAAAGTTACTCACTTTCTAAAATTAATGTATACTGTAATAAGAAGAGAAAGTAGAATACAGTAAATGGTGCCTCTTTTTCTTACATATTCTGACATCATAACCTCACCCACATACAGTACATGCCTATTTTGCAAATGTTATCCTATTGCAAATGATTTGTTCATATTGAAATAAAACTGTATCCAGGGGAAAATACAAAAAGACAAAGACCAGAAGAAGGACAAAGAAGAACAAAGAGATAGATAGAACAGTCTTGGCGATTAGATGATGAGTCTCTGGTCTGGAAAGAGTAATTGAGGTTGATTGACACCCTCCTTATTTTGTTCCCAGACTGCTACATTCTTATCCCTAGCAACTGGCTAAAGTCAACTTAAGAACATCCATCTTGTCTGTTCTATTTGTCTGGCTAACAATGTTTGATGGGCTTTATAAGTAACTCAATTTTAAGTCATTTCTTTCCATGTGCTTTACCAGTAGTTGGTGGATGCATTACAGTATGTCCATGCCTTCAGCTATACGTCTGCCTGTCTGTTGGTCTGTCTGTCTGTGTGTCTCTCCATCCACCCAGTGGAGTATGAGAATGAGTAATTAAATATTTATAGGATTTTTTTAATGGAAATATTATTGCAACGAGCAGATGAACTAATTAGATTTTTAAATTGATACAAAAATTTTACAGCTAGGTCAAAAGTTTGAATTTGTTTTTTCTTTAATAACTTCCTTCTTGTTGATGAAATCAACCTTTTCACTAAGAATGGTCATATTTTGCAGCATTTGAAAGTTAAATACACTTCAGAATGACACTTCAGAAATCATACTACCCAGTTCACAATTTCAGACTTCTTACACTTAATTGAATCAGGATTGACAGATACACCTTTATCTAGACAGGCAGATTGCACTTGTGATGATGATATAATTGAGCAGATATTTTCGTCACTTTGTTGATCTTCTTAGTCAACCGAATTGGCGTATCCAACGGTGTATCCAACTCTCATGATCTTGGTCTTTCTCACAGTATTTGGACATCCAACCTTGGCTGCTTCCCGTTCCAGATCTGACGTCATTGCATTTGTGTCCTTTTTGATAGGAGTGTGACGTCATCTACAAAGTGTTGGTGCTTTCCAATGGATTCCATATCTGCATCATGACATTTATGGCAAAAAGAAAGAGGAAAGGGGAGAAAATGTACCCTTGCCTCACTTCTAAATAATTTAGAAATGAGGAAATGTCAAACTTTTATTCTATTTATGTGGTTTCTTTATTCCTGGATTTTATTATGTGTAATTTTACCAACCCATCATGCACAGTGGTCTGTATTTTGTCACTACGTAAAAGCTTCTCAGCCTACTACTTTTAGCTGGCTACTATTTCCGTCTTTTACTATTTTCCATCTTTTTATATGTCAATGCAGTATTGAAAGTGTAAACCTCTTCATTTGACACTAATATGTTTCTCTCTTATCTCTTTCAGATCCAGCATTTACTGTGACTCTAAAGTCTCCAGTCACAGCCCAGAACTTAGGCGACTCCACAGAATTTCTGTGTCAAGTGTCAAACATTTCCCACTACCGGAGTAGACGATTGAGTGTCTGTTGGATTCATTCATCTGCCTCATCCACTAATGGTCAGGTTACCACTGATGTTATTGCCTCGTTGAATGAAAATGGGTCTGTCATTCCCAATGATAAATACAGGAACCGCATCGACTCAGGTCTAATCCTGGTAACCCGAACTGAACCAGCTACTTTTAAGCTCCGCCTCCTCCGTACCACAAATGCAGATGTAGGTGAATATGTTTGTAGTGTCTCTTCATGGATGTTCACTCGCTATGGCATCTGGAAATATACATCAGAACATCAATCTCATCCATTAAAACTCAGCTTGATCACCAAGGGTGAGGGAGATTTTGTTTCCTCAAACAAATATATGTGTTGATTTGGAAGTAAGTTTATGGTTATTTTATTACTATCCAGCCAATTTATAATTTCTTGCCAAAGGTAAGCGATTTACAGGCTAAATTAGATCTCATTAGGATGCCACAAATCTTCAAAAAACGTACCTGGGTCACGACCTCTAAACCACAGTGTCTCCAAAATGTCAACGATCCACCACTATATTTCACAGTGAATTAGGGAACCTAAACTTATGAATGGGTGAATATGTCATAACCATTCATGAACACTAGTCATGGGGTCAAGGATCAAATAGTGTTTACCCCTGTAAACATTGGCAGACGTGAAAAGATTAACAGAAAAAGTATGTTCTATGAAACACTGTAGACCTGTAGTCCAGCCTAAAGTCTGAGATAAATAACAGGGTTAGAATTAGAGACTTCAAGTTGGTAATAGGGGTTTCCTCCGGGTACTCCGGTTTCCTCCCACAGTCCAAAGATATGCAGATTAGGCTAATTGGCGTTCCCAAAAATTGACCATAGTGTGTGAATGAGTGTGTGTTTGTGCTCTGCGATGGATTGGCACGCTGTCCAGGGTGTGCCCCGCCTCGTGCCCGGAGTCTCCTGGGATAGGCTCCAGGTCCCCGCGACCCTGAATACAGGATAAAGCGGTATAGAAGATGAATGAATTAATGAGTTAGTAATAGTCTAAGACATTTGTTTTATGCTGAAAAGTAACAACAACAACAAAATAAATGAAGGGTATAATTAGAATAAGTTAAATAAAGTGCTTATTATACAATTGATGCAGTCATTTACTTTCATCAATTCACTTAAAAGGTGCCAAAAATATGTTACTGTGGTGGCTGGTGCAGTGCACAGGGTCAGTGAAGAAGACAACAAATGTTAATCTTTGTAATGCTGTCATGCACACACAATCTGCGGCCGGCACTAGGACCCGGAAGTAAGTCGGCCGCCTACCAGGAAGTATAAGAGGAGTAAACAAACGGTGGCTTACCGCTCAGTCATTGAGTTCGGCCCATGTCGGTTAACGTTGGCTTTCTTCAAACCGTGAGTACTCACTGTGTTTTGGTTATCGCTTCTTGCCGTTGTGTGTGTATTTATAGGACGCGGGTTAAATTTGTGTTTTTCCCTTGCTCCACTTTTGTGAGAGTCCTTAAAGTAAATCGCGTGGTTATCCTGCCTACTCGCCGTTACTCCGCGTTTGGGTTTACCATCCACGCTACATTGGGCTAACCGCTAAAGCTACGTCTTCTGGTCACCTCAGGTTAGTTCATCTCTGACAGAATGACTGAGCCTAAAACGGTAAACCCAGCGGAGCATGCGCGTCTATGCGGCGTGGTAGATCAGCATGCCTTGATCATTAACGGTCTAACCGCAGAGCTCGCTACTCTGCGCCAGAGTGTCCAAGACATCGCGGCCTTGCGCCGCGAGGTTGCGGAGCTCAGGCGGGAGAACGCGGATTTGCGGGCGGCCGTTGAGGGCGCGGCTAGCAGGCCTCCCGTCGCAGCGGCCGCGGCGCCGCACCAACCCCCCCCCCCCCCCTACTGATGTTTTTCTTGCACTTCCAGAAAAATGGAATGGCACGGACGGGAGATGTGATGTGTTTTTGACAGCGCTTGATCTGGTGTTCGAGTTCAATGCCACCAAGTACTCCACCGATCGGCTACGCATCGCTCTCCTGGTCTCGTTGCTAACAGGGCAGGCAGCTGAGTGGGCCACGGCAGTGCTTAAATCCGATTCTGATACCGCCCATTCTTACAATGAATTCACCCGCCAGCTCAGATTGACTTTCGAACACCCAGCGGGCGAGGTGGAGACCGACACTAAACTATACCACCTGCGGCAGGGAGGATCGTCCGTGAGCCGGTACACAGCGGAATTCCGGACCCTCGCCGTGCAGACAAACTGGGGAGACGCCGCGCTCCGGACGTCCTTCTACGAGGGACTGGCCTCCCGCATTAAAGACGAGCTCGCCGGGCGAGAACTTCCCGCCACACTCGAGGGGCTGATCCAACTGGCCCTGCGGATCGATCAGCGCCTTTTGTCTCGTCCGAAGCCAGCCCCGAGAACCCTGCCGCCTGCACCCGTCTTCTCCTACACCACCCCACGACCATCAGCAACCTTCACCAACCCCAATACTGGAACTGTCGGATCTCCACCTCCTGCCGTGGTTGACACCGGAGCCGGGGAACCCATGCAATTAGGGCGCGCCTCCCTGACCGTAGCCGAACGTGCACGCCGGTTTAGAGAGGGCCTGTGCGCGTATTGTGGGTCTGCAGAACATCATCGGGCGATCTGTCCACTGCGCCCGGGAAACGCCCATCCCCGGTGAGCGAAGGGAGAGACTCACCGGGCCCACTCCTGATCTCCACCACTACCGACGCCACCTCATCTCGCCTTACGGTTCAGGTATCCCTCCAGATTGGCCACAAACGAGTCCGAAGTACTGCGTTCATCGACTCCGGGGCAGCAGGTAACTTCATTGACTCTTCTTATGCCAAAAAATTGGGGGTAAAATTCGAGGCGTTATCCCAGCCCGTTCGGATCACCTCCGTCGACGGTCGCCCCCTATCTACCAGCCCAATCACCACCCAGACTCAACCCATCACCCTCCTCATCGATCAACACCACGAACAGATCAGATTTCACGTCACCTCCATCTCATCTCCTCCTATCATCCTGGGACACCCGTGGCTCCTGCAACACGATCCTCTCATTTCCTGGACACAACACAGGATTCTACAATGGGGCGCGACCTGCACCGAACTATGCCTAGGGGCGCCGGCTGGGACGTGCTCTAGGGAGTCCGAGGCCCCCGACGTCGACACCAACGCCATTCCCGAGTCCTATAGGGACCTGGCAGAAGTTTTTTGCAAGCGGCGGGCCATCCATCTTCCTCCACACCGCCCTTATGACCTCGCCATCGATCTACAACCAGGCGCAGTCCCACCCCGCGGCCACCTCTACTCTTTAACATCAACAGAGACGCAGGCGATGGAGGAATATGTAACCAACGCCCTCCGCCAGGGGACCATCAGGCCCTCCTCCTCACCTGCTGCCGCGGGGTTCTTCTTCGTAAAGAAGAGAGGGGGTGAACTTCGTCCATGTGTCGACTATCGGGGGCTTAACAACATCACTATAAAAAACCGACACCCTCTGCCTCTTACCAACTCTGCCCTGGACGCCCTCTCTGGTGCCACCATCTTTACTAAGTTGGACCTCCGGAGCGCCTACAACTTGGTGCGCATTAGAGAGGGCGATGAGTGGAAGACGGCCTTCATCACCCCGACTGGACATTACGAAAGCCTCGTAATCCCCTTTGGACTGTGCAACGCCCCCGCCGCCTTCCAACACCTGATAAATGATGTTCTTCGAGACATGCTAGGGCGGTGGGCGTTTGCGTATCTGGATGACATCCTCATTTACTCCCGTACCGCTGAGGAACATACCCAGCATGTCAGGGCGGTTCTAAAGAGATTACTCGCCCATCAGCTGTACTGTAAGTTGGAAAAGTGCGCTTTTCACGAGCGCTCCACCACGTTCCTGGGTTTTGTCATCTCGCCCCAGGGTGTGGCCATGGACCCGCAGAAGCTGGAAGTTGTGCGTCATTGGCCCCTACCCAAGACCCTCAAGCAACTTCAACGGTTTCTCGGGTTTGCGAATTTCTACCGTCGCTTTATCCGGGACTACAGTACGGTTGCCGCCCCCCTAACCGCTCTGACTCGTCCCTCCTCTCTCCCTTTCCGCCTCAACTCTACTGCCATCTCCGCCTTCAACAGACTCTGTGACCGCTTTACCACCGCTCCCATCCTCCTCCATCCTGACACCAATAAACCATTCGTTGTTGAGGTGGACGCTTCAGATGTGGGCGCTGGAGCCGTTCTCTCTCAACGAGGTCCAGATCAGAAACTACACCCATGTAGTTTCTTCTCCAAAAAATTTGACACCACTCAGCAGCGATACGGGGTAGGGGACCGCGAGCTGCTGGCCATAAAGTGGGCTTTGGAGGAATGGCGTCACTGGCTCCAGGGCGCCAGGGAGCCATTCATCATCTGGACGGATCATCAAAACCTCATCACCATCAGAAGTTTGAAACAGCTCAACCCCAGACAGGCGCGATGGGCATTGTTCTTCGAACATTATAACTTCCACCTTTCATACCGCCCGGGGTCAAAAAACACCAAGGCAGATGCCCTCTCACGACAACTCGAGATGGAGCCACCCCGGGCGGACCCCGCGCCTGTCCTACCCTCCTCCAGAATCATCGCACCACTTCACCTGGATCTGGAAACAAGGGTCCGCCAGGCGCAGACCTTAGAGACCGAGCCGGCAGGTGTGCCGCCTGGACGACTCTATGTGCCCAACGCCATGAAGTCCGAGGTTCTTCAGTGGGGCCATTCGTCCACCATCGCAGGACACCAAGGCACACAGCGCACTCTACGGTTCCTCCAACGGGACTTCTGGTGGCCATCAATGGCGAAGAACGTCAAAGAGTTCGTTCAGGCGTGTCCAGTGTGCGCCCGGGCCAAGAACCTCAACCAGCCCCCCTCCGGAGACCTTCAACCTCTCCCGGTTCCTCGTCGGCCCTGGACGCACATTGCCGTCGACTTTGTCGTGGGCCTGCCGGTCTCGGACGGAAAGAACACCATCATGACCATCGTAGATCGGTTCTCTAAGGCCGTGCACTTGGTAGCCCTTGCCGGACTCCCGTCAGCCAAGGAAACAGCAGAGCTGATATTAGAGCACGTAGTCCGTCTGCATGGGTTCCCCAAGGACATCGTCTCGGACAGAGGGCCCCAGTTCACAGCCAGGTTCTGGAAAGCCTTCTGCCGTCTGATCAATTCAACCTGCAGTCTCTCATCTGGATACCACCCACAGACTAACGGTCAGACGGAGCGGACCAACCAACAACTGGAGCGCTACTTAAGATGCTTTATTACCGATCGTCAGCGCTCCTGGGCTCGCTACCTCATCTGGGCAGAACTTTCCCACAACCTCCATGTCTCATCAGCCACGAAGCTAAGCCCATTTGAGGTATGCCACGGCTTCCAACCCTCGATGTTCAACCATCAGGAACCGGAGGTTGATGTGCCGTCAGCCCAACAGTTGGTCCGCAGGTGTCGACGGCTGTGGACACAAGCCAACCGAGCCATCCAACAGGCCAACGCCCGCTACACCATTCAACATCGCCGTCGACACCCCCCGGGACGATTGTTCCACGTAGGTGACAAGGTATGGCTTTCCACCCAAAATCTTCACCTCCACACTGAGTCAAAGAAACTGTCACCTAGATTCATCGGCCCATACCGCATCACCCACCGGATAAACCCTGTCACCTACCGGCTCCAGCTGCCTGCGGCGCTCCGGATCCACCCAGTCTTCCACATCTCACAATTAAAGCCCTTCATCACATCACCCATGATTCCACCCTCCCCCCCTGCTCCTCCTCCCCGGATCATCGACGGTGGTCTCGCCTACACCGTGCGCCGGATCCTCGATTCGCGCCCTCGGGGCAGAGGTACGCAGTACCTGGTTGATTGGGAGGGTTACGGTCCCGAGGAGCGGTCTTGGATTCCGGCCCGGTTCATTCTCGACCCCGAACTAATCCAAGACTACCGTCGTAGGGTATCCTCCACCCCAGGACCGTCGGGAGTCGGTCCTGGACAGGGGGGTACTGTCATGCACACACAATCTGCGGCCGGCACTAGGACCCGGAAGTAAGTCGGCCGCCTACCAGGAAGTATAAGAGGAGTAAACAAACGGTGGCTTACCGCTCAGTCATTGAGTTCGGCCCATGTCGGTTAACGTTGGCTTTCTTCAAACCGTGAGTACTCACTGTGTTTTGGTTATCGCTTCTTGCCGTTGTGTGTGTATTTATAGGACGCGGGTTAAATTTGTGTTTTTCCCTTGCTCCACTTTTGTGAGAGTCCTTAAAGTAAATCGCGTGGTTATCCTGCCTACTCGCCGTTACTCCGCGTTTGGGTTTACCATCCACGCTACATTGGGCTAACCGCTAAAGCTACGTCTTCTGGTCACCTCAGGTTAGTTCATCTCTGACAAATGCTTGCATTAAGAGTTCCATGGATTTCAGATTACTTGCTGATGTTTCGTCAAATTGTTGTGCAGATTATACAGTCAGAGGCAGTATAATTTACTGAACAGTATAACACTGAAAATTACAGTATAATACAGAAAATATATCTTCAACGGCCAAGAAAAATTTAGATTTTATCAGCTCTTAGTATGCATTGAAATGTAGTGATACCCCTCTATGTAAGTCTCCTTACACCTTCTCCTATGTCTTCTATCAGGCCCTGTCGTCAGTGTGATCGCACGCCACAAACGGCAGGCAAATGTCAGAGGCTCCACTTTTGAAATGATTTGCCAGGCTAGATTAAAGAACCTCTGGGAGGGCGTGGCTCTCTCTGTCCTTATATTGGTCCAGTATGGTGTAGGTGCACCCAGTCGGAAACTGGTTTCTCTCAGCCCTGACCTGGTTCTCAAGTTAGAGAACTGGGATGAGTCTAGTCGGCAGGACAGCCTGAGTCTAGTGAAGACTGGAAATGGGGAGTTCTTATTCCGAGTCCAGAATGTACAGATGATGGATAGAGGATTCTACTCTTGTGAAGTTGGAACATGGACTAAGCCAGATGGAAATAACTGGGTGGAGATGACCAAAGGGGAGTCAAATAAAGTTCAGATTAACTTTGAGCTCACAAGTAAGTTCTTAATAAATAAACCATGAACCTAAGATTATTTTACATTATAAATAGATTAAAGCTTTATAAGAATATGCTTTTTTCCCCTAAATGTGTGAATTTTAATAGCATTTCTGTTCCCCATCAAATATATCATCCTTTTTGGCACCAGGGACAGAGGTAGAGAAATGAGGCAGAGGTAGTGACATCCTCATGATATGCAGGCATGTACATGCACATGTACTGTCTCTTCAACTGACTTAAATGAACACTGTTAGAGGCAAGATATATTAGAGGTTTTTTATAATTATATAAATAAAAAAAATTACAATTATTAGGTTACAGCATATTTTATCATGTTACATATAAACACATAACATTAGAAATAGTATGAAATGCAAATGTGATATACATGTAGTCTAAAGTCAGATGTAGAAGTACAAAGATATAGTTTTGTTTAGCAGTTTAGCATTAATTATTAGCTTAGAAATGCAATAAGATATAGAATTAGTACATTTGACTAATTATATAACATGTTAAGTTAATAATTTTAACTAGTATACAGTACCTTGCTCAATCATGAATGGACTGTCATTTTTGGAAAGATGAGTTAAATTAACATAACTGTATGTAACTAGTATTATAATATTGTAAATAATAGATGTAGTAAATTTAAACGAAATAGTGAGCAGTTAAGAGTATATTAATATAATAAAACAAGTATAAAAATAATAAAAACAACATATACACTACTTAATAACAAAAACATGCAGGAATTCTGTAACCACTTTCAGCTTTGATGACAGACATTAAAACTCTCTACATATGATCATCTATGATGTGGACAGTGTGGTGGTGAATTCATGTGTAAAAATTATTCCTCATGTTCCCAGAACCACACTTTCACTATCTGTACCTTGCAATATGCCCCTGTCTTCAGGGAGGAACAACTCCATAGATGTGATAACCTGCTCATTGAGTACATTCAGGTCATTAGCTGACTTCATTTTATTGCCACATACGGTTAGCATTACTGAGTCTGGACCTGATCACACACAGGATCATCACACTGCATCCAGAGCAGTCTACAGTGGCCACAATGCATGATGGAACAAAACACATGCATTTAAACATGCAATTGTCAAAACTATCATTTGATCCTTTACATGACTTCCAACTGGGAGGATTACATTAACTGAGTAGAATACATAAACTGCGAAAAATGACCAGCTCATTACAATGTTGAATTCTGATTGGTTAATCAACGTTATTTATAGTTCATAGATGATCATGTGTAGAGAGTTTTAACATTTACATAATACACATCTGAAAGGGATAGTAAGGGGGATGGTGATTTTACAAAAGAGATGGTTTTAGTCTTTTTTTGCGATGCGACCCCCCCGGAACCCCCCTCAAATAAGGCCCTGGTTTTAGTGCACATACCTCATAGCCCTACCTGCATCAATATAGCAGCCGTGCTGATGTACAATCAAATGTCACCCCATAGTGGTGCTGGTAAGATTGGCCTATAAACCAAAAAATGTAAACAGTGGAGCTGTGAAGTATCTGGATAAAAATCACTATAACGGTCACATTAATATGTATATGCTGCTTCGACAGCTGTCAAAGCAGCATCTACGCATTAATGTGTATTCTCTCCAGTGCCAGTGCAAGCCACTACTTGTGCTTTTGCATTATTTTCAAATCTTTTATTTACTTTTTATTTTTTGGGATTTTTTTCCCGATTTTCTCCCTAATTTAGTCGTGTCCAATTCCTCCCCGTCACTAGGGGGCTCCCACATTAAGGCTACTACTGCCACTCAGGGGGGCCGAAGACTATCACATGGAAAGAAAAACCATTACACTCAAGTGATGTAAGGCTAATAAAAAACAAAATGTATCTATTTGAACAGCCACAAAATATCAGGGTGCCGCCAGACATATCCCTGACTAGCTGAAGTAGCCATTGTTGACCAGTAAAAAGTTTGTAGAAATGGTTAACAGGTTAAAGCTAAAAATAGGCTGATCCGCTTTAATATAATCAGTTATATAATTATTTCAGGCTGAAGGCCATGTACAATAAATGTCTGCCGGTCTTTCTGTACAGCTCTCTACATAACTTATTAATACAAAGAAAAAAAATTGTAAGGTCGAGTATCCTACACCTTTGTTGTACTTTGTACTTCTTTTATTGTCAGCCAAATACACTCCCTGTTCGGTAACACTCGAGAGAGTGAATCACAGATGCGAAATCGGAAAAAGTAGATAGGATAAAGATTGTTTCGTCTCATAACGACTTCAGCACATTCGAATTTACTTACACCACTTTACTTCAGTATACTTAAGTAATCTCAGTAAAAATACTTTTCAATGATTATCTATTGGTGCAGGTGTTTGTTTACTTTGAACAAGTAGCTTATTAGTAGCTTATTTTAACTTTAGAGTTTAGGGTTCTCCAATGTGTGAAACATAAAGATATAATTTCTTTTATTTATATAGATGTAAGTAAAATATAAGCTCTGTTTGGCCTTTTGTTTGGACCAGCACTTTTCTTCTCTGTGGCAGCAGCTTTCTCGGTGCACGGTGCTGATTATGATACAGCACCACCACATCGGTATTGCTGTAATGCCACAGTTGCAGTTACAAATGACAAAAATCAACCGATTTCAACTCTTGTTTTAAGAAAATTGTGTTCTTTGTGAAAAAACAACCTTTGACAATCCATTCAGCTGGTAAATATTAGCCACGTAAACACTTAATCTGACATTTTCACCTTTGTTGGAGTAAAAGGATGTTTTCTGAGCCTGTTTGCCCGATGTGGGGTAACATTAGGTGATGTGACAAGGTGAAAAATTAATCTTCCATTCCTGATCATTAAACTCTTCTCACATGAGAACTTCTCTTCCAATCAGTCTTTACTTTTATCCTCTTTGTGTTTTATTAAGGAAGTTGCAATGACTGGCTTGTCACTTCGTGTGCAGCAAACCACTAACCAATCATAAATTCTTACCACCCATAAGGCAGGATTTATCTGTAAAGATGAGAAGCCTAAAATACCCTCAAAGTTAGGTTTCTTCTTCTTGTAATGTTTTGGCAGATTAAATACTTTGTGACAGTCAGCAACACTGCACATTAAAATAATTGTTACATTGTGTTTAAAGCACATAAACATTTTATGAAAATGGGATGGGGAAATTGTTTACAGTTGTTAGTAGCTGCTCCAAATGTATACTGTAGGTGTAAAATGGTAAACTAGAGGTAAGTTTTAAAAAAATGCTTAACATTAATCTCTTTTTTATTTCCTTGTTGTTCTCAGGGCCATCATTTGATCTTTCCATAACTTCAGACACTACCAGTGTTTACCCTTGGGAAACGGTTAAGATAGATTGCATTATCACTGTATCAGGAACTTCCAACACAGGTATGCATATCCATTGTTGTAGAAAACTTAATAGCATTTCTTGAAAAGGCTACTTCTGCTGTAAATGTCAGTGTACCCTACATATTCTTAAAATCTTATGTTAAAGACCACAGTGTGTAATCCACATTTTAAATGAAATTTTTAAAGATTTTTAAATTTTTTTTGTAAAACAGCACACACATATGTTTTGCATATTAGTATATGCAGCAAATCAGTCCATAAATGCAGTCAGGCCCATAAATATTGGGATTGGCCAAAGTTATTATTATTTTAACTGTTTACAACAGTACTCTGGGTTGAAATCAAATAGAGAACGCAAAGTCATTAACCAGAACTGTGTGACCAGTGTAGGAATTACAGCAATTTATGCATGTGGCACACATAAATAAGTGTGGCACCTGAATTAGAATTTTTTTCCATTAAAGGTGCAATAATTGCTTATACTATAATAACAAATAGAGAATGTTTCTCCTCTGTCTTTCTGTTCTTTGTGTGACGTTCTTACGCTTGACACATCCGAAATGAAGTGACAAATCTAATTATGATCTGGCTAATTTGGCTGTTTGAGCACACCTGTTGTTGATGATTAGTGTAGCTGGATTGAGTTGTCTAGGATTATTACGCGTACGTGCGTTGGCTTAAAAGGTGATATACATCGACAGTAGAAACACTGATCACAACTAGGGCTGCACGATATATCGAAAAAATATCGTTATCGCGATAATGGCATGCGCGATAACCATATCGCAAAGAGTTGCGATAAATACTTTATGTGCCAAGCATTTGTGTGTCCAAATTTGACCAATCAGATGGGCCCTTACTATGTTTATACCCGCTTATATCTTATATATATATATATATATATATATATATATATATATTATTTATATCTTTATACTTAATTCTGTCGCGAACTAAGCCCGGATGATCAGAAGACTTAGTGATTAGCCGTTAGCCCTTTGTAGCGTGGACGGTAAACCCAAACGCGGAAGCAAGCGAGTAGGCAGGATAACCACGCGAATTAGTTTAAGGACTCTCACAGAAGGGGAGCAAGGGAAAACACACATTTAACCCGCGTCCTATAAACACACACTCGAATCAGAAAGTAAACAATCTGAACCGACATGCGTGAACTCAGTGACTAAGCTCTATGCGGTGGTTTTGTTTACTCCTCTGATACTTCCGGGTTCGCGCCCGCATTACTTCCGGGTCCTAGTGCCGGTCGTGGAGCGAGTGTGTGTGTGCGTGCGTTCGTGTGCGTGCGTGTGTGTGTGTGTGTGTGTGTGACAAATAGGATTTTTCTTATTTAATTTTTGTTTAATAATATTTGTTTTTATTTTTTTAAAAAACAGGCAAGCCAAAGAGAATATTTTGTTTAAAAGATGCTCTTGTTTTAAGACACTATTGATGAGTTTATGGTTACATGTAAATATAAAGTAATGTTTGAAAG
Organism: Channallabes apus; assembly: GCA_030522415.1. Taxonomy (NCBI): domain Eukaryota; kingdom Metazoa; phylum Chordata; class Actinopteri; order Siluriformes; family Clariidae; genus Channallabes; species Channallabes apus. Next base: position 22,709,414 of record CM060124.1, on the reverse strand, counting down.
TAATTCATATTGTGTTGGCAGGTTTATAGTAACAGCAAACCAGGAGTCAGAATATCTGCTGAGGGGTTTAAGTCATTCATAGTGTTTTGAAGTCTAAATATTTGCAACTTCCTTGACATATAGTTTCTTTTTAGCCTGAATTAGATTTAATTACATCAGACGAATATCTATTACCTGTTTATTTTAGTATCATCATTACATATAAATAAATAAATAAAAAATAGGCAATAATATAATAAAAAATGTATTTCTCTAGGGAAATGTTATATCGCAAGAAATATCGTTATCGCAATATTCAACAACAATATCGCATATCGCATATTTTCCTAATATCATGCAGCCCTAATCACAACCCCTTTGACTGGTTGTCGAAATGACAAAAGAGCGGCTCAATTTTTTTGTTTTGTGCTGAAACGCCCCCCTGCCATGGATCCCCCGCCCCCCACATAATCGCTATCAAATATTATATTACAACATAAATTCATAGGTTAATGGTTTATAAATCACAAATTACATGAGACAATAAAATTAAATAAACAATATGAAAATTAATATGTTGTATACAGAAATGATATTTTTTTCAAAATACTTTTTTCAAATACATGTATACTTTTATATTGTTTATTTTATAATAAAATTAGTTTTGTCCAACTTTTCAATATAAAAATATTTATTTTATATAAATGTTTATTTGACAAACCCCTTTCAACCAATTATAACCCAGCAGAAGCGCAGCCTAAATCCTGTTTACATTAAATAAACCTGCTTCCGAGCAGGTTTAAGCTTACGGACATGTTGCTATGACAGCAAATGCGAGAAGCGCATCGAAGAATGAAACAATACAAGATCAAGCTTGGGATATTTTTTTTATAACCTAACCCTCTTTTAACTTCTCCACAACATTATCCCTGACCTGTCTGTTCATTTGCACCAGGCTTTTCAGCATCCTTTCAAAACTCAATCAAACAAACCAACTGTAAATGGCCCCTCATGACTTTGCAGCTTTCAACCCATTCAGGTTCAATTTCATGCTCCTCAGTGTTTGGGTGTGTTGCAGAATAAAGGGGTGGGGGGAGTTGGGGTTGGAACAGCAGGCCCCACGCACAAAACTACTTTCACACACCAAAGCCTGTTGGTATGGCTCCATCCACTAGCCCAGATCTGGTCCTCTTTTTCCATTGAAGTTCCATTGGTGAGGTCAGACATAAGAGATAAGGAGATACACACCTAATAGGACCCACCAGTCCCAGGAATTGGCTCACAAAAGCAGCTTCTGAAATACTCAAATGAGTCTATCTGGGACCTAAGATCATTTCACAGTTAAAGTCACAAAGATTAAATGTTTTCCTCCATTCTGATGTTTGGTGTGTACAATAACATTTAAGCACTCGACCTGTAGCTGCATGATTTTATAATTGTGTTAGTGCAACATAGATTGGATAACTGGATACAGACCCAGTGCACAGGTGTTCCTATTAAAGTGGATGAAGGTAAATACATAACATGAAAACATAACAGGAAAACATGTCTTCCTTGGCAGTGTGAGAGTGCATCTCAAAACCAAGCTGAGTCTTGAGCATTTAATTTTTTAAGCATTAAAATTTACCATGTTTCCTTTTTACCTTATTTTTCAAAGTGATCACCTTCAGCTGATGGTGGGTTTACTTAACCGGTGGGTCTTCCTCTTCTCAAACCAAACCAAATTTGGTCAACTGCAGCTTACGCAAATTCATATAATCACTCTGGCGTTTACATTTGCCAGATCTGTGAGGAATTTAAGTTAGCTTATCACCAACTACAGCCAGGTTTTACTTAAAAAAAATTTTTAGACGAAATGTCTCTCCTATTTCAATTCAATTCAATTTTATTTGTATAGCGCTTTTAACAATTGTCATTGTCGCAAAGCAGCTTTACACAATCAAAAGAATTATTTGAGTTTGTATGGAATGTGAATGTGTATGAATCAAAATGGTCAGATAGTCCCTGGTGAGCAAGCCGAGGGCGACAGTGGCAAGGAAAAACTCCCTGAGATGGTAATAGGAAGAAACCTTGAGAGGAACCAGACAATTATTTCAGACAATATTTCCCTATCTGCTCCTGCCTCTTTTAAAGAGTTCTCTGATATCCAACTAAATGACTCAATAATGTTTGATCAAGATCGATATCGGAAATTTTACAACACACACATTGCCACTTATCTAGTATTTTGGTTTCAGTCCTGTTCTTATGACATTGTGGATTAGATTATCCACTGCCAAATCCAGGAGCTTTTAAAACTCTAATATTGAGCACAGGGGATTAATATTGGGGGAAGTGCCTCAGTAAAAAGGGTCTAGTAATGCCCATGGTTTGCCAGTTTCAGAGCATCTCTAGGAGATTTTAATGTCCAAATGGACCCATGAATTGACTTGACAAAACTTGACAAAGAAACAGATAAACTAGACCTTTGAGTGCTTATTAGGTGAAACAGGTGTGAGTAATCAGAATGTGACTAAGTCATGTGATGGAATGTACATCACAATACTTTGTGGTCGTTATAGATACAGCAGGGGTCAGAGGCACAGAATAGACATACAGTGGTACCTCGGCATGCAAATTTAATCCGTTCTCGTTGCAAGTTCTAAAGGCGAAAATTCATATTGCAAAACGCATTGTCCCATAGGAAATAATGTAAATGCAGATAATCTATTCCAGCCTCCCGTAAATATTAATTTAACAGTTTAAGAATATACGCTTATGTACTCCTGTCTGTCTCTCAATGAAAGTCAAACACTTTACACATTTCCCAAGATGGCGCGGTATGCTACACTTTGCTGATATCGCTGCATTGTTAGAACTACAGTAGCATTGCCAACAATGTATTTTGTTATTGGCTAACTGATTTTTTTTTTTTATACTTTCTTAGCAGGAAATGGTTAACGTTGTGGAAGAGCTTTCATGTTGCATCTGACCTTTTCCTAATTGCTTTTCAGTGTGACAAATACTGTACTTTTTGTGGCAAACTGGAAAAGGAGAAAACCTTAAGAAAAAAACAGACTGACAAGGGAATCTCTACTCTTCTGGGCGACGGTGTGATTTCTCCACCACTGTATTCTATTGTAGGAACCACAGATAGAGAGTAACCTTTTACTGAAGCATGTTTACTATAACAGGAAGGACATAGAAATAACAGCAGACATACAGTATAATATAATAAATAATAGTATAATATATAAAATACAAGTCTTTTATACACCCTTTAATTCAATGTCTTTTGAATTAGACATTTCTGCAGTATATTGTAACAACCAGATTTACCACTACGTATATCTTTTTTTTATACTAAAAAAAAAGTATAAAAAAAAGTCTTGTGTTTGGAAAAAAAAATTACCAGACAAATCTGAAAATTACAAGTCACATTTATATAATGGCGTATGTGGAAAACATGAATATAATGTACCCATAGGTTGACAAAAGAATGAGAACACCTTCAAAATAGTTTGACATTTAAATGAACAATAATGATTGAGCAACACCTTAAACAACAATGCCAAGATTCACTGGCCTTAAACTAAGAAGGATTGGTTCTGGGAGCAGAAGAAATCATTTTGCCACATGAGTTGGCCCCTACATAGTCCTGCCCAATTTAATTCTCCCATCATTGGTACAAGATCTCAACCAATAATGTGAATGCAACTCTGTTTCTAGACTAACTTGACCATGGTCTCATGCTGAAGCTTCACAGATGGCTGACATTGTCTTTGTTTTATTTTAAATTGTTACTTCTACGTATGATAGTGTAAAATATTGGGGTTCAAACACTGTTGTGTTGTGGCACTGTCTTCCAGTGGAACGCTTTTTTGTTTTGTCATATGGTAATAGTACCTTCGACTGCATTTAACACAAACAATTTTGCTATAATGTCTGCAGTCGCTCTGATTGTTTAATGACATTGTTCTTTTTTTCATTCAAGTCTCCATCAGTGAACAGTAGGTAACCTCAATAATGTGGAAGTCCTGTTAATATGATGAAAAGGAAATGTGTTTACATTTCCTTTTATATAATTGCGCATTTTATCATATAGCACATTACAGTTTATTTATGGTTGTCCTACAGTATCCAGTATCACCAAAATGAGGATGGGTTCCCTTTTGATTCTGTTTTTTTCCCCCATGTTGTCTTTGGAGGTTTTTCTTGCCACTGTAACCTAGAACTTTCCTCTGTAGTTCTTTACAAATAATTATATGCATTTTTCTCCACCTAGACAATGTTGCGTATGAAATACGATGGTATCAGAATCATTTAAGAGGATCAGATAGCCTCATTCTGTTGGCCAGTATAGATCGATGGGGTGTGGTGAGAAAAAGCCCTCGTAATGACAGCAGTGACTGCAGCTTGGAGCGTATCAGAACCCAAACATTTACTCTCACCATTCATGGGACCCAAGACAGTGATGCTGGCGAGTATTACTGCACTGCCACACCATGGATACGATCAACTGCAGTAGAGGATTGGAAAAAAGACACAGATATCATATCCAAGAAGGTCTTTCTCAATGTCAAATTTTCATGTGAGTTTAATTTTAATTCCATAGTTATGTGGTTGGCGGCACGGTGGTGTAGTGGTTAGCACTGTCGCCTTGCACCTCCAGGGTCCGGGTTCGATTCCCTGCCAGGCTCGATTCCCGTCTCTGTGTGCATGGAGTTTGCATGTTCTCCCGTGCTTGGTGGGTTTCCTCCGGGTACTCCGGTTTCCTCCCACAGTTCAAGGACATGCAGATTAGGCTAATAGGCGTTTCCAAATTGCCTGTAGTGCGTAAATGAGTGTGTGAGTGTGAGTGTGTGGATGTGTGTGTGCCGATGGATTGGCACCCTGTCCAGTGTGTACCCTGCCACGTGCCCTAAGCCTCCTGGGATAGGCTCCAGGTCCCCGCCACCCTGAATGCAGGATAAAGCGGTATAGAAGATGAGTGAGTGAGTTATGTGGTTGCTTACAGGTATCACCTGTGAACTACCACACAAATACAGATAGTTTGCTTTGAAAAAGTAATTTTTAAATTTTATTATAACATAAATTTGTATGTGATTCTTATTCTTATTTCTTTCAGTTTGGGATTCAATGAAATTACCTTTGCTTTATGGGACCTGTATCTCCCTCACTGTGGGTCTCTTGTCTCTCATTCTGGGCCTTCTCTCTTCTCTGTGCTGCTGGAGAAACACCAAGCAAACACCACCCACTCGCGCCAAGCTCCTCAACTCACAGATTGATTGACATAAACAACGTACATGAAGCACATGCTTGTCTGTCTCTTAACCAAACCAGTAACATGATTAAATAAAGTTTCATTGACTGAAAACACTGAAAAAAGCAAAGAATGCACCCATGGCATTTATTTGAGTTTTATTGTGATTTTCCACAAAAAAAGTATAGATTTTTTAGAATATCTTGATCTGAAAATCTTTCTATGCTCAAAGAATGTCGTGCAAGTGGACTTACAGTAGTAACTAAGTGGACTAAGCAACTCTTTTCATAAATGTTTGACTCTGATGTTTGTATATGACTTTTATATATGTTTTTAGACCAATTTAGTTAGATGACTTACTAGTCTTATTTCTATGGTTTTATATACTGTAGTGTCATCTTATGATGATCATCATTATTATTATTATTATTATTTTCTTGTAATTTGTTTTACTTAGAATGTTAATGAGTGAACACAGATTCTTTAGCAGTATAGAAAATGTAAAGCTTTTCCTCAGAAATAAGGTTTTACAGAAAACAGCTATTATTTTCCCAAAAATGCAAGTACAGAGATTAGTCAATGGAAGAGACAATGTTTTAAAGTGTAAATCTATCTATCTATCTATCTATCTATCTATCTTGTTTGAATGTAACAAAACATGTTTAATGCATTGTAGCCATACTGTACATGTTTCTGTGTGAGTTAAAAATAACATTTATTTATTTATAACATTAACATTACCTTTGCAGCTCTCACTATTGTCAAAGCTGCTGTTATAAGTACCTTATTAATCAGAAGAAAAATTTAACAGTCCTGTAATATGTATGTAATGTGTATGTATGTTTATGGCGGCACCTGGCTTAGTGGTTAGGACAGTCACCTTGCACCTCCAGATCCCAGGTTTGATTCCCGCGTCGGATCTGTGTGCATGGACTTTGCATGTTCTCCCTGTGCTTGGTGGGTTTCCTCCGGATACTCTGGTTTCCTCCCACAGTCCAAAGACATGCAAATTAGGCTACTCTGCATTTCCAAATTGCCCATAGTGTGTGCATGTGCCTGTAAATGTTGTCCAACTATGGTTGTACAAATGGGAATGATTGCAATGGTCACCACTGGCTTCCACAGTCCGTAGTTGGACTACAGAGGTTCCTAGATAGATGGATGGAATATACATTCATGTTATGAATGAAGGTCGTGAGTCCAGATTTACCCAATTACAGAGCGAGAGGTATCTCAGGGTAAGAAGGGAAGGGATGTAGGCATCATGCATCATAACCACTGTACATTCCTCAAAACAATGACTAGCTGAATAAGCTGAATGACTAGGTTACCCCATCAAGGGTTTGTAAAAGAGTGGTTCTGGGAACATGAGTCATGTTTTTCATACCTGACCACCACATTGCGTGGCAGACTGCAGGCTATAGGCATTGGAACAAAATATGACTTTTTTGGGCCAGGCTCTGCCACCACTTCAAATGCTTATAATTTTTCTGATTATTCTGATTTCTCTACAGTATATCACAATTATTTTTCTTTTTGCAAATATTACTTCCAGTTTACAAAAGAATTCAAAAGTGTTTTTTTTTTGTATCAAATGTTTTTAATTAAATTTGTTTAATGAAAACAAATATTCTTTTATCTGCATACTAATGTGAAGGATACGTACTACAACTCACAGTTGGTATGTTCAAGGTATGTACGTTACCAAGCCTCAATATGAAGACTCTGACGTCTGGCATCAACAGGGTATTTTTTAACTAGAGAATGGTCGCTCACTGGATATTTTCTTGTTTTCTAGCCCTAGAGATTGTTGTGCGTGAAAATCCCAGTAGATCATTACGTTCAGAAGTACTTGGACCAGCCTGTCTCCCCTTAACAACCATGTCACATTTAAAATCACTTGTTGGTAATATGACATTTAATTGTTTATAAGTGCTAAAAATGGTCCAGCACCCATCTAACTCTCAGCTCTAATCACATCACGCACCACACCACGTTCCCTCCGATCCCACTGCTCGCCTCGTCCCACCATCTCAGGAATTAAGGAAGACATGCATCAAGATAAAAAGTATTTTATTTCCAACTGTGTTTGACTGATGGTAAGAAGTGTAAGAATCTATCCACGGACAGAAAAAAACTTCAAAGCACTTTTTTTTATGTCGCCCTGCATAAGGACATCTGCCAAACGCATAAATGTAAATGTATAAGAGTGAATTATAGATTCATTTTAACAAATAAGCCTAAATGGTTTTCTTTACCATATTTCTAATAACCATTAAGTTATGTACAGTATGGTCACAATCACATGAATAAAGTGAATGTTTATTTTGTGCAGAGTGCAAGAAGGGACTCCGGCAGGATTAGACTACCTAAATTAAAGTGAGAGACAGAAGGAAACACAGACATGAGGGCTCCATGGGAAATAAAGCAACCAGTCACATCAACAAACTTGAGTGATCAATGAGAGTGGGGACGACAACGTCAAACATACCAGTTCACCATAATACTCTGTAATAACATTTGGATCAACATTTTAGACCTCTGTGCATATTTCACATTAATAAGGGGCTCACTTTTAGTTGCATGAAATGTCAAATGGTTAAAGAGAAAGAAAAAGGGGCTATGAAAGATCCCTTTCTTTTAAAGCATTTTAATTGTCACAAGGTTTACAGCTTTAAACACAAAGGCCTTAAAACATCAACACTAATGATGACTGTTTTCTTGCCTAGATATACACACAGCTCTCACAGATCCGCCTTTAGGAGTAATGACTTGAATGGATCGTTTCATTTATGATGCTATCAATTCAATTCAGTTTTATTTGTATAGAGCTTTTAACAATTGACATTGTCTCAAAACAGCTTTACACAATCAAAAGAATTATTTAAGTTTGTATGGAATGTGAATGTGTATGAATCAAAATGTTCAGATATTCCCTGGCGAGCAAGCCCGAGGGCGACAGTGGCGAGGAAAAACTCCCTGAGATGGTAATAGGAAGAAACCTTGAGAGGAACCAGACTCAACAGGGAACCCATCCTCATCTGGGTGAAACAGATAGCAGGAAATGATCTGCATTTATACAGTGTTAGGTTCAGCTATAATAGTTGATGTTAATTGATGTTATAATAGTTGATGTAAAATGGAGTCCAGTAGTTATTGGAGACTCAGATAGACTTGTAGAAAGTTCCAGTCCTGAACTATCGAATTGTCAAGTCCTCAGAGAAACAGCTGACAACACCAGTCGAGGCCAGAACCGTCTTCTAAGTAGAGAGAATCATCCCCAGACACCAGGCGCATCCTAAAGAGACACACGGGGCATCCATGCGACGAGACCTCCAACCAGAAACCGGGCACCAGGATGGATCAGACAGGTCCGGAGGGCAGAGGGAGTCTGGATCACTGGCAGCTCAGGAACCACATGTGTAGCTCGACAGAGAGAGAGAGAGAAAGAGTGAAAGGGGGAGACAGGGGGAGAGAGGAAAGAGAAAGAGGGGGAGGAAGAGAAGAGGAGGAGAGATTGCAATTAGCTATGGTCACAGTCACAATGTCTAATGTGAATGTATATTTACTGTAGAGTGCAAGCAGGGACTCCGGCAGGACTAACTATGACAGCATAACTAAAAGGGAGAGCCAGAAGGAAACACAAACATGAGGGCTCCCTGAGATGTAAAGCAAACAATCACCTCACCGTCAACAAACCTGAGTGATCAAATGAGACTGAGGAAGACAGCATCTAAACATACCAGTTCACCATAATACTCTACGTCCATGAGTCCCCCAGATCTGCTCCTTTACCTTATGGCAAATCTATTTATAAAAATGCTTGGCTAAATAAATAGGTTTTTAGCCTAGACTTAAACACTGAGACTGTGTCTGAGTCCCGAACACTATTTGGAAGACTATTCCATAATTTTGGGGCTTTGTAAGAAAAAGCTCTGCCCCCAGCTGTAGTTTTCATAATACGCGGTACTGATAAGCAGCCTGCATCCTTTGACCGAAGTAGGCGTGGCGGATCCTAAGACACTAGCAGTTCGCTCAGATACTGTGGGGCGAGACCATTTAATGCCTTATATGTCAAGAGTAGTATTTTAAAATCAATGCGAAATTTCACAGGGAGCCAATGTAGTGAAGATAGGATAGGGGTGATGTGCTCATATCTTCTGGTTCTAGTGAGGACTCTCGCTGCTGCATTCTGGACTAGCTGAAGCTTGTTTATGCACCTAACTGAACAACCAGACAGTAAGGCATTACAATAGTCCAACCTAGAAGTGATAAAAGCATGAACTAGTTTTTCTGCATCGTTTAGCGACAATATATTTCTTATTTTGGCGATATTTCTGAGGTGAAAGAATGCTATCCTGGTGATATTATCTACATGAGCTTCAAATGAAAGGCTGGAATCTATAATCACGCCGAGGTCTTTTACTGTTGCACTTGACGGAACAGAAAGGCCATCTAAAGTTGCGGTGTGATCTAAGATTTTACTTCTAACTGTATGCGGTCCTATGACTAGAACTTCTGTCTTATCCGGATTAAGCAGAAGGAAGTTAATTAGCATCCAATTTCTTATGTCCTGCACACATTGCTCAACTTTAGTAAGATGGTTTTTCTCATCAGGTTTTGTTGAGACGTATAGCTGTGTGTCGTCAGCATAACAATGAAAACTAATACCATGCTTACGGATTATGTTGCCCAGAGGAAGCATGTAAAGGGAAAAAAGCAGTGGGCCTAAAACTGAACCCTGCGGAACGCCAAACTCCACTAGAGAACATGCAGAATAATCACCATTTAAGTCTACATACTGATAACGATCAGTCAAATAGGATCTGAGCCAGGAGAGGGCTGTACCCTTAATTCCTACTACATTTTCTAATCTGTGAAGAAGAATAGCATGATCAATAGTGTCAAAAGCTGCACTGAGGTCGAGTAATACAAGCATAGTTACACAACCCTGATCAGAGGCCAATAGGAGGTCATTTACTACTTTAACGAGTGCTGTTTCTGTGCTGTGATGAGGCCTAAATCCTGACTGATACAGTTCATGTATGCCGTTTCTATGTAGATATGAGCATAGCTGCTCCGCTACTATCTTTTCCAAAATCTTAGAGATAAACGGGAGGTTTGATAGTTGCCTGTAATTGGACAGCTGACAGGGGTCGAGGTCAGGTTTCTTAATTATTGGTTTAATAACTGCTACTTTAAAAGATTTTGGAACATAACCAATGCTGAGTGAGGAATTAATTATTCTCAACAGCGGTTCTGTTATTACTGGTACTATCTGTTTAAGAAAATGTGTCGGTATAGGATCTAATATACAGGTTGATGAATTTGCAGAAGAGATGAGTGAAATTAGTTCATTCTCTACAAGGGGAGTAAAGTATTCTAGGTTTGAATCTGACATGGTTAGGTTAACATCAGTATCAATTACATTGTTTGGTTTCAAAGCCTCAATTTTATGCCTGATATTTACAATTTTATTATTAAAAAAGTTCATGAAGTCCTCACTATTGCATGATGTTGTTGTGGAGATTTCTGTAGTGGTCTTATTTCTGGTTAATTTGGCTACGGTATTAAATAAAAATCTAGGATTATTTTTATTTTCTTCTATAAGAGTGGAGAGATACGTTGATCTAGCTACACTAAGAGCTTTCCTATAGTTTAGGATGCTCTCTTTCCATGCTATTTGAAATACCAACAATTTAGTTTGACGCCATTTACGCTCTAATTTCCGAGCAGTCTGTTTTAAAGTGCGCGTGTGATCGTTATACCAGGGAGCGAGTTTCTTATCTCTAATAATTTTTCTTTTAGCTGGAGCTACATTATCTAAGGTACAACGAAGTGTCGACTCTAAATATTCAGTCGCCTGATCGAGTTCTGTGGGGTCAGACGGTGGCCTAATCGAAGTTGGTAACTCTGGGAGATTACTGATAAAACTCTGTGTGGTAGTTGATGTGAATGTACGTTTAATACGGTAGCGCGGTGCTGTGCGTACATTATCACTGTGACACACTTGAATGGAGACAAGATAGTGATCTGAGATAATTTCAGACAGTGGAATTGTGAATACATTTCTTATAATTAATCCGAAGAATTATCTCAAAATGAATGTTAAAATCTCCAGCAATTAACACTTTGTCTACAGAAACGACCAGGTCTGAGATGAAATCCGCAAATTCACTAAGAAATTCCGAACACGGCCCTGGAGGTCTGTAAATTATAATTAGTGGAATCGACTGAGCTGATTTAATATACTTAAATAGACTTATGTTACTATAGAGAATTTCAAATGAGTTAAATTTGTGTCCGTGTTTTTGTACGATAGACAGATTATCATTATGAATAACTGCGACGCCTCCTCCTCTACCAGTTAACCGAGGCTGGTGTATGTAGCTGTATCCAGGAGGACTAGCTTCATTTAGAGCTACATACTCATCCTGTTTAACCCATGTTTCAGTTAAACAGAGTATATTAAACGCCTGATCTGTGATAATTTCATTAACAATAACTGCTTTTGATGCGAGAGATCTAATATTTAACAATCCTATCTTCAGATCAGAGGTGCCGGCTGCGCATTCAGTATGATCTGAGTTTGTGGTCTTTATGTTAATTAAATTACTGAAACAGACTTTCTGAGTCTTTCTACATTTTTGCTTAGATCGGGGAACAGACACAGTCTCAATAAGGTGAACCCTGATTAACTAGACCTCTACTGAGACTATGAGCTATACTACAGGAAATGAGAGCAGCACCTTCCCGAGTGAGATGGACACCGTCCCGCCCTAACAGGCCAGCTTTGCCCTCAAAGGTCTTCCAATTATCTATGTAGCCCACATTATTTTTGGAGCACCACCTGGACATCCAGCGGTTCAGCGACCATAACCTGCTGTAAGCTATGTCGCCACGTCTCATTGGGATGGGACCAGAGCATATCAGTCTGTCACATCAGCGTGGAGGAATTTTGGCCCATTCTCTTTACAACGTTGCTTCTTTTCATTGAGGATTTTGGGCATTTGCTTATGCACAGCTTTCTTAAGATCCTGTCACAGTATTTCAGTTGGATCTGGACTTTGACTAGCCCTTCAATCTAATTCTCGATTATTTTCTTTTTCAGCAGTTTTGATGTAGATTTACTGGTGTGGTTTGGATCATTGTTCTGTTGCATGACTCAGATTTGACCAAGCTTTAGCAGTCAGGCAGATTTGCCTCTAGAATACTCTTACAGTATATACAGAGGAGTTCATGGTCGACTCTTTGACTGCAAGGTGACCAGATCCTGTGGCTGCAAAACAAGACCAAATTGTGTGTGTGTGTGTATGAGGTATGTCTGCTGAAATGCTGTTCCAGAAGCCTTGTAGTTTGTTCTGATGCAGTTTTTGCAAACCTAAGTCCTTCCTTGACCTTTTAGGACAGAAAAGGCTTTCTGCTTGCAACCCTTTCAGATAAACTGTTTAGATTTCTTCTAAATGTTCTGTCATGGACTTGAATATTTAACATGCTTAGCGAGGCCTGTAGGGTCTGAAACACACCTGACTAACACACACTTGAATGCTCCAGTTCAGCAAAGTGTGAAAAATTCTGCTTTTATGGAGGACTGCACACCCGCTGATGATCAGTTAACCAAGAGCTGATGATTAGCAGCATGTGGCTGCAACTTACCCTCTTAAATCCTGTGAAAGTAGTAAGATGATACCTCTGTACCGATTTGATCAAAATTGCGATATCAAGTTTACCAAGTACCCCGATTTTCGAAATATCTTGATCCGATATTAGTGGGTTTGTGACAATTTTAAACCTTTTAAAAAAAAGGTTAATTATTAATTAAATGTAGCTTGTTTCTTATAACATTAGTTTTTTCACTTAAAAAACAAGGGCAGCATTTAATCAATACAAAATAACTTAAAAGTTATCAGCATTTACCTTAGCATGTACGTCTGTTATCTGCCATAATTATTATTTCTAAAGAAACTTATCAAATAATTAACTCTGTGTGTGTGTGTGTGTGTGTGTGTGTGTATACCACCTGTAGGTTTATAAGAAAAAAAAAGGTGACATTTTACCTCCTCAAATACCTCTGAAGTCTTAAAATTATATATCTATATCTATCTATCTATCTATCTATCTATCTATCTATCTATCTATCTATATAAATTAATCTCTCAAGCAAATGAAATCCTAACTGTAAAGCAGAGACTCAGCTGACATGGACTTGTGTAGAAGAGGACAGACTGTGTGTAAGATAACACACACTAAGGTTTGTAGTTTATATAGGAACATGGAGGCCAATGTGACCACTGTATTTATCCCCATATAAAACTTCTGATCACTGACATTTTTTTTTTTTTTTGATGAATTAAAAAAAATTAAAATAAAATGTTCTACACCACTACACTGTAACTTCCTGCTACCCGGAAGGAAAAACCCGATAAGGCGGCAAAACATGACAGAAGCCGGGTTTATTTTGGCTCCTCCCTCATCAGCTGGTTTCTTTCTGAATCTCACTGCAATGGCGGAGCAGCAGCAGTTTTCTCTCTTACTGGGCAACCTGATGAGCCCTGATAATAATGTCAGGAAACAAGCCGAGGTATGAACAACGCTTTCTAAACACAAGTGTATTTTGAATGAGAATGTGAAGGTTTTGCTCCTCTAGCGGGGTCACTGTGAGCTCTGCTCCTGCCCGCCGCTCAGTCCACGTGTGACGGGGCAAGTTTTCAGCGAGGTTAGTCCGCTAGGCTAAAACACACACACACACACACACAGCACTGGTACTGCAGGTAACATTGGGTCTAAACCTCATAACCTCCTGCGATCGACTCCTGTCTCGTGCGGCTGATCACTTCACGTGACCGTGTTAAACCTCAGTGTAAACTCTCATTAGCTCAGGAGTTATATCGCGATATCGGAGCTGGAGTTTCACACTGTGAGGCTTCACACCAAACACTCCTAACTGTTACACACACACACACACGCGGTTGTGTTACTGGTTAGTGTCAGCAGTGTTCGGCTGTACGTCATTAGACGGTTTGTGTTTCTGCGACTTGCGCGCTGCTAGCGTGTTAGCTCAGTTAGCACATCACACACACATTAAACACACACACCCCGTCAGCTCCGTTACTGCACCACAAACACGCTGACTGTTAAAAAGCCAACCGGCGGCTAACGCGAGGTGATTTAAACTGTCCGGACCCACAGAGACCCATCACTCACTGAGGTGTGTGTGTGTGTGTGTGTGTGTGAGAGAGAGCAGGCCCTGGTCCAGAGAACCCGGACACACACTCCCTCTCCGCTTCCCCAAACCCCTGTCCCGCTGATTCTCTCTCTCTCACACACACACACACACACACACACACACACACACACACCTGGTCTTTATTCTGCACTGATGTCACATTAATGCCCTCAGACGTGTCTTTACACTCCAGCGTTACTTGTCTTCACACGTCTAACGGCTGCAAACCCCCTCCCCCACGTGAGCTAGACTTGATCTTGTTGTCCAGGCAGCAGGACTTGACTTGGGGGATCAGAAGAGACGCGTAACTGATCAGCGCATCGTCTGATTTATTATTGAATCTGTTTATCTGCATCATTTACTCGTCTTTTCTTTATTTTCCACAAATGGTATAATTTCAACAAATCCCACGTATTCTAGACAATGTGACCGCTTTACTGGGTCTCCTGTGGTGTCTCCTCGAAGTCCAGGGTTCTCATTATAAAGCGGACACTAGACTGTAATTTGAAATTTAAAAAATATTCTTGCACATATTTTTTGTTTATTGACTAGATATTTATCTGGACGTGGTAGTGTTCTCACCTGCCATGCGGTTCAGGTCCCACACAGACCCCGGCCACTGGAGGCAGTGCCGGTCCAAAGCCTGGATAAAGTGGGAGGGTTCCATTAGGAAGGGCATCCGGTGGAAAACATGTGCCAAGTTGTGTGCTGATCAGATGGTCTACTGTGGCGACCCATTGATGGAAGCAGCCTAAAGACTAACAACGGTTAGAAATGTCTGTTTTAGGCGAAGAGTACAGAAGTCATTACAAAATAAGGAAAATGCAAGTTGTAAATGAGACTGGTGTGAGACTCCCCATGCATTATTCACTTAATGGTTAAACAACCCGCTCACTGGAAGACCTTTTCTATCAGCAGATGTAGGGGTGGGCGATATAACCAAAATCTTCTATCACGGTAGAAGCAATTTTCTACCTTGATAACGATATATATCACAATATAGCAATTTCGAACAATTCGAACACGAAGAAACTGTTTTACATAATGTAATTTTATTTTACCTGGGAATTGCTGAGGTTTGCCGCATTATTTTACTTTGGCCATATTCGATTGGATGTGTAACAGACCTAATTTGATTTTGTTATATTGTGCTAATGTTAGATGCTCGTGAGTTGCATATGCGTGTGATGTTTTTATCCCCTCTGGGCTTGCCGTAGAAGGGCAAAAGGCGCCTGTGCTCTTCCTGCTCTAGAGTTTCAGTTTGTTTTTGTGAATAAAGGAGAATAAACAATTGATAAGGATTTTGTGGGCTCTTGTTTTTATTGTTTTTACACCCGATTGAACCAAATATCTGTCCCAGGGGACAGCGCAGTGCGACTATCTGGATAGCGCAGAGTTGATCTGGTTTATTTGCGCAGCCCGGTGGATCGCGGAGCAACTTGAGCAGCACCGCTCAAATCACAAACCTGCGTGACTCACTTTTTTAAATGTAAAATATCAGGACTGTTTAATATTGTTTCCGCCTTGCCATGCCTGGTTTGTACGTGCGCATTCCAGCGGGGTAAAATGTATTTTGATGGCCGGCGCGGTCTGTTTCTATCAGCGTCGCGCAGGTTTGTGATTCGAGCAGCGCTGCACAAGTTGCTCGGCGCTGCGCGATCCACCGGGTCTGGATATTTGTTCTGCCCACGCCAGCTCAATCGGGTGCCACGGTTTCGTCCCACTTTAGATGTGTTTGGCTTCCCATAGAAGTGAATGTGTATTGCGTGGTTACTTAATGTGCAACGTCGCGTGATCTCAACCGCGATTATGACGATAGACCAAAATCTCTACTGGTTAACTGTGTATACCAGTATATCGCCCATCCCTAAGCAGATGTAACAGCTCTGACTCACAGGGGCATGGATTTCACAAACCCTCAGAAGGTGTGCTGTTACTGTATCTTGCACCAAAACATTAGCAGTAGGTCCTTTAGGTCCTGTAAGGTGTGAGGGGGGGGGGTGTCCATAAGCTTAACTTGTTTGTCCAGCACATAACACTGATACACAACTGGATAGAAACATTGTTTGCTTTATGGCTGTAGCTATCAAATATTTTGAGTAATTGGATAAAATGTACTTTTGCTTAATTAAACAGCAATGTAAAATATATAAGGGAAACAAAGATGAATTGGTTTTCTTTTTAGAAAAATCAACTTTTATTTTTTAATTGCATACAGCATTTTATCAAAAATAAACATTGTCATTAAGATATTCCTTGTATTGTGAATAAAGTTGACTGAGATGAATTAAGTACTTTACATTCTTATTTTAAAGCCTTTTTTCACATGCAAAACCTCAAGAAAAGGTATTTCAAATTACTTTAAGTATAAAAAAAAAAAACCTAAGACACATATTAAAATAATTATAGTTGTGCAACTAAACTTTCAGAACTAAAAGTTTCTACAGCTCAGGCATAACGGATCAGCCTTGACTGACAATTTGTCATTTTCTCTTCCTGGTTTCTTCTTCTCTTGGCTCGTTTATATTTTTATCGCTCCGTTCCATTTTGCAGCCCCCAACAGAGAGCTCCCTCAAATCAATACACAGCTACTGTTTGCATCTCCTACCGCTTTGTGGGTGAGAGAAGAGCTGCTTCTTCGTAGGGTTTTTTTTTTTTTTGGTCATACTCCTCAATCCATTCCATGGTGTTTTATGCCCCTCTGAAAGAAGCCACGGCTGTTTGGAAACCCTGCTGCCATGCAGAGTACTTGGCTTACAGCAGTGTTTAGGTATTTGGCACGTGTCAAAATAACCACATGTATGTTAGAACTCGATGTTTTTCCAGCAGAACATTGCTCAAAGCGTCATGCTGCCCTGTCTTCTTCCGAAAGTCCATTCTGTTGTCATCTCATCTCCAGGTAAACACACGCGCGTGCACACACACACACACACCTTTCACATGAGTCATCAGTTCTGGTCACTTTCTTCTGTTGCTCTGTCGTGTAGTTCTGATTTCCATGTTGAGCCTGTAAGTGCTTTCAGTGGAGATCAGGGGTCAGCCTTGATACACTGACCATTCCGTGACTACGATGCCCCATTGCAGCAGAACTGAGATGCAGCGTATGTTCCGTCACCTTTCTGTCGTCTTTTTAAGCAGCTTGTACCTCTTCTGTGGGATTGGAACAGATGGACTAGCAGTTGCTCCCCACACACATTGAGTCTTGGGTGCACATCACCCTGTCGCCGGTTCACCAGTTGTCATTCCATGAATCGCCTTTGGCATTTACTAAGTGCATAACAGGAACACCACACAAGTCCTGCCATTTCGGAGTCCTGCCATCACAACTTGACCCACTGTGAAAGTTGCTCATATTATCACTTGCTCATTTATCCTTGCTTCCATCACATTAAGTTTGAGATGACTGTTCACTGGGTGTTTAGGATATTCAAGCCCTTGACATGTTACGGTACATTTATACTGTTACTTCATCAGTGGTTTTATAGTTAATTGGTGTATACATGCCCATGCTTCATTTTTTTTTTTTTGTAAATATGCATGCGTTTATATTTTAGATAAAAAAATACATTTGCTAAATATAATTTCGTGTCCTTTTATGTAGTGTCTATTAAAGGGTAAAAAGCTGTCTTTAGCTGTCATTTTGATAACTTTTACCAAGAACCAATTTAAGCAACGGTCTTTACAGGTCATATGCTTCTAGAAGCTTACACTAATTTTAAAATTGATATAAAGATAGTATTTTTATACATAAAAATATATATATATATTGATATATATAGTTTGCGTTTTTTTTAATTACTATTTAAAGTGAGCCAGTATAACACTAAAAAATGCCACTTTTGAAGCACATAAAATCATCTCTTCAAAATGGCTGTAAAAAATTTTAGGCAACCGAGATCGATGGACTTCCATGTTGCGTACACTTTAGAGGATGCTTCTACGGCACACGTTTTCTGTATTATATTTGACATAAAAAAAAACTAAATTAGCACCAGTACGGTATTTTGGCTGATTTAACCAAAGCTACATAGTGATTCCTCGGTTGACCTTCCCAAAGTGCATCCTGGTGTCGTCTCTCCCCAGGTGTGTGACACGCGCACACTTGGCTGTTCACATGATTTAAAAGAAAACCTTTCTGACTGCTGTCGGTCACAGTAATGAAGAGAGAAAAGGTACCTAAATATATGCTTTAAACATGGTTCAGCCTTGGTCCTGTAGAACTGCTTGTGCACATTTTTGTTTCCTCTCCATTCCCAGCACACCTGATTTAATTAATTAGCTAATTAATATATATATATTAGTTCATAGTGCAATCCAGGCTAATATGATGAACTGAATTTTATTTAGTTCATTAGTCTAATGGATAAGCTGCTATCGTTTTTATTTTATTTATTTTTTAGTTTAAACTGCACAAGGCTAAAGGGCTGTTGGTGTCAGACATGGGGACACTTTGAGAAAAGGTTTATCCCTCTTGTTCTGCGTGTGTGTGCTTGGACTTCCACAACTGACTGACTGACGGGAGAGCGAGAGCATGACGTCATTCCCTTCATCCACCCAGTTTGCCTCTTATGAAGGCAAAAAAAAGTAAATACAGTGTAACCTCGTTTGACGAACGCCCCTACGAGTACGAACAAATGGGTTTGTGACCAAAAAAAATTGCCTAAAATTTTTTCTTATTCACAAACTTGACACGACCCAGAACGGATTATGTTCACGAACCGAGTGTAAGCATGTTTTTAGGTAAAACTTATTTAATCACAAATGTATATCTACCAAATATACTCGCATATTAAACTTATAAACTAAGGTTTGCTATTAAAACTCATCTGTGATGAACTGAGAGACACAGGGGAAGTGGTGTGCTGTTTCGTATATGAACACCTGCGGGATGGAGAGAGGTCGCCCTCGGCTCAGATAAGAAATACAGGAGCAGTGAACAAGGACTTTCTCAATAATGTGCTTTTCATGAGGGAGGACGTCACACTGAAACAGTGGTGAGAGGGTGAGTGTGTTTGTGTGAGAGAGAGACTGGGTCGAGCACTTCTCTAATTCGGCAGAAGTTGGAAGAAACCATAAATTCATGGGATGTGAAAAAGTACAGTTTAATCTGCTACTGAAATGCATCAGAATAGAACAGTGTCTAATGTAAAATAAAGAAATACAGTTGTGTGAAAAACTATTTGCCCCCCTCCTGATTTCTTATTCTTTTGCATGTTTGTCACACAAAATGTTTCTGATCATCAAACACATTTAACTATTAGTCGAAGATAAAACAAGTAAACACAAAATGCAGTTTTTAAATGAGGGGTTTTATTGTTTAGGGAGAAAAAAAATCCAAACCTACATGGCCCTGTGTGAAAAAGTAATTGCCCCCTGAACCTAATAACTGGTTGGGCCACCCTTAGCAGCAATAACTGCAATCAAGCGTTTGCGATAACTTGCAACGAGTCTTTTACAGCGCTCTGGTGGAATTTTGGCCCACTCATCTTTGCAGAATTGTTGTAATTCAGCTTTATTTGAGGGTTTTCTAGCATGAACCGCCTTTTTAAGGTCATGCCACAACATCTCAATAGGATTCAGGTCAGGACTTTGACTAGGCCACACCAAAGTCTCCATTTTGTTTTTCTTCAGCCATTCAGAGGTGGATTTGCTGGTGTGTTTTGGGTCATTGTCCTGCTGCAGCACCCAAGATCGCTTCAGCTTGAGTTGATGAACAGATGGCCGGACATTCTCCTTCAGGATTTTTTGGTAGACAGTAGAATTCATGGTTCCATCTATCACAGCAAGCCTTCCAGGTCCTGAAGCAGCAAAACAACCCCAGACCATCACACTACCACCACCATATTTTACTGTTGGTATGATGCTCTTTTTCTGAAATGCTGTTACTTTTACGCCAGATGTAACAGGACACGCACCTTCCAAAAAGTTCAACTTTTGTCTCGTCGCTCCACAAGGTATTTTCCCAAAAGTCTTGGCAATCATTGAGATGTTTTTTAGCAAAATTGAGACGAGCCTTAATGTTCTTTTTGCTTAAAAGTGGTTTGCGCCTTGGAAATCTGCCATGCAGGCCGTTTTTGCCCAGTCTCTTTCTTATGGTGGAGTCGTGAACACTGACCTTAATTGAGGCAAGTGAGGCCTGCAGTTCTTTAGATGTTGTCCTGGGGTCTTTTGGACGAGTTGTCTCTGCGCTCTTGGGGTAATTTTGGTCGGCCGGCCACTCCTGGGAAGGTTCACCACTGTTCCATGTTTTTGCCATTTGTGGATAATGGCTCTCACTGTGGTTCGCTGGAGTCCCAAAGCTTTAGAAATGGCTTTATAACCTTTACCAGACTGATAGATCTCAATTACTTTTGTTCTCATTTGTTCCTGAATTTCTTTGGATCTTGGCATGATGTCTAGCTTTTGAGGTGCTTTTGGTCTACTTCTCTGTGTCAGGTAGCTCCTATTTAAGTGATTTCTTGATTGAAACAGGTGTGGCAGTAATCAGGCCTGGGGGTGACTACAGAAATTGAACTCAGGTGTGATAAACCACAGTTAAGTTATTTTTTAACAAGGGGGGCAATCACTTTTTCACACAGGGCCATGTAGATTTGGAGTTTTTTTTTCTCCCTTAATAACGTAAACCTTCATTTAAAAACTGCATTTTGTGTTCAAATATGTTATCTTTGACTAATAGTTAACGGTTTTTGATGAGCAGAAACATCGAAGTGTGACAAACATGCAAAAGAATAAGAAATCAGGAAGGGGGCAAATAGTTTTTCACACCACTGTATGTCCACTTTTATTACCCATTTTTATAAGTAATGCCTACAGGACATAAGTATCAGAAAATAAACAAACTATGAATCTAGTTGCTGCTAAACCACACCTAGTGGCAATTCAGTGTGGGGAATAAACAGTAGGAAATGAATAAGATGAATTGAACATGAATGATTAGCACAGACGGGACGCTTCCCCATGTGTAACTTGTACTAGAGCTCGTGTTATTAGAAAGGGAATCGGCTTAACCTTGTGTTATCGGTGTGTAAGGAAGCAGAGCAGAACATACAGTACATGTTGTGCTTCTCACTGTGGAACACACACACACACACACACGTACTCACACACCTGCTGATGAAGTTATTGCTGATGGATATCAGGGATACGGGGTGAGTGTAACTTTGATTTGATTTGTGAATAACATTGTTCTTTAATTGACGGTGTACAAGGAGTGTGTATTGTACTGCGTTTCAGTCTGCTCTGTTTTGTTCATAAACTTGAATTGGGTTTCTTCACTTCGCCGTTTATTGTTGCAATAAAATCCAGCTTACTTCATCCAGATCAACTGACTGCTGAGTCAGCTTTTAAAAAAAATATTTATACTATTATTTCAATAACAGCCTGTTAATGTTTTACCACTAAAATGTAATTGGCATTAACAGTGGAAGACAAATCTTCCACATGAGTTTCCCTTGTATTTCACGTTTATTGCTGTAAAACTGTTCTAGTGGTGGTTAGTGGTTTTTTTTTTTTTTTTTTTTTTTTTTCCCCCCTAGGAAACATACGACAACATCCCTGGATCAACAAAGATAAGTTTCTTGTTGCAAGCCGTCCGTGATGCATCTGCAGCAGAGGAGGTGCGTGTTGTATACTTCTGCTTAGACTAAGTGTTTTGTGTAAACTGAGTAATTAAATCATGTGCATCCTTGTGTTTTTATGCTCGTTACTGATCCACAAATTGACAGCCATGACCGATATGTTTACATTATTTACTAGAATTGGATTTTCACTGACCTGTGATCACATTTTTCAGTAGCAGAGCAAAAGCAACTAGCCAAATATTAAACTTAACACTTTGTGTTTATACTTGGAGACGAGATCATATTCTCATCATCTTCAGATATTTAGAAGGTTTCAGGAAGTACAGCAGTATCCGTAGTGGCATCTCGCTGCCGGGCCTTGTGTGCTGCTCTTGTGCCACTACTCGTGTTTCAAATGCCTTCATCAGTCATACAGTTATACAAGGGACAGTCAAAAATTATCTGCACTCTGGCTGTAGAATTTGCTTTTAATTAAATTTTAGAAAAGACAAATGCGTCACTCTTTGACGTAATCTCCTTGCTTTACAGTACACTTTGTCCATCTGTCAACAAACTTTTATATTCTCTCATTAAATGTTTCAGGCTCAGCTGTGAGTCGCACTTCTGTTAAAGTTCTGTTAAGTTTTTTGATAGAATTAATTTTAGTTTCTAACCCAAGTTGACATTTGGCAAGGTGATTCTGTGGTGAACAGGGCAATGGTAAGAATACAGGTAATGGCATGTACGGTATGTTATTAATGTAATATTACCGGTTCTGATTGTTAAGGCCATCTATTTACCTCATGGTCCCAGGACACCAGGATATTTTATATTTTACATGCATTATTGTAGACAGACTGATTGCAAGTTGTGCTGCATAATTAGCTTCTGTGCTCATCTCATAAAGGCGTCAGTGTCACCTTGTAGAGAAAAATGTCATCCTTCCGTCCCGTGCTTCCCGTACAGGTTAGGCAGATGGCAGCTGTCCTGCTACGGCGATTGCTGTCCTCGTCCTTTGAAGAAGTCTACCCAAGTCTGACGGTAGACATTCAGACTGCCGTTAAAACAGAGCTGCTTGCCAGCATCCAGTTAGATGGATCCTTAAGTATCCGTAAGAAGATTTGTGATGTCGCTGCCGAGCTGGCTCGCAATCTTCTCGGTTAGTTGAACCACTTTTTAAAGTCCTGTTTTACTGATTTGTGCGTTTTCTATATTTATTCACTGAACAGAGCAACCTTATCTTTGTAACATGCTGATTTTAAAGCTGCTTCTGTCTCATTCTTTTAAGATGATGATGGAAACAACCAATGGCCAGAAATTCTCAAGTTTTTGTTTGACTCTGTGAACTCTCAGAACGTTTGTCTACGAGAGGCTGCACTCCACATTTTCTGGTGAGCTTTCTGTTTTAAACCTTGTAACTTTTACCCTGAAGATTTAGTTTGACCTGTTTTAAAACTATTTTTTTGTGTTTTTCATTTGCTCATTCACTTTTGTGTGCAGGAATTTTCCAGGTATATTTGGCAACCAGCAGCAGCATTATTTGGAAGTTATAAAACGCATGTTGGTGCAGTGCATGCAAGATCAGGAAAACCCACAGGTGAGTTTAACACTTGAAGAAATAACTAGAGATGTTCTGATACCATTTTTTCCCTCCCGATACCGATTCTGATACTTGGGCTCAGGGTATCGGCCGATACCGAGTATTGATCCGATACCTGGGTGTGTCTGTACAGTGTGTGTGTATATATATTTATTTTTTTAAGTAAAATACTACTAGCCCTGTGTAACGGGTTCGACCCTAAGTGCACGGGCGACGCCATGAAACACGGACACGAGGCGAGGTCTTACAGGAAAAGGGGTCATTTATTTAGAAAAATGGGTAAGGAAAGGGTTAAAGGCTCTCTGCGGTCTTTTCCGCTTTGGCGGCCGGGATGTGAATGCGGGCTCTACGCGGAAGTGAAGGTGCCGCGGGAGCTCGCGCAGCTCGTTCACGCGCTCCTCTCGCGGAGATCAAAGGCGCCCCCCTTTTTTAAGTCTCTGGGGCGCATCTCATCGCCCCGCTCTTGTGCCACCGTCTCTCATAAAATCCACCGCGTCACAAAGTCCAGCTTCCCAACAGTCAGACCCCGAGCTACACTCCCCGCTGTGTTTTATAGCGCCGGGATCATTAGCGGCGATAGCTCATGGGCCGTTGCCTGATTCTGCGGCCCTGCTGGTTCACATACCTAAAGGGGGGGAGGCCACCTAACTAGTGAGCGAGGAGCGATATCAATTTGGGCGCACGCCCATCACAGGCGCACGCCGTGACACTCTGTAAGTAAGCTAAGCTAGCGGGCATAAATAGGTTATGTTTAGGAAAATGGTATCGGATCGGTACGTGGACTCAAATACTCGCCGATTCTGATGCCAGATCTTTTTGTGGTATCGGTAGCATTTCCGATACCAGTATCGGAATCGGAACAACCCTAGAAAAAATAATAATAAAAAAAAGGGAACACAAGTTTACACATGTCTTAAAGTGTGTCTGATAATGTTCAAGCTGAAGTACCCTCAGATCATGCATTCTGACATGCCCTAGTTATCCTTCTGGTTATCATATATACAGATTTTTCTTTGCTCATCTCACGGAACACTCGCAAACCGCGTTAATTGTAATTCGAGGTTCCACTGTATGCTGATTCAGTATCTGTAGTAGCCTGTAGTCTTTAAATAAAATGCCCCAAACTGTCTCTTAGTTTGTCAGAAACTAGTAGTGGTGGGGGACTTGTATTAAATACACACACTCTATTTCAGATTCAAATTTTATTTGTCACATACACAGTATGATGTATGAAGTGAAATGTGTATACGGCAACTGATGACCTAAACGTTGAAAACTCTGCATTTTAATTTACTATATAAAGTACTAAATAAGAGATGTTTACAAATTAGAAATGTATTAAAAAAAACTTTCAGCTGTAAAAATTTTTACATTTACATTATCTACATATAAAATAATAAAATAAAAGTATAATAAAATGAAGAATTAAAGTGGAATGTAGAAAGCATGTGCAGTAATGGACATGACGACGTGTAGATGATGTGGTTCATTCTGACCAACATAAGTGGAAATGTGTGTTTCAGTAGCAACCGGTCTATTGAGTGCGTGATGTTGAAAGGATAAAATGCAACGATCCCTCATTTCCACTAGGGGAGACACTAGGTTCACACTTCAGACACTTCAGCTGTGATGCGGTTGTTGGAGCTGATCGTTGCCTCTCTAGTCAGTGTTGTGATTCCACCAGATGCATGACGTTGTTTCAGAAGCATCCCACTTCGGGCCTAGTTACGGGCCTAGTCTCTCTTTGACAGAAACCACTTCTGAGGTACTTCTTTAAGAGCAGGTAGCAGTTTTAGCCAAATCCAAAGCGAGCCACTCTGCAACTGAAATGCTCCTGGTACGGCCTGAAGCAAAGGACAATGACGGTCACAAATGCAATACCGTAGATCTGCTTCATGTCCAAATCTGTGGCGTGATGCCTGTGTTAGCCGTTAGTCAGCCGCTTATCTGCCCATCTTTAGGAATTAAACATATTAGCTTAATGTCGGTTGCGTTTTGATCTCACTAAACCAGTTAATGTTGAGGACATCATCGTGAGAACACATTTTTTTCTGTTGCCACTAAAAACCCCCAGTGTTAACAGTAGTTACCACTTTACTAATATAATGGGTTTAGATCACTTCACAAATCACAGTGCTTTTATTTAATGTCTTTTAATCTACTTTTTTCAGATACGTACACTCTCGGCACGGGCAACTGCTTCCTTTATTCTCTCCAATGAGAGCAATATGGCAATACTTAAACATTTTTCCGATCTCCTGCCTGGTGTACTGCAGGTAAGCAATCAGCACGTGCATCAGGTTATTTTAATTAGGTTCATATTCATGTTTTAGGGCTTTTTTTATGTTTATAAAGCTAGTTTTTGTTGTAAAGCCAGTATCTGTTGTTACAGGTCTAATACCAGTGATCCTTACAGGATGTGTAATTTTGAATGATTTTTTTATTTTATTGTTTTTATTTATTTTATTTTTTTTGCATTTTAGAAATTAAAGCTCAGTTTTTGGCAGATAGCAGAATGTCTTTAATTCTTTCCTGATGTACTCCAGGAGGTGAATGAATCCTGTTACCAGGCAGATGATTCTGTGCTGAAGTCACTTGTGGAAATTGCCGACACTGCCCCTAAATACCTGAGGCCCAACCTGGAGGCCACCTTACAGCTCTGTCTTAAGGTAAACACATTACATATTTGATTTTGTATTATTGTTTTTTTGTAATCTGATCCCAAGAACTTTTTAATGCCTGGTGGTTCCTTGATGCTGCTCATCTGTGCTGATCATCAAGGTTTTATTATACAGGCAGATAGACATTTCTTCAGTTTAATGCGTGGGAGTCGCCTACATGTGTGACCTCCACAGCCCGGCTGGAGAAACATCCAGTACTCCATAATGAACTGGACTTCTGGTCCTCTTATTTGTGTATTATTTTTATTTATGTATTTTTTTTTTTTTAATTGTTGTGCAGCGTTGAGGGTGGAAATGTAGAGCGATTCGGGGATGTCTTGTTAGCAGCATGCTAGCCGGCTACGTATAAACCAATAAAATTTTTCCCCACTGAGGTTGAAAGTGACTTTGTTCTGTACGTGTACTGTATACTCGAGGTGCAGTGGATAATTACCATCAACAACTAAACTCACTGAGCAAATCAGTTGGCAACAAATTAAAATATATATTTTGTTCTCGCCCGTGTTTTGTGCTAACTTTAAATGCGTGTAGGTGTTACTGTTCACTAACTGAACAATGTGCACAAGTGTGGTGATGGCATCTTCACAAACACAAACGTCTAAATTATGTGAGTATTTTACTCTCAACTCAACCAGCAGTATGAATCAGGATATGAGACTGGCGGGGGTCAGATTACTCTGTGAAGGGAGTGAGAATCAGACAAGTAGGACACCTGAGGAGACTGTCTGTCTAATTAGTCTTAGACCATATTTATATAAATTAAGTGATTGACCATTTTTGAGAGAATCCCACAACATGCATATCCGTGTGGTGTTGCTGGTTTCTGAGCTCGTTCTCTCTCTCTCTCTCTCTCTCCTCCACTTTGCTCTCCTGATTATTATTTCCTGGCTCGTAGCAACACCGACTATAATCCGCCACTTTCTCCTCAGGTGTATTCTTTCCCACTCACTGTACCTAAAGGCTGAAGACTCACTAAATGATTTCTACAATCTTGAAAGATTCTCTCAAGTCTGGAAGAGTACACGTGTTGTTGTTTTTTAAACATCTGTTGTCGCATGAATGAGTCAATGATTAAATAAACATCCCCTGCACATGGGCATGTTTATTTAATCATTTACTCATTCATGCATTTATTTATGTGACAACAGATGTAAATAAATAAATAAATAAATAAATAAAATAAAAAAAACCCCATGTACTGATTCCGCCTCCTCTATACTCAGTGTCCATACACGGCTGAGTTGGTGTAAACTACGCAACAGCATCCAGAGTCGACTCTGAACAATCAAGCTTTTGATATCCTGCGACTTGATTGTTCAGAGTCTGATCTCCACGTCATTTGACTGCTGCAGACTGGCACGATTCTGAAACCTATACTTAATCCGGTCTAAAGTCACACCATTGGAGCCTTTTCTCTCTTTTTGTAATTTTTTTTTTTAATTACCAGGCTTTTGACATCTTTAGGAAATAATTTCTGCTACTTTGTTCGTCTTTGGAGTTTTTCATCTTTTATTTCAGCAGAGCCAAAAACAAACACGAGCCAAACTGTAAAAGCTTGTATCTAAATAAGGTCCATTAAGTAACCGTCATTCATAATCTGAGGAGTTCATTTGTTTTAATAATTAATATTTATCTGTAAAATAGATTAATTGTGGCCCAAGTTCATAGAGGGTAAATTTAGTTTCTTCGAATTTGATAATCTCAGTCTCTGTGTTGGATCTCATCTGAGCTGCTTGAACTGGGCCGTAGACGGTGAGGGGCGGAGCGAGACTCGCACACGGCCAATATACATCTGGTGACATTGCAGTATCGTATGGCACAGGCCGCCATGTATTTGTTGTAAGAATTTTTTTAATCTTTTATTTGTTCTCCAAAAATTAAAGTTGAGTCACAAAACTCCTTTATGTTTTGTCTCAATTTCTTCCTAAAAGACACGTGCACAATGTGCGTGCGCACACAGGCTAGAAAAATATATTGGTATTTTCCTGTAGACACATTATTTTTGGTTGCCAGGTTTAAAGGAAGTAACTGGCTTATTTAATGATCTGAATAGATGATTTACAAAGTGTTCTGTGCTTTTAGCTGTGTGCAGATACGAATTTGACGAACATGCAGAGACAGCTGGCGCTTGAAGTTATTGTGACGCTCTCTGAAACTGCTGCTGCCATGTTGAGGAAACACACCGCCATTGTGGCTCAGAGTGGTAATGCCCAAACTACTGTAATATTGGGGGGGGGGGGACGTGTGATATTGATGCCTAGGCTCACAGAGGCCAGTTCAATAAAAGGAGTTGCGAAATAGTTTGGGTTACGTGATGCATTTGTAAAGGACTAATCTCCCCCCCCCCCCCCCCAGTGCCGCAGATGTTGTCTATGATGGTGGACTTGGAGGAGGATGAAGACTGGGCAATGGCAGATGAGTTAGAAGATGATGATTTTGACAGGTAACATAAATTTGCCAACAGTGCAGCGGTCGGGTAACTGGATTCCCAAAATAATATTGAAAATATCCTGCAAAATGCAGAAAGTATTAGATTTAATTTTTTTGGAGGCGGTGGGGGCAGAACCTGCTTGCCTGCTTAAGGTTATTGAAAATATCTTGTCAGTACACTTAGTTTAGGCCACTTTACAGCTCTGTCTTAAGGTATATACATTAAAGATTAAATTTTTTTAATGCCTGGTGGTTCCTTGATGCTGCTCATCTGTGCTGATCATCAAGGTTTTATTATACAGGCAGATAGACATTTCTTCAGTTTAATGCGTGGGAGTCGCCTACCTGTGACCTCCACAGCCCGGCTGGAGAAACATCCAGTGCTCCATAATGAACTGGACTTCTGGTCCTCTTATTTATGTTTGTGCTCAGACCGGCATTAATAACTTTCATTAGCAGCATGTCAGTGACTTCATTCTGTATGTACTGTATATACTAGAGGTGCAATGAATATTTAAATTTGCACAGTGAGTTTAATCGCATATGGTAATTAATGATTTTCTGTTCTCGCCCATGTTTTGTGCTAACTTAAAATGCTTTGACATGTAGGCATTACTGTTTACAGGCATTTAGGAATAGTGCAGTGGTAAAGTAGACTGGTTGTCAAGAATCAAAATAAACTTTGTTGCCAGGTTTCATCAGAAGCTTTTACATTCCCAGGATGTTATTGAAAATATTCTGTAAAATGCAGCAACAAATTACATTTTTTTTGCCCAAAACCTGCTTGCAATTGTCATGTTGTTTAGACTCTGCAAAACAGTTTGTGTATTTATCCAGCTCTCTGTCGATCTGTAATATGTTTGACTTCCTCCTGAAAGCACCGTCTATGGCTAACCACCTAACCCTGTGTGAATCGATCATGTTTAATTCAGATGTTACTACAGCTGTTACTGCTCTATGACGTAACCGACACAAACCTCAGTCTCTTTAATCATAGCCTCATTGGATGGATTTTTATCATTTTTCCATATGTTTGTAATTTAAGCAAATCTTATCAGAAGGATAAACGTACATTTATATATCGACCCAAACGACTAAATACTTGGTGCCTGTGCAGTTTTATTGTTGCCTTTTTGTTCTTGCAAATGGCCGTTTTACGGGTGTGTGACTCGACACGAGTTCCTGGAATAAATGTTTGATCTACTGAATTTATACCATCTTTATGCTATATTACGACCTGCTTTTTTAACGGCTAATGCCACTTATTTATGGTCAGATTTTTTAAATATATATAAATGAACACGAGCACATTTTCCCAATGCAGTTTTAAGGATCAAGGTCAAAGGTTGAATTTTTTTTTTTTCTTCTCTCCGATTCCCCCCCCCCCCCCCCCCCCCCCACCCACCCCCCAGTAATGCTGTGGCAGGTGAGAGCGCCCTCGACAGAATTGCCTGTGGCCTTGGAGGGAAGATTGTGCTGCCCATGATTAAACAACACATTATGCAGATGTTACAGAACCGTAAGTGCACATGTACATACTCCAGAATGAGTAGGGTCTTAACAAAACTAGTAGAGTTTCAGCAGTTTATTGTTAATCATTATCTGTCTTTTATGGGGGGGCCGGGGGGCTCTAACTGGTGCTTCACCCCTATTGTTTTTATTTGAAAGCTTAGTCAAGTAATTGTACTCCCTTTTGTGCCTGGCAACAGAGGTGCACTCAGCATTTTGGGATACCTAATTGGGTCTGTACCCAACCCCCCAAACATACACTCACTCGTTTTCATTATAACCTTCAGCTTGGCTGTGATGATAATCGGACTGAGGCTCAGAAAAGTCATATTGCTGTAACATTTCTGCCTGTTTACCCAGTTTGTGTATACAGTACATGACGTGTAGTGAGTTTTATATACCACCAGTTTTGGTAGCCTGATTTTGAATAAATAAATAAATGTCATCAGCTTTAAGTTGGTATTTTCCATAAATGTAATTCTTCACTCCCTTTAACCTTTTAGAAGATGACCCGTTCCTCAGTGATGACTAAGTGTCTCTGCTCAACCTGAATTGTGGTGTGTTATCTTTTCCCCACAGCTGATTGGAGGTACAGACATGCTGGTCTTATGGCACTCTCTGCTATTGGTGAAGGCTGTCATCAGCAGATGGAATCCATTTTGAATGAAATTGTCAGTTTTGTTCTGCTGTTCTGCCAAGATCCTGTAAGTATTTCACCAGTTTATTAATGTACTGAAACTCTCTTCATTTCAATGCTATGTACAAACATTCCTTTCATTACTCATCTATGGAGGTGCTTAGTGTCACACTGCTGCACCTCATCATTTCTTTCTCTAAACACTCTTTCAGCATCCCAGAGTTCGATATGCAGCTTGCAATGCCATTGGTCAGATGGCCACAGATTTTGCTCCTACCTTCCAAAAGAAATTCCATGACAAGGTAATGTTCTCTCAGAACTCAGGGTTTGTATATAACAGTAATAGACACATTTTCATAGTAAGTAAACCTGCCTGGAATGTGTCTCAGGTTGTGACTGCTGTGTCTCTCAAGTGCTATAAGTTTTGGCCCCATTGCAGTAGCAATACCCTGGGTTAGTTTGTGTGGTTGGTAAAAAGCAACATGGTATATGAGAGGCTGGTTACTTTCAGAGAAACCCAACATTTTTCCTGGCTGTTTTTTATAGATGGATAGAAGGCTTTAGAATTTTAAAAGTTTCCTGGTATTTGCTAATATAAAAATCTTAGCCTTTGTTGTAAAAATTTAAGAACGATAGGGTTTTAGCTTTTGGGTGTCACTTGGATGGAAATTTATTTAAAATACCTTTAGTGTTGAGGATTTACCAAACATATTTATTATACCGTTTGCTAATATTTGATATCTTCATGAACTGGACTGTCAAATGATCAAATATTCTCATTGTTTTGAGCATGCTCACTGGAGAAGTGTAACAAATAATTGATGTAGATGACCTAAAATTGCTGACCTAATTAGATGTAAACAAACTTATCAATTAGGTGGTAACGTAATTACATGTTTTTCACACTAACTCTAAATGTTCTGACACGGAGACATTACTGCCTGCTGGCGTGAAGTGAAACAGTATGATCGCAAAACCTTCATGACTAAAAACATCAAAAGTGTGTGAGCTGTTTAGTCTTAACGAGAGCTAGAATCAGAAAAAAAGACCCTGTGGGTGTGTAGTCAAGCGCAAGAGTCCAGTAAATGGTGAATGCACACCTGAGGAGAGTGTGTGTGTGAACATGGTGTCTGTGCGTCACCGCCAGCCTCCATTTATATTTCCAGGTTGTGTGTAGTGAACCTGAAGTGAATCATGCAGTGTATGTACGCATGTTCGCTACGCTCTCCTCTTTGATTCCTGACTCACAGCAACACCGACACTCATTTTCCACATTCTCCTCGGGTCTGCCTGCTTTGCTAATTACCTGGTCCTGATGTAATATTTTAACTGCGATTTAAAATTTTTAAGTAATTATATTTTATTACTGCGACTTTGCTTATCCTTGGTTTAGATTTTTCTTTATCAGCTGTAAAGGTTCATTAAAACACATTTTAGAATAAAGTATTCATCTTTTTTTGCCTTTATACCTTCTAGTTCTACCTGCCCCAAACAAACTAAAGAGAATTTTAAAAGTGGGGAAATTATTTATTTTTAATGAGTAATTGAGCAATCTATAAACTGAATAGCTTCTTATTCATTTAATAATCGATAGATTATTCATCTATTAATGTAGTTTAGTTGCTGCTCTAATGCTCACTTTGTTGTTGTAGGTGATCTCTGCCCTTCTCCAGACTATGGAGGACCAGTCGAACCCTCGCGTTCAGGCTCATGCTGCAGCAGCTCTTATTAACTTCACTGAAGACTGCCCCAAAGCTCTCCTCGTCCCCTACCTGGATAATCTAGTTCAGCATCTTCATGTCATCATGGTTGCCAAGCTCCAGGAGGTTTGTTAAAGTCTGCATCCTTTGTAACAGCTGCATAACAGTAGGCTTTTGTGCTGGTATATCACATGACGTCCGTCACCACTGTTGCCTACCCTAGCCTAACTGCTGTAACACACAGTGGAAAGGGCTGTTGGCCCACTTCCTCATGGACGCCCACCAGTCGCTGTACAGTATTGCTAAAAGCCTGGATCTTCGGTTCAACCTACTCCAGCATTGTGGAACATCCTTAAAACAATTTCAAAGGCATTTAGTTTAAAGATTTATTTTTTTATTTTTTTTTTCTGGTTTTGGTTTTTCCAGCTCATCCAGAAAGGTACCAAGCTGGTGCTGGAGCAGGTGGTGACCTCCATTGCGTCTGTGGCTGACACAGCAGAGGAGAGGTTTGTTCCTTACTATGATCTTTTCATGCCCTCCCTTAAACACATCGTTGAGAATGCTGTGCAGAAGGAGCTTCGGCTGCTACGAGGCAAAACTATCGAGTGCATCAGTCTAATTGGTCTCGCTGTGGGCAAAGATAAGGTCAGTTTAACATGCTGCTGCTAGTGTCTCAAGATTAGCATAAAACTTGGTGCGTGTGTATAAATGACTTCTTATCTTCTCACTTTAGTTTATGCATGATGCCTCAGCAGTGATGCAGCTGCTCCTTAAGACACAGACTGATTTTAATGACCTGGAGGATGATGACCCGCAGGTGAGTGTTGCCTTAATAGGAAAATTCTAGTGATGGCTATTGGGGATGTGACTCACCAGGGAACCCCTGAACCGAAATCACAATACTCGGGTGCCAATTCGATTTGTATTGTGACTTCTTATTAAAAAGTAACTTGATAGTTTAATTATTTTTACTGATAACATGCTGCCAAGAAGGAGACAAAGGTTGAGAGCCCAGCCTGACATGGCCACATTAAAAACATTGGCTTCTGAGGTGTCTCAGACTCTTAACCCAACATACTGTAATCATTTCGCTAAGTCTGTTGATCAGACGGTTATCAAGACGTATTATAGTATTTGGCTTTGTAAAACAATGATTAAATGTTTGACAGTAATTTGAGACTTCTGCCTTGTTAGTTCATACAGTCCTCTATACATTTTATGCATTACATGAATTAAATTTCTTTAAATCTATAATTGATGCTGTAAACCTAAATCAAGTTCAATTGGGAATGGATTCGAGTCATCCAATTACTCGTCTTAAAAATAGACATAAACAAAAAAAAAAAAAACCCATGGGCATTGCCTCTTACTTGTCTGGTGTATATGGATGTATATACTTTCTAAAACAAAATTAAACGAGTTTTAGTACTAAAGGCCAAGACGGGGTAGGAATGAGTCGGGGACGTCACTAAACAGGTTATTTAGCACTGTTTGTGTCTGATTTTATATGTAGAAAATGTACATTCACCTTGAAATCAACTCATTAAGGCCTCATTTTTCTTCAAGAATGTTGGTTCACATCATTTACCTTTTTAATCAAATCATGTTTCAGTGTAAACGAGCAAGTTTTGTTGCTCCGGTACAGCAAGTAAATTATTTTTTTCTTCATTGCCTTGAAATCCTCCAAGAGCAGATCGCAGTAGCAGCTGCTTGGTATGCGTGTTCAGCATTGTTGCCCTTCAGACTAGTGACTGAAGTGTTTTACTTGCCCATAGACAATCGTACATGTCTGGATTGAAAAACTAAAAGAGTAAACACTTATTGTACAACTTATTATAATGTACAGAACACATAGTTAACAGAGCAGTTATATGGCTTGAAGAAATCTTAAACTTCTCCCCTAGCAAGCAAGTCGTTTCTAATTTAATTTTTACGTTGGATACCATTCTCGTTAGAAACAAAGGTGGTAAATACTTATTTTAAAGATGGCAAAATGTAGAACTGAGTGTTATGACCTGCCAATCAGCCTGAAGTTCTTGGGTTGCACTTCAAAGTCTATATACATTTTCTACCCCACAGCATTATTGATAAACTAATGGTGAAATTTGACTTGATACTGTACACATGGACATATAAAATTTATGTGTATATATTTAAAAAAAGGAATAAAAAGTCACACCTATACCTGGGTGTATAAAATTGCTGCTTTAATTTGCCATTTGTGTGAAGTCAAACAAACAACATTAAATGATGCGCCGTAATCGACACTGTGGAGTCCAATTAGGTTTTGACATCAATGCTACAACCTTTAGAAGCCAACATGTTAATTGGGTGCAACTGCTGACATCTTTGGAGGAAACATATTATACGTTGCTGCCATAATTAATTTTCAGTTTTAAAAAGGGCCACAGGTAACTATTGAAGTGTGTGCACATTTGAAAGTGAAACATTTTGTTCACCCTGTTTTTGTGACTTTCCTGTGACTTAAAGTTCCTTTGATGTCTTCTCTTTACAGTGCATGTTTTACGCATATAAAATCAAAACTACTTTGCAACACTGCCAGAATCTTTGTATATATTGATTGATGATTACTCCTGCTTATCAAGAGACACGTTTGTTTATCTGCAGATCTCCTACATGATCTCCGCATGGGCCAGGATGTGTAAGATTCTGGGCAAAGAGTTCCAGCAGTACCTTCCTGTGGTTATGGGCCCACTTATGAAAACTGCTTCAATCAAGCCAGAAGTAGCTCTCTTGGATAGTAAGTCACAATTCACAAAAAAAGACACAATATTTTTCATATTTAGCACCCTTTTTTTTCTTTTTTGGGTTTTAAATGTATATATTTTTTTATGCGTAATGACTAGACGTATAATTAAAGTATATTGTCTTGGACATGATGTGTGAACTTTGGTAGTTGAGGGAATCCCCCAACGGCCAGTAATACACTACTGACCAGGTTTTTCCACATCACACGCACAGCTACAATAAACCTCTATATACAAGTAGAGTCAAGTCCTGAGCACTATTAGGACTGAGAACAGGTATGTTTTAAGACTTTTTAAGCAGTGCGTTTCACCTTTTTTTTCCCCTAAGTGCTGTTTTTTTTTTCTCTCTCTCTCTCTCAGCCCAGGACATGGAGAACATGTCTGAAGATGATGGTTGGGAGTTTGTAAATCTTGGAGACCAGCAGAGCTTTGGCATAAAGACTGCTGGACTAGAAGAAAAGGCGACAGCCTGTCAGATGCTGGTATGTTTGAGTTCTGTTTTATGAGAGCTAGTACACATGAACACACACCTTGAGTTTTCTTTTCAGCGTTATCGAACCCGTGTGAGTATCAGGAACACTGTACTAATGCTGCGTAGTTCAGCTCCAATCCCGCAGGGTCAGTATCCAGTACAGAGGTTTGCTTTTGTTCTGTTCGAACACTGGTTGCAAATTCAACTAATCTGTTAATGATCCGATTCAGTGTGTGAATTACAAACTGTGCCGGACCTTCAGGACTGGAGTTGAAGAGCCCATGTCGTCCTTTTGTCTTCAAAACAGCCTTAATTCTTTATAGCACAAAGTTCACAATATCTTAAAGGTTTCTTTGAGATTCAGGTACATGTTAACGCGATTGCATCATGCAGTTTGAGCAGATTTTTCACGCTGTAGATCTCCTGTTTTAACACACACATGCAGAATTCCCCCACGCCTTATATTCTGCAACACGTAATTTGGGCCTAATGAGTTCACAGGCTTTAATAGGCTGACTCTCCCAGTCTTCCCAAAGGTCTTTAACTTTCTGGATCGTTCCTGCTCACAGGTCTGCTATGCAAAGGAGCTCAAAGAAGGATTTGTGGAGTATACAGAGCAAGTTGTCAAGCTGATGGTTCCTTTGCTTAAATTCTACTTCCATGATGATATCCTTTGTTTGCCTAGATCATTATTCTGTGCACTTGTAATGGAAAAACCTTTTGGTGGTTGTCGTGTTTTGTTTATTCTTTCTCCCCCATGCATATTTTAGACATTATAATCCTTAATGTGCTCTTTACGTGTGCGAGTAGCTGCTGCGGAGTCCATGCCTCTGTTACTGGAGTGTGCTCGTGTGAGGGGTCCAGAGTATCTCACGCAGATGTGGCACTTCATGTGTGATGCACTCATCAAAGCCATCGGCACTGAGCCCGATTCGGATGTGCTGTCGGAGATCATGCACTCTTTTGCTAAGGTATAAAGTGCTGTATTTCCTAATACTTGGTTTCTTTTATAGCACTAATACAAAAACTAATAAAATAAATGTTTTCCCCTCCCCATTACCTTTATTTGGAAGTTTTCAGGGTTAGCAAGAAGTTTTTTTTTTTTTTTTTTTTTTTTTTTTTTTTTTAAAGACCCATTTTCTTCTTTTCCTTATTCTTTTTCTCTTTTGCTCTCAGTGCATCGAGTTAATGGGAGATGGCTGTCTAAACAACGAGCACTTTGAGGAGATGGGGGGAATTCTGAAGAGCAAACTGGAGGAGCACTTTAAAAACCAAGAGCTCAGACAAGGTGATTCCTGATTAAAATATTACAGGAATTAATTGAAGTATTATGTGTAAATAATAATTTTCTTAATTTCTGTACAGCCAAAAGACAAGATGAGGATTATGATGAGCAAGTTGAAGAAACATTACAAGATGAGGTAAGTGTTCTTTTATACTCAAGAGGGTAAGTATTTGAAATGATTGACTCAGACGTGCTGGGTAAGATTCCCCTCGATGTAATCAACAGCATGTTTTCCTTCTTCCACAGGATGAGAACGATGTGTACATTCTAACCAAGGTGTCGGACATTTTACACGCTGTGTTCTGCAGTTACAAAGAGAAAGTGCTTCCGTGGTTTGAGCAGCTTTTGCAGCTTATAGTCAATCTAATAGTAAGTATAATCTTCAGTCATTCCTTTTTATTTCAATCAGTTACATAATAGTAGGATCTTACTTGGCTAGCTGTAACCCGAACATCTTATTCATCTAGTCCTGTGTATTTATAGTGAAAAATATTCATACACACTACCGTTCAAAAGTTTGGGGTCACTTTCTAACTCCATGATGGTTCCTGATGTTTATTTCTTTCTACATTGTAAAGTTTTGCTGAAGACGTCCAACAAATGCATGAATCTCCTTTGAACAGTTGATATTGAGATGTTTCTGCTACTTCTGCTCTGTAAAGACTTCATAACGCCTCTAATCTGAGCTGCTGTTAAATGGTCATTTTTCAGGCTGATAACTCTAAATGAACTTCTCGTCTGCAGCAGAGGGAGGTTTTGGTCTCGCCCTCCTGGGACGGCCTTCATGAGAGACAGTTCTTGCAAGAACAGTATTGTCAAGTGCATTTGCAAAATCCGTCAAGCACCATAATGAAACTATTACAGAAAGGCCGACCTCTGTGTCTTAAAATAACAACAAAAACACCAGTTAGTTATTACGTAATTACCTAATTCCATATGTGTTATTTTATAGTTTTGAAATCCCCAGTATTGTTGTAGAATGTAGAGAATAAATCACTAAACAAAAACAAAGAAATTTGCAGGTGTTCTAAAACTTTTGAACGGTAGTGTATATTTGAAGTGCGGCTGTTCGTGGGTTAGTTCTGTGTTTTTCACCTTTGTCTTAATTAGTATTACCATGTCTATATGTACCTAAGACGAGGTATTAATTAGGGCTAACATTTTCTAATTTCCACAAAGTCTAAAGGTTTGTAATTTGAACGCAGCTCTAATGGAAAGAAAGTGAACTTATTCATCTGATACACTGAGAAATGTCTTGTACGTCTTAAAAGCAGAATGCAACACATGTGGTGTTGTGTTGACTACCTGTTCCTATACTTTTGCTTACATAAATCATGGATGCTTTCCCCTAATAGTTAAAAATTTCAGATTTAATTTCCTATCATATGTTAATTTTTTCATCTGAAATTCATTGTAGAGCAAAAAGAAAAAGGGCTGCAAGGGAACTATATCTGCCCCTAGGTTAAATAATTGTGTTACTGTAAGGTGTAAAGTTATTTATGGCATCATCTTTGTTCACATTAGAGGTAATGTGTAAAACGTTTGTAATATTTAAAAAAAATTTAGTGTCTGATTGGTCAAGTGTCAAAATGAAACGGTTCTTACAGATGGATGTCTAAACAGTGTGTTGATACAATGGAGAAAGCCAAGCTACTCTTTTTGGACCTCCACAACTGTATCCTCCTGAGGAGTTTCTGACTGAAGGTGCTGAGAGATAGATGGATAGATACTTTATTGATCCTGAAAGAAATTCCAGATTAAAAACATGGGCATGAGACAAAAGCCAAAAGAAACATAGAAAAAGAAGACGCACAGACAAAGCCACTCGTGTCAGCACTCGAAGTCGACTTATCCATCTGTATGCATGATTTTATGCAAATTATAAATGTATGCAAATATAAAAATCCTAACCTCTGACACTGCAT
The DNA here is from genome assembly GCA_030522415.1 of Channallabes apus. Lineage (NCBI taxonomy): Eukaryota > Metazoa > Chordata > Actinopteri > Siluriformes > Clariidae > Channallabes > Channallabes apus. The sequence continues at coordinate 22,670,401 of CM060124.1, read as the reverse complement.
TGTGTTGGAGACGCTCATAAACTAGCAGGAAAACCGAAGCTGTAACACAAGTTTCAAGAGTATCAGAGCGGTCATCACAAATCCCTGACCTGAAACCCAGAAGAATTAGCAGAAATTTAAAAAACAAAACTGAAAAGCTCAAATCAAAGTTCATGCAAGTACAAAGAGCAATGCAAACAAGACACAAGTGCATCTCACTGTTGTTCTCTTGTAGTGCCCACATAGGCCCTGGGCTGACAGACAGTGGGGTCTGTGCATTTTCGATGACGTGATCGAGCACTGCAGTCCTTCTTCATTCAAGTATGCAGAGTACTTCTTGCAACCCATGATGCAAGCCCTTTGTGACCGCAGCCCCGAGGTACGGCAAGCAGCTGCTTATGGGATTGGAGTCATGGCTCAGTTTGGAGGAGAGAACTACAGGCCCTTCTGCACAGGTGAGTGTGTGAGGTCCATTAAATGTCATTTAGGAAACACACACACACACAAAAAAGCTTTAGGCCTTGGCAATAGACACATAAGCAGGAGACATTGGCCTTCATTTTTAAACAATCCTGTGTTGGTCATTTTGATGCGCAGTTTTGTCACATGACCAAAAGGCAGGTAGGCTGACTGGCATTTCCTGTGTGTCGACGGGGTTTACAGGGTGCTGCAAGTTTCCTGGGACAAACCCTGAGAGTCTTTATGTGGACACTGACCCTGGGAACTGTGTACAATAGTGAATTAAAAGTTGGTGGGAAAAGTCTTTGTCCTCTAGCCCTAGAGTATAAAATCTTGTGTTGGGTGAAACATTGGTTGCTCTAGACCATGCAATACGTCACTTTTTCTCAATTTGAGTCAGCAGGTTTTCACCACTGCCTTGGGGGGGTTTTGTTATTGTGATCTGGGCTGCATTTAATTTAAGGGCATGAAATGGAGTACACCCTGGACAGGGGGCCAATCTATTGCACGAAGGACACACAACTGGCAATTTGGGAACTCCAATTAGCCTAATCTGTATGTCTTTTGGACTGTGGGAGGAAACCAGAATACCCTGAGAAACCACAACAGAACATGCAAACTGTTTTACTGTTAATACCCCTTAAGTAAATTTTGCAAAAACCCAGAGCTCAATGGGTGTTGATTGATTTAATGGTAAGAAATGTCAAACGGTTTGCTTGGATTCAGAGTTAAGTGATTTCTTCCCATGCACCCCCAGAAGCTATTCCCCTCCTGATTGGAGTCATCCAGGCTGCAGATTCCAGAGCAAAGGAAAATGTTAATGCAACAGAAAACTGCATCTCTGCTGTTGGCAAGGTCATGAAGTATCGACCAGAATGCGTCAATGTTGACGAGATCCTCCCTCATTGGATTTCATGGCTACCGCTCAATGAAGACAAAGAAGAAGCTGTTCACACGTTTAATTATCTCTGTGATCTTATTGAAAGGTAAGTCCAATGTTGTACTCTGGTATATCGGGTGCTATTAAATTTTTGACCAATCAAATCAATTCTCCAATGTTTTGTCCTTTTGTTAAAGCAACAATCTTACTGTTCTTGGACCTGAAAATGCAAACCTTCCCAAGATATTCCTCATAATTGCTGAAGGTGTTGCTAATGAATCTGTTAAAGCTGAAGATCACTGCAGCAAGAGATTGGCAAATGTCATTCGTCAAGTACAAGTGAGTGATTAGTTAACCTTCTCTCCATTCATGTAGCCAACGTAATGAAGTTGACTGAGCGTTATTGCTGAAGGAAGCGTCAATATTAGTGTCTAAAAGTTGCTCTCTTGCACAAACTTCAGGTCTCTGGAGGTCTTTGGACACAGTGTGTATCGACACTTAATGAAACTCACCAGAAGGCCATTCAGGATCTCCTCAACACAGCGTAAATATTCTTTCTCATTGTCCACCTGAAAGAGAGAGAGAGAGAGAAGAGAGGTCTCTTTCCAACCTCAAATCTCCCACCCACTTATTGAGTAATAAACTGTAGTATTACTTGGTTGTAGGGCTACGGTCCCATATGCCCTCTCTCCTACCCAATGGGTGTAGTATTACCTTCTTCCCACAAAAAAGACTCATTTCTTTATAGAAAAGTCCTTGTGCTCATCACGGTAAAAGTGTGAAGGTTGCAGTAGATGTTAAAATATTTCCAATAGGAACAGTCCCACCCATGTTCAGTCGTGTTGTCCCATTGTAATGTCTTACACTAAGGAGGTTGTCACATCTATATTTTTGCAGCTTTAGTTTAAACAAGGATCCCCATTAAGTGTAGTGACTTCACTGGTAGAGGGCCAGTTGTTTTGCACCCATGCAGATGTGATGTAATGGCTAACAGCATATCTTCTGTCCAGTCACTCCATTATATAAAAATAAAAAAACATAAGGTAGACGGTCTCTGTGAATTTTTATTTTTAAGATAAGTATTCTCATTTTTTACGAATGTGACATTAATACAGAAAGACAGCTGTTTGATTCATTTGTATCTCTTTTTCTCTCTATTGTGAAATATAAATGGATTTTAATTAGTTAAGTAACATTTGAGACTGTGCATATCCACTAGTAATCGGTGTTGCAAACCCCCCAAAGATCATTAACATTCAGTAAAACCTTCTCATGAATCTTTCTCTGAACAGTTAGTTATCATAAAGATGTGAAGGCCTAAAAAATGGGAATACATTTTACTTAACCGCAACTTTCCTGCAGAGATAACACGTTCATGTCGGAGACACCTGAACATTGCTTTAACTGAAAAAGCAAACAGTAGAGATCATATCAATGCCTAATAAAATTCATGTGGTGAAAAAGCTAATTCTATGAAGCGGGAACAATGCAGGATGTCAGACTTGTTACTTTTGTTTGGTGCCAACTTTAGTCAGGAGAAATTTGACTACCAAACCTTGCCCTTTTTTTGCCAGTGCAGAGCAGAACAAGAAGGCAGCACTGGTTCTTTCATCAGTAAATAAAAGTTTAGCCCTACTTAATAATTTAACCAGTGATGTACATGTACGTATTTTTTCCCTCTGTGTACCGCAGTGGACTTTCAGCTTTAATTCAAGGGGTTTCCAAAAATATTGCATTAACCGTTTAAGTATTACAAACTTTCTATACACACAGTCTCAAAAGTAATTTGATGACGGACTCGTATGCAGTTCGCTTGCCAAGGTGTAGTCAGTTTAATTATTTCATGATGCATTTAGGAAATGAGATCTCTGGAGTTGATTCATGGGGGCTTTCAGTATACAGTCCATAGAGGTTGGCGCGGTTGAAGGACGCCATCATTAAACCGAACAAGTGAGCTCAGCAACACCAAAAAGTTTTAAAGGCCACAGAAGACAGAGTGGATGATTGTAGAATTCTGTACTTGATAAAGAAAACAAAACCATGGCAGGTTAACACTAGAATGTGCAAATGATGTGCTTTTAGAAGTAACTGGAAGAAGTAACGGGGTGAATTTTAAAGTGTATCGAGCGATAACTTCAGTTATGCTTTTCACTTACTGAAGATAGAAACCCACAACCAAGCAGCACAGGAATGCAGAGAAAGTAAAGGCCTGGCAAAGCAACAGCATGTGATGTCCATAGGCTCCAGACTTTGCAAAACCTTTGCATCCAAGCATTGCTAGTTAATGATTGGATGATCATAATATATGGTCAGGTTACTTGTGAGCCTGTGATGGGAGAACTGTGTAAATCATGCCTGTAAATCCTAAGCGGTTAATTTTAAGGGCTTTTTTAAAAAAAAACTACTGCATTAAATATCAAAGTCTACTCTTTAATCACATTGTAGGTGCTTAATTTGAAATCCATTATAGTGGTGTACGGAGGCTAAAATGTATAATAATTCAGGGTCCATATCTGTATATTCACTACATTCTCTCAAATCTGCAGCGTCATGCAGTCATTGTGTTCCTGTTTGGTCAGACAAGTAGTGTAAAGACGCATTTCTCTACTGTACTAGTGATCACATCAACTAATGCTAGTCCCCCCCCCCCCCACACTTCTACTTTATGTGTAGTAATATTGAAAGGAGCCAGACTGCAGACTAAACATTGACTTTTGATTAAATTTGGTTTATAGATCCAACTTTTCTTGCACATTATGGTACAATTTCATCAACGCATGTTTTATCATGAAAGCTTGTACATGAGTAATGCTGGTTTCCTGACGAGTTGTCCACTTAATAGCTTCCTCAGCCAAGGCAGAAGTATTTTTGTATGTTAGTATGTACATGCAGACATTTTCATAATCAACATTTTAACACCTAATGTTTTTTCTAACCTTAAGAAAAAAAATCTTTGGTGTAGTGAGATTTGTTAATGTAATGTATTTATCCTTAAAATAATCCACCAGTAAATTCTTATTTTTCGCAGTTGAGATAAAAGGTCAGACACTTGTCTGTTCAATCCTATACTAAGTAAGCAAAGCCATTTGAGTGATCCCTGAACACAGTCTCATTTTACAGTAACCCGTCGTTAGAGACACTATTGTACAATTTTACTCTTTGCTTTTGCTGAACTATTCTGCATATCTGCTTAGTATATCTGACTTATTTTCAATTGTCTAGCTCATTGACACACTAACAAAGAACATCATAAAAATACAAATTTTTGAATGTTTTTGGTTGTAATGAGTTTCTGCAATAAACTTCTTATAACCTCAACCATGATGCCTCATCCATGACTCAAAGGATTTCCCAGGGCAAAAGAGAAATGACCATGAACATAGTGTACATTGGTGAAAGAAAAGAGCAGTTGTCTAAAAACATGTTTATTTGGTAATTGTTTAAAAGTAAGTAAAATTACAGGACTAAGAAAAAAAACATAAAATTGCAAATGCAGTAGCCAGGTTTGTGTTTTAAAATTAAATGTTGAAAATGTCTGTCAATGTCTAATATAAAGGAATAAAATACAGTGCAGCATGTATTAAAAGTTGTGACTTACAGAAAATGCTTTATACTGAAACAAACCCTTACATTGCACTTTGAACAAAGTGTTACACTATCAAAAGCATCTGCTTAAGGTTAAAACTTGCTAAGGTGCATTACATTGAATGAAATAGTCATGCTGTATGTATGACTGATTTATTTCGTCCTGGGGAAAAAAAAAAATCATGTTTTGCACAATTTTGTTCCACCACCTTTTGCTTTGTCCTGCACTATGGTGATCACTGCATGTGTAAAATATTTGATCATACTTCCAGAACTACACTTTTATATGTTTAGCTGTCGGTCATTAGGAAGGAAAAAAAAATTTAAGTGATAACCTAGTCAGCTGACATCTTTTATTGCCACAAAACATAAATACTAAAGTTTGTTGTTCTGCAATTTTCTAGGTTGAGCTCGCACAAACTTTATTTTTAATTTTATTTATTTAAATTTTTTGCCAGTTTGTTCTGCATTAGCTTTTCTGTGGGATTGGGTGGCAGGCTGGCCTTTTGGTCTCTGCAAGTGTATCCATTAACCTGAAACCAGTTTACGTGTGTGTGTGTGTGTGTCATACTCATATTTTATATATATTTTATTCAATTCACCTGGTGGTGGTGGTAATGTTGTCTAATCTGTGGGCTATATGCTTGAAAGTTCAATTATCTAACAATGTGTTTTAGTTAATATAAAATCCACTTGATTGAGACTTGGGTACAAGATTGTTTGTGGCAATTGCAGTCCTAAAACTGTGGTCACTAACTGCTCTCAAGCCATCAAAATGTCAGCGTCCGCTTGGTCTAAGGCCATCTTCATAGTCAAGTTGAACGTCCTCCGTCACCACACAGGGCCATCCGCTGCAGTAGCTAAAGGCCTTCATGTGTTGAGGGCTCAAACCAGAAGTTTGGCCCCAGGATGTCTGATGCATTTTGGGGCAGGAGAGGGCAGGATCACTGGTTAGCTTAGGAGTGCAAAACGATTCCAGCATCCTATTTTGACTTAGATTTTTCATGGCAGGAAACCCACAATTGGTTTGGAGATATCCATATGTTCAGCTGATCAGCATGTCCAATTTCTTCTCTTGTTTTCTGTAGTTCCTCTGGTTACGTGATGGGATTGCTGGCTCCATGCCCAACCCGTCCCCACTGATTTGGGACCAGAATGAGAGGCTGGAGTGGATGTTATTCCCCTACCCAGGCTTTTGTGAATGTGTGTTCCAGGAAAAATGAATTGCAGCATTAGACATGAGGCTATATGACATCACTGGGTTGTGCTTAAACTGTCCATGCAGGTCGAGCCCAGCCAACTCCCGCTACTATTGTGTGATATGAAAGCATAGTGGTTGCCAGTAGTGCAGGAAATAAGCTAAATGGAGGATGTAAAGTAAAAAAATATACATTTGGAGTATCACAGTGGTTTTTTTAATACATTAGAAACACCTGGACATTTAAACACTCATACATTCTAATCAGCCGATCATGTGGCTGTAATGCAATGCAGATTCAGGTCAGCAGTTCAGTTAAGGTTGGAACACCTGTGATTAATGACACCAGAATAAGTATACCTCACTCGGTGCACTGTTTATACTGCTTTAGGCAGGGGGCCTAGAATGTAAGCCAGAGAAATTAAGACAGGGGGCAGAGGACACCATGGACAGGTTGTCAATCCCTAACAGTGCGCACACACTCGTTCATTCACACACAGCCTAATCTGCATATTTTTGGACTGTGGGGCGAAACCAGAGTGCCTGGAGGAAACCCCACCAAGCACAGGGAATAAGCACAGACCCGAGGTGGGAATTGAACCTGTAACCCAGTATTTCTACACCTGTGATTTCTAACAACCTGAGAGAACCAGGTCTTTCCTAATCTTGGACTGGGCTGTGTCTGTGTTTTGAGACAGTAATTGGATAATCTGATTGTGGGACTCATATTGGGAGAACTTTTAGGTCAAATGAGACCAAGATAAAGATAGTTGCCTGCAGTCTGGTGTGAACCTGGCTGGGACTATTACACTCAATACATGGTACGTGGGAGGAAGTGTGATATTGGGCTGCATGATCGTGAAAGGTGTTTGGGAGATATTTATAGACGGCCCCAGGATTTCCCGTGGAGACACCAAAATATGGCCTGACGATCACTCCCAGAAGTCTCCAGAAGCTTGGCAAAAGAGGAATAATCCATCATGACAACGATCACTCAGTGCCAAAACCACTTGCTTTTTTACTTTGGTGCCTGTATTCTTAGTAGTATTTATTTTATGATTGCTCATAAAGGAAATACTTTGTTTATGTAGAAATATTGAAATGTGATGTGTGCAAATGAATCTAACTTGTAAGGAACACATGCTTGTTATATACTGTTGTTCTAGAAGACCAATTTGTTAATGTAATTCATGTTGCCATAATTAATGTTGAGAGAATGTGCTTTTTCCTCACCAGCTTCCCAGTAGTCCTATTTCATCTTAATTTCCTTTTCCCATTCAGAAAAATAAAAATTAAGTTGGGAGATGACCCAACTATGTGCAACATATATAAATCAAAACTGGAGCATGACTGTAAAGATACAGCTTGTACTAGATCACACCCCATGCAGTACAGGCAAATAAAACTCACGTAAAACTGTACACTTCTGATCAAACTACTCTGATCATACACAACATTCTGTTAAAACACTTAACATCTTTATAATCCCACTATAATTTGTTACAATTTCACTATCTGGTGTTACCAAGAAGGTTCAGGAGACAGGTTTAAAATGCTTCATGTCTGAGCGACTACCCTCCCACTCCAGTCACATTTGAAATGACAATTGAACAAAACATTTTAACCTTTTGTCTTTTTATTTGATTTCATTTAACAGTCTTCATTCACATAGGGAATGCATTTATAATAATGACTTACATATCAAGGAGGTCATAAACAGAAGATAATTGGCAAGCTCATATTTCTTTAAGGATTCAAAAAGTGGTAAAGCCTAAATTAGGCAGGACTGTACACATCACCTGGTCCCCAAGCACTACATCTGCCTCATGATAAACTCACTTCACACTGGACCCGGTTGCTGTTTTTGTTTTGTATAATTCAACTCTCTACAAGTCATGCAAAAATCATGCACACTAAATACATGGTTTAAAATACAAATTACATCTTTCTGCCTTAATGTCGTATCAGGTGAAAGCATACTCCTACATAAAAGGTTATTGGGTTCATGCTTCTTATTGTGCCAAACAAGAAAATGTGCGCCAATACATCCGTCCTCTTACTGATCCTTTTAAATGTTTTTGAGGGGGTGAAGAAAAAGAGTGCCATTGTTTCATTTGGTTCATCGAATATTTGTAAATCAATTAAAGCACAGCACAGCTGAAAGAGTGTAGCTCAAGTACAATTAAACACCTAAATGTCCCAGTGTTGGGCTCAGCTTTAGCAGAGCAGAAGAAGGAAAGGGAGAAGAATTTGGTTTAAAGTAGAAATGCCCTTAGAACTAAACATGCGAATTTATTAATGCAACTCACATCCAGAGGAACTATTTTAAGCAAGTGTGCCCTCTGGTGCTGCCCAAATTCATTTGATGATACATTTGGCTACAGCAGCCATTTGCCTTTGATTATCATTGTGTATGCGAATTTCAAATATGCACCTTATCACCACATGTAGTTACAAATTTAACAAATAACTTAACAGGATAAAACAGCCTTCTTTGGATGCTGGAGAGCCACGGGCATTTTGGTTAAAACTTGCTTCCTTCTGAAGTATATAAACAGCGGTCTTTAAAACCCACCTGAGTTGGAAGCACAGAGACCTCAACGGCTCCAACTTGGTATAAACAGATTTCAAGTCATTTTGCAGCAGAAAAGCCTTAAAGCTACAAGTCACAGCTATAAACTGAGTTTATCCTACTTTTAGACAGACACTGCACATAATTCAGCGTGTCCATGGTTAGTGTTAAACTATGTAAAGAGAATTTACTTATTCAGCTAACATTAGTCAATTTGCATCAAGAGCTAGGGAGGGAGGGAGGGGGGGAAATCTAGTCAGTGGGCACTTAAGGCCCTTGAGCAAGACCCTTTCAAGCTGCTCAGCTCTATGCTTGTCTCCTGTATGAGTTTGTAGGTCTATTTGGATACAGTGTCTGCCAAATTAATAAATGTAAAGCATCCAAATGATCCCAAATGCGGCAACCGCCTGGAAGTTTATTAATATCACAATTTTAAAAACGTAGAAAATTGGTCCGGCTTCAGAAACAAGGCACGCAATGTCTTGGTTCATGATCTCCATGTTTGTGTCAAGCATTCCCTATAGATGTACAGATTTCTTTATATAAAAAAACTGAATTACTGAGGTTCAATTCCAGGCAGCAAGACAGCCATGCAAATAAACTTGTGCAATGTGGACATGATGCTTTAGTAATAGGTCTCTCTCTCCACCCAACCTACAAAAGAACACACACATCATTAGTCATCCCAAATCTAGCATGAACATGATATAAGAAGCAATAGGACCATTTTTAAACAGTTTTATTTTATATTTAACACACCATGTCACCTTTGGTTTATGTGCGATAAACAATTTAAATTACTTCAATTAGGATACACCATTTGCTACAGTATCTACATTTTTGTAAAGCTGATTTGTGACAATGAAGTGAAATTTCACTCACCTCCTGGACTGCGTCGGATGATAAGCTTTCGGATTTCATCATAAATAAAGATCAGGAGTGAGTAGGGGAAGGCACAGAACCACCAGTTTGGTCTGGAGAGACGAGATCAGAGATAACGGAATGTTAATAAATGCATCTATTTGCAAACGACACATGTTGATCTCACTACAACAGACAGATCCAGGCCACAGTTGTAAATAAGAAACCTGTTCTTATTTCGTCTTGCCTGGTTAAATAAAGGTAAATAATAAAAAATAAGGTGACCCTGAGGAACTTACTTGAGTGGATACATTCTAAGGGCAACATCCATTCCTGGGCAGTAGGACAGGAACGCTGCCAAAGCAGTCTCCTCGAACAGACCGAAGATTAGGATCTTGTTCCTGCATTTTACAAAAAAAGTGAGAAGTTCAAAAATTGTAATATTGGTTTTAACTGGATATGAGATGTTTTAACACTATTCCACTACGCACTTCATTCCTTGTTGGAAGACAGAGTTCCTCCTGGTCTTACAGATGATTAAATCTGCCCATTGCACGACCACAATACTGATGAAGAATGCAGTGTGGCAAGTGAACTCCACAATCTTCCTCTGCTCATATGTCTGGAAAGAATTTGGACATGTTAAAAACCCTGAAACTTTTACACCCCCCCCCCCCACACCATCAAAGAATTTCAGCTCACCCATTGCTGTCCATAACTGTCTTCCAGGTCGTTGGTATATCGGTCATCCCAGAACACGCGGATACCCAGCAACGTATAGGGCAGGAATCCATTCTCAGCCAAAATGACGAAGTAGGTAAAGAAACCAGCAAGAGCCTGAATCATCCCTGTTAATGGAAACAGGAGCACGAGGTCAGAATTTAAATGGTCAACTGCATTGCATGCACAGGGAAAGGTGTACTGCAGGTCAATGGGAAACTTTATTAAAATGAATGCAGTAGCAAAAAGGTTTTTACCAATCTGCCCATATGCCATGCTAATGAGCCTTTCATTAACCAGCTTGTCTGTCTTGGGGTTTCTGGGTTGCCTCTTCATGATGTCACTCTCAGCAGCCTCATAAGCCAAGGAGATCGCAGGGACCTGGGAGGGAATCATTGGTGGTAAAGCCCATTTTAAATGCCAAACAATTCAGTTAAACTTACAACCATGCTCACCATGTCGGTACCGAGGTCAATACACAGAATGGTGACCGTGCCCAGAGGAAGAGGGATGTTTGCAATGATAAACAGAAGGAACGGAGTGATCTCAGGAATGTTACTCGTCAAGGTGTACGCAATTGACTTCTTCAAGTTGTCAAAAATCAGGCGGCCTTTCAAAAGAAAAACCTCATTGTTAGAGTTGGAATATTTTCAGCAGAAATATCAAATATTGCTTTTATTTGCTTAGTGTCCTGTACCTTCTTCTACACCAGTAACGATAGAGGCAAAGTTGTCGTCCAGGAGAATCATATCAGCAGCCTGTTTGGAGACGTCAGATCCAGCAATACCCATTGCTACACCAATATCAGCCTTCTTCAGAGCAGGAGAATCATTAACACCGTCACCAGTCACAGCTACAATGGCTCCCTGTCAACAGACAATATAAAATGTGAACAACATTGCCTTCACACTTTCATTATCCTGCAAAATTAACTGACACTGAGGGAGGGTACCTGTCGCTGGCAACCTTCCACAATAATGAGTTTTTGTTGAGGAGAAGTTCTGGCAAACACAATCTCAGTGTGGTATTTCAAGACGTCATCCAATTGCTCAGGGGTCAGGTCCTTAAGATCACCGCCATGGACCACACATGCCTTGGCATCTCTAACAGCCATAAAAAAAAATGTATTAATTAATAAAAAAAAAAATAATAAAAAAAAAGATGAACAGTTAACACGCACACTATTTTAAAATCACAGATATTTAAGCAAATGCTTCCACATACAAGAACTGCCTTGAGCGTACCTTGGGTTCACCTCGTTTATTGGGATGTTCAGACGAGCAGCAATGTCTTCCACTGTCTCATTGCCTTCAGAGATGATACCCACACCCTTAGCAATGGCTTTAGCTGTGATTGGATGATCTCCTGTAACCATGATAACCTAGAACAAAGTTTTAAAATGTAAACCCCTCTACTCTCATCAGCGGGCACTTGCTGGGTTCTGCAAATCATCATACCTTGATTCCAGCACTCCTGCACTTTCCAACAGCATCCGGCACGGCAGCACGAGGAGGATCAATCATAGACATGAGGCCAACAAAGCACAGGTTCTCCGTGGGGAAGTTCACATCATCTGTGTCAAACTGGAAGTCCTCGGGGAACTGATCGTCAGGGAGGTTGAAATGGCAGAAACCTAAAGGGAATCAAGATTTATTAGCAACGAACATCACACTGTCAGCTGTGTGTCAAAGGCAGAGCTGTGTTTACAGTAACAGAACATTACCCAGCACTCGCTCTCCCAGGCCACCCAATTCCAGGTAGGCGTTCTGAAAAGCATCCTTCAGCTCATCATCCAGTGGCTGCGCTTTTCCTTGAAGCATAATAGTGGAGCATCGATCCAGAATCCTCTCAGGAGCTCCCTTCATTACTAGCAGGTGTTTGCTTTCTCCATCAGTGGGGTTCTTGTGGATGGACAGCTAATGGATGATGGCCATTATTTAAAAATAAATAAATAAATAAGACATTAGCAAGATCTTACTCACAAAAAGCAAGCAAACTGCATATTGTGCGAGCAGCAGATGGTCTGATACGATTACATTACCTGGTATTTATTGGTGGAGTTAAAAGGGATCTCAGCAATCTTCGTGTATTTGCTCCTTATCTCCTTCACTGAACCACAGCAAAGTTCAATACACTTCAACAGGGCAGACTCCGACGCATCGCCAGCTGTATCTCTCTGTGGAACAGAGTTATTCACTGCAAATTAAAGATAAAAACCCTTGTGCCAAATAGTGGATTTCAAACCCTGTATTTCATGTAAAATTGTTTGACCATCTTCCCTTTTACAATTATTCAGACAAAGAAGGCAGAAAGTGTTTACATGGAAACTAGGCGGCACTTAAGAGGCTTTGGGATCTAAGGCATGCACGCTCCCTAGGGGCGAAGGGTGATATTACACAGGAGCACCGGTAGACAAACAAGGATTGGCAAGTTTACATCTTGGACAAATGGGTGGAAAAGCTCTAAAGTGACAAACATTTTGGTGAACTGTAACTTATGGTTAATGTGTTTACAGACTGCTGCTTATAAATGGTCTAAATACCTTAAGGATTGGAACGTTTTCTTGATCAGCAAGGAAGACCGCACGGTTGCAGAGACCAGCAATTCGAGCCAGGCCAGCCCAAGTGGCAGAGCTTTTGTCGAACGAGGTTCCACTTTGGTTCTCGGTGGTATCGGCTTCATGGATCTGGTTGTCGAACCACATATGCGCCACAGTCATGCGGTTCTGGGTCAGAGTTCCTGTCTTGTCTGAGCAAATAGTGGAGGTGGATCCAAGTGTCTCCACCGCTTCAAGGTTCTTTACTAGACAGTTCTTCTTCGCCATACGTTTAGCAGTTAAAGTCAAACACACCTGTGTACAGAGACGGGAAGGGATTAGAACTCAGCTCTGGAAACGGTACGTGTATAAACAATGAAGAGCAAGTGTTACGTTCGTGGAAATTTATTCATGACAAAATTAAATCTTGATGGGTTGCCTGTTAAAATAGTACATTTATTTTTGGTAAGTTTTTCTGTTTTATTTAAAACCGGATGTGCGACCCAATAAAACTCATTAGCCGTCTGATGTTGACGTTTTAATAATTTAATAATGAAGCAGTAATGAACAAGTAAATAATCCACACCGCTTACTCACTAGTGATTGTTACTCTGACTGACAAGGGAAGTCACCTAAACCTAGGGAAGATATTCTCCCAAATCAGGCTTAAATGTACAGTGTGACACTGTGTAATCACCTGACGGTCACACACCGGCTGCATGAATCTACTGTTTGAATAACAAAGGTATGAAATCTATGGTATGTTTTGCTCGGTCAAACAGTCTTTACTAGACACAGACAGACTGAGAACTGCATGGCTAAGCTTGGCTTAAGAGACAGGCTGGACAGACAGAGCACATCAACCCAATGGTGCTTCTGCTTGCTGACTTTCGGAACAACAATCAGGTCAGCGTGTTCTTTCTGATCTGAGTTCACAGTTCACTCATTGTGGTTTTACTTATTTATCTATTTATCATCTTATTAGTAAATCATGGTACGTACTACAGTATTTCACTACAGACGTTTAAACAGGTACTCACAGTTACAGTAGCCAGAAGACCCTCAGGCACGTTTGCGACAATGATGCCAATGAGGAAAATGACCGCCTCTAGCCAGCTGTATCCAAGAATGAGGGACAGAATAAAGAAGGAAACACCAAGGAAGACAGCCACACCAGTGATGATGTGGATAAAGTGTTCAATTTCAATAGAAATGGGGGTTCGGCCAACTTCCAGACCAGAGGCAAGAGTAGCGATACGACCCATCACCGTGCGGTCGCCAGTGTTGATGACTATGCCTCGGGCTGTACCTACAGGGGGGGGAAAACAAACAAACAAACAAAAAAAGACATTCATCATTTAATAAATAACATGTTGCTTTTGTAGGTTGCTCTGGATAAGAGCATCTGCCAAACACCTAAATGTAAATGTTTGGTAAATAGGTGAGCAGTGAAGAATCACTTTAAATATTCACCCAAATATCTATAATCAAACAATGACAAAGAAACAGAACTGTACCTTCTACACAGTTGGTAGAAAAGAAAGCAATGTTCCTCGTTTCTAAAGGATTATCATTAGAAAAGTCTGGAGTACGAGTCTGAGGCTCGGATTCACCGGTCAGTGAGGAATTGTCCACCTAAAAAGGAGAAAGTCCTCAAATAAGTCAAACATTTAGGCACATGAGGAGGTCATTTATCCCTGAACATAATTTAGTCACATTCACCTTGCATCCATGGGCAGAAATGATGCGCAGATCAGCGGGGATCCTGTCTCCACCCTTAACCTCCACAAGGTCTCCAACAACCACATCCTCTGCATTAATACTCATTTTCTCACCATCGCGGATAACCAAGGCTTGCTAAACAACAAATCAAAAAAGCATAAGAACCAATATAATTGATTTCACAAGTGTATAATGGGAACGAAAAGAACATTCAGTACCTGAGGAACAAGATTCTTGAAAGAGTCCATGATCTTTGAGCTTTTAGCCTCTTGATAGTACGAGAAGCAACCAGTGATCATAACCACTGCAGACAACACAACACCCAGGTACAACTGTAAGGCAGCAAGAGAGTTGTTTTAAAACCAGGGTTCAATCAACTTCACAGAAATGTCTCAAACTTTATACATTATTCTCATTCTTGGATACAGCTGGCTATATATAATATATATTTAACATAGATCATTACGTTATCATTCATTGGTTCATCTTCTGAAGCTGCCTGAATTCCATATGCCAGGAAGCAGAGAATAGCTCCAATCCACAGGAGAGTGGAGAAGCCACCAAAGAGCTGCTTGCAGAATTTGACCCATTCTGGGGTGGTGGGAGGGGGGGTCAGGGCATTGGGTCCATCACGTGCAAGAATTTCTTTTGCACGATCAACAGTCAATCCCTAGTCAGTAAAATATATGGTTAAACACAAGCCGTAGCAAAACAAACAGGTTAATATAATATGCTCAACATGCGCTTACATAAATGAAAATGTTTTACTAGTACTTGGATAAAAAACAAAAAAAAACAAGACAGACTTACCCTGGTAAGGTCAGTGCCATACTTCCGGTTAAGCTCTTCCAGTGTCAGCTTATGATCATCCTATCATTTTTTTTTTTTTTGCAGGGAGGGGGGGGGGTGAGGATTTAAAATTGTTGCACACAATGATCTGAAAATGTCACACAATGTATAAGAAGCTGACTCACCAAGTCCACTTCCTTTTTAAGTTCATCCATATCCTTATCCTTGTCCTTCTTGCCCTTGGACTTGGATTTTTTGCCCCCCTGTTCTGAGGTGGCTGCCAGCTCATACTGTTCCCGGCCTTCCTGTGATGAACCAAACAGACATGCTCTCCGTTACGAAAACTCTGGTGCAACAATAAATAATAACAAGAACACTGTACACAACCATCAAAGGCCATTTTTAAAAAGCATTTTCGCACACACTGATTATATAACCGAACACTAGTGACAGTGACATCAGCCTTACACCACTAGATGCGTAAAAGGGACTTCTGTTTTTAATTCATACTTCAGAAATAATCACTCACATTCACTCGCACCCACATGAAATATTTTCTAATAAATATGGTTCCTTCAAAAGCGTTAAACATAATTTACACCACAATAGAGCATTTATTGAATATAAATGAAGAAATGATTGACAGAGTAGCGGCCAGTCGACACCACACACACCCACTGTCCTCTGTGCACAAGCTTCACACACACACACACACACACGAGAACACCACCCAGTGCTTTACAGGGGGGGGGGGGGGGAGACTGTAAATAGTGTTCAGGGCTGTTCTGCCTACAGTGTCCTCAACTCATTTGGTTAAACAAATCCGAGTTGTGCAGTGAAACAGCTGGAGGTTGAGCTGGGGGGTGTTCTTCGTACGTCGCTAACTCAGTTAGCTGGATGTGATTGTTGTGGATTTGTCCTGATCTTGGATTGTTTCGTTCTCCGATGCTCATCTCGCACTTGTTGTCATAGCAACATGTCCGTAAGCTTGAACCTGCTCGGTAGCAGGTTTATTTCATGTAAACAGGATTAAGGCTGCGCTCCTGCCGGGTTATGATTGGTTGAAATGGTGAGGTCACATCTGATTGGTTAAAGAGCGCTGACGTGGACACGTGGGGAAAGAAAAGTATCTTGCATATATATATATATATATATATATATATATATATATATATATATATATATATATATATATATAGTCTTGAGGGCTGTCTCGTGCCTAGAGTTTATTATAATAATAAAAAACCTATGAATTTATGTTCTAATATAATATTTGATAGCAATTATATATATTTGCATATTTGCGTATATATAATAAAAAAAATTCTAATGAAAAAATTGGACAAAACTAATTTTATTATAAAGTATACATATAAAAGTATACATGTTTTTGAAAAAAATATTAATATTTCTATTTTTCCATATGCAACATATTTATTTTCTTATTTTATTGTCTCATGTAATTTGTAAGACATATGTGCATATTATGTTCTAATATAATATTTGATAGCGATTATGTGTGTGTGGTGGTGGGTGGGGGGGGGGGTGATCCATGGCAGGGAAGCATTTCAGCGCATAACAGGTGTTACAAAACAATTGAGCTTGTTCTTTTGTCATTTCGTCAACCAATCAAAGGGCTTGTGATCAGTGTTTCTACTGTCGATGCATATCGCCTTTTAAACCAACGCACGAGCGCCTAATAATCCTAGACAACTCAATCCGGCCAAACTAATCATCAACAACAGGTGTGCTGGAAGAACCGATTTAGCCAGAGCCCAATTAGCACGATGATCTCATCTTAGATGTGTCAATTCATCCCGGATGTTTCAAGCGACGTACGAAGAACACCCCCCTGGTGTCTACATTTCTCAACACAGCGAGAGGAAGCCATGTTTCAGGGGTAAATGGTTTTAGAGCAGGACGTCGCAAACTTATATATATATATATTTTTTTTTTTTAAAGGTTCGAATTTTTATAAGCAAATGTACATTTATGTAGAAGACAGTTTGAGACTAATTACATTCAGACCTCCTGGTGAAGTCACCACTGCAGCTGGTATTATTCACCTCCATTTCATCATCATAAACCCGAGCACGTGAACAGGCCGCGTGTGAAGCCGAGCACGTGAACAGGCCGCGTGTGAACACAGCAGGAGAAACGACACAGTCGGAACTCGGGCAGTAACACGCTGCGGCCGCTAGGCGGAGACACGGACCTTCCCCGCTTGGCACATTTGGGTCGCCACATCCTCCTAATCTATAGGGGGCGCGCTACAGTCGGAAAGAGGCGACGACTCGCAGGTCAAAGCCGTGAACGCCGCTTACCCGTTAGCTACTGTACCTCTCTAATTCAGACCGGCCGCCTGGTGAACTGCGACGACATAAACACACCAGACACTCGCCGGGTGAATCCATTGCCATGACAACAGGGAAACTACCGTGGCTAGCTTTAATCAGGATCACTTACCACGCACGAGCGCGCAGACCAAAATTACGCAAGGTTTCGAGGCTATAGCGCCCCGCCCACAAACTCCTACTCACAGCTACAAGTGGCTTTATATCATAATACATAATTACATTATAGAGATACAATATTAAGCGTGTCAAAAGTGCTGAATAACAGCCTCTGAATTTTACTGGATCATTTTACCTGGATTACACTAGGTTCCTTACAATTTTGTACATTTGTATTTGATATACACGTCCTGCACTGTCAGCAGATATCTGCATGTAGAGACATTAACTGCTAAATAAGCAAACCTAAGCACGTAATGGCAGATCGTGTTTGTCTCAGTAACAAACAATTTACATTTATGAATGAAATTAAATTTTGATTAGAAACATGTAAACCAAATAATATGCCCTCATTAATCTGGGCACACATTCACATTTTCATTCTGTGGCTAGATTTCATGGATATGGAATTAGGATTCAGTCTTCTACACTGGCTTGTGAGTTGCACAAGAAAAACAAAACGAAAAACACAAAAAACCTCCAATCCTCCCTCCAAACCTATTAGAAGAAACTTTAACAAGAAATTGATCACCTTGACACATCAATGACCATAACACTGATTTTGCATTTACCGGATGCAGAGGTCCAGTTACAGAAAACACAAAAGAAATTTGCTTAAAAATCACTTAATAACAGTAGTTAGTTTACAGCTATCAGAGAGTCTCTGTACTGTAGGCGGTTTGTGTTCCTCTTTAATATAGAAGATATTGCATGCAGGGGGATATCTTCAGTTCTCAACAACTTTAACAGTATTAAAAAAAAAATTTATAAAAAAAGTTTCATATAATACAGAAACACTAATGTCCTTAGCCTATCCAGCTCCCCATGATCCACAGCTCTAGTGGTAGCAGTCTGCATCTGCAGGCAAGCGTCTCAAATCATCATGACCTAGAATTAAAAATAAATCCATCATACTATTTATCTTACTGTTCTGTGCTGTGTGTGCAATGTTTAAAGAAACTAGATATCATGATCACGCCACTCTGTGGTTCGAGTTACCGAGCAGCCTGTTTAAACAGATTCAGAGAGATAATGAACTAGATACTTTGCGTGCACCCTCTTGAGAATGTGTGCATCGCCCACCTTAAGCGCTGTTCTCCTTAACTTATTAGCTTTGGCAATTAGTCCATGAACCCTTTCCCTAACCAGCTGTAGACACCGAATCAGGAGACAATCAGCACTGAAAAGTGATAACTAGTACCACCAGTGCAAATCCATGAGCAGTCACGCTGTCTGACACTAGGTGCATTTACATGGACCCCATTATTCTACTAATGATGGAAATAAAAGCCCAACTAAAGTAAAAATGAAAAAAAAAAAAAGGGATTCAGTCGGTACATAGACACATGATCCATTTGTTTCTCTGTTGTCTGAATAAATATATTCTTTCTGCATGTTTGTCCCATGCAGGGGGTAACGTTAAGCGGTGTGAATTGTTTCAGAGAAACACTGTTGACTGTTAAACTTTGGCAATAACTCCCCCTCTTGTATTTACTTCAGGTAAACATTGCATCTCTGGATGAGGAAGTGGAACTAATTGGTCGTAATAAAGCATCTAACCAAATCATAGAGGTGACTGGATCCTGGGAACCGATCATAATACAAATGGCAGGATTTATTGGAAAAGATGGGAAGCCTAAAATTCTAAATATTTCAAGTGTGCACAACAGCAGGACTGTTCTGCACATTTCAAGAAAGTTACTTCTGTAACTTAAGTAACCATCACTTCTGCTTCTTAAATCTGTTGACACTAAACATTTTTTCAGTAGATTCAGTTTTTATATCCAAGCTTGTTTTAAATACAGCATGATGACATTATCCGGTGATGTAACCTTCTTCGATATCTGTACAAGGCACTGTGCATTCTCCACCACCAGAGGGACACCAGAGCCACACCCCTTCAGGCACTAATGCTCCTTACTGAAGGTTTTAGGACCAGCATAACATTTAGATGCACCGCATAAAATCAACATGCAGCACACACTTTCTCCATGTTATATCTGTATGATGGGTAACTGCTTCTGTGCCAAATAGGCAATTTATGGAAATAATGTGCAGTTTTAATTTAAAGGAAAAATGCTGTTGGTGTGCTTTATTAGTGTTTCAGGTTTACAATTTTTATTAAATGAACGCATTCGGATGGGAGTCTGAACTCTTTAGCTGATGTTAACATAAGACAAATCTGAAACTTAAATTTACAAAGAGACATGTACAGTATACACACAGTATGTGAAGTGGATCTACCAATTGAGGCAGTCGAGGAAATGGTGCTGTAAATGCTTGCCTGATTGCTACCCCTCACCAAATCTTCTAAACTATGTTCTCACGAGCACTATGTTCTTAAACATAGAGACTAAGTTTAGACATTGAAGCATCCCACACAAGTGTCAAGTTCCCACAAAAAGTCATGCCATGTTTAGATTTTTCTTTAAACCATTTTTCATCCATAGCTGGTTAAATTATTTGTTTTTATAATCGTGGGCAGGATTTCAATGGCAATTATTACACAAAACCATGGCTCTCTCCCTCAGGGGTCCCATGTTACAGATCCCACGTCTGAAACAGCTCAAGAGCATTCCTTACTTCACAGCATCTTAGCCACCAAAACTGTATGAGCCATTCCCAGGTGAAAGACTAGGTCTTTGCCTCTTTCATCACCTGCTCACCTCCTGACTCCTCTCCTGAAGCATTTTCTTCTTTTTTTAAAGAAAAGGTTATAAGTACCCAATTTTTCTTGCTGCTTGCATTTTGTTGTGTTGCCTATTTAATTAGTTTGTTCTTATGAACATGAACTGTGATGCACTGTTCTTGTGCATGATTAAACATCACATTTAAATGTCACTGTAAATGTGCACATGTATTTCCTTCTTTTGATGACCTCAGAACACGTGCATGTTCTTCACACTCCCCCACACCTAATGCTCTGGTTGGTGTGTAACCTTTGCCACAATTTCTTAATGCGTTTGTATGCACATCTATTTTAATAAGTTGTTGACCAAGACTACACAAAAAGAATAGCCATTATTAAGTTCTAGCCCTAAGCTTGGACTGTGTAAGAAGGCAAAATATAAAGTGCCACACAGCTGCATTTTACACACCATGATTGTAAAACCTTAGACAAATTTACCTCAGTCCAGTCGAGATCACCTGTGTCTTATGATGATTGCGCAAGTATACATACTTTGAGGGGAGAGCTAACGTGATGCTCTCGTGCACTCATTCCCTCACACCCTCCCAAAAAAAAAAATAACCATTGATATAAAAATGTAACAAAAAAATAAATACCGGACATTGGTGAACCTGTGACTAGTGCCTGGTCACAGATCGTTACGCTGTGTCCAAAAATGTTTGCGACTTAATGATCACAGACGAGGGCTGGAACGCAGACATTTCCAACGGTGAAGTCAAATGTTAAATACAACATCTTTCATGATAGAAGGTGGCCAGGGCTGGAGGGGTGGGGTTACCAGGCTCATTCAAATATGTGAATTCTGTACGATGCATTTCACAAGGATCATGATATTCCCCAGTAACAGCAGCGCAGCATCGAATATGCATGGAGTAACATGTTACGCCACACTGCATCTGCTCCTTTAGGCCAAGCACCAAAAAAGGAAACTGCTAAGCCAGCCTCCACAGAGGGGGGGGGGGGTTACTGCTCTTCTCACTTGTAGAGAGACCAGAATGGCAGAAACAAAGGGTCTCTCACACGTAGTGACTGCTGAATGGAAAGAATGTGGGGAATCTCTAAATAGACATGGTGTCCTTAGGCTTTGTGCAGACACTCAAGGAAAAATAAGAGGGGTACAGGGCTCAAGGGAACACAGCTGTGCCCAAACACCTGTTCCTAAACACTGGCAGTTATGAAGCCGAGAGAGAGAGAGATGGAGAGAGAGAGAGATGGAGATGTGGAAGGTTTACAAACACCTTTGAGCCTGTGACAAAATATAATTATCTTAACCCTTACTGTCATTTCACCATGACAGGAAAATAAAATCCACGATAATCATCGAGACTGAGCGAGAATAAAAGTGGAAGATTTCAGTATTAGATATCTGAACATGCAGTGTGGTGGGGGGGGGGGGGGGGGGGGGGGGCATCAGCTGTGGGGGTTGTAGCGCAGAGAGAGGAGGAAGGGGGCGTTGCTCAATGCACCAAACCACATCTCAGTCATGGGCCTGGGTGGAAATGTTTCACCATTAAACAGGTTCGAGATTCGGCCTACTCATCTTTATAAAACGAAAAAGGGAAGATCAAACGGCTTGAAATCGCGCGCGACTCAGCAATCGGTTGTTTTAAAACACGAAACGTTACACGATCAAAAGAGGAGAATGCAACATTGTTTCCTTCTTTGCTTTTTAAACATGAAGATTCATTTCCCCGCTTGTGTAATAATAGTCATCATCATAATGAGAACGCTGATGAACTGAAGGCGTTTTGCGAGGGTTCCGGCTTTGGGCTATTGCTGAGGTTTTGCATGATGGGTGGGTGAGGGGCGGTAAAGAGGAGGAGACATGGTGGCTCCACGTCTTCTACACCACCGTCCTCACACTGAAGCAGCACAGAAAAACGCGCTGTTTGCCAGCGTCAGCCGAAAAACGACCGGTTAGGTAATGAAGCGCGGCTCAGCGGGCAGCACACACACACACACACTGTTGCATCAGTCAGGGGCGGCAGCTGCTGCTTTCGGTGTGTGTGTGTGTGTGTGTTAGCGGGGGGGAAACGGAATTGTGCGATTACTGAAGGCTCAGTGAAGCCCATGAGCGTTTCCAGTAAATTTCCATTCACCACCTTTCAGACATGTCGCACCAACGTGGTTCATTATAATCTACAGGAAACCCGATCCGCATTTCAGTACAGAGATCCGCCAGACTCAAACATTTAGACGGAGTGAAACGTGTGTGTGTGTGTGTGTGGTCATAAGACTCATTTTCCTTTAACGCGCAAAACAGGCCACAGCAGCCTCGCCGCCATCTCACAAGAACTTTCACCGCTACTGATCTTTACCGGACCCGCGCATTTCACCTGGTCTCAGAACAGTCACGTACACATTCGAGCACAAGTACCTGTTGCTTTTTACATCAAATTACCGGGTTATACGTCATATTAAATCCAACAGGCTCCGTGTTAGTCTAAGCCCTAACGAGTGAGAGAGAAAACTGCGGAAGTCATGCCTGAGGGAGGCATCTGTGTCACCGCCGCTTCACCAAATCAATCCACTGGTTCATTACGCGCAACCAAAAGCATTTCGTGTAATTAAACACACATGTAACGTTATTATTGAATAAAATAAATACTCAGTCCACACTTACTCCGCGTCCCATTTTTACGTCTTTGGGGTTTAAAATAAAGAACAGGAAAAAAAAAAAGTTGTCTGTTCAATCCAGAGGATTTAAAACGAATTAAAAGTCACTAAATAAAAAAAAAACTCCCGCTGGTCTTGATACAGGCGCCCCTGAACGCGTCCTGACCACACGTGTCACTCCACCCGGACACGCACCGACCTCAGGCGGCGCGCGCGGCTCCACACTTTTATACCGAGACTCCTTTTCTCGTGACGTCTGGTTTTTTGCCATGGTAACATGGAGGTGGGTGGAGTCTGCGGCAGAGAGAGGCTATTGCTCCTGCTGTACTGCACTGTGTGGAGGGAACTGTTGTACAGAGCGTTCAACTAATCTCAGTAATGACTGTTCATTGATAATTGTATATATTTCTAATCAAATTTGATCTTTTGTTATATATTTAATATATAGTCTAGAAGATAAATAAAATTTTATAAAAGCAATATTATCTGACCAGTTACGTAACTTACATATAAAGAAAGTCAACACAAATAATAATAATAATAATAATACAATATAGGCTTTAACCCATATGTGTGTTGCCGTGGAAACCATCATGTTCCACCCTATTACAGCACAGTGATGTCCCCTATGCTGGAATGTTAAACTGCTTTTGCCTCAGTGTCATGTTATAATCATAGCTCCACTGATGCACATATCTAGATGAGAAGATGTTACTACTGCAGCAATAATAATAATAATAATAATAATAATAATAACAATAATAAAACCCTAACATTATTGTATGCGCAGAACAGAAGTCTCATCTAATAGCTGCTGTAATCACACATTATCAGTTAAAGGCTGTTGTTTCTTATCTAATTGGTTTGCAGAACTGTAGCTGAAATTTAATTTATGACAGTAATCAATACACAAGCTAGATAAGTTTGTAAGTCAAAGATGTCTTCAATCAGGCCTTTCTTGGCTTGGTACAGTAGGCCTTTTATGTTCCTAAGCCAACACACAGTATTGCTTTATCAGCTATTTAATCTTCTGTGCATTACTCTTGCAATCAGGTTTAACCACTCTCATAGTGATTCACTCTCCTTGTAGCACATGACTTCTGGTAAGTTTCATTCAAACAAGAGACACTTATTCTACAATGTACTGTACTATTATGCTTATCATTTGGAAACAAGTAGGCAATGTTTGTTCCTGCTGCTGCGGTTGCATGAAATAGGCCTCTTCTCATTTTGTATTACTTCATGTGGCTAAAGATAGACTAGCAGTATAGCTGTAAGGCCCAATTTTCCATAGATACAGTATATAGGCATATATACGGCTCCATGTTTTTTGCAAGTAAAATAAAATAAAATAAACACATCATACATATTGTTTTTTTGTACCCCAAACTTGAGGTCTGATGTTTATTGTATAAATACAAATGCTTTATATTTAGCATTGCACAGTTACTGACTGTGGGTGTGTTCACAGTAGAGGGTCATTGTGACTTAATAATACGTCTCTTGTTCTAGCCAACCTAAAAAAAGGAGGGGGAGGGGGGACAGAAGTGAGAGAATGCTCATTCACCATGGAATCACAGATTTTCTTTAAATCAGTTTCACAAAAAATAATATGTGTGAGATTTCTTTTTCATTTATTTTATTCATTATGACTCTACATTCTTTGTAAATGATAGTTAAATCAGTTAATGTAGGGCTGTTCTTACCTCCCGGGTTTCGCCGAAGATAGTATTTTCTGACCTCATCATAGATAAATATGAGGAGTGAGTAAGGTACAGGACATAACCACCACCATGGTCTAGAAGATAAGGACATATGAATATTACTGTTGTAATGCTCAAGCATGGTGGATGGTGTTTGGATTTAATCCATTATGGCACAATACATACTACATCATTAAATCATAACAAATTATAAAGAAAAGAATCAGGTTTATATCTTTTGACCATTTCCCTTTCAGGAAAAATATATACAGTATGATTATTTGCAAATAAAATTGAACTTACTTCAGTGGATACATTCTGACAGCAATATCCGTCCCTGGACAATATGACAAAAATGCTGCCAAAGCTGTTTCTTCTAAAAGGCCAAAGTTAAGGACTTTGTTTCTAAAAAAAAAAAAAAAAGTTAAATGAAAGATGATTGAAACCATCTGTAGTGTATAAATTATAGAATACAATATTAAGCACTGATAAAATAGCAATTACAATAAAACCCTTTATTTTCATATCATTTCTATGTTATACATACTTCATTCCCTGGTGTATTAGTGAGTTTGTCCTGGTCTTACAGATGATTAGGTCAGTCCATTGTACAATCACAATACTGACAAAAAAAGCAGTGTGACATGTGTACTCCACAGTTTTCCTGTGCTCATAAGTCTGGGGGAGGAAACAAACCAACACATACAAAGGTTCAGCAAATCAGGTCTTCATACTGTAGTCTCTCTTCAGCTTTGCTTACATTTACATTTATGGCATTTGCCAGTTGCGCTTATCCAGAGCGGCTTACAGACGTGTCTTAAAGTCTCCAAAAATAAATACATCCTAATACTGGTTCAATAGATTGTTGTATAAAAGTACCATCTGCTTTTTTTGATCTAATTAACACAAGTACTTAAGGAAAATGTAGAACTTTAGCCTGCCAGTGATTCAGCTGTTCAGACATCTAGAGGAAGTTCTTTCCACTACTTAGGTGCCAGGACAGAAAAAAAAATGCTTGATGCATGCTTCCCTTGTACTCTGGCAGATGGTGGGACCAGCCGAGCAGGACTAAAGGATCGGGGGGAGCGTGGTGCATTGCACAGGGTGTGATAAGTGCTTTGAGGTAAGTGGCTGTTGGCCCATTTTTGGCTTGTAGGCAAGCCTCAGTGTTTTATATCTGATGTAGGCAGCTACAGGCAGGCAGTGGAGAGAATGGTGTGTGTGACTCTAGAATTGAAAATTAGCTTAAATATACACGAGACTACATAAGATGGTTGCACTTAGAGACCACGAAGATTGCCATCTTCTGCAGTTGAAGTGGACTCATACAGTACACAGTTATAGAGGAGAGTTATTTATAGTAATGCCACTCAATATCACACAAATAAGGAAGGATTCCCTATTGAGTCTGGTTCCTCTCAAGGTTTCTTCCTCTCATGTTGTATCATTTCCACCATCACCTTCGGCTCAAATTACTCGTTAATTTAAATAGCTATAAATGTATATTAAATGCATATACAGCATTTATATGTTTGTAAAGCTGCTTTGTGAAACTATACATTGATAAAAGTATTATGCAAATAAAATAAAATAAAATAAGATATAATGTTTAGTATTTAATTCATAATTGCACTGATAATGTCTAGATACTGTATAATACATACCCACTGCTGACCATAGCTGTCCTCCAGATCATTGTTATAGGGATCATCCCAATGTACACGCAGCCCAAGCAGAAACAAGGGCAAGAATCCATTCTCAGCAAGGATTACAAAATAGGTGAAGAACCCTCCAACTG
Organism: Channallabes apus; assembly: GCA_030522415.1. Taxonomy (NCBI): domain Eukaryota; kingdom Metazoa; phylum Chordata; class Actinopteri; order Siluriformes; family Clariidae; genus Channallabes; species Channallabes apus. The sequence continues at coordinate 22,643,781 of CM060124.1, read as the reverse complement.
CTTGCATCATCCCTATAAAAGAAAAGGCAAAGAAATTTTATCTTGATTCATCTTCAAAAAGGTCTTTACACTTGTCAGGGATTTCCAGTGACACTGGGCATGAGATATGGGTCTATTTTAGATTAGCCATGTCACATACTTTTTGGGGGTGAAACAAAACAGGACACAGTAAGAACATGCAAAACTCCACGCACATCTTTAGGAAAAACATTTTACTTTTGTATATATAATTCCTTTGGTATTAGTACTTTGGACTAAAAGATCAACTATACTTTGACTTAAATGTATTATGCAAAAGGTTATCTTACCAATTTGTCCATAAGCCATACTGATGAGCCTTTCATTCACTAATTTGTCTGTCTGGGCGTTTCTGGGCTGCCGCTTCATAATATCACTCTCAGGACCCTCATAGGCCAAAGAAATAGCTGGCACCTGTAAGATTAATATAAAACCACACACACACACGCACACACACACACGCACACACACACACATGAAGGGTTTCACTGCAAGCCAGGATGAAGTTTTAATAAAACTTTGGCTTTGATTGTGTTTTTGCTTGAGTTTGTTTGTACACATTTTTTTAGTTACAAAGATTGTTGATCTTTACTTTAGTAGTTAATGATGAGTACTTAAGTTTAAAGTGTATTACTGCAGGAATAACTGCTCTAGCTCTAACACACTGTAAATGTTATTCAATAGTTTATTGTTTGTGTCATAGAAAGTCGTGATGTGATCGGCTTTTCTTGGAAGGGCTATTTTGAAATAAAATGCAGTCATTTACTCCTGTGTTTTCCCCAAAACATGTAATTTTAAAGCTTTTAAAAGAAAAATACACTGACTGGCCCCAAAAGGTCAAATTATTGGCTTGCAGCACACAAAGATAGCAACAGAGTGTTTCGAATTACTGGAATCGACTTAGGAAATACACACTGTTAAAACCTGGAAGAATAGTGTTTAACTGACACAGAAAAATCATGAATGGACTTCACTTATTTTTATTCCTAGGCAGAAATACTTGAGCAGGACTCAAGCCCTGGCTGGATGGTAAGAGCACAATGCATTGTTAAATATGGGGGTCAGGGGTAGCTCAGTGGTTAAGGCATTGGACTACGGTTCGGAAGATCCCAGGTTCAAATCCCACAACCACCAAGTTGCCACTGTTGGGCCCTTGAGCAAGGCCCTTAACCCTCAACTGCTCAGATGTGTAATAAGATAAAAATGTAAGTCGCTCTGGATAAGAGCATCTGCCAAATGCCTAAATGTAAATAATAATAAAAAGAAAGAAAGAATGAAAACCTTGACAACAAAAATTTGACAAACCAGTAAATTGGGAGTAAAAGTGGTATAGAAAATGAATGAATTTCAAAAAGTAGTTTTGTAAAATAAATGTAACAAAATTCCTGTAAAGGTTGACATTCTGTTGTTTTGAAGTTGCATTTACAACACTGTGTTACTTTATGCCAGTGTCACTACTTTCAAAAACAATGGTGTCCTGATGTATTTTGGATGGATGACAATACAAGCTAATTTCAACTATCTGTCATAGAACATTAGAGTTCCGGCTGCACTTAGTGCACCTGTGGAAGAGAATTTGCCAAATTGAGTGAAAGTCTGACAATTGCAATAAAACCCTTTAGATTGTAACTATAATATATATTATTCATTCATTCATTTTCTATACCGCTTAATCCTGTGTTCAGGGTCGCGGGGGGCCTGGAGCCTATCCCAGGAGACTTCGGGCACTAGACAGGGTACACCCTGGACAGGGTGCCAATCCATCGCAGGGCACACACACATACACACACTCACACACCCAATCACACACTACGGGCAATTTAGGAACGCCAATTAGCCTAACCTGCATATCTTTGGACTGTGGGAGGAAACCGGAGTACCCGGAGGAAACCCACCAAGCACGGGGAGAACATGCAAACTCCATGCACACAGAGACGGGAATCGAGCCTGGCCGGGGAATCGAACCCAGACCCTGGAGGTGCTAATATATAATAATATAGATTAAATATAGTCTTTCTTACCATATCGGTTCCCAGGTCAATACATAAAATAGTGACTGTGCCCAGAGCAAGAGGAATCCCCGCAATTACAAAGAACAGGAACGGTGACATCTCAGGGATTTTACTTGTCAACGTGTATGCAATGGATTTCTTCAAGTTGTCAAAGATCAGTCGGCCTGGGAACATAATTATATTCAATGTAATATCAAGATGAGGATTCTCTTTTACATGATCTACTTGTAAAAAGCAATTAAAGATTCAGATTCTTTACCTTCTTCTACACCAGTAACGATAGAAGCAAAGTTGTCGTCCAGGAGAATCATATCAGCAGCCTGTTTGGAGACGTCAGATCCAGCAATACCCATTGCTACACCAATATCAGCCTTCTTCAGAGCAGGAGAATCATTAACACCGTCACCAGTCACAGCTACAATGGCTCCCTGTTAGAATGAAAAGAAAAAACATGTACAGTAAATATTAAGCAATTAATCAGTTTTTATATAAAATGTATTATACAAATGTATTGGTTTCCATGTTTTATGGTACCTGCCGCTGGAAACCTTCCACAATAATGAGTTTTTGCTGAGGGGATGTTCTGGCAAACACAATCTCCGTGTGGTGTTTTAAGATATCATCCAGCTGTTCTGGACTCATATTCTTTAGATCGCCACCATGGACCACACAGGCTTTTGCATCTCTGCAAATACCAATATTTACAGATATAATTTAAGTATTTTAAAAGTAAACAAAACCACAGGTAGCTAAATTTTTTGTGCTTACCTACGATCAACTTCTTCCACAGGGATGTTCAGACGAGCAGCGATGTCTTCCACAGTCTCACTGTTTTCAGAGATGATCCCCACACCCCTAGCAATGGCTTTAGCTGTGATTGGATGATCACCAGTAACCATGATAACCTACAAATTCAGGCAATTCCTTCAATTAGAAGAGCATCGTTATGGTACAAACTCTTGCATTTAAGATACAACATGCAAAATAAGAGTGAAATAAGGCAAAACCTTGATTCCAGCACTCCTGCACTTCGCTACAGCATCAGGTACGGCAGCACGAGGAGGATCGATCATGGACATGAGGCCGATAAAGCACAGGTTCTCAGTAGGGAAGTTCACCGTCTCTGTGTCGAATGCAAATCCTTCAGGAAACTGATCATCAGGGAGGTTGTAATGGCAGAAACCTGTAAGAAAAAATCATTGTCAATTTGTACAGACTACATTGCATCTGGAGAGGTCATTGTAAAAAGTGTACATTAATGCGGTGTACCTAGAACTCTTTCTCCAAGACCACCCAGTTTTAAATATACTTTATGAAAAGCTTCCTTCATCTCATCATCCAGCTCCTGTTCTTTTCCTTGAAGCATAATGGTTGAACATCGGTCCAGGATCCTCTCCGGAGCTCCCTTCATCACTAACAAGTGCTTGGTCTCTGCAGAATTGGGGTTGATGTGGACTGATAGCTATTATACACCAGATCCATAAATGTTAGTGATTCAGTATCATTCAAATTTCAATATTAAATGAATGAATGAAAACATAGTACCTGATATTTGTTTGTGGAATTAAAGGGGATCTCAGCAAGTTTTGTATACTTGTCTCTCATGTCCTTCACTGAGCCACAGCAGAGTTCAATACACTTTAAGAGAGCAGACTCTGATGCATCTCCAGTAGTGTCTCTCTGCAAAAGAGCAAAGTTTAAAGTAACAAAATATTTGCTTTAAATCATTTTAATTTTCAAATCCCAGGTAATCCATCAGATTTAATAAAAGTCTGACCAATCAATCAATCAATCAATCAATCAATCAATCAATCAATCAATCAATCAATCAATCAATCAATCAATCAATCAATCACTCAATCAATCAATCAATCAATCAATCAACCAATCACTCAATCAATCAATCAAGCAAGCAAACTGAATATTTCATTAAAAATTAATATAGGCCTATGGCCCGTCTATACTGATTTGCTTGATCTCATTAATTTGCTCAGACTTGTCTGTTACATGCTGTGTGAATCGGTTCATAACAACATTAGCTTCGTTACTACTGAGGGTAAAGCAGAACAAAAAAAAAAAAGAATGTCCCAGAACCAGCATTAACCTCATTTCAAAATAAATCCCTGGATTTATGTACGTAGGCCTGCATGGGGCTTTAATTCCAGTATTGTTTGGATGCTACAGATGCTTATACAAATACTACATTCACACTGTACTAGGCTTTCAGTGGTGACTTTTACAGAAACAAACCTTAAGGACAGGAACGTTGGCTTGATCTGCAAGAAAGACCGCTCGGTTGCACAGGCCAGCTACACGGGCAAGGGCAGACCATGTGGCAGAGCTTCTGTCGAAAGAGGTTCCACTTTGGTTCTCTGTGGTATCAGCATCATGGATCTGGTTGTCGAACCACATATGCGCCACAGTCATGCGGTTCTGGGTCAGAGTTCCTGTCTTGTCTGAGCAAATAGTGGAGGTGGATCCAAGGGTTTCTACAGCTTCAAGATTTTTGACCAGGCAGTTCTTCTTGGCCATACGCTTCGCAGTTAAAGTCAGACAAACCTATAAAAATCGTTGAAAAGTTGAAACTGGCTAATGTTCTTGTTGTGTGTACTAAGAAAAAAACTAAGAAATGCAGAAAATTGTTGTAAAGTTATAAGTAATTACAAAAATAGCCAAAAGATGATAATTTTTTTCTTTTATGATTTAAATAATTGTAAAAAAAAAAAAAAGGCCTGATCAATTTCAAATAATATTCAATAGTTTTACTGACCGTGACTGTGGCTAGTAATCCTTCAGGCACATTTGCAACAATAAGCCCGATGAGGAAGATGACGGCTTCCAACCAGGTATATCCAAGAATCATAGACAAGATGCTGAAAGTGCCACCCAGGAAAAATGCCACGCCAGTGATGATGTGGATGAAATGTTCAATCTCTTTGGCAATTGGTGTCTGTCCAACCTCAAGACTTGAAGCCAGGATAGCGATTCGACCCATGACAGTGCGATCACCTGTGTTGATCACAATGCCTGTGGCAGAGCCTGAGGAAGAAATACATGAGACGTCACAAATTTGTAATATTTAATTTACATTGTAAATAAAGGTAAATTAATCTAATAAATTATCAAAATAAATGACAGTTTTCATGATTTCTTTGTACCTTCAACACAATTTGTAGACAGAAACGCAATATTCTTCGTCTCTAAAGGATTTTCATTAGAAAACTGAGGGGTACGGCTTTGAGGCTCAGATTCACCAGTAAGGGAGGAATTGTCCACCTGAAAGCATAAGGGAAAAGTTTAATTAAGACAAATTTAAAAGCTATTTAAAATGCCCTTATAGGATACTTGATGACAAAGTTACTCTCTTACCTTACATCCCTGTGCGGCAATAATTCGGAGATCAGCAGGAATTCGATCACCACCCTTAACTTCCACGAGGTCACCAACAACCACATCCTCTGCATTAATGCTCTTCTTCTCACCATCACGAATGACCAAAGCTTGCTATAACACCGGGGTTTTAAAATCATTTGTGTGTGTGTGTGTGTGTGTGTGTGTGTGTGTGTGTGTGTGCATCAAGTGAAAAATTCTATTTGTAATACAATTTGGTTACTGTATGTGTTTCAATACCTGTGGAACAAGTTTCTTGAAGGATTCCATAATCTTTGAACTTTTAGCCTCTTGATAGTATGAGAAACATCCTGTGATCATCACCACTGCTCCAAGTACAATACCCAGGTACAGCTAAAAGGGGCACATATTAGCACATTCTATTCTTCTTCTTCCAAGCTTTCACAATGAATAGAGGAAAAAATATCAAGATTTTCAATTCACATAAAAGTGTGTTACTTACATTATCGCTTACAGGTTCACTCTCTGTGGAAACCTGTATAGTATAAGCCAGAAAGCAAAGAAATGCCCCAATCCACAGCAGTGTACAAAATCCACCAAATAGCTGTTTGCAGAACTTGACCCATTCTGGGGTTGTTGGAGGCGGAGTTAGAGCATTCGGCCCATCACGTTCAAGGATCTCCTTTGCACGGTAATTGGACAAACCCTTAACGTTATGAAGACAGACGTATTAGTGTTAATTTAAGCAAATTATGTTTACATTTTTTCAATGCTGATCTATTTTATTGTTCCAAAGTATAAACAGTTCTTGTTCTATAAAAAGTTCCCTTAATGTTCTGTGTAAAATGAAAGAGCTTATAAATATATATACGTGAATTTACTACTCACTCGAGTAAGATCAGTGCCATATTTATGCAGAAGTTCCTCCACGGTCAATTTGTGATCATCCTGCATGGTTATTATTTTAAAAATTATTGTAATGATAATAATTAATAATAATAAATGTTTACATATTTGAATATCTTAATAATTGCTAAGGTGTAAAATGAGAGGCATATTTGCATAATTTTAATTGGCAAATTAAAAAATCTTAATTGTTACGTTGACAAGAACATTTTTCATTCATGGCGGATATAATTGAAATTTGTTAGTTTGGAGACAATCCTCACCAAGTCCACTTCTTTTTTCAGTTCATCCAGGTCTTTTTGATCTCTCTTTCCTCGTTTCTTTTTTTTGGGTTCATTTTCAGATGTCGATGCCAGCATGTAGTTATCATTCCCTGTCTGAGTATTTGTTTAAAGAAAGATTAAAGATACAAAAACATTAATAATAACATCTAAATACTAAGAAACAAAATTAAGACAAATCTAAAAACAATTAGAAAAGCTGTACAATTAAAACAAGAATTCAACTGTACAATCCACTTACTCCTAACCCCATTCTTCTCCCAAAAATGGTCAAAATCCCCTTGTGGTTCTCCCCTGATTTTCTTCAGAGAGACATTTGAGCCTCTGCGTCTCTTAATCAGGTTCGCCAGCCTTTATACTCCAGTATCTCACCTGGACGAAGGCGGAGATTCAGATACAGTTGGAACGTACAGGCAGGTCATTGGAACATCTCAATGACAACCAATCCAAGACCTTCCTAAACATCTAGGAAGTGGGTAAGTTTTTTGTGGACACATTTACAGGTATTTTAGATACACAAGATGTTTATACAGGTAAGTCCTATGTGGTCCTCAATGACAATTAATTGTTACCTTTGGTAAATGGAAAAATAAGCATAATTTAAAGTTTAATTAAAAGGAAAAAATATATATTTTTAGTTTTGCTGAACATTAACAACTGAACAACTGAATAATTTAATAAATAGCCTGAGATTTCTTAGATAGAGAAAGAATAAATAGATGGGAAAATTTTGATCAAAACCAGCCTGTGTTCATACGAACATTCAGTTAATTTATCTAAGCCCACAATTTTGAACAGTATCAATTAAATTCAATTATTTCTGATTAGCTGTTTCATGCTATGAGGAGGATGTGATATTGTGAAACACTTAAAAATTTAAAATCCCTTTATAAATTAGCTGGCATAAGGAAATTACATTAAACTCTAAAATTTGCTCATTTTTGCAGAAGGTTTACTGTAAACTGTTCTTTGCACTAGGGTAAAAGCAAGTATATACAAAATGGTGTCATCTTCATATGGAGTGTAGATTTGCGAACAGTTCAGTGTTTATACATGAACATTTAGGATGTGGACATCTGTGTTTGTGGACAAATCTGTAAGTACTTTGGTTCGTGTCATTGACAGTATTCAATGACCTACCTGTATGGATGAAGGATGAATTTGACACCAAACTCCTACTCTTCAGGTAAGCTGATGTAAATTAAAGTCAAGAGGCCTCAAAGGTACAGTACAGTACATACAAAACCTATTGTTGTTCTCTGTAGAATGGCTCAAGAAAATGTAATATATACTGTGATATTTTCCATTAAAAAAATCGTTGGAAGTTAAAATGAACCCATGATTAGTATTTTTTGGTCATACAAACAACCAAAAAGAACAATAAAAACATATGATTGTGAAGTATTAGTGTGTATTTGTGCTACTTCCTTGCCTATGTGATCTATTGTTTTTTTTGCTCTTGTGTGTATAATTGGTTAAAATTAAATAAAATACAGTTCATCACATTTCATATTTTGTACTTTAAAAAGTGCACATCTCTCTACTGCACAATCCTGAGCACTATACAGTGGCTTGCAAAAGTATTCGGCCCCCTTGAACTTTTCCACATTTTGTCACATTACAGCCACAAACATGAATCAGTTTTATTGGAATTCCTCGTGAAAGACCAATACAAAGTGGTGTACACGTGAGAAGTGGAACGAAAATCATACGTGATTCCAAACATTTTTTTTTTTTTACAAATAAATAACTGCAAAGTGGGGTGTGCGTAATTATTGGTCTGAGTGCAGTCAGTTGCCCATAGACATTGCCTGATGAGTGCTAATGACTAAATAGAGTGCACCTGTGTGTAATCTAATGTCAGTACAAATACAGCTGCTCTGTGACGGCCTCAGAGGTTGTCTAAGAGAATATTTGGAGCAACAACACCATGAAGTCCAAAGAACACACCAGACAGGTCAGGGATAAAGTTATTGAGAAATTTAAAGCAGGCTTAAGCTACAAAAAGATTTCCAAAGCCTTGAACATCCCACGGAGCCACTGTTCAAGCCATCATTCAGAAATGGAAGGAGTATGGCACAACTGTAAGCCTACCAAGACAAGGCCGTCCACCTAAACTCACAGGCCGAACAAGGAGAGCGCTGATCAGAAATGCAGCCAAGAGGCCCATGGTGACTCTGGACGAGCTGCAGAGATCTACAGCTCAGGTGGGGGAATCTGTCTATAGGACAACTATTAGTCGTGCACTGCACAAAGTTGGCCTTTATGGAAGAGTGGCAAGAAGAAAGCCATTGTTAACAGAAAACCATAAGATGTCCCGTGTGCACAGCAAACATGTGGAAGAAGGTGCTCTGGTCAGATGAGACCAAAATGGAACTTTTTGTCCAAAAATGCTACGTGTGGCAGAAAACTAACACTGCACATCACTCTGAACACACCATCCCCACTGTCAAATATGCTGGTGGCAGCATCATGCTCTGGGGGTGCTTCTCTTCAGCAGGGACAGGGAAGCTGGTCAGAGTTGATGGGAAGATGGATGGAGCCAAATACAGGACAATCTTGGAAGAAAACCTCTTGGAGTCTGCAAAAGACTTGAGACTGGGGCGGAGGTTCACCTTCCAGCAGGACAACGACCCTAAACATAAAGCCACGGCAACAATGGAATGGTTTAAAACAAAACATATCCATGTTTTAGAATGGCCCAGTCAAAGTCCAGATCTAAATCCAATCGAGAATTCAAGATGGCGCCGGTGAGGTCGGCTGCCCCCACATGGAAAGAACCTATATGAGGATATATGCGCATATATGAAACCTATATGCAGTATATATGTGCATATATCCACACCTATATGAGGATATATGCGCATATATGAAACCTATATGCAGTATATATGCGTATATATCCACACCTATATTCAAGATTCAAGATTCAAGATTCTTTATTTGTCACATGCATAGTTATACAAGTACAACACGCAGTGAAATGTATCCTGAACCGCTCCTACTTTGTGCAAATAACAAGAAACAAAAGAAATAATCTATAAATAGAAATAGAGGGAAAAAAAAAAAAAAAAAAAAAAAAGGTGCAAATGTAAACATAATAATAAAGTGTGTATCTGAGCAGGATAAAGGTGTTAGTGCAAGTGATGCTTACAGTCCAGACTAAAGTGCAGTGTGCAGTGTGGAATGTCAGCACAGCAGTGTGTGGGTGAACTGTTACCAGTCCTATGAATGGGAGAGTGGCCCATCATGGTTGAGGAGTCTAATCGCCTGTGGATAAAAACTCCTCCTGAGTCTCTCCGTTTTGGCCATAATGACCCGGAACCTTCTGCCTGAATGCAGAAGTTTGAACAGTCCGTTATTGGGGTGCGACAAGTCCTTAATGATACGAGCTGCCCTGGTTTTACATCTCCTGGTGTAGATGTCCTGCATGGAGGGGAGAGTTAACCTGCAGCAGCGTTCAGCTGCCCGGATCACTCTCTGGAGGGCTTTCCTGTCCTGTACACAGCTATTCCCAAACCAGGATGAAATGTTCTGTGTTAGGATGCTCTCAACAGCACCCGAGTAGAAAGCCTTAAGGACAGCAGGGGAAACCCCAAACTTCCTCAACTGCCTCAGGTGGTACAGACGCTGCTTTGCCCTTTTCGTCTGAGCACAGATATGCTCAGTCCATGTCAGATCCTCTGAGATGTGGACGCCCAAGTACTTAAAGCTGCTCACCCTCTCCACTGGAGCTCCATTGATGATGAGGGGTTTGTGGTCCAGTTGTCCCCTTCTGAAGTCCACCACCAGCTCCTTCGTCTTACTGACGTTCAGTCGGAGGCAGTTTTCTTCACACCATAGTGCCAGGTTCTCCACTTCATCTATGTAGGCCGACTCATCGTTGTTGGAGATGAAGCCCAGCACCACCGTATCGTCAGCAAACTTAACGATGGTGTTGGAGTCGAACATGGCCACACAGTCTGAAGTGTAGAGAGAGTATAGCAGTGGAGAGAGAACACATCCCTGTGGAGCACCTGTGTTGATGGTGATGCTGCTGGAGAAGCACTTGCCCACTCTCACCGCTTGAGATCTGTCCGAGAGGATGAGGATATGAGGATATATACGCATATATGAAACCTATATGCAGTATATATGCGTATATATCCACACCTATATGAGGATATATACGCATATATGAAACCTATATGCAGTATATATGCATATATATGATAATAATATATTTCCCGGTGGCTAAGCTAATGCCTTATGTAGTTTATAGATGTTTATAAATGTTCTAATGTATTTCACCTTCTTTTGGATAGCTTTAGATTATAGTTGCTAATATGTATTTGGCTCTGTTTTGGTTAGCTTATAACACTGCTATCGGTAATGTTATTTAGCACAAACAAGCTAGTTCCAGGTGGACATTGCTCCAACCAATGCTTACCCTGCATATATGTTTTGTACAGTTTTTTTTTTTTTATCTTGCACTGTTTTACTCTGAATGTCCGTCTTTTTTCAGTTTTTATTTTGTACTGTTCCTGTTGCAGTTTTACCCTGCATGTATCTTTATCATTAATCTGCATTTATACATAAAATCCTATTAACTATTGGGAAGCTAAACATGAGAATCAGTATGAAACATGAAAAGTTTCTAAAAGTTGCCAATAAATTAATATTGTGATGTGAAATTATTTTTCAGATTGAAGTTATAAAGGGCTCTGGGGTGTTTTGCCAGGCAGAAGCGTGGAGAGCAGCCCGCCTTGCCACCTCTGCTACTGCCATGGTACGGAATCTGCTGCTGGGCACCTTCGAATTGGAGACTGGACCAAATTAAAAAGGTAGCCATTATTGGTGAGTAAATGCATAATGCGTTGAGAAGGGAAAAAAACATTATAAGTTCACCACTTTAACCATAGCCTACTTGTATCAATGTTTATTAGCCATCAATGGAGACTGTATAAGGTAGGGCACCCATTATTGTTACTGTATCTGCTTGGTACCTATAATACTAATTCATCGCTTGCTCACTTCTTAATCCTATACCTTTCCTCTTCTAAAGCCACATTTCTGGGGTATTGCGCTGTAGGGTGTGTAGTCCTCTATTTTGTAGAACATATAGTGTTGCAAATAACCTCGTGGCACTAATTGTTGTCGTCTGAAGTTTTAATAAATAATAATTTATTATTATTATACTGTCTTATTATTTTTGTCTTCTCTAGATGCTACATTGAAGAAGTGGTCGGCAGCCACCCGAAGGCAGATAGGCACATCTATCAATTCAAAGCTCACGGAGCTGGGAAGATCCACAAAATATATTTTTTTCTTCCTGTTCAGTTTTTTGTCATGTTTTTGTTCTTTTACTAGTTGATTGTTCTTAAGAAAATAAAAAAATTAAATTTCTACATTTTGGGCTTTTATTTATGTTGTCCAGCAGCTATGGATTTTTTTTACTAATCTAGGTAACCATATAGGTGCATACTATATGCACACATATATACATGCATATATGTACATAAAATATAGGAAAACGGACAATTTTATATGTCACATATACTGTATTACTATATAGGTTCATATATGCACGCATATATGTACATATAATATAGGAAAACGGCCAATTTTATATATGTCACATATATTAAAAACCTATATCAAAACCTATATTAAAACATATATGTTTATATAGGTTCTTTCCGTGTGGGCCGTCACGACTGTTCCGACAACAATGGACTGTTCTCTCTGTTGCGGTCAGGAAAGCGCTTCCGCTCCCTGAAGGCCAACACAGAGAGACTGAGGAGGAGCTTCTTCCCGCAGGCGATAAGGTCTCTCAACCATACCACATTCACACCACAAACACAGAACTAATACAACCTGTTAACGTCACTGGACACTATGGACACTTTCATGCACATCTACACTTACATCGGAACTCATGTTTATGTTTACATTCTGGACCTTTGCACAAAGACACTTTAATAAGGCACCTTAAGACACTTTTCTATGCATACTTGCACACCATACTTCCTCCACCAAATTTCAATTTAAAAAAAGAAAATTTCTATTGTACAGTATATTTCTATTTTTATTTCTATTTTATGTACAGTATACTTCTATTTTTATTTCTTTTTTTTATTCTAGTTAAGTTTTAATTTTCCTATCGTATTTTTTTATTCATATTTATTTCTTACTATAAGATTTAATTCTCTTTTTAAGGTCACTGGCGGTTGTATAAGCATTTCACTGCATATCGTACTGTGTATGACTGTGTATGTGATGAATAAAATTTGAATTTGAATTTTGAATTTGAATCTGTGGCAAGGTCTGAAAACTGCTGTTTGCAAACGCTGTCCATCTAATCTGACTGAGCTGGAGCTGGGCAAGGATTTCCGTCTCTAGATGTGCAAAGCTGGTAGAGACATACCCTAAAAGACTGGCAGCTGTAATTGCATCAAAAGGTGGTTCTACAAAGTATTGACTCAGGGGGCTGAATAATTACGCACACCTCACTTTGCAGTTATTTATTTGTAAAAAATGTTTGGAATCATGTATGATTTTCGTTCCACTTCTCACTACCACTTTGTATTGGTCTTTCATGTGGAATTCCAATAGAATTGATTCATGTTTGTGGCTGTAATGTGACAAAATGTGGAAAAGTTCAAGGGGGCCGAATACTTTTGCAAACCACTGTATGTTTATTAAATAAATAATGGCTCTGAACTTTAACTAAACAACTACACAAAGTACATTTTGTACATCTACAAGATTGTTAAAGTTTTTCCTGTAAAAGAAATCAAGCATAGATGGTCAAATTACACAAACTCCTTTTGGAAAAGTCACTGAATAACTTATGAGATTTACTGAACAATATGCTTTTAGATAAATAAGTGAATGATAAGACACGAAAGCCGCATGGACCGGGATTGTACTAGTAATAAAGGCATAAACTCACCAACCAAAAATGAAAATGTGGTTTTATATGTTGTTAGTAATATTTCAACTCTTAATTTGTATAGAACATTTCCGTTATCTAAACATTTACTCACATTGTACCTAATGACCAGGTGTTCTAGTAAGATAGACAAATACACTGACAACTGGAAAAATGAAGCTCACTAAATAAAACTTGCCAACTTACCATCTTTACCAACATGACAATTTAAACGGATATGATATACTTAAGGTTAGGCAATAGTGGTTCATTGGTTGATTTCTTGCTTGCCATGATTAACAGTAATCAATAATAAAGGAAATATCTTCTTCTTTGGGCGGCGCGTTGATGTAGTGGTTAGCACTGTCGCCTTGCACCTCCAGGGTCTGGGTTCGATTCCCCGGCCAGGCTCGATTCCCGTCTCTGTGTGCATGGAGTTTGCATGTTCTCCCCGTTCTTGGTGGGTTTCCTCCGGGTACTCCGGTTTCCTCCCACAGTCCAAAGATATGCAGGTTAGGCTAATTGGCGTTCCGAAATTGCCCGTAGTGTGTGATTGGGTGTGTGAGTGTGTGTATGAGTGTGTGCCCTGCGATGGATTGGCACCCTGTCCAGGGTGTACCCCGCCTAGTGCCTGAAGTCTCCTGGGATAGGCTCCAGGTCCCCCGCGACCCTGAACACAGGATTAAGTGGTATAGAAAATGAATGAATCTTCTTCTTTGACTTTCGGCTCTTCCCTTTCAGGGGTCGCCACAGTGAATCATCTGCCTCCATCTAATCCTGTCCTCTGCTTCCTCTTCTCTCACACCAACTAACTATAAATCCTATTTTTTGTACTTCATGATAGGGGGTTAAAAAGATTTGCTTTCTTGTATACAATAATCATTTTGTGTAAGAAAATGATTCTGTGGTGGCACGGTGGCCTCACATCTCAAGGGTTGAGGGTTTGATTCCCGCTTCTGGTCTGTGTGCTTGGAGTTTGTATGTTCTCCCTGTGCTTGGTGAGTTTCCTCTGGGTACTCAGATTAGGTATATTGGTGTTTCCAAATTGTCCGTAGTGTGTGTTTGTGTGTGCCCTGCAATGGATTAGTTTCCTGTCCAGGTTGTACCTTGTGCCAAAATTCTCCTGGGCTCGGGTGCCGGCCCCTGTGATAAGCAGTATAGAAGATAAATAAATGAATAAAGTAATTATTCCGTATAAATTGGACCACTGCTGAATTTTCCCAATCCAGTGGAGTGGATAGCATATGCCACCCAGCTATAATTCACCGGGTAATTTAATTACGCTTGACATTAAAATGTCAGCAATAATGAAAGCGTAGCAATTTGTATATAGCGAAAGATTTTCTCTCAGTGTTCTGCCAGCAAAAAGATCTCTGGACATTTTGCTTAGTCTGCTGATGAAGGATCTTTGTCTTAATTGTTCTGTTACTCTGTTACGTTTCTGGACCTGGCAGACAGTTTTCTTGTCATTTCACAGATAAAAAGAAAATAGATTTGTGGTTATAAAGTAATCCAGTTTATCAACAAGGCTGATCATGGACTTAATGGTTGAAGATGGGACCCTAATGGTGATTACTGAAACTTGCATACTCACAGAATAGTAAATCACTTCTTGTTTTACAAAACAAAATAAACCCTTTCAAAAACCGGTTTATAAAGATGGTTCTTTGAGGCACTCTTTCTGTCTCAAAGAAAAAATTCTTTGTGGGCCCAAATAGATTCTTCAGCTAATCTAGTAGCCTGCTTAACCATGCAATCATATGCATATATTATAATTCATCTAAATCTAACTGTGGCCAAAGTAACATCTGC
The DNA here is from genome assembly GCA_030522415.1 of Channallabes apus. Classification (NCBI taxonomy): domain Eukaryota; kingdom Metazoa; phylum Chordata; class Actinopteri; order Siluriformes; family Clariidae; genus Channallabes; species Channallabes apus. The sequence goes on along the minus strand of CM060124.1, from coordinate 22,628,488 downwards.
CTCTCCATTGGCCCCATTTTCTATTCATCTTGACAGTAATGTCCTTCCTGTCACTCCAGGTCAAGCCTTCACTACTGCTTAAGATGATCATGGGTGTTGGACTTAATGCTTTTCAAAACAAAACAATTGAGACATGAAGCTGTCAAGGTTTGCACTTCCAGGTCGGTGACCATCTTGTTTGGGGAACTTTCTGTGTCAGCCATTTTGTCTGATCTCCACTGTAAAAGGGAGCAGTGGAGCATGTGTTCCCTGTAAGATCCTAAAATAGAGTTTATTGATTCTTCTGTGCTTCATCGCTCACCTTTAAAACCCTGACCTGTCCTGATTTTGCCTGGTTCTACACATGTAAGCCACTCTCCCTGAGTTTGTATTGGCTGCTAGCAAATGTGCTGGAAATTGCTCCTCCTGCCTACCCTGGGATTTTCAGTGAGTTTGGAACCAACTGGTGTTTGTATAGCTTAGAACCTGAACCTGATGTGCCTTGGTATCCATGTTGCTATTGGATTTAAAGATAACCTGCATGCTCTCTATATCTCTATACTACTGATGCCGAGTCTGGCCTGCCTAAGACTGTGAATACTTTGGATAACTAACCTGCTCTGACGATGTCTGATTAATCTGCTCTAACCCTAATTGGCCAGCTGTTCCAGCTGTGTGTTGGTTTTTGGACTTTCTGTTAAAGGGACTTCCACCAACTCTGTTGCCTTCACACATCTGCCTCTGAGGGCTAGCTGTAACCATCAGTGTGCTGCTTGCCTCCTTCTCCAGTTTTCTGTTGCTGGTCTACTCTCCAACCTGACATTGAGTTCCTGTGAGTGTGATCCACAAGCAATCACTTAACAGTCATTGTACTCCCGTTGTTTCTTGCATCACTTACACCACTTGTATTCAATGCAAATCTTTATTAAAGGCCTTTAAAAATATCCTCTGGTTCTGTTGTGTCCTGCTTTTGGTTCCATCCTGTCTGCACCCAATCCAAGCTTTCTGTTATGAGTATTTGCACATAACATACTTGTTAATATTAAATTACTTAATAAATTAGATTTTGGAAGTTGGAAATGCCAATTAGCCTAATGTGCATTTCTTTGGACTGAGAGGAAACCGAAGTACCTGGAGGAAATTTACCAAGCATAGGAAGAACATGCAAACTCTGTACAGAGACCTGAAGGCAAAACTCGAACCTTCAACTATTCAATTCAATTCAATTCAGTTTTATTTGTATAGCGCTTTTAACAATTGTCATTGTCACAAAGCAGCTTTACACAATCAAAAGAATTATTTAAGTTTGTATGGAATGTGAATGTGTATGAATAAAATGTTCAGATATTCCCTGGTGGCAGCTCAGGGACCACATGTGTAGCTCGACAGAGAGAGAGAGAGAGAGAGAGAGAAAGAGTGAAAGGGGGAGACAGGGGGAGAGAGGAAAGAGAAAGAGGGGGAGGAAGAGAAGAGGAGGAGAGATTGCAATTAGGTATGGTCACAGTCACAATGTCTAATGTGAAGGTATATTTACTGTAGAGTGCAAGCAGGGACTCCGGCAGGACTAACTATGACAGCATAACTAAAAGGGAGAGCCAGAAGGAAACACAAACATGAGGGGGAACTGAGATATAAAGCAAACAATCACCTCACCGTCAACAAACCTGAGTGATCAATGAGACTGAGGAAGACAGCATCTAAACATACCAGTTCACCATAATACTCTACGTCCATGAGTCCCCCAGATCTGCTCCTTTACCTTATGGCAAATCTATTTATAAAAATGCTTGGCTAAATAAATAGGTTTTTAGCCTAGACTTAAACACTGAGACTGTGTCTGAGTCCCGAACACTATTTGGAAGACTATTCCATAATTTTGGGGCTTTGTAAGAAAAAGCTCTGCCCCCAGCTGTAGTTTTCATAATACGCGGTACTGATAAGCAGCCTGCATCCTTTGACCGAAGTAGGCGTGGCGGATCGTAAGACACTAGCAGTTCGCTCAGATACTGTGGGGCGAGACCATTTAATGCCTTATATGTCAAGAGTAGTATTTTAAAATCAATGCGAAATTTCACAGGGAGCCAATGCAGTGAAGATAAGATAGGGGTGATGTGCTCATATCTTCTGGTTCTAGTGAGGACTCTCGCTGCTGCATTCTGGATTAGCTGAAGCTTGTTTATGCACCTAACTGAACAACCAGACAGTAAGGCATTACAACTATGGAGGTGTAAGGACATAGTGCTCTATTCTGGTAACAATTTGATTAATTCCATTTGGATATCAGAACAGACTTGACTTACCATTTTGTTCAGCATCAGTTTGGCTCTCATCAACAGATCTCGCAGGGCTTTTAGGTTACTTTGTAATGCCATGGTCTTAAGATGACTTGTCAGCATATTTAATCATTTAACTATTTGCTTTTCCACATCAACCTTAAGTGTGGATGCCTTTTCATATAACATGCATATTAATTCAATTGATGCTGGTTGGACAAACACCATTCCACAAATGGTGATAATTAAGAAGTACTTGAGGAAAGTGCTGTTGTGCTGAATATCAGCAGGCCTGTGATGCAGTCATAGATCACAGCTGTGCTGATAGTCAGCAGAACAGTACAAACTTGAGTGTACAGTAATATTGCTTTCTGATTATGTTTGTTTACTGAACTTAGAGAGACAGTGTAATTAACAGGGTTGGACTGTGTAACCAAAAGGTGTGGACAATAAACCATGGAGATGGTGGACAATAAATCTGTAAATCTCTTAAGTGTCTATATTTTCTCTTATTAAACTTTTGAATATCAGCTCTGTTAACTTCCGGGTTCTGTGGTTAAATTCGGCATCAGTGTTAAATGAAGGATCCTAATTAGGATTAGGACAGAGAGATTTGTGTTTCAGTCTTGTGTTAGAAGCGACCAACAGTGACTGAATAGTAATTGCACAATGTTCACAGGATGATGTAATAAGGAACATGTGTGTAAGCACGAGAAACCCAAAGACTGTATTTGGGGCAATAAAAAAAAGGTCATTTGGTGTGGTGAGTTTAGACTGACCCTATTCCAGAGCGATGGGCGTGTCAGGGTAAGAAGGAAAGTGTGATGCACCCGTCATGCATAGTGTCCACTGTACAAGCCTCTGGAAGTACAGTAATGTTATGATCTGGACTTACTTCAGTTGGTCAGGTCTAAGCTCAGCAAAGTAAATTTTTACCAGGTTAATTACCAGGTTGTCCCAGCAATACAAAATTTTTTTTTACAGCAAATTTACTGTCAGTCGCCCAAATGCAATACACAATATTATAACATTGATAAAAACAACAACAAAAAAAACTATGCTGTTTTGTATTGTTTTGTCTTCATCGAAAATGTAAAACCTACAGACAAATTTTCCAAGCTTTTCCTTGTTTGTGTGTAGATAAAGGAAAATGTAATTACTTTAAATTATTTAAAATATTGAAAAATCGTAAAGTGTTGAAACACAACTAAAACGGTAATAGAACTAATAATAAAGAGTAAATATTAAAAAGGACATTATCGATGGTCTCCAGGTCCCCGCGACCCTAAATACAGGATAAAGCGGTATAGAAGATGAATGAATGAATGAATGAATGAATATCGATGGTTAACGTTTAATCTGAAACGATCTTATGGCAAATATGGGCTGTAATCAAATCAAAGATTCAACAAGGTATTGGAGTGTGTGTTTTGTCACCAGGAAGTGGGCAGGGATGAGGCGCTTGTGATCATATATTGTGATATTTACAGAATGTTGTTGTTGATTTTGTTCTTCTTCTTTTTCTTCTTCTAGTTATGTGCACCCCTGCCAAACCACTTTCACTCTGACTCCTATCTTGCTCATTTTTGGATCTGATCATCACTGCAAAAATCACTCAGTAGACTATAATGGGGTTTGTCTGGTTGCAGTGTGCAGTGTGGACACAAGCCAAGCCTCTCAACACTCTCTCTCTCTCTCTCTCTCTCTCTCACACACACACACACACACACACACACACACACACACACACTGAAATCACAGGCAGTGGACAGTTCTTTTTAACCATTTGGGCCAGATATAAACCATTTTTAGCATTTTGCCAGGAAAACCAGTGCGACATTGGAAAAGGCCCAAGATTAAGTGTCGAAATAGCAGGAGCAGCCCTCAAAGGAAGCCTTGGAATATAACACTTGACCCAATCCACAACCGTACTAGTGAACACTACAGTGTGTTCTGCTAACAGTGCAACCTCAGACCCTCTCTTGTGGTCCTACAGACATATTCTCAGGACAGCCTGGGGATGTCAAAACTCTGTGGTTTTTACATTAATACTTTTGGTGGCCCAGTTGGATAAAAAAACGTCTGAGTCCATGTGTACATGTGTATGTATAATGTTCTTTGCACATGCCCATCCAGCCTGCTTCATCCTTCACCTGGTCACACCTTTGTTGGGCTTTGACCACAGATTTTTAGCTGTTTCTGGAAAACCTTCAACCACTTTTTAGAGGCTACAGTCATCTGGAGTCCACCCATGTTTACATGTCTGTAGCCACCCAAACAGACTTTCATAACTGGTCAGACTCCAGATACAGGCATACCTTAATAAGCTCCCCAAATGCTGAAACTAACAAATAATTACTAGAACCCGTACTGAAGTACCAGTAGTTTGTTACTGTACTTGGGTATTTCTTTGTGTATCTCTATTCACTTGAGTTTCTGTATGTGATACTTTTTCTTTACTTTTTCTTTTTACTTTATTTGATGAAAAAACTGTACATTTAATCGCTATGTTTTAAATATAGACTGATTAATTTTAAGATGATCACACAAAAATGTAATGATTTTATAACCTAATCTCCACCCAACTCTACATGAAAAGGACAAAAACAAAAGCATCCCACTAATCCTAGCTTAAAGAAATGACTTGCATGTCATCATGAGAGCGCTGATTGATTAGTGTGACTAAGTGATTGATGGTAACCTGGGTTATGGATCCGCCCACTTGGTCTCTGAGCTGCGGATTCTCCTGCCTCCTTTTTTAAGCATCTCAAACCAGCACACTTAAAAATAGGATCAGAATTGATCTAGCTAAATCGTTAACATACTGAACAAAAGTTTCTTTTGTTTCACACCAGTAACAATGTCATTGTTTAAATGTATTGTCTTCTGTATAATTGAAGTATACCCATTTTTAATTAAGTAGACTGCTTGCATTGCACAGGCAGCAACAACTCACTAGTTTACTACCAAACTAATTAAAGACGCTGCTCGCCATTCGTATCCAGAAGCCAAGGGAAGCCAGTTTACCCCAGACTTTTTGACTGTATTTGTCATTTTAATTGAAAAAACATTTAACATTTCTGTTTCAGTTTCTGTTTCATAAACTGTGCTATTGCCGGCTGATATCTCCTCTCTATTATTCATGTCCATGTCCAGGCTCTTGCTTCCATTAGCTTTTGCTAATGCAGAAAACAAAAGGCAGGGGTTGATTTTTAAAAAAATTATTTCAAGACACTTCAGCACTGATTATTAGAAGCTGAAACTTTTCATTTTTAACAAAGTATATCAGTGACTTATTTTAGCATCTGAAAAACCATAGCTCCTTTAAAACGAGGCTCTTTCCGCACCCTTTACACAGGGAAACCACTGGCTGGTCTCATTTTTATAAAGCAGACAGCAGCAGATTGAGGACCAACTTTGCACTTTAAAACATGGACCACAGCTGCTGTCACACACACATCATCTCAGCTCATACTCCATGTTTCACCCATACTGCTGCTGTCATACTTACATGCCACATCTTTACCTCTAATGCTTCTTTTTATTTTGCACATTACATGTAACTTATACATTGGTATACTTTTTACATCATACATTTAATATATTTCTATATAAAATTGTATATTTGTAGATTTAATATCTTACATTCTTACCTTCTTATTCTATTTCATCCTTCCCCTTTAATGTCATAAACATTTCGCTGCATATCATATGTGCATGTTTGTGTACGTGACAAATAAAATTTGAATTTGATTTGCGTTTGAATTTGAATCATCTGCATACAGTACATAATAATTGCCCTGTTCTCATATCTATTCTGACACATATGTGTGTAGAAGATAAATGACAAAGGTCACAGCACACACCCTTGAGGGGGACTGGTAGAAGAGCACCTCTGATCTGACCGGGCGCCGTTTACCCATTTGTCCCATTTGTAAAAAGGTCAGGAATCTATACCCTATCAGGTTGATGTTTAAATGAAACTGTTCTAAAAACCTACTGACTAAAATGTGGATATGGTTTGTATTAAAACCATTAGAAAAATAACCAAATTAACATCTAGCAAGAGCTCCATTTCTATACAGATGTTTAAAAAAGGAAGTTAATCAAAGTGACTGTAGCATCTTCCACTCATGTATGAGGCCTATGTGCTGAACTGCATGTTGTTAAGTGTATGTTCAGTTTGCCCCCAGATATCTGAAGTCAGTTCATGTTTTTCTGACTAGTTTTTAAACATTTTCATTACAACCAAAGTCAGAGTAACCAGCTGAGAATCATTAAGAGTTTTTGGACAGCTGGGTTTAGGAACAGGAACAAACACAGCATCCTTCCAAAGTTGTGACCAAAGAACATGCTGTGACTATAAGGACTTATTACAAAATAAAATGAAACACAGGGCTTAGTTCTTTTACACAAGATTTGCAGTTAGGGCCATGACTTTTGTTTACTTTTACTGAACGGAAAGCTTTTTCCACATCCTTCTGGTCAATGTTAAGAAAGTACTGATTGCCAGATTAGAATCTGTTCCCTGTTCAAAAGCAAGTTTGCTTCTTTCAATGCTGGATTTAGCAGTTTTAGTGATCCATAGTTTATTATTGCCAGACATTCTGACTTCCTTATATGGGATGATCATGTCTAAGCAATATCGGAACATGTTATATACATCAGTGAGTCGAAATCTTTACCACAAGGCTGCTTAAACATGTCCTTGTCAGCACAGTAATACCATTCCTTCAGACAGAAAACAGTCTTTAGTTCAGTTCTTTATTTCCTTGGTCTGCACTTTCTCTCTTTTTAAAACAATTTTGGATTATGAGCAGTGAATATACACAGTATCACAAAAGTTGAAGGAAAAGATTTGCATGCATCCGTAACTGACCCACAACAAAGATCTTATCCAGTCTGGTTGGACAGGAGACACATTGCTAAAATATATTTAGAGTCTTTTTAGGCGAGACGTGATTCAAAGTTTGTGCAACAGGTGAGATCAACTGCAGTTTCTGCATCATGTGCAGGCTGCAGGCAGAGGCAGTGTTTGCAGAGGCAGGATACGTAGATATACAGCGCTGTGGGAACTCACGAGGAAGGTAGAAAGGCTTTAGCAGATCCAACTCATTCGCCTTAGCCTTCAGGTCTTGACATTTCTTAATTCTATACATATACAACATCCATTGTACAGTCAGGGGCTGAGGAACTGGTTGTTCTACCCATGATGCACTGCAAGCAAATTATGTCATGTTGAACGCTGAGAAACTACTGCATGTGTCGGGTTTAAAAGCTGGCTTATAAATCTGGTCTATTTGCCACAGCATGTGGAAGTCAATCAAAATATCATCTGCTGCTGTAACATCCGAGCCTCCGCAGCCCCGGAGATCCGGTTCTCCGGCTTACTGAGCTGTAGCTTTGTCTCCCCCTAGTGTGTCAATGTATGTCTTCGTCTACCCTTAATGTGTAATCAGAAACACCTGTCTCTACCTCATGTGTCGCACTACTTAACCCAGCCGAACCCACACTACAGTGTCTGGTCACCATTATGCCACAGCACCCATTTACGTGTCTATTTCTGTGTCTCTCCCAAGGGCTAGCGGTATCTGCAGGCGAGGTACAGTGAAGCAGGACAGCTTCACTGTTTTGGTCTACTTCAGCCGAGGATCGGCAGACAGTCTCGAGTTTCTTTGTTTCGCGTTGAGAGGACGCCTTGACTTTCTTGTGTTTTCCGCCTGCAGACCGCGCTGGGAGAAGCCACCAGTGGGGTGGCTCTAAGTTTGTATCTGTTGAGTTTTGATTTAAGAGACTGTGACAAACTTAAATAAAATAAGTGATTTCCTGCACCTGCAGTTGTGTGGTGTGTTTTCCCTGAGAGCAGCATGACAGATGACCAGACCGTATTCCTAACTGCAGCAGGAACGCCTCTGCCTAGTGACAACCCCCCGATCATGGATTACATCAGGAGACAGCAGGGGCAAATGGACAGCTTGGCCCGCGCCATCAATGATCTCGCTCACAGCGTTCGGGACATCGCGACCGGCCAGTCACCATCCTCCCCGGCATCAAGGCGCCCTCCCCGATCTCCACCCAGAGCGGCTCCTCCGGAGAGGTATGCTGGCGATCCTGAGGGTTGCCGTAAATTTCTCCTTGCATGTGAGTTATACATGGCAGACTACCCAGATCTAGATGATCGTCAGAAGGTTAGTTTTGTCACACAACAGCTCACAGGTGCGGCCATGGACTGGGCAACCGCTATGTGGGGGTCGTGACATTGTGGAGTTCGCGCGATTTCGACGCGCGTTTCGGTCAGTTTTTGACCACCCAGATCAGGGGCGCACCGGGGAGCAACAGCTGTTAAGGCTACGCCAAGGACCCGCCACTGTGGTAGACTACGCTGTAAAATTCAAGATCCTGGCCGCGGAGAGTGAGTGGTGCGAGCGGAGCCTCCTCGCTCGCTTCAGAGACGGGCTCCAACCGGAAATCCAGCTTGAATTGGCATGTCGAGATGCCGAAATGGACCTCGACGAGACAATTCAACTGGCCATCAAGCTGGACCAACATCTCCGAGGTCAGAAGCGGCAAACCCCCGCTAGAGCTGTAGGGGGCAGTATGGAGCCGCGCCGCCGCCCCAGCCCGGGCAAGAGCCCGCCAAGATCCCGAGATAACACACTGGAGCCGATGGATGTAGGCACCTCCCGACTGTCTGCCCAGGAGAGAAGACGCCGATTCACGGCGGGACTATGCCTGTACTGCGGGGGGGGGGGGGGGGGGCATCTCATTAAAACATGCCCGTTATTGCAAGTAATGCAACATACACCCCCAAGAATCACACAGTCTTTTTGCATTAATGCTACCCTGTCATATCACACTCATGTTGTTTCTGTTTCCCCGTTAATAGATTCTGGATCGGCTGGGAATTTTATTTCATCCTCTCTCCTTTCCTCGCTGCATGCTCCCGTGTCGAAGCTTCCAAACCCGATCAGGATTAATGCTCTAGATGGCAACCCATTAGCGCAATCGCCAGTTAACATGATCACCGTGCCCCTCCGATTAACCTTCCCAAACCACACTGAGGAATTAAAATTCTATGTAATTTCCCAGGTGAGTCAGTCCGTCGTGCTCGGCCTCCCATGGTTGCGCTCTCATAATCCAAATTTTGATTGGGCTGGGTCGCGTATCCTTTCCTGGTCCCCCCGATGCGCTAAATTTTGTACACCATCCACATTGATGGTCCAAACAACGTCTATCGAAAGCCCCAGCGCCCTAGTCTCCACTTCAGTGCCATCAGAGTACGTAAAGTTTAAAGACGTGTTTAGTATTAGGGCTGCTGCACGACTGCCCCCTCATCGCCCGTGGGATTGCGCTATTGATCTCTTGCCGGGGAAAACACCGCCCTGCTCACGTATTTACCCACTATCCGTGGCCGAGACCCGGGCAATGGAGGAATACGTGGGAGAGGCTCTTCGACAAGGACTCATTAGTCGCTCCACGTCTCCAGCCTCAGCAGGTTTCTTTTTCATCGAAAAAAAAGGGGGGGGCCTTAGACCGTGTATTGATTACCGGGGGCTAAACGCCATCACAGTAAAATATAAGCACCCACTGCCTTTGGTACCGGCCGCGATCGATCTGCTCCGAGGCGCGTCCATCTTTACTAAACTTGACCTCCGCAGCGCATACAACCTCGTTCGTGTTCGCAAGGGCGATGAGTGGAAGACGGCATTTAGCACTACATCCGGCCATTATCAGTATAATGTAATGGCGTATGGATTGGTAAATGCACCTGCGGTGTTTCAGGGGCTCATGAATGACGTGCTTCGAAGTATGTTAGACCGATTTGTGATAGTGTATTTAGATGACATTCTGATATACTCTCGGTCGTATGAGGAGCACGTCCGTCATGTGACCGCCGTTCTCCATCAGCTGCGGGAACATGGGCTCTATGTGAAAGCAGAGAAATGTGAATTCCACAAAAAGGAGGTAGCATTTCTGGGCTATCGCATAGGGCCACGGGGGGTCACGATGGACACAGCTAAGGTCAGCGCGGTCCAACTATGGCCGGAGCCCACATCAGTGAAGGCGCTACAAAGTTTCCTTGGGTTTGCCAATTTTTACAGGCGCTTTATTAGGGGCTACAGTATGTTGGCAGCACCGCTCACAGATCTATTAAAGGGGAAGCCCCAGCGATTACGTAAGTTCACGCTGGAAGCGCGTATCGCATTCCAGCGACTAAAACAAGCTTTCACATCTGCGCCTATCTTAAAACTCCCCGATCCTACTAAGCCCTTCGTAGTCGAGGTCGATGCGTCGGAAGTAGGACTAGGAGCGGTGCTGTCACAGCGCCAGGGACACCCAGAGAAGCTACATCCCTGCGCTTTTTTTTCGAGGAAACTGACACCTGCTGAGAGCAATTATGATATCGGTAATCGAGAACTGCTAGCCATAAAAGCGGCGTTAGAGGAGTGGAGGCATTGGTTGGAGGGAGCAGAACATCCTTTTACGGTGCTCACAGATCATAAAAACCTGGAGTACCTCCAACAAGCTAAAAGACTAAACCCTCGTCAAGCCCGCTGGGCACTGTTTTTCACTCGTTTTCACTTCACCATTACATATCGACCCGGCTCTAAAAACATCAAGGCGGATGCGCTCTCCCGCTGTTTCGCGGCGCAGGATCGAACCACAGATCCTGAACCCATTTTGCCCCCTGCACTCGTGGTGGCTCCGATTGCGTGGGATCTCGATACGGAGATAGCCCAGGCGACACGAACCGAGTCCGTGCCGTCCGACTGTCCTCCGGATCGAACCTACGTACCGGAGTCCCTACGTGAACGAGTGACGGTTGAGGCTCACATTAACCTCACTTCTGGACACCCCGGCGAATTAAAAACCTTCCAACTACTAGAACCTAGGTTCTGGTGGCCAAAAATGCGGGAAACAGTGAAAACAGTTGTTTCGTCTTGTGCTACCTGTGCAACTACAAAAAGCCCCCGAGGGTTGCCAGTTGGTAAATTAATACCCTTGCCCACACCAAACAGACCGTGGTCCCACCTAGCGGTGGATTTTGTAACGGACCTGCCAGTGTCACAAGGTTACACGACAGTGCTAGTAGTGGTGGATCGGTTTTCTAAAGGCTGTCGATTCGTCCCGTTCTGCGCTCTCCCGACCGCTTCTCAGGTGACAGAAACCCTATTCAATACAGTGTTTCGCTACTATGGTATTCCGGAGGACATTGTTTCAGATCGTGGTCCCCAATTTATCGCTAGAGTCTGGAAAGCTTTTTTCCAGAAGTTGGGGACCACTATTAGTCTAACCTCAGGCTATCACCCGGAGTCTAATGGGCAGGCAGAGCGGACTGTGCAAGATCTCGGGAAGTTCCTTCGTGCATATTGTAGTAGTCGACAACATGAATGGGCGGACTATTTACCCTGGGCGGAATATGCGCAAAACTCCTTAAAACACTCCTCAACCGGCCTAACGCCGTTTCAATGTATACTAGGATACCAACCGCCGCTCTGTCCCTGGGATGCCACTCCCACCAATATCCCCATGGTGGATGAGTGGTTTAAGAAAGCGGAGAAAGTATGGGAGGGTGCGCATGCCCATATCTCCCAAGCAGTTCGCCGTTTTAAAAAATTCGCCGATAGGCGGCGAAGGGAAAGTCCTCCGCTCCAGGTAGGTGATCGGGTTTGGCTCTCTACAAGGGACCTCTCTTTAAACCTCCCCTGTCGTAAACTCTCCCCTCGGTTCATCGGCCCCTTCCCTGTTATAGCACAAATAAACCCTGTATCATTTAAGTTACAACTCCCCTCACACATGCGCATTAACCCCACCTTTCATATCTCTCTTCTCAGGCCAGTGAGGGGGGGACCGCTGGACGAGGGGGTCGTAACCCCCTCGCTACCTGGGGCTGTGGAGATCGAGGGGGCTCCAGCGTTTAAAGTCCAACAGTTATTGGACTCCCGAAGGCGAGGAGGCTCACTCCAATATCTGGTGGAGTGGGAAGGGTATGGACCGGAGGAACGCAGCTGGGTCCCGGCGCGGGACATACTGAGCCCCGAACTCATTTCCGAGTTCCACAGGGCACGGCCGGACCGTCCTGCGCCGCGGGCCCGGGGCCGACCCGCCCGCCGGCAATTCCATCAGGTCGGCGGGTTCCGACCCCCTTCGGTGACGCAAGGAGAGTGCCCACCTCCTCTTCAGGAAGCCGGTAATGTAACATCCGAGCCTCCGCAGCCCCGGAGATCCGGTTCTCCGGCTTACTGAGCTGTAGCTTTGTCTCCCCCTAGTGTGTCAATGTATGTCTTCGTCTACCCTTAATGTGTAATCAGAAACACCTGTCTCTACCTCATGTGTCGCACTACTTAACCCAGCCGAACCCACACTACAGTGTCTGGTCATCATTATGCCACAGCACCCATTTACGTGTCTATTTCTGTGTCTCTCCCAAGGGCTAGCGGTATCTGCAGGCGAGGTACAGTGAAGCAGGACAGCTTCACTGTTTTGGTCTACTTCAGCCGAGGATCGGCAGACAGTCTCGAGTTTCTTTGTTTCGCGTTGAGAGGACGCCTTGACTTTCTTGTGTTTTCCGCCTGCAGACCGCGCTGGGAGAAGCCACCAGTGGGGTGGCTCTAAGTTTGTATCTGTTGAGTTTTGATTTAAGAGACTGTGACAAACTTAAATAAAATAAGTGATTTCCTGCACCTGCAGTTGTGTGGTGTGTTTTCCCTGAGAGCAGCATGACAGCTGCTGCCTTCTACTGTTTATTATCGATATCCTCCCACCATGTGTCTGTTTGCTTGGCCTTTAATGGAGCTGTATGGGCATCACAAAATTATGTAAAATAATGTAAAATTACAATCAAGTAATGTCATTACGCTTGGTTGCATTATGTTGATGCAGAGTTTGTCATTAAGTGCATTTGAGTGAAAGTTAAATGTTGATATTAATTGTATAGAAACTGTACAATGAATTGTATAAAAACTATGCATACTGTATATATACATGTATTAATGCTTCATATCTCCCGCCCCATGTTTAATGTTTTGTAAATATTTGTACACATTTATATTTTTATCAGATAAAAAGAAACATATTTGCTAAATGCAATTTCATGCCCTTTGATGCTTGTAGTGCCTGAATGTTTCAATGATCTTAATTGTCATTCAGATAAAAATTTTACAATTTAGATTTCACATAAAAAGACATAAATGTGAAAAAAGTCTAGTATTCTAAAATGCTACATTGTTAAGATATTGTTATTGATATGGTTATGGACACTACAGATGTTTTGCTCTATTGAAAAAAAAAACTATTTAAGCAACAATTTTATTAGTCATATGCTTTTAGAAGTTTATCAATGCTCATAAAGGAATATGACTAGTTTTAATTTTAAATGATTATTGTTTAAAGCGAGACAGTCCCCTGAGTGGTGATAACAGACAGCACTGAGACATTTAACAATGTCACTCCACATTGCAGGTGTCTTACAGTCATTAATTAAGCAAACTATCAGTCCCAGCATGGGTGTACGTAGATCGGTACGGTTATGGATAGAATAACGATGTTTTATTACTTGTAAATATACCCAAAACAGAGTTAAAAATAAATGAAAAAACAAGTACAGTATATGGGTATGTGTGCAAATCCTGCATTTCTAGAAATTATGTTTAGTTTGTATAACCAAATGCAGTTGGTTACTGAGTTATGAATCTACATGTATAAAATAGTTTTTAGTCATTATTTAATATTAAAATTCACCCAGTAGGGAATAAAACAAGAACAAGAACGGACAAGAACCAACTGGGTGGGACAAGAGCATGAAAAAACCCAGAGGATTCAAGAGGATCATATAAATGTAGTAAACTAACATACATTATTAAAGTAACATCAAGCAAATGTCAGGTTAATTTTCAAAACATAGAAATAACACTATTTCATCTGGCTGCTAGAACTGCAGTATCACTGTCCAGTCACTGTAAGTAAAACTACTGCTGACGGTGTAATTGATATTATTATATTAACTGAAAATTTTTTATTGCAATTTGTTCATGAGCAGATGTACAGGTTTTCTTATTAAATAGGTGGGTGAAGGTACACCACAGTAGTTTTGTTTAGTCTAATCTCCAGATTTGCTTTGGGGGCCGTATTAGTGCTCTTTACTGCTTTATTATGAGGCTGTCTGAGTTTTTGTACTGTGTATCTTGAACTGTTTGTATGTAAGTGTGTCTGTATGTAATTTAACTATTAATGTAAAATAATTGTACCATTAATGCAGCTCTAAATCAGAACTATATTAATAAATAAGAATCAACACATCACTTAAATGTCTGATATTTATTTGATATATAATTTAATGGCCACTGAGTTGTATAGATGAGATGAAATGGTTGAAACTTTGTGAAGGTGTGGGCAGCAGGTCGTGGATGGTGTGGTGGGTCGCTTTAATAATAGGTCTCCTGTTCGACCCAGCCTAAGAAGAGAAATAGTTTTTTATAACATGAGGTAAATTCATCACCTAAAAAATCACACACTTTCATGTGCATAACATATAATATTTCATTTAAAATACAGAGAATGATTCACATTACAGTATGTAACTTTAGTGTCTTAACCTAATAGTATATATGTCTAGAATCAAGTTAAATCCAGAAATGACTAAACTGGGGTCCCTGACCGAAATTGTACACGTACCAGTACTATTACCGAACAACTGAATAGCCAAAAAAAACCATCAGTTGTTTTTTTTTGTTGCCATGGACATATTCAGGTTATGAAAGAGTGTTTTTTTTTTATTATGAGTAGTTTCCCACATTGTTCACCTCACAGGATTCTGTAAATTAAAGCTAAATGCGGACTTTTTATATATGCAACATAACAACCTTAACCTTTTCAAATATTTTACTGCTACGCTAATCTGAACATTTTATGCACTGTTTATGTTTTTTTTTATATTTCCCTTTCAATTATAATTATATTTCATATTTCCTTTTCAATTTCAATGAAATATAATTTAATAATATATTTGAATATGACATTATATGAGTGTAAAAACTAGCCATCAGATTGTTCAAAACCCAATCTGGATTGCACAAGAACAGCACATATATTGCATATTACATATATAACATAATTATAGGCACAATTATACACTTATCAGTACTTAAGCTCTAATTTTGTTGAACAAAAGAAATGCTTAATAGAAATACAATATGCCAACCTACCTCCTGGATTTCGCCTGAGAAGGTATCTTCTTACTTCATCATAGAAGAAAATGAGGAGTGAATATGGCACTGCGCATAACAACCACCATGGCCTGTCAAGGTAAAAAAGAAAAAAAGTGTACTTTATTATATCAGTAGACTAAGTTTATAACCTAAACAGTGGTGACTCTTGGTCACTTGTTATTGTCTGCCTTTCTGGTTGAAGAGTTGTGCCAATTAGAATCAGTTGGTTTAGTTAATGGATGGAACAAATATATGACAGGACTTTTACTTTCTGAAGACCACCTCAAAAATGGCTGTGTATTGTGAATTGTAAAAGTGTATTTTGAATTGTGAGACACATTTCTGTACATGATCTTCAGGAAGCGATCAAGCAGGCATGGAGCGAACAAGTGACACCAGGAGACGTTTTGACTCTATGGCCAGACGGATCCAGCAGGCTTTGACGAATAAAGGAATTCATACTAAATTATGGAGCGATATCATACTAAATATTGATTGTTGTGTAGCAAATTCATTGCATTAAATAACTAATTATTCTTATTATCCTCATTGTCATTATTTAGAAAATTTACATGTTTAATTTTATGTTTGTCATCTCTCTGATGTATTATCTAGTGCTACAAAACAACCAGTAGCACTACACAGTAATATAATATGGCAATTTGTTACAGTTTAAATATAAAAAAAAAATACATATATTATATTATATTAAAATATTTTAAATATATAAAATAAAATATTTTATACTTTTTAATTAGAGATTTGTAATATGAGGCAAGGGTTATTATGAAGACCATTTCAACAACTTACTTCAGTGGAAACATCCTAAGGGCAACATCCATTCCTGGACAATAGGATAAGAACGCTGCAAGTGCTGTCTCCTCGAAAATTCCAAAGATGAGGACTTTGTTTTTGCTTAAGGGGAAGAACACACACATTTTATTTGATGAAAATGTCTTATGGTTTTTGATTTTTAAATTTGAGTGAATTTGTTGCATACGTCATGCCCTGCTGCACAATGGAATTAACCCTTGTCTTACAGATGACCAGGTCTGCCACCTGCACTACAACAATACTGACAAAGTAGGCAGTGTGGCATGTGTATTCCAGAATTTTTCTGCTGTCATATGTCTGCAGCATAAGAACAAAATAAATTAGAAACTTAAAACAAATCTTTGTATTCACTTTCATTATTTATGTGTAATATATACCCATTGCTGGCCGTAGTCATCCACCAGGTCATTGTAATCTCTATTGTCCCAGTCAATACGGAGTCCCGTTAGAGATAGTGGCAGGAATCCATTCTCAGCAAGGACGACGAAGTAGGTAAAGAATCCTGCTGCAGCCTGCATCATTCCTAGTAAAGAAAAGAAACATATAAAGAAAATTAGATTTCTTTTCTTTAAAAAATTGCTTAACTACTTTTCATAGATCATGTACAGTCGTACCTCGCCATACAAACTCCCATCCTTTTTCGCCCCCAGATTTTCTCCCTAATTTAGTCATGTCCATTTCCTCCCCGTCACTAGGGGGCTCCCACATTAAGGCTACTATACCACTCAGTCGGGAGGGCCGAAGACTATCACATGTTTCCTCCGACCGCATCTTTTTGAGCTGCTCGCTCACGCACCATTGGGGGCGGAGTAACACACTCGGAGGACAGCGCTATCCGCTCCTTCCGCTTGCGCGAGCTCACAGACGCCCCTGATTGGCTGTAGAGCCGTGATTAATGTGGGAGCACAAAGTACCTGTCATCCCTCCCCTCTGAGAGAGCTCGGCCAATCAGCTCTCTCTATGCCTCCGGCTGTGAGAGGAAAACAGCATCACCCGGGAATCAAACCAGCGATCTCCGGATGATAGGGCGACGAACTCACGAATTCACCCAAATTCCTCCGATATGCAATTAAGCCTAAGTTACTTATGGTTGTATCAGTGAAAAGCCATGCAAAGCGAGTTTACATTTTTTGTTTTAGGTTTTTATTTTTGAGGTTTTTGCAAGATTGAGTGTAGACAGGTGTCTGGGACAGGTGTAGCTCAGTGGATAAGGCATTGGCCTACAGTTCGGAAGATCCCAGGTTCAAACCCCACAACCACCAAGTTGCCACTGTTGGGCCCTTGAGCAAGGCCCTTAACCCTCAACTGCTCAGATGTATAATGAGATAAAAATGTAAGTCGCTCTGGATAAGAGCGTCTGCCAAATGCCTAAATGTAAATGTAGACATCCATTAGTGGAAGCACCATATGTCCCAAAATTGTTATCAAGGACGGTAGCAAAAAGAAAGGGAGTCACTCTCAGTTTGGTTTTTAAAGCACCCAGTGCCAAGAGAAATCATAAATTATCAAGTGGTTAAGTGAGGTATTAATATCTATTTTTTTAATATTTTACTTTATTTACATGTCTTTTCTAAATGTTTTCATTGTTTTTTTATATGCAAAAAATATAATCATAGTGCTGGAAATTGGTAATATTGGTAAGATTTTAGGGTGACTGGAAACGATTAACTGCATATACATTATTTCTTATGGGAGGAACTCGCCTCCGGAACGGGTTAAATTTGGAAGCCGAGGTACCACCATATTGTAATAAATACATTCTTACCAATCTGACCATAAGCCATACTGATAAGCCTTTCATTCACTAATTTGTCTGTTTTGGCATTTCTGGGTTTTCTTTTCATGATATCACTCTCAGCAGCCTCATAGGCCAAAGAAATAGCAGGCACCTGGAGAAGTACATGTCAGAATGACCTCAGGTAAAGCATAAAATTACCATCCAATGTATTTTAAAAATTTTTGTTATTATGATTTTGATGAGGACTTACCATATCAGTTCCAAGATCAATACATAAAATAGTGACTGTGCCCAGAGCAAGAGGGATGCCGGCAATTACAAAGAACAGGAACGGTGACATCTCAGGGATTTTACTTGTCAACGTGTATGCAATGGATTTCTTCAAGTTGTCAAAGATCAGTCGGCCTGGGAACATAATTTTGTTTATATTAAAAGAGTTGAAATGTGCAGATGAATATGGAAATTAAATGTCAGCAGCACTTTGTACCTTCTTCTACTCCAGTAACGATAGAAGCAAAGTTGTCGTCCAGGAGAATCATATCAGCAGCCTGTTTGGAGACGTCAGATCCAGCAATACCCATTGCTACACCAATATCAGCCTTCTTCAGAGCAGGAGAATCATTAACACCGTCACCAGTCACAGCTACAATGGCTCCCTTGTAAGAGAATAGCATATATTCTAACATTAAATTTTAACACTGCCTTGTCCAAACATTTATATTTTACATGTTTATGGAATATAGGAATGTGCTCATAATAACAAGATTAAAGTAGATCAAAAATAAATACTTCTTTATTTAAAGATAATAAAAAATTGTATAATTGAATTCATTAAAATGTAATAATAATAAGAAGAAGAAGAAGAAGAAGAAGAAGAAGAAGAAGAAGAAGAAAAAGTGCATCAATGTACCTGTCGCTGACAACCTTCCACGATGATGAGTTTTTGTTGAGGAGAAGTTCTCGCAAACACAATCTCACTGTGATATATAAGGATCTCATCCAACTGATCTGGTGTCATGTCCTTCAACAATCCTCCATGAACAACACATGCCTTTGCCTCTCTAAATAAATTATTGAAACTTAGTAAGTCTATGACAATTTTAGTTATCAACTTCAATTATTTATTTAAAAAAGCTTTTCCTCCTCACCTGGGGTTGACCTCTTCAATGGAAATGTTCAAACGATCAGCAATGTCTTCCACAGTCTCACTGCCTTCAGAGATGATCCCCACACCCCTAGCAATGGCTTTAGCTGTAATTGGATGATCACCGGTAACCATAATAACCTGGAAAGACAGATAATTATTATAATTTAATTTTATGTTTATTGTATCCTGAATGGAACATTTATATGTATAGCCTACCTTGATTCCAGCACTCCTGCACTTCGCTACAGCATCAGGTACGGCAGCACGAGGAGGATCGATCATAGACATGAGGCCGATAAAGCACAGGTTCTCAGTAGGGAAGTTCACCGTCTCTGTGTCGAATGCAAATCCTTCAGGAAACTGATCATCAGGGAGGTTGTAATGGCAGAAACCTGTAAGATATAGAATAAAGAAGTATAAAATTTGTGTAAAATAGAAAATTGAAATATGTGAAAGTATCTACCAATTTCCACAGCTGATATTTAGTCATGAACAAGGAACACATGGAATAACTATTTTTTTCATTAGCTGTAATTTTTGGGGGGTCTGTCATACCAGGTCAGGTCAACATACATTTATTTAAAAAAAAAAAAAAAGCAAACAAACAAACAAAACAACACCACACACACCTAAAACTCTTTCTCCAAGACCTCCAAGTGTTATGTATGCATTTTGGAAAGAATCCTTCATTTCATCATCTAAAGGTTTCTCTTCTCCATGAATCAGAATAGTTGAGCACCGGTCCAAGATCCTCTCAGGTGCACCTTTCATTAAAAGCAAGTTCTTGGTTTCTGAGGCATTTGTGTTCTTGTGGATTGAAAGCTATCAAAACACAAATCAGAAGGTTGTCAGGACCATCAACCAACAAACCAACCAACAAAACAACCAACAAAACAACCAACAATTTGTTGTAACAATTAAACAAACAAAAAAATGGAGGTACCTGATATTTGTTAGTGGAGTTAAATGGGATCTCAGCCACCTTTCTGTAATTGCCTCTTATATCCATGACTGAACCACAGCAGAGCTCAATACACTTCAGCAGGGCAGACTCTGACGCATCTCCTGCGGTATTTCTCTGGAAGGAGACACAATAGTATTCAGTTACAACTATTGACTAACTATTCAGTAATTACCTATGTATTGATTCTCAATGCTATGCATCCTGTACTCATGTGCGGGGAACAACCTGTACAAGGTGATGGTTCATCACAGGGCACAAACATGCACATACTCGCACTCTAGGGCAATTTGGAAACACCAATTAGCCTAATCTGTCTTTGGACTGTAGGAGGAAGGCGGTGTACCCAGAGGAAACCCACCAAGCACAGCAAGAACATCCACACACACAGACCTGAAGCACAAACACTCGCCGATGGAGGTGTGATGCCACAGTGCTAACCGCTACACTACGATGTGCCACGTAATTAGAATTACAACAACTTCTTTTTATAAATATATTAAAACATTCAAATATATTTATAATAATTTTCTTAAATACACAATATACCATCATTTAGAAATATGATAATCATTCTCCCAAAGCGCACAGGAGAAAGCTTTTACCCTCTCTAAATTCCCAGTCACAGCTGGCTGTGTCATCATTGAGATTGGAACTCATCTCCTTATAATTCCACTGGCACTCATGGCCATGAAACACACTCTTGTCCATTAATTTGATACATTTGATTAATTAGATTATTTAATATTTGATATAATTTGACTGGATTGGACACTGGTTCAGGTCTAATTGACATGCTGGCACATGAGCCATGAGCATATTGAACTTAGAATAAGTTTTGTTTTCCCGCTCTATTGAAATATCTTATTTTAACCACTCCTTAAAAAAATCTAAAATTCACACATTTTTTTCTCTCTCTAACCTAATAGTTACAAATGCCTCTGGTTGCTGCCAATTGAATTAGTATTGCACATTAAAGGCTAAACTTGTATTATTGCTATTAAGAAACTCGCCTGTAGCCCTATAACTGCCATGCAACTAGTTTTTGCACTTTAAAAAAAAATCTCATCTTTGTTTTTGATATGTTTAAGTTTAAGTGGTCATGGCAATTAGAACAACCCAAAAACCACACCTCAAATCTGTCTGAAATTCTCACCTATATTTCTTACCTTATTAATATCAGCCTGAATACTACAGTTGTGCTGGCAAAAAATATTTTCCATAATAAATAAGTAATGTATTTAGTTACTAATTTAAAACTTTAAAAGTTTCTATTCTATTAGCAAAAATTTTACTTCTTTGTAAAAATGAATGCTAAATATAAATATAGAACATATAAAACAAGGCATAAGAATAATAGAGATGAGAGCAGAGGGATAATGGTATATTAATCTTATATGACATTTGTAAATGGTGATATATATATTTTTAAATACATTTGATATGCGTTACTTGGTATGCGAATATGGCCGCGCCGTCAGAGAAGAAAAAATTGTGATAACCTGGTCATTCAGTACATTCAGGTCGTCTGTTGACTTCATTTTATTGCCACTAAATATTGCTGAGTCTAGACCTGAGCGACTGAAGCAACCCCAGATCATAACCCTCCCTCGAGTCTAGGGGCTTGTACTGTACAGTGGCCACTATGCATGCTGGGTGCATTGCTTCCATGCTTTACTTCTTACCCAGACGGGAATAGGGGATGATACTCATCAGATCATAGGACCTTTTTCTAGTGCTACAATTACTTCTTTATGAAGCTAATTAAAGTTTCTATTCCTGATCAATCTCACTGACAAGTGGTTCTCTTATGGACACAAAGCTGTTTAGTCCCAATCTTGTGAGTTGTCCTCAGTTTGTGCATCACTTTACCTATTAAGCCTAGCTGTGACCTCTCCTGTCAGCTTTTTATGTATCTTCACTGAGTGATCATTATCCATGATTTTTTTTTTCTGATCACATTTCTTCCACCAAGTTAAAGGTTCAGCACAGTCCTTACAGGTTTTAATAATGTCATGGGCAATTCTTAACCTATTTCCAGTAATGCAGGCTGATAACTACTGGAGTTGTGACTTTTTTGATCAGGTAGTGTAAATTTACCTTATTATGATTACTGCAGCAATTGTAAGCGAATAGTTGTTAATATAAATAAATAATATAATATATATTGCGTACCTTAAGGACAGGAACGTTGGCTTGTTCTGCAAGAAAGACAGCACGGTTGCACAGGGCAGCTACTCTGGCAAGGGCAGACCATGTGGCAGAGCTTCTGTCAAAAGCTACTCCACTTTGGTTCTCTGTGGTATCGGCTTCATGGATCTGGTTGTCAAACCACATATGCGCCACAGTCATGCGGTTCTGGGTCAGAGTTCCTGTCTTGTCTGAGCAAATAGTGGAGGTAGATCCAAGTGTCTCCACCGCTTCAAGGTTTTTGATCAAACAGTTCTTCTTTGCCATACGCTTGGCAGTTAAAGTCAAACACACCTGCAATGTGCACAACAATGTGATATTTGTAATAAAGGACATATTGATATTCAGTTCTAAATTCTAAATTTTAAGTTAAAATGTTTTTCATCACATACACAGTCATACAGTACGATATGAAATTAAATGCTTAGAACATGA
Organism: Channallabes apus; assembly: GCA_030522415.1. Classification (NCBI taxonomy): domain Eukaryota; kingdom Metazoa; phylum Chordata; class Actinopteri; order Siluriformes; family Clariidae; genus Channallabes; species Channallabes apus. The sequence goes on along the minus strand of CM060124.1, from coordinate 22,605,723 downwards.
TAGTGAAATACTTACAGTTACTGTAGCAAGCAGACCCTCGGGAACATTGGCAACAATGATTCCAATGAGAAAGATGACAGCTTCCAACCAGCCATACCCAAGAATGAGAGACAGGATGCAAAACGTGGAACCCAAAAACACAGCCACAGCAGTGATAATGTGAATAAAGTGCTCTATCTCTATGGCAATCGGGGTCTTTCCAACCTCAAGACTTGAGGCCAGGGTAGCAATTCGGCCCATCACAGTGCGATCGCCAGTGTTGATGACAATACCCATGGCAGAACCTTAAAAAAACGTGATGTGGATTTCATTAAGTAAATGTCTCCTTTTACACATGCACATGCAATAAATTAATTTAATACATTCAGTTTGTATGAGGTACCAACCCAGTGCAGGGCACAATCACACATCCACTTGTACACCCAATAATACATCATCAACAATTTGGAAACATCACTTAAAATTCGCCTAAAATTCATAGCTTTGGACTGTGGGGGTAAATATTATTTAGAGAAAACACACAGGGAGACCAGAGACAGAGACTTGAATGCTTCTGAATGCAACCATGCGAGTCATTCTGAGCCCTCCAGGTTAATTTCATTTTATTAGACTAGTTCTTCTAGCAATACACCTTAATGCAGCTGTAATATGTTAAACAGTTGTTCTTTAAAGAAATTCCAATGTAGAAATCCTAATAAATTGGTCAGCAGTAACAATGACAAGGAAATCTCCTCGAGACTATACAGTATGACAAAGATTACATGAATGTAAAAGCAAAGTTTTATGGCTGTAGTACACACACACACACACACACACACACACACACAAAATATTTACTTTCTTACCTTCAACACAATTTGTTGAAAAGAACGCAATGTTCTTTGTCTCCAGTGGATTCTCATGGGAGAATTCAGGTGTCCGTGGTTGGGGTTCAGATTCTCCAGTAAGTGAGGAGTTGTCAACCTAAGAACATTTTGCGGTTGTTAAAAAAAATTACAAACACTGTTTTTTAGCCACTGCTTCTGTTAGGGTTCACCATAGCGGACCACTTGTCCTCATCTAACTCTGTCATCCACATCTTCCCATCATTCCAACCTCCTGCATGTCCTCCCTCACCACAGCCGTAAACCTCGTCATGGCCGTTCCCTTTTTCCTCCTGCCTGGCGGCTCCATCTCTAACATACTCCTCCTGATATAACTCTCAACCCTGCTCTGCACATCAATCACACCAGGTCACATTAATATGGCCTCTCTAACTTTGTCCCCAAACCGTCTTACCTGCACTAAAATTACCTGCACAGTGAAACTGGGAATCTTCCTTCACAATAATTAGCTATTCACTGAAGTGTTATTTATTTAGCTTTTCCCCCCGAGGCTCTTGAGAATCTCACCTTGCATCCATGTGCAGAGATGATACGCAGGTCTGCAGGAATTCGATCTCCACCCTTGATCTCTACCAGGTCACCAGCAACTACATCTTCAGCTTTAATGTCCTTCTTTTCACCATCACGAACTACTAATGCTTGCTGTGACATTCATTTGAAACTAAGTTACATCACAAATCAAGATATTTCAAATAAAGTTTTATATTTTAATGCAAATACCTGTGGCACAAGATTCTTGAAGGAATCCATAATTTTTGAGCTTTTAGCCTCTTGGTAGTATGAAAAACATCCAGTGATTAAGACCACTGAAGCTAGGACAATTCCCAAGTACAACTGAAGAAAATACCAGAAGTTAGTGCAACATTTACATTAATTGTAGTGACTACACTCATGCACAAGCCATGTATAGCACTCCAGTACTATATATACTCCAGGATTTGAAATAAAAGACAAAAAACATCTTACATTATCATTTGTTGGTTCATTCTCTGTAGCAATCTGTACAACAAACGCCAAAATACAAAGGAAAGCTCCAATCCACAGTAATGTACAGAATCCACCAAAGAGCTGTCTGCAAAACTTGATCCATTCTGGGGTTGTAGGAGGAGGCGTCAGAACATTGGGTCCATCACGTAGTAATATCTCCTTTGCACGGGAACTGGACAAACCCTTCAATAATTTACAACATAGTAATGTTACAGTTTTGTGAAAAAATTATATTTTCTGTGCTCCTTTTCCATAATAACCCACATATACTTAATTTTGTTTTATATATATATATATATATATATATATATATATATATATATATATATATATATATATATATATATATATATATATATATAAAATTATTATTATTATTATTATTTTTGCTTGTATTACATACCTTGTTAGGATCAGTGCCATATTTCTGGTGGAGTTCATCACAAGTTAGCTTGTGATCATTCTGCAAAATAGCAGTACAGAACCACTTAAAAAAAACATCATCCAAATTGTGTAAAATATGATGGTAAAAAAAAGTCTTAAAATAAGATAAGATAAGATAAGATAAGATTGGTCTTTATTAATAACGAAGGAAATTGTTTCTCCAGTGGCTGCCAATTTAAAAGGATACAAATACAATAGGGAAAAAAATCAATATAAACAGATATAAATATAATAAAAAAAAATTACCAGATCTAGTTCTTTCTTCAGGTCATCTGTATTCTTCTCTTTGTTGCTCATTTTCCCCCCATCCTCAGTGTTAGCCGCCTTGTATTTGTCCTTCCCCCTCTGTGTAACATAAAATGAACATAAATAAAAAGTTTAAAAAAAGTGTCCCCTTAAGTGATTTTAAGTTGTCCACCTCGGAAACACATATTATTAAGTTACTATAAGGGGTTATTATAAACTTGTAAATGGCTCTTTTTCATTTTTGGAAGCCAAGAATCCCTAATTAATTAATTTAATTTAATTTAACATTTAAAGAACACTTAAACAGGTCAGTTTATTTCTAGCTATAAGACTATAAACAAAAGTATAGTTCAATCAGCAAACACAATTAATGCGGTTGAACCTTTAAAAATTTTTAAACAAAATTTGATTTAACTTACTCCCAACCCCATTTTTCTGTTTTGATAAAATGTAGCAGCTTCCTCCTGCTCTCCCGTGTCCTACAGATGCATCAGAGATTCTGCATCAATAAATCTGGTCCATAGATCTTTATACTCCCTTCCTTCAGTTGTGTGGTGGGTGGGTGTTTGAGTAAAACTAAACATAGGGTACAAAATTTGTCTACATGACAACAAAACAGAACAAACGGAAGCATTTCCTCAAAAATCTGAGATGTTCGTGGAAAAATGTTGCATTATTTTCTAAACACATTATACCTATACAGGTAGTTCACGCTCATATTATTCCTAAACATGTTCTTCCTGTTATTATAGTCTAAATTGTTTTGTGAAGAACAAAAATAAGCACAGGTATCCCAACAACACAATTTATAATTCACCAATGTTTAAACCCCCCCACGGAACACGCCATTTAACTGGCAATTAGCAGATTTGTTGAAATAGGTGTGTTTGATAGAAAAACAAATCACTAAACTCTGCTGGACCCTAGCCCTCATGGACTGCGTCTACTCAGCCTTGGTATTTTTTTTCCTCCTTATGCATAAGTGGGAAATGCATAGCATTGCATGCATTATTTAGAGATTTTTTGTTTGCTTTAAAATGACAAAAATTGGGATCAAGTTTAGTGATTGGTTGTTAGAGACCATGACCAACCTATCAGAGTCAAACATTCCAGTGTTACATGGAAAAGTTGCACCATCCTTAAGACAGTCATGACAAGAGATTGTGAAGAGGATGTAATAAATGTTTAATAAAATAAAATCAGACCTGAAATAAAATCAATGAGTTCTGAAGCAGCTAAACTGTTGTGTTTTATCCTCTGCGATAGATTGTATACTTGTGTGTGAGGCTCACCATCATCCACAACCTGTGTAAGATTTATTAAAGAAGAATGCATTATTAATGCCAATATGTTTACCAGAATGACAAATGCATGACACAAGTGCACAAAATATTAAAAGTGTGAAAATTATATTAAATAATATGTACCACATTATCAAAACACAATAGTTTGCAAATAAACTTGGCTCTGTATACCATACACATCGACAATGTGGGCAAAATATTCGTCAGAATTTTCCAAGCATTTCAGCCGGTGAATTAGTTTTTCCATGGTTTTGTTAATGCAATTTCATTTTCACGGAACTAGCACTTAAATGCCCAGGACTCCATGGATTAGAGTTCATCAAACAAATAGAATAAATATATAAAACATGTAAAAATACTACACACAACTGTAATAAATGAAAAAAGTAAAAAACAAGATGAATGATTTTATAACTTTTACATAACTTTTTTGCCTTGTGTAAACAATAACATAAAAATTAAGCAGGAAACAACCATCAATATTTTATGGGAAGATAAGAAAAATACAAAATGTTACAATAACCTGGTTACACACTGTTTAAGTAATATCACATGGGAAGGTGTGCTGTACTTCAGGATACAGTGAGGCTGTGATGTGGTCATAGGCCCAACTGCCAAAAGCAGCGCAGCCAGGACATCCAGCAGTACAGTATAACCTTATATGTGATATTACTTTTAATACAACAATACTTCAAACACCATTTATTATCAATAAATTACGTTTTAATCTTTTATTTAAAAAGTTATTTTGCTCTGCCTTCCGCGACTGGTGGAGCTGGCGACTGACAGTTAATGTGATTAAAATGATTGAAAATAGTTTTAAATTCTTACTGCTACTAGCTGAAGAGAAGAAACCATGGAGGTGGTGGACAGTCCTCTAAGTCTTTAAAGTTTTTCTTTATATAAAATTTTTTCCACTTTATAATATCAGCTCTGATAACTTCTGGGTTAAGGGATTGAATCCCAAGTAGCATTAAATAGAATGCCTCTCATCCAATCAGATTGCTTAGTTGGAACTAACTTTTATATAGTATGTGGGTGTACTTTGAATGAACCATCACATTCTTAAACTCGTTAAAATGTACTACTCGTTCACCTATCATAAATGAAATATTTAATGTATGATTAACTTGAATTGAATTAGATTTTTCCGGAGAAATGGGTGGGTTATGACAGGTAACTCATCCAGCATAAAACCTCTGCCAATAACATGTGGATCAAATGGTCTAATGTGGCAACCCTGAAAAGAGGAAAAGGCTAAAAATAAATAAAAAATACAAATTCTGTACCTCCAAAAAGTACCTTTGTGGCCTCCGTAATCAAGTTTTGATGATCAGCAGAAAAACAAAAAAGGAGAAAATAAATAAATAAATTAATAAACACATCAAACAAAAGAACAGTAAAGAAACAAATAAGTATTAGAAAAAGAAACTAAAAAAACTTTTATTACGGATCCAATTTATCTGCATCCATATTTTCAAAGTGGCTCATAAATGGTTGCCAGACATCATAAAATTCCTGAGCGGATCCCTTAATGGATGCTCTGTGTTTTGGCAACTTTCTATCGTAGCCAACATACAGTACATTTTTTCATCTATGTATTTATCCCACAGTAGCTTCTCTATGGGACTGGAACAGACAGGTTCGCCTTTGTTTCCTGTACACATCAATCACAATGTTGACAGTTCCTGATTGTCCTTTCCTGGACCTCTTTTGGTAGGTACTAACCACTGCTTTACAGGAAAACCCACAAAACCTGCCATTTCAGTTGACTAGCTCTCATCGCTTGGCCCTTTTTAAAGTTGCCTATTTTTCCTGCTTCAAACAATCAGCTTTCAGGACTGACTGTTCACTTTGCTGCCTAATATATTACAATCCGTGACAGGTGCCAATGTAATGAGATAATCGATGTTATTTACTTTACCTCTTAGTGCTGTTAGTGTTATGGCTGATTGTGTATGTGCATATACTGGTCATATACTGAACTAGCCTTAGGTTGATTGTGCACTGCATTTGTCGTGACATTTTGACTGGCTTATTAAACACTTCGTAAAGTTATCGCTTAACACTTTCAACAAGGTTAAGATCAAGACTCTGTGATAGCTAATTCACATTTGAAAATGATTCCTCATGTACTTAGTATCAGAATCACTCTTTTACAGTTTGGTATTTTTGTCATGTAATATACCCATTGATGGGACAACACCTACACTGACGTCTACTAAACCCCTGAGACACCAGTGACTGCTTTTGAGGTCCAGGCTCACTGAAAACAGCCTTTCTTTAGTCATGCTGCACCGTTTCTCTTCCACTCTCACTATCCTCTGATCTTCCCCCAAAAGAACCATAATACTGTAGGTAAAACATGTTATAAAATATGTTTCCTGTATGCTATTTAATTTGTGAAATTATTTAATCAATGGAAATAATATATTTCTACATATGAAATATACCGGCAGCGCAGTGGTGTAGTGGTTAGCACTGTCGCCTTGCACCTCCAGGGTCTGGGTTCGATTCCCCGGCCAGGCTCGATTCCCGTCTCTGTGTGCATGGAGTTTGCATGTTCTCCCCGTGCTTGGTGGGTTTCCTCCGGGTACTCCAGTTTCCTCCCACAGTCCAAAGATATGCAGGTTAGGCTAACTGGCGTTCCTAAATTGCCCGTAGTGTGTGATTGGGTGTATGAGTGTGTATGTGTGTGTGCCCTGCGATGGATTGGCACGCTGTCCAGGGTGTACCCCGCCTAGTGCCCGAAGTCTCCTGGGATAGGCTCCAGGTCCCCCGCGACCCTGAACACAGGATTAAGCGGTATAGAAAATGAATGAATGAATATGAAATATATAAATATATATTATATATTTTAATATAATATTAAATTCCTATTTATTCTAGGAAAGTTTGTTTGCTCATATGATATCTTTGTTTTGTATAGTGCATACATTTCTTCTCGGTTGTTTCACTTTCATTCTAGCCTTAGGTATGATTATGTTGCTGTAGCGCATCCCAGGGGTGTGTACTCTGCACACACACATCAGTAAGTTAAGTTTGGATTAGCCTGCTGAAGTTGTGCACATTAAAAAGCCTTAAACCCTGTCTCCTGATTTTTAAGTCATCTTATTCCTGCTCAATTATTCTGTTCAACTAGAAAGGGTTATAAACATTTATAACATTTATAAAGTTACAGATGTCATCCAACCTAGAGCTAACAAAAGAATAAACTAGTTTTGTGGTGCGTCTTCAAAAGATTAACATTAACACTTAAGAAAATGTAATGATTTTTTGGATTTTGATGTGAAGTTTTAATTGCTTCTGGTAGTATATGTTAGAAGAGATGTGTCAAAAATACACGTTCTCACATCTCAAACGTGATGCTTATATTGTCCATCATGTCTTTGTTCATCTACAGTGTAGATTGTGTATGTTTTTGTGGAGGTCTTATTGCTAGTTCGTTTTGCTCCAGTATTATAGGAATCTGGGAAACTTTTGTTAACTTAAATTAGAGCAAAGGAATCCCTTGACCTAGCCGCACTGAAAACCTTTCTCTAGGTCTGGACAACTTCTACACTGTTTGACATACCACTTGTACTGTACATTCTGTGCTTTGATTGGACCTTTTCAAGGTGCATGTTCAGTAGAAAAGGCAGGGTGCCAGGTGTTTTCTCTGTTATTCATATTTACGTTATCTGGAACGTACAGAGCATTGACTCTAATCATTACATTTTTATTAAATTCTTTGGTTCAGATAAAGAGCTAATGAACGTTTTATGAACTTCTGGAGATTATTGATAAAACTATGTATGGTACATAAGATTTGCAGTAGCTTGGATGTTTGACAGGGAAATGGAGAAGAGTGTGTATTCTAGAGGAGTTTCAAATGAGATGACTTTATAATTAGAGAAAGTTCAAGACTAGTAAATGTAACTAGAAAAAGTCACACTAATATTCAATTGGACTGTCGTTGGCTTTGATTACAGCACACATTGGCCATGGGATTATTTCAACTATCTTATGCATCATGTTATTTATTTACATCTAGAGTTTCATTCAGTTTTGGCCAAGATATTGTGTTAATGATGTGAGAATTGGCCAGTTCCACTCTCCAAAGAACATTTACAGTATTTGCATTACTGTAGCAGCCCGTGTCATCCTAGAATGATAACTTCTACCCATCCCAATTTACTCAACTTGGATTTTCACCATTTCAATAATTTCAGATATGCACTTGTGGTTTTAAAAATTTATTGTTCGGTTTTTATTTTGTAATTTATAAACAAATAAAGTTTTGTTGTTAAAGCACTCGACTTCATAAGTCTATTACAATGAGAGGCTTGTCTCTCCACAAGCCTACTAATGTTTGATCTTGGCCATGTAAATAAGAAATAGCTATAAAACCATTTAATGCAAAATTAGCTTTTAACTAATTCTAAAGTTTGCTGTTTTAGGGTTTGTAATTAATTTATTGGTTATTATAAACACTACGTTTTAAAAGTTTTAAAAAAGTTTTCAAATGTTTTACAGTTAATCACAAACCAGTGAAACTGTTTAAGAAAATGTAATGTTGTAATGAATTTTTTTTTTTTTTTTAACTGATTGCTCACGAAGATCCTACAGTAGAAGCTTAGTTTGTTTTTTTGTTGTTCTGTGGTTTCAGTAAGTAAATGCAGAAAAGGAACACAACACAGATTAAATTACGTGATTTTATTGTTCTGGTGAATATTAAGTATAGTTGTTTCATATCTTATATAAGAACTCTTTAACATTTGTAATCATTACTGTTTTACTGTAATTGAAAATTAAATTCACGTTAAGCATTAAAATTATTACAGGTTAGATAATGTGCATCTATGGAAGTAGAAGTAGTCAAATCTTCTCAATTTAATAATATGTATTCTTTTCCATCCAGCCTAAAAAGAAATAAACAAAAAACATTAATCAGCATTTTTATTCATTTTACTTTTCTGATCAAGTTATCTTAAAAAAAAGTTAATCTTGGAGGTGACTAAACTAATCTGAAGGCACTTAGTAAAATTAGTAGGTACTACTTATATGCCAAAATAAACATAATAAAAGTGTAGACATCCATTCTTACCTCCTGGGTTCTGTCTGAGGATGTACCTTCTAGTTTCATCATATATGAAGATGAGGAAAGCATATGGTATGGCACATAACCACCATGATGGTCTGTAAGAAAAATTATTTCATTAGTGATAGTAGATCAATAAAATGGCACTACATTACACCACAACTACAGTATATACATGCATACATAGAGTACAAACATACAAACATATATATATAGCGAGACATAACGAGACTTTGATTGTTCAGGATAACAGAACACAATTATTGTGTTTTATGAAACACAAGTAAAAACTCCCTTTATTTCTCTATATAATCCCCTGCTACACTAATGCACTCATCCCTGTTTTTCACTAGTGTGTGGATGCCGTCAAAGTACAGTAGATAGTTTTCTCATCTGGATTCTCAGCTGGATGCTTGGACTTCCTTCTTCACATTTAAAAGGCTGGCCTGCCAGGAACTCCTTTAATGACCCGAACATGTGACAATGGCTTGGAGTGCGGTCAGGGCTGTACGGGGAATGTGGCATTATATGGCAATGTACAAGTTGTGTTCATGAATGATTGTGTAAACAGTTCCGCAAACTGATCCGCAAACTGATTGTGTAGACAGATCCGCAAATTGGCAACAAGGATTTTAAAAAGGATCAGGTGTTGCGCTCACTCAATATTCATAAAGTTCATTGAGTTCATGTTCGTAGAGTACTTTCTTGCATTTTTTAATGTAGACTTGTGAAATCGTTCTCCAGTTTCTCTTTTTTGGCAAGTTTTTTGCCACCTTTTCATTTTATTATTATTTTTTTAAAATCCATACAGTAACCTATGAATCAATCAAGGTGATCAGCCCGGTGATTAGTATACACGTGATGCTGTATGCTGAGTGGCGGGAACAGTCAAAGGGTGGAAAGTTTTTAACTGGCTTTAGTTTTTGGGAAGAGCAGGGGAAACATTTTGCAATTAAGTAAAAAACCTTGTTTATTTAATTATATTCTGTAGTTATACCCTTTCTTCTAGGTAAGTCAACTTTTATTAAACTAGGTAAACTTACTTAAGGGGATATAATCGAAGTGCAACATCCATGCCTGGACAATATGAAAAGAAGGAAGCCAATGCAGTCTCCTCCAATAATCCAAAGAGAAGGATTTTGTTCCTAAAGAAAAGATTAAGGAACATAAAAATAATTAGAATTTGGCCATTCTGAAAAATCTCATTAAATATGAAAACCACTTAAAAGTGATTAACATACTTCATTTTCTGTTGTATAATGGAATTCATCCTGGTCTTACAGATGATCAAATTAGCCCACTGCACAATCACGATGCTGATGAAGAATCCTGTCTGGCATGTGTACTCTATAGTTTTTCTGCTCTCAAATGTCTGCAAAAATATACACACATGCACACACATGCAGTTAAACAGTGTAGATGTGAAAGTTTTATATTCAAACCAAATTTGACCCACATTTGATGAACATACCCACTGTTGGCCATAGCTGTCCTCCAAGTCATTACAACGTTTATCATCCCAGTCAACACGTAATCCCAACATGTATGAGGGCAGAAATCCATTCTCAGCAAGGATTGTAAAATAAGTGAAGAAACTTGCAGCTGCTTGCATCATTCCTTAAAATAGAGAATAACATGAATTCCATTAACATGTAATGTTACTGTAATAACAAATCTGAATTATTATTAATAACTGCCTGGCCAAAAAAAGGTACACATTCTAATGTTGTGTTGGAACACATTTAGATTTCCTTACTGTGTGTAATCGACATGGCATCATTTTGACAAGCGTATTTATCATTATAATGTTTCTTTCCATTTAGTGTTGCATGAATTTTAGAATTTCCTTATTTAAATTCAAATTTTAATCCAAACTTTTTTTTGGTCAAGCAGTGCATATTGAATACAACGTACTTCACAGTGTCTCAATCATCTTACCAATCTGTCCATAAGCCATAGTGATCAGCCTTTCATTCACTAGCTTGTCTTTTTGTGGATTTCTGGGCTGTCTTTTCATGATGTCACTCTCAGCACTTTCAGTGGCCAGTGAAATAGCAGGCACCTGTGTTAAAAAAAAAAAAAAGAAATGAAATGTAATTCCAAAAATGTTTTTCATCATTAGGCCATCTTGCTTGACTGAGCAATTGGACAAAATTTGTAAGAGAAAATGTGAAGAAAAACATCTTTAAAAAAAAAAAGGATTAAGTGGCAGAAATGTGTCAAATATGTCAAAAATTATATAAATGGTCCCAGCTGTATTCAGTTGAATGCAAAAAATCATAGAAAGGTGCATTGCATTGCTTGTGATTTTATTTCAAACAACTGTACAAAATTACTCAAATAGTGCAACAACTACAGCTGAGACTGTTTTCTATCATTGTGTTAATGCTTCAAAGGTGTATAAAGCATTCTGTGGGCTGCCATAGTCTGCCATGTGAAATAATAATAATAATAATAATAATAATAATAATAATAATAGTAATAATAATAATAATAATAATAATAATAATAATAATAATAATCTTACCACATCAGTTCCCAAGTCAATACAAAGTATACAGACAGTGCCAAGAGCGAGAGGAATGCCAGCAAGAATGAAGAGGATGAAGGGGGAAATTTCTGGAACATTACTGGTTAGGGTGTAAGCGATTGATTTCTTCAAATTGTCAAAGATGAGACGACCTAAAGAGCGAATGATATTCATCTTACTTATTTTGTCTAACATAAACCATATTTCAAACAAGCACTTCCGTTTGGTTTGTACCTTCTTCTACTCCAGTAACGATAGAGGCAAAGTTGTCGTCCAGGAGAATCATATCAGCAGCCTGTTTGGAGACGTCAGATCCAGCAATACCCATTGCTACACCAATATCAGCCTTCTTCAGAGCAGGAGAATCATTAACACCGTCACCAGTCACAGCTACAATGGCTCCCTGTCAACAGACAATATTAAAAAACTTACTAAGTGAAAGTTTAATTGCTTTATTAAAACTGCACCTGAAAATATATACCTGTCTCTGGCAACCTTCCACAATAATGAGTTTTTGTTGAGGCGATGTTCTGGCAAACACAATCTCAGTGTGGTGTTTCAAGATGTCATCCAGCTGCCTTGGTGTCATTTGCTTCAACTCTGACCCATGGACAACACAAGCCTTGGCCTCTCTGCAAAGATGTTTGGTCTCATTCTAGTGTATTTTATTTGTTTAAAAAGTTTGAGAAATATTTTGCACCTTAAATATTTATATACATTTATCACTCAAACCAGTCCACTATTAGTGCTGTGTCTAGACCCCTACACCTAACCATGCCCCACCTTGACTAGAAGGGAAAACATGTCATAACTACATAGAAAGCCTTTGATGCAATGATTATATAGAAAGTGTTCACAATTTTAAAGCTGTTTGGCTTCACTTTCTCTTCTTCTGTAACTGGATCCTGGATGATATGAACAAAGACTGTCTGGATCTGATGCAGCACCATTATACCAACACTGACACACTCTAGGACAGTGTGCATGCTGATGATGCCAATAGTGGGACTAGGAGGTGGGAGAGTAGCTATTGGATTGGTGTAAGCTCAATAAGCTGTCTTTTAATGTTGACAAGACAAATCAGATAGTTGTGTACTTTAGGAAGACCACTGTTAATCTGTAAGATTCTCAGGTTGCACATGTCTAATGACCTATTCTCACAACAACATGTCCCTGGCTAAAAAAAGCCCAGCAGCATTTCCATTAACCCTCCCCCTAGTCCCCCCACCCACCCTGTCATCATCACTTCGTTTTGTAATGGCCTAATTCAGAGTATCCTCAGCTGCATCACTATCTGGTAAGTGGACTATAGTGCATCAGACCAAAGAAACCTTTCCACAAATAGTGAAGCTTAGTCACCTTAATCACTAGACACATTGACTCCTTTTTCATTACAATTCCCAATTATTAAATGCATATTTAGGAATGACACTATATGCTGTCCACCTACAACAGTATTACCCATACCCATAGTTACATATGAGAGTCAATTTACTTCTAATATTGTTAGAAGTAATAATATTAGAAGTAAATAATATTAGAAGTAAATAATAATCTTTTCAAGATTTCTTCCTCCTAAGTTTTTCCCACCACACCCTATACCACACTACACTATATATAAGTAATATATTATATTATAATTAAGCCCTTAGGTGTCACATATACATTACGGCGCAGTGAAATTATTTCTTCGCATATCCCAGCGTAACTGGGGTCAGAGCTCAGGGTCAGCCATGATACAGCGCCCCTGGAGCAGATGGGGTTAAGGGACTTGCTCAAGGGCCCAACAATGGCACCTGGTGGAGCTGGGGCTTAAACCACCAACCTTCCGATGACAATATCATTGGCCCAGCAGTGTTATACTGTTACAATAATTATACTGTGCTGTATATTGTACTGTATGGTCCTTATTGTGCAGATCATGGCTCAGGGTCTTGTCTATTGCGCAATGCAACGTTTCTCACTTTTTCCAGTCTTTGGAAGAAGATTTCATCCAAAACAGCTTACAGTTAGTTAAGGCAGTTATTTAAGAACCCATCAGCGGCATATTGGCCGTCCTTGTATTTGAACTTTCATGTATTTGTCACTTGCCATGTAAGCTGTCACTTGGAATGCTATAGGGCTGGTTTACAAGACTACTGAGAGCAAATTAAAAAATTCAGGTAACCTTGGATTGACATCTCCAACAGGAACGTTCCGACGAGCAGCAATGTCTTCTACAGTTTCATTGCCTTCAGAGATGATACCCACACCCTTAGCAATAGCTTTAGCTGTAATTGGATGATCTCCTGTAACCATGATAACCTGAAAGGACAAATAAGTATTTAATTATGAATCATTAAATTGCATTCTGGCAAGGTGTCCTGCGTAGACATTTTACCTTGATTCCAGCACTCCTGCACTTCGCTACAGCATCAGGTACGGCAGCACGAGGAGGATCGATCATGGACATGAGGCCGATAAAGCACAGGTTCTCAGTAGGGAAGTTCACCGTCTCTGTGTCGAATGCAAATCCTTCAGGAAACTGATCATCAGGGAGGTTGTAATGGCAGAAACCTGGAATGTAAAAAAACAATAATAAACATTAGTGTACAAAGACCAAAGACCAACAACAGTGTACAAAGTGTGCAAAGCATAATTGTCAACCTATGCATTTGTATATTTAGTTAAAATTTCTCACCTAATACCCTTTCTCCAAGACTTCCAAGCTTCACATAGGCATGCTGGAAAGCATCCTTCATCTCTTCATCCATGAGTTGCTCTTTTCCATCCAACATAATGGTGGAGCACCTGAACAGAATGCTCTCTGGGGCTCCTTTCATTAGCAATATATGCTTAGTCTCGGAGGTGCTGGAGTTCTTGTGAACTGAGAGCTTATGTATGACAGTTACATTTCTGTTAGGGTTAGCAATAAAATAATAGCATAACATTTTATGTTAATGTTAAATCTAAACACCTGGTATTTGTTGCCAGAGTTGAAGGGGATCTCAGCAATCTTAGGATATGTCACTCTCATTTCCTTCACTGAGCCACAGCAGAGCTCAATACACTTTAACAGGGCAGAGTCTGATGCATCACCACTAGTTTCCCTCTGCAATATAAGAAATGCCCCAAATAATGTTTTTCTTATTTCAGTGTTTTTCTGTTGATAAATGACCTTTTAAAGGTTTTAAACCTATAAAAAGTCACAGTTACTAAATGTATAATTAGTTATAAAAAGCATGAAAAATGCAGATTAAAGAAATAATTAGCAAAAATAATGTTAATTAGACAAACCTTAAGCACTGGAGCTTTGCTCTCGTCATCAAGAAAGACCGCTCGGTTGCACAGGCCAGCTACACGGGCGAGGGCAGACCATGTGGCAGAGCTTCTGTCGAAAGAGGTTCCACTCTGATCTTCTGTGGTATCGGCTTCATGAAACTGATTATCAAACCACATGTGTGACACGGTCATGCGGTTCTGGGTCAGAGTTCCTGTCTTGTCTGAGCAAATAGTGGAGGTGGATCCAAGTGTCTCCACCGCTTCAAGGTTCTTTACTAGACAGTTCTTCCTCGCCATACGTTTAGCACTCAGAGTTAGACACACCTATGAGAGTAAATATTTAAATTATTATTTAAGAAAATGCTAAATTTTGAAGTAAATTTTGGCCACTTGATTGTTTATGAATGTTCAATTTGATTGCAACTTTAATGCAGAACCATTATGAAGATTTTCAGTACAGTGCTTACAGTTACTGTAGCAAGCAGACCCTCAGGCACATTGGCAACAATAATTCCAATGAGGAAGATGACAGCTTCAAGCCATCCATATCCAAGACTAAGGGAGAAGACAAAGAAGGACACGCCCATCACAACAGCCACACCCGAAATAATGTTGACAAAGTGCTCAATCTCTATGGCTATGGGTGTCTTTCCGCCCTCAAGGCTTGATGCAAGAATAGCAATACGGCCCATGACTGTGTGATCACCAGTGTTGATGACGATACCTTTGGCTGTACCTGAGGAAGAATACAATTATTATTATTATTATTATTATTATTATTATTATTATTATTTAAATAAAAATTATTTTATAATGTATAAACTACTTTTTGTTTTGTAATTAGCTAATTTTATGGTTCAACTGTTATATTTTTACCTTCCAGACAATTTGTGGAAAAGAACACAATATTTCTTGTCTCTAAAGGATTTTCATTTGAGAAGTCAGGAGTACGAGTTTGCGGCTCAGATTCTCCAGTAAGAGAGGAATTGTCCACCTGCAAGCGCATAAGAGCACAGTAGATAGCATGTCATGTATGGGTGGTTATATTTAGAACTCTCGAAACCCTCAAAACTCAAGTATAGGTTACAGCATAGGTCAATGACGATAAAAAAAAAAAAAAAGATTTTATTGAAGCCTTGCCAGTGTGTGTTAACTGGGAGGATTCAAACTTTAAACTGTGTATTTGGGTTTTTGAATGTCAGGTAAAACAAAAGTTATCATCATATTTATAAAGGTTCAATGTTATGGCCAGAATATGGAAATTATTATTATTATTATTATTATTATTATTATTATTATTATTATTATTATTATTATTATGTCATAGTAACAACCGAAAAAAAAACCCAAACAAGCATGTGATCATGTGTAATATCTGTGCTGTTACTTATGTGTCCCATGTTTGTTTTTTGTTTTTTTACAACTTTTTGCTCAGTCATGTTTGGATAGTCTATTGTACTATTGTTAATATTAAATAAAATGTCACTCTATACTACACAATTCTGAGCTATATCTGACTTACTCACTCTCAATCATCAGCTAAACTGCTTTATCCTGCATACAAGGTTCCTCGCGGAGGCGTCGAGACTATTCCTGGAGACTTGGGGCACAAGGCATGGCACACCCTGAGTGAGGGGTCAATTCATCGCAGGGCATACACACACTCATTCACACACTACGGGCAATTTGGGAGCACCAATTAGCCTAATCTACATACCTTCGGACTGAAACCGGAGAACCCGGAGGAAACCCACCAAGCATGGGGAGAGCAAGCAAACTACATGCACACAGACCTGAGGCAGGAATCGGATCCTAGAGGTGCAATGCGAACGTGCTAACATCTAAGCCGCTGTGCCGCTCCAGCTCTACTGTATATATTTTATAAAAAAAAAAAAAAAAAACACAAAAATAACAAAACAAATAATGGCTAAAATACTCTTTACTTTTAATCTGTCCCCACTGAATATTCTTTTATGTTATTCTTCACCAAATACTATTTTGGTAAGTATTTATGGTACATACTGTATGGTAAGTACACTGGCATAAGTTCATGTGTATACTTATAGTCTTGTTAGTAAATCATGTACTTCAAGACATGTTTTGTGGCTCTGGTAGTAACTATGGTTAGGTAATTAGGAAAAGTCTAACTCTCTAACTATTTCTTAAATCAGACAAATGTGCTGTTCATGAAATATGGTCAGTGCTTTGACCCGCACAGTTTAGTGTAAACAAATATAAGCTGTATTTTATTGTTGTTATTTTGATGTCTATTAGTTGAGACTTTGGTTTCTTTCAGGGTTTTCAGGGAAGGAGGACTTTTAGATTCCACCTTCCCTCACTCGCTCACTCACTCACCCACTCGCTCACTCACTCACCCACTCGCTCACTCACTCGCTCACTCACTCGCTCACTCACTCACTCACCCACTCACTCACTCACTCGCTCACTCACTCACCCACTCGCTCACTCGCTCACTCACTCACCCACTCGCTCACTCACTCGCTCACTCACTCGCTCACCCACTCGCTCACTCACTCGCTCACTCACTCACCCACTCGCTCACCCACTCGCTCACCCACTCGCTCACTCACTCGCTCACTCATTCGCTCACTCATTCGCTCACTCGCTCACCCACTCGCTCACTCACTCGCTCACTCACTCACTCACTCACCCGCTCACTCACCCACTCACTCGCTCACCCACTCGCTCACCCACTCGCTCACTCACTCACTCACTCACCCACTCACCCACTCACTCACTCACCCACTCGCTCACTCACTCGCTCACTCACTCACTCACCCACTCGCTCACTCGCTCACTCACTCACTCACTCACTCACTCGCTCACTCACTCACTCACCCACTCGCTCACTCACTCACTCACTCACCCACTCGCTCACTCACTCGCTCACTCACCCACTCACCCACTCGCTCACTCACCCACTCACCCACTCGCTCACCCACTCACACACTCACTCGCTCACTCGCTCACTCGCCCACTCGCTCACTCGCTCACTCACTCGCTCACTCACCCACTCGCTCGCTCACTCACCCACTCACCCACTCGCTCACTCACCCACTCACCCACTCACCCACCCACTCACCCACTCACACACTCACTCGCTCACTCGCTCGCTCACTCGCTCACTCACTCGCTCACTCGCCCACTCGCTCACTCGCTCACTCACTCGCTCACTCGCCCACTCGCTCACTCGCCCACTCGCCCACTCGCTCGCTCACTCGCCCACTCGCTCACTCGCCCACTCGCCCACTCGCCCACTCGCTCGCTCACTCGCTCACTCACTCACTCACCCACTCGCCCACTCACTCACTCACTCACTCACTCGCCCACTCGCCCGCTCACTCGCCCACTCGCTCGCTCACTCGCTCACTCACTCACTCACTCGCCCACTCGCCCACTCGCCCATTCGCTCGCTCACTCGCTCACTCACTCACTCACCCACTCGCCCACTCACTCACTCGCTCGCTCACTCGCCCACTCGCTCACTCACTCTCTCACTCACTCACT
The DNA here is from genome assembly GCA_030522415.1 of Channallabes apus. Taxonomy (NCBI): domain Eukaryota; kingdom Metazoa; phylum Chordata; class Actinopteri; order Siluriformes; family Clariidae; genus Channallabes; species Channallabes apus. Next base: position 22,587,459 of record CM060124.1, on the reverse strand, counting down.
CGCTCACTCGCTCACTCGCTCACTCACTCATTTTCTTTAATCACTTTATCCTGGTCAGGGTCAGGGTGGTCATGTACTAGGAACACTGGATGTGATGCAGGAAAACATCCTGAGATGGGACACCAGTCCATTTCAGGGCATTACACACACATGTATTCACACTTCAATTTCAAATGTATCATAGCCAATCCACCTATGAGCATATTGTTGGGAGGTGAGAAGAAAACAATATAACAAAGAAGAAACCCATATGAACATGGGGAGAACATACATGGAAACTCCACACTGACCGTAACGTTAGTTCAGAATGGAACTTTGAAAGAATTCTTGCACTACTCAAGTCAAAATGGATTAAATTTCCATTAAAATGTGTGTGTGTGTTCCTTTGTCTCACCTTGCATCCATGAGCAGCAATAATGCGCAGATCAGCAGGAATTCTATCTCCACTTTTGATTTCCACCAAGTCACCAACAACAACCTCTTCAGCATTAATGCTTTTTCTCTCACCATCACGAATAACCAAAGCTTGCTATATGACAAAAAATAGAGTTAAATGAAAGCTTAAATGTAAGACAGTAAATTAAACATTTATATTTATATATTTATATATTTTTGTATGTCTTATTTATTGTACATGTGGAACAAGATTCTTGAAGGAGTCCATGATCTTTGAGCTTTTAGCTTCTTGGTAGTACGCAAAGCACCCACTAATCAATACCACTGTGGCCAGCACAATGCCCAGGTACAGCTATGAAGAAAAGCAAATCTTATTATTTGTTTCATTAATGTATAGAAAATACAAATATTTATCACTTATCAACTTAAATTTCTTACATTATCATGTATTGGTTCATCCTCAGTACTAATCTGAATTGCAAAAGCCATGAAACAAAGAAAAGATCCAATCCACAGTAGTGTACAGAATCCACCAAAGAGCTGTTTACAGAATTTAACCCATTCTGGAGTGGCGGGAGGAGGCGTCAAAACATTGGGTCCATCACGTTCAAAAATCTCCTGTGCTCGGGAAGTAGACAAACCCTTCAAATGTAGGGAAAATACAAGTTATTAATAGTGTTTTAGTTACTTGATTTAAAATATTAATTCATTTTGACAAAAACATAAAAAAAAAAAAAAATCCTTCAGTAATCCAAGCAAGAAGCGTCGACTCGTCAGACACCTCATCAGCATAGGATTGTTTTATCAAAGAACTGTAATAATCATTTATAATCTAAAGGGTGAAGTGGACCCAAACCGTGCCAGCTACACGAGTCCACATCATGAGGAAGCTGTTGTGTATTACTGTGACTGTCACTGTATATTATGTCTTAATTGTTTTTGATAAAATCACTGTATATATTATCCCAGTGCTCAAGTTTAATAATATAAACATAATTTAATCATAATTTTATTTAGAACAATAAATGGCAAATTAAAAATGGGACAAAAAATGTCAGACACAAATTTCTGGACCTCAATTAAAACTTTTCTGGCTTTAGTAGATTATTTCATGATATGTTAGTTAATGTTGTGTCCTCTCCAGACCTCTTTCGATCTTTTATTTAGACTTTTATAGATTATTTGTAAATTATTAAATGGTATATTCATTTATTCCAAACTGAACAATTATTAATAAAAAAATGTAAAGACATCAGTTATTAATTTGAATTTCTCTTCCAAGAGATCTTCTACTTACTTTCTTAAGGTCAGTGTCATATTTATTGTGCAGTTCATCTAAGGTTAACTTGTGATCATCCTGAAAGGGTCAATTTGATTTGAACATTAGCCACAAACAATAAACATTCCATCAAGCTTTTGTCATCACTCCATTTTTGAGACAAAAATATGAATGTAATCATATTAAAATATTTTAACTCATTGGTTAAGATATATTTTTTAATTTCTTCTAATTCTTTTAATTGCAAAATAAATGAATAAATAAATGCATATCTTACCAATTCCACTTCTTTCTTAAGTTCATTTATGTCCTTGTTCTGTTTCTTCCTCTTTTCCCCTTCTTCTGAACTTGCTGCCAACATATACTTATCATTCCCTGTCTACACAAAAATTGTAAAGGTTTAACGCAAACAAATTGCAATGTCCAGTTATTTAAATGACAATTACGAAAATCATATGCAATTAAAGCACATAATAAACTTACCCCTAAACCCATTGTAGGTTTATGTTTAGGAACTGATACAAAGAGATCTAGTAAAGCATGCGCTTCTCCAAACCTGCCAGGAAAACCTTTTTATCTTAGCAATTCACCAGTCTGAAGGGGAGGAGTTTTGGTCAAAACTGGATGTAAGACATTTTCCCAAAACAGCTGGGAAAGGGTGATGTGTTTGTGGAAAAGTTTTTAAAGTATTGTAGATACACAAAGGATCCATACAGGTAGGTAATTTAAACTTCGTGTGTTTATATGGTAATATACCAATATTACCCACCAATATTATCTGTGTATATCGTGGAATATTTTAATATTTATCACATAAACAAATTCTGCATTTAAGCATCTACATATTACATTACTTTATTTTATCTAGTACTTTGTCAAACTTTGATTCAGTAAGATTTAGGTGTGATTTATAGGCATACAAGAAACTAACCTTAACCTACATCTATGTAGCAAAAAATTGTGACATTCATATGCAGTTTAACATGAGATTCAGTCCCCCAGTGCTGTTATAATGACCTCCACACTTTAGGAGCATTAGTGATGGACCGCTCTTTGTGCACAGGGCAATTGTAATGCAGAAAAAAATGGAACCCCTTTACTTCCTGGAAAATTGCATGGAAAGTTGGTCAACAAACCTTTAATGATATGTTGTGTATTTATACAGGTTTATTAATGTATTTATTCAATGGAATGTCCACAGGCTTTGAAGACTTTGATGCAAAGTTGAACTTATCCCTGAATTGTGACATTTGAGTTCTATGCAGCAAATTCTCATGCCAGCATTGCCACCACGTGAAGGTAAACATGACCCTGCAGCGAATCATTTACCTATGTCTACATAATCTCAGTAATGTTTACACACTTCTATTGATATTTAAACAATAACTCTCTTTACTAAAGCATTAGGCAAATTGTTAGTTACTTGCTTTTTCTAAGTTAGATATAGAAAAGAAAGAGTGCAAGAGACCATCTGATTACTCCTTGACAGGGCGTCAGAGCACCATGCTGTAGAACTATGGTACAGTACCATGGAAGTTGATAACACTGGGCCAGATAGTAACACAGGATGGTAGTTCTGATTCACACTCAGGACATACATAGCTCTCCAGCTTCCCAGTGTAAAGTGCTTTGGACTAGCAGCAACAGTGCAGCTAAACTGATAAATGTGATGTGAAGTTTGCAATAAAACATCACTGGCCCTATCCTTGAGAAAATATAATTTGGATTATCTTCATTGTGGATGTGGTAGACCCCTGAGAACCATAAGAATGCAACCAACCAACTAACCAACCAACCAACCAACCAATCAATCAATCAATCAATCAATCAATCAATCAATCATGCCACTGACATTGAGGCATTAAAGGTCTCGACCTCCTGTTCCTCGTCCAATATCTGTATGTTTTTCTTCTTCCATCTTCTCCATTATCTTCAACCTCATTTGAGCACGAAATGACTAGCTTGCACTTTGGGACATGGACAATCGCGCTGCTGTGATCTCATATCGTGTTAAATTGTATAATTTAAAATTTTTTATAAATTGTTCCAAATTATACTGTTGCTGTTGTTTTATATACTTTTATATTAATGTATATTAATGCTTCACAGTTTACATTTCCATTTTGAAAATTCTATTTGTGTGTAATTTATATTTTTATTTTACTTTTATTTTATTTTGTAGCTTAATTCTTTCCGCTTAAACTTTATTTTATTGCAAACTATTTAGTTTAATTTTATTTTCTAGTGAAATATTTTCATTTGTATGTCATTTCTTTCCTGTTTTTAAGTCACTGACAATCAAATAAGGATTTCACTGCATATCATACATGATTGGTTGTGTATGTGACAAACAAAATTTTATTAAAAAATTTTTTTTAAACAATCCTTAAATTTGAAGAAAAAAGAGACAGTCTTTTGCTGTCAGAAAAAAATATTGTTTCATTATGCATGAAAATCTTGTGAATATATAATATGAAGAGACATCAGTCATTTTTTTTTTTTTTTTTTTTTTCCCTCCAGCAGCATTTAAAATCATTTATTCTAGTTGTCAGCTGGATTTTGTTTTGTTTGGTCAAATCATCAGTACACATTTAGATCTCATTTAGCTAAACAACTTTTGCATTGCATGTCTTGGGCTCAACTCAACAGGAAGTCAGCTATTTTGGGTTGTTTGCAAAACACACACGGTAGATTTTGATATACTCTTTCTAGAGAAATTCTACAGAAACCGGACACATTTGATCTCTAAATATTGAGGATGCAAAATAGCGTAGGGATTTTTGATATTTCAAATAGTTCAGCCATGACAATGCCTTAAACCTATGCCAAAAAGTAGCTAATAACTGGTTAATAACAAATGACCACATTAAGTGACATCATTGTGTGATGCTTTCAGCCATGACTTTTTGGAGGTCTAAACATAAAATTCCACCGATTCTAAAATAATGTCATTAAGGTTCCAGCACTTGGCACATCAGTGCCATGTCATGTCATGGGTTCTACTCAACAGGAAGTCAGTTATTTGAGTAATTTGAGTTTTGATGTACTCCTCCTAGGGAAGTATGGATTTATATGATCGCCAAACAAGGTTGTCAAGATGATCTCAAGATACTGAGGATGCAAAATTACAAAGGGTTGATTTTTGATATCTCAAGCGGTTTAGCTGTTACGAGGCCTAAAACTTATGGTTAAAAAGTTTTAGGCCATTGCTAGTTTTAGTAGCAATTTATTACAGTACAACTTCCTTTTATTTAGATATACAAGCTAAATATGAGTGACATCGTATAAAGGGACATCACATTGAGTGACATCATAGTTTGATGCATTTTTTTCCCAGCACCTTAAATTTATGCCAAATATTGGATAATAACTTCCTGAGTGACATCATATTGAATGACATAACATAGTGTGATGCTTCTTTTCAGCATGGTGTGCCTGTGGTGATGGCGCTGATGCTTGTGCTCACTCATTATTGCTGCCAAATATATTAATGGTATATGTATTTCTAGGTATACCGATCAATTGGTGCTTCCGACTCTATTACATACAGTACAGTAATCATTTATTCTTGTTGTCAGCTGTATTGTCCTAATTGTTCAAATCACCAGTGCACACTTAAAATGAGCACTTAATGTAGATGGGCAGACCTAGTTCTAAACCGCCAGAGAAGTTTTGGCTGACTAAAAAGTTTTCTAATAAAAAATATAAAAAGCACATAAAAAATACAAACAGAAGGTTTTAGTGTCTTATGTAAATATACTGGTCCATTTCTATACTGGTCCATTCTAATGTAGATTACATTTGGCAAAACTATTGTCAATTTAAGACCATTTGGAGACTAAAGATCTCATCAAAGACAATAAATAAAAAAACAACAAAGCAATAGTTTAGTAAAATATACTAAAACGTTTGCTTCAAATAGACTTCAGACCCTTCCAAAGTAACTTACGTAAGTAAACAACAAATCTTGTGACCAGAAACAGTGTGTGTGTGTGTGTGTGTGTGTGTGTGTGTGTGTGTGTGTGTGTGTGTGTGTGTGTGTATGTGAATGTTACGGAACAATTTTTCCTTTGAGAATGAAGTTTATGTTGTTTGTGTACATTGGTTTAAAGCTTTCCCTACCCTCCCACACGTACCCTCCCAAAACCTCTACTGAGGGATCACAACATGCACCTGTTAGTGCCAGTGTAAACAGTATATTGGCATAGGAGCCATTGGCTATAGAGAGCATAAAATTCTGAGAATGTGAAGTAACAGAAGTATTACAATGTGTAAAGAATGTTTTTTTATTAGCTTGCATTAGTGTCAGAGGAATGTGTTACTGTTGTTAGCAAGGCCGCCCTCTTTTAATATATTATTAACATTTACACTGTCATATGCATAGCAGAATAATGAAAGCTGCTGATCCTACCTTCTACATTTTATGTCATTACAAAACCAAAAAGCTAGTGTGTGTGTGTGTGTGTGTGTGTGTGTGTGTGTGTGTGTGTGTGTGTGTGTGTGTGTGTTGTTTAGTTTATTATTATTATGAAATTTTATCCTGCAGTAAAAAGCGGCATATTATTCTTAAACTTTATTTCATTTTCATTATTTCATTTTTACTTAATTTTCATAATTTTCATGATAAAATGATTGCAGAGGCATAAATTATTATTTTTTATTTATTTTTTTTACAATAAATGTTGGCTTTTATTTACAATGCAATTTTCCCCAATGTCAAGTCAAGGACAGAGACAACTATGACATGGTGCTCAATTGCTTTTAAAACATCAACAATAGAATCACCAATAGTAAAATTATGAAGAGCAGTTATCATTCTGAATGTGGCAAGAACATCTTCCAAACCTGCCAAAACATATTCCGCTGGTAAATCGTTCCTCTCTAGTTGACCGCCTAAAATTAGCAGGGCTGCACAAAGTTACTTCCAGTCTTCCACACTTCAGCTGCATTCATGGCGGTCTGTTGTTGGATACAAAGTTTCTGTTTTCCGTTTACTTTTCACGGAATGATATGCAATGCTGAACTTAATTTCACTGTATCACTTTACTCTCATTGCTCGTAACAGGAAATTGAGCAAACTTTAACTTCTCAAATGTCAGTGTAGGCATCAAATCAATCAAACTGCATTGTGAGCCAGCAAGTTACTATAAATTTACAGAAGTACATTACAGTTACAAGTACAATTGTACAGTTGTATAGTGGAAAATTACAGCTCAAGTTAATTACTCCTGCCAGTAGTAAAATGCTGTATACGGTATTTGTATTGGGATAATATTTATTTTAATAGACTGGACTCCATTTTACATCAACTATTATAACATCAATTAACATCAACTATTATAGCTGAACCTAACACTTAACACTGTATAAATGCAGATCATTTCCTGCTATCTGTTTCACCTAGATGAGGATGGGTTCCCTGTCGAGTCTGGTTCCTCTCAAGGTTTCTTCCTATTACCGTCTCAGGGAGTTTTTCCTTGCCACTGTCGCCCTCGGGCTTGCTCACCAGGGAATATCTGAACATTTTGATTCATACACATTCACATTCCATACAAACTTAAATAATTCTTTTGATTGTGTAAAGCTGTTTTGAGACAATGTCAATTGTTAAAAGCGCTATACAAATAAAACTGAATTGAATTGAATTAAATAGACTAATAAATTACATCAGCAATTAATATATAGTTGTTGGGATTATTATTATTATTATTATTATTATTATTATTATTATTATTATTATTATTAGTAATAGTAGTAGTAGTGGTAGTAGAAGCATTAGTAGTGAAATGTTGTCAGCTCAATTGAAATGTTGTAGTGAGACCTTAAGACATCGATGCAATATAATTATTAGTTCATGGTATTGATTTTTTGTTCTTTTTGGCTTAATTTTTGTTAAATAAATAGTGTTATAATACATAAATACAATTATATATATATATATATATATATATATATATATATATATATATATATAATTATTATTATTATATATATATATATTTTTTTTAAAGCAATATTGTGACCTGTGGACAATATTGCTTTTTACTGCTGCACATAGACATTATTTATATTCGTTAGAATGTCCCACATAATCTTTAATTGGATTCTGTAGACTTGAGACTTGATGTGTACTTTAGTGTAAAGACTTCAGATTGTGTGCAAAGACATAATTTTGACATGTATGCATATAAAATATTTATATATAAAAATATTTGAAACAATCATATAATACTCATCAGCAATTCAATGTGCCTTTTGTGTACTTTTGTCCTTTATTAGTGTTCCTATAAAACATGCTAATGTATGTCGTATGTCGGACAGGTAAGATGGCCTTTGGATTTTACCTGTCCGAAGGGGAGGAGACTCGAATAAAGGTGAATCACAACAAAAGACTTCCCTAAACATGTAAGAGGTGGGGAACTGTTTGTCTACAAACATTTAAGTATTTTAGACACACCAGGTGTCCATGCAGGTAGGTCATTTTAAGTGGTCAATGACATCTATCCAAAAGTTATTAATATAAGTTTAATACTTATTCATATTGTTTCCTTTTGCACAAATCACTCAAGAAAAAACAGGCATTAAAACTTACACTGTTAAATAATGTACTAGTCATATTTTTAAGATTAAAAATGGATTTTAAACAAGGCGTGAGTTATAAAAATTTACAATTTCTGTAGAAAATCCAAAAAGATGATAGTTTATTTTATTTATAATTATACTTTATATTTTTTTTTAAAGAAAAGATATAACTGTAACTATAACTGAGTTAAACAATTATGATGGAAAATCATGTAAAAAAACAATTAGATTAAGAAATTAAAGACTAAAATTATGAAATGACTTATAGTAACTGAGATACTTGGGATGGAGTCGTTATGAATGCAGTAAATACTGTAGCTATTTGTTGAAGGTTTTGTCACCGTGGCTGTCATACTGGTACAATAAGGGCGGAGACAGCATACCATAAAGAGTACGCTACTATAAACATCAGAGTGGTGGGTGAGTTGTTTGTGGACAGTTTTAGAGACACAACCCTGGATAAAACAGATCCTCAATAGTTAAGATCAGACTGAACATACCTGTTTAACAGAGAGCACATGGTGATGTGGAGACAAGGTTTCTGTGGACAAAGACTGTTATTGGTGAGTGGGTTTTATTTTAAGATCATAGATAGTAAACTCATCAAATTTATATTTAATGGGAAGTCATAACATACAAAAGAAGTGAATTAAAGAAGTGAAAACTTCTTTTTAGTTTAAAGTTTTAGCTTTGTGCTTGTGAATTTCTTAAGTAAGCCAAAGGATATAATTTCATCTTAGTCCAAATTTTCAGAATATGTATAACATGCACGAAAGTGTCTTCAAATCTTCAAATAAATCTTTAAATAAAAACAACAGCAATAATCCAGAGGTAACTTGGTAAAATGGTTAAATGTATATAGATGTATATGCCTAATAGATTCTCACTTTTGTTTCATTTGGGTATTAACTTTGACATAAGTATTTTTTCTGTTAATTACTTGACACTCAGAATGAGACAAAGAGAGACATAAGACTATTCAGAGATGTTGAGATGTAGATTCTCCTGAAAGAAGACACATGTTTTTACCTAACTTTTAAGTACTTTTATTGTAATTTATCAATTGAACTTGCCAGTAAAGTGATCTAAACAACTGTAAACATATTTACAGTTAATAATAATTATTATATTGTAATAGAGTTATAATATGTATGATGTCTATATGTCTCTGAGATGACGATTTTGAATTACAGATTAGAGGTTTGGGTAGTAATACCCTTAATATTTAATTCAGTTTTTATACTAATAATAATAATAATAATAATAATAATAATAATAATAATAATAATAATAATTTAAATAATAATTTATTATTTATTTATTATTAAAAAAATTTATGTCTGTCATCAAAATCTTTTGATTTTTGTTTCATCACTAAATTCAAATTTTATTGTTAGACAGTATTTTAGACGTACTCTCTCCCAACCATTAGTATGCTTGTAGCAAATTAGGAGTATATTAGAGTATATTAGTGTGAGCTTGATGCATCATTAACTTTGCAGATGTGGGAACAGTGTGTATCTTTGTTGCAATGCCTTATGAAACACATGAATAGATATTTGTGATATTATTTGAGGCTTTTTTTTTTTGTTCAGGGAAAAATGTATGTGAAAGGAAACATAAGATTTTTATTGTAGTTATTTATAGCAAGTACTACACATTTATAATGAAAACACATTTTTATTATCTTTACATTTTATACTTTATTTACAACATTACTTTATTATTTATTTTATAATTTTAAATGATTAAAGAGATAACTGCAAATGTTATATGTTTCTTTGATATCATACAGCAAGAATAATTCTGTTTTATTAACACATATTAATACAGTATTATATTTAATAGTAGACCGTAATATATATCATATATAAAAGTGGAGGGGATTTTAGTTATAATGAATAGAATTCACTACTAATCTAATCTAATCTATTCTAATCTAATCTAATCTAATCTATATAAATAAAAGGGAGTTTTTTTCCCTGTACATTGGTCAGATGAACTCGCTCTTTTAATGATATCTTTACATACATTGGAGGACCCAAAACCAGTCTCCAAATTGTTTCTGACTGTATGTCTGTATTTCTGTCCAGCCACATTTTGTCACGGCATCATGCAAAACTGGTATGACAGAATTTAATGAAACTTTTTCAGTACTTAGGTTTTTGCCTGAATTTAAACCTGTGCCATAAATGAAATCAAAATGTTGAATAGAATGAAGTTGTGAGTAGTTGGATTAAGCACCTGAAATGTATTCAGGTCAGCCTGGTGTGGTCTAGAGCGCCATCTAGCGGGGATACACTTTGTTTATATAAATAAAAGAAAGTTTTATCTGTACGATGGTTAGAACTCGTTCTTTCAATGATATTGTACGTTTCAAAAATTGGAGAACCAGAAACCAGTCTCAGAAATAGACATCGCTGATTAAATTAAAGTGGATCAGTCTATTATTTAGCTTTTAAGTATTTCAAAAAGTTTTTTCCGTCAATGATGGGTACTTCAGCTAGTCTAGTCTAATCCAATTTCTACATGTTATACAATTTCTACACCAATATGTTTCACTTTAATGTGGATAATGCACAAATTTAAATCTTTTTTCAAATTCACAACCACTTTCCTTCTCACCAAGTACTCACAAAACATTAAACACTGAACTTTATTTTAAAATAATATAGGATACATTTTAAAAAGATAAACTCCTCATTAATTGACTTGATTGATTTTACTTCTTTAACTACTTTATTGCTAAATTGAAAAAACTTGCAGCAAATGAAACAAATTTTAACCCTATTTATGAATAAATAGCACTGCTTAGTCTGGGGATACATTTCTACCAGGCACGTGCACTCATAGGAGGCAGGTGAGGCAGTGCCTCACCTTGCCACCAGGGGCGGTAAAAGGCTCAACATGGTTTCCTCAACTGTCACCATAAGTTGTTAAAAAATGAATAATATAATAAAACATAAGTATAATATCTGTCCTGTGGTCTATGCTTTTAATTCAATTTTGGTGTGTTTCCTATACATTTGGATCATTTTCATAGTCAAAATAGCTGTATTTCTTGTTCAAATAACAACGGGAGACGAGAATCATGGAGGCTGAGGCAGTGACAGGTAGTGCCTCTCAGCGCGTGCGTGTGAGAGTGTGCACCACTCACACACTGTACTGAGCGCGTGCAAACGGCGCGTGCTTGCAGTCAGCGGGAAAATACAGGCCTTGAGGCAGCCAGTACCTTTGCCTCAAAGATGGGGGCGATAGTGAGCCTGCGGCTAATAGTTCACAACACGAGTAAATGCGAGAGTAAATTAAGAAGAAAAAAAAGAAAAGAAAAACAACCAACAACATTCGGTGCTAACGCGTTGCTATTTGGCTTTATTTTCCCTGAAAATGGAGGATATAATCTCGAAGATAAGAAATTTTTCAAAACTTCATTTACAAGTAAAGGTAAGAATACTGCAGTGGTGTGTTTAAAATGTTATTAAATGTAATCAAGAATGGGATAACAACCATGTATGCTTGTAAATCTGACTTGTGAGTCAGTGCCTTAGCGTCATACAGTACGTTTGTAAATCTGACTCTGAGTCAGTGCCTCACCAACCCCAACCCTCACCGCACGTCGCTGATTCTACATAGAGTGCGATGTAAGTGAGTTAAGCCATTGAGTCTTACCATTTACTTTGAGAAAGACCTAGTAATAGAAAAAAATTATTAAACTGAGCTGCTCCTCAGACACTTAGTCCTGGTAAATAATGTCAGAGTCAATGCTGGTAATTCATGAGCTATAAAAAAAAAAAAGGAGAAGCTTAAATGAAAGTTGATTGCGATTGAACAGAAAGTGATTGATTCTGTTTTAGTTGAACGTTTGAAGGTAGCAGATTATTAAGCCTGTTTGTAATACAGTATATATCTAAATGTAATCAGTTTTATTTAATAATAATAATAACAATAACAACAACAATAATAATAATAATAATAATAATAATAATAAAAACAATCAAACTTTCAGTTCACAGCTTTACTCACCTGCATTTTCATGCATGCAGGATCTGTCAAGAAACAACTACAGTACAGCATGATGAACCAGATGTGAAGAATGTCCATGTCGGCAGGAATGCACAGAGCAGAAGCCAGTTATCGAAAGTGACATGAATGCCATCCCATGAAAAATAGTCCATGGTAAGACTTATATGATGCATCATAGGGTGAAGATTAAATTGCAGAGTAATTAAGATAAGAGGGTTTAAATTGATCAACTTATGATGTAATACTGATTTGTTACGTACCATTGTTGTACTGTTCAGTTTATATTAATGTTATACACTAACACTAATATGAATACAGTATACTAATATAGTATATGCCACTAATTTGAAGTATGGTTTCAAAAATGGTGATGTTCAGTATCACATTTCACTGTTTTTGTCCCCCTGCTTCTCTTTGTATAACTTAAAGTATAACACTGTGGTAAATATAGCAGTTTATGATTCATAATTCAGTTTGGTATAATTCTGCAATGCAGTGGTGTAATTTTCTTTGAATGTGAACAATCCACACACATCATGTTTGCATTCTTTCTTTTCGAAGCATATTGCTAGATCACATTGCCATGAAAAATAATTTCAGTGAGAGGACCATAACATGAACTGGTGCTAATGTGGCTCAAACTATTAAAGTGCTGGGTTACTCACTGTAAGGTTGGGGGTTCAATACCCAGCATGGACAAGCTACTCTTTAGGTTAGTTAGCTCCTAACCTTATCTGCTCCATGGACACTGTAATCTCTCTGACCCAGCTTCCTCACTCGGATACGTGACAAATTCATTACACTGAAGCTAAATTTGACAAATGATTGGATCTTATCTCATCTTATAAGATGAGATAAGGTCATTTCAGGGGTCGTTTCAGGGTCTCCACAGCGAATCATCTGCCTTCATCTAACCCTATCCTCTGCATCCTCTTCTCTCACACCAACAAACGCAATGTCTTCTCACTGTATCCAAAAATCTCCTCTTTGGTCTTCTTCTAGACCTCCTGTCTGGCAGGTCCAACCTCAGCATCCTTCTACCTTCTACCTTGTAGATCTAATCACAAAATGTATAATGCCATGGACTGTTGTGGTTTCTGATTCCATCCACCCCTCACAGGGTCAAATCCAAGTAGGTGCCCTAATTTCCAAGTAGTAAATTAGGGCACCTTCAGAACCCCCTATTTTTGTCAAACACGACAACTGAATCTATTAAACAATTGTGTGACATTTATTAGAAATAATAACACTTACTTTAACTTTTACTAGGAACACATGTACACCGGCACATGTCCCACATACTCAATCAGGCAATCACACAGCAGCAATACAATACATTAAATCATGCAAATAAAGGTTAAGAGCTTCAGTTCACAACAGACATCACAATGGAGAAAAAGTGTGATCTCTGTGATGTTAACCATGGCATTGTTTGGTGCCAGATGGCCTGGTTTGAGTATACAGAAACTGCTGATGTCTGGGGAATTTCACACTAGACGTTACACAGAAAACAAAAACACTGAGTGAGCAACAGTTCTGTGGGTTGATAAGACAGTTAAGCTTCCAGGAAGGATATAATAACTCATAGATGGATGCGCTACAACAACAAAAGACCAAATTAAATTCTATGCTAACACTCCAGTGAGCAACATAAGTCTGACCCAAACAGGAAAAAAACGAGTTTATACACCATTCTGTATAAACTCTAAAGGTTATTCTGTGGGAAAATCCAAGAACCATCCAAACTAGCAGCACAACCTTGCAACAGTTATACTGTAGAAGTCACACTTTTTATTCTGATGATGAAGGTAAATGTGAACATTTGCTGAAGTCAGTATGATGTTTTGCATTTTGCTGTCACATAATTGGCTGAATGATTGGAAAAGGCATAAATAAGCAGGTGTACAGGTGTTCCTATTAAAGCGTACTGTGTGTCTATGTAAATAACGGAGCAGTGGTGGTTCTGGTAGTTGAGACTGCTGATCAGAGGGTCAGGATTTCAAACTGTGCCAATGCTGCACTTTTTGTTAAGACCTTTAACCCTATGTCCATATATAATACAATAGACGTAGGACAGCCTCATCGCTAGTCCCAGTTTTGGATTTATGGGTGAGTTTTGGCAGGGAGAGCATCCAGTGTAAAACCTGGGCCAATAACTTGCAATTTGAATGCGCCGATGTGGAAACCCAGAGAAAGAGGAAAAAACCCAAGGAAAAATGTAAATAACATAACACAACTCTTACACTTCTTCTTATTTTTAACATTTGCATTATTCACAATTTCTTAGTATGTAATAGTGTCATAATATAATTATTGGACGTTGCCTCCCACGAACTCAAAATGAACCTAAGATTATAACAAAGAATCAATAATTCTTGTTTCAGTGGACGATTATCCCACTGAAATACACCGTGAGGGAGGAGCTGTGGGTGGTGCCGCATGATGTGAAATGAGGCCTGTATTTGATACATAAAATTCTAATCATATTATACAAATACAACTGTTATACCGAAGGGGTTAAATATACCTTTATAGTTCTTGGTTGTATGGAGATTGGCAAATATAGGGTGTGGAAAATGAATTTCCTTTAGAGGAATGGTTCTAGGCTGTATAGGATTACTTTAAACACAAGCCAGGCAGTCTACTAGCGGAACATTGCAGCATAAAAGAGACCAGCTTTACATATTAATGTGATGTAATGTGAAGTCAGACAGTAAGTAAAAGACAATTCCTTTTATAATCAGGTGGTTAAACTTGGATTGGTGATGTTTTTTCATTTTATTCCTTGAGAAATATTAAGGACATATTTTCTACAGTTTTCTACTATTCTGATTCGTAGTGGGGGAAAAACGTAACTCATGTTAAAAGCCAGTTTATAGCCATATGAATGCAATGAATGAGTTTTATCTTTTATCTTAATTAAAAGAAATTACAAATGTCATTTGGAAAAATGAATCCTGTCCAAATAAGGCTGTAAATGAGGCTGGACGCAGCCGACAGCCTGGCACCTGACACCCTCCAAGTGAGGCATCATATCTAAACTCACTGGCAGTAACAACAGTATTTTGCTGTAAGATTTTATTCAGTATTTCTGGAACAAATCTGCAGTTGTTATGTAGTACTTTACATATTAACTGTTTTGGTTTCAGTACTAGCTAGGTTTTTTAAAGAAAACAGTAACATTACCACTAATATTATTATGTGTTGTGAAATCAGCCATCTCTGTCAACATTACTGTCTTAATTCTACTTTATTATAAACTATTAGAAAATAATAGTATTTGTTCACTTTATGTACTGTAACTTGGGAGTGTACATTTTGTGTTGCCACGTATTTATAATGGAGAAGGGTCTTGTTAGTAGTATGTCTCCTTTTCCACCCATCCTAAAAATAAAGAATATAAAATCAGAAAAATAAACCACATAAAAGTTGAAGACAAATTATTTACTTTTCAGCAAAATGGAAAGTGAAAAAAACTTTTATAAGACTAATATGTTCTTACCGCCTGGGTTCCGTCTAAGGAGGTATCTTCTTGCCTCATCATAAAGGAAGATGATCAGGGAATAAGGGAAGGCACAGAACCACCAACTCGGTCTAAAGGGGATAAGAAATAGTTTCATCATGTGCAAAATTCAGTACAAACAACAACATATAACTGTTTTCACCGTGTCCTTACATATTCAACAAAAATGAAGTCAAAAAGAAAAACATGCGGGCAATACAAAATATTCTCATGATTCAGTAACTTGTAGATCCATGATTAGCAATAATACTGTTATATACTGTAATCCATTCCTGCATAACTTTATCAATCTCTCACATTGTTGTGGAGAAATTCTGGCTTATTCTCCTTTATAACATTGCTTCAATTCATTGAATTGAATGGATTTGGGGATTTTGCATACGCGCCGCTCTCTTAAGGTCCTTATTGACCCAATTTTGACCAAACGGATGGCGTCACATTTACACCACTAGAACATTCTGGTATACAGTCAAGTTCATGGTCAACCAGTAGGTATTGCCTGCAAGGAGCCCACGCCCTGCCTAAACATTCACCCCTCCGCCATTGTGCTCGATATGAGTTGTTTCTGCTGAAATGCTGTTTGGATTTCCACAAACATGGCACGGAACATTAAGGCCAACAAACAGCACCACATTGGTCTCATCTGTCTATTGGACATTGTTCCGGAAGCCTTTTGCTTTGTTTTGATTCAGTTTTGCAAACCTTAGTCGTGCTTCTATGTTATTTTTAGACAGAGGAGGTAGTTTCCTGGCAACTCTTTCAAGCAACTGTACTTGTTCAGTCTTTTTTTGTTCTGCCATGAAACTTGCCCAGTGATGCCTGTAGGGTCTGAGATGTAGCTCTTGGGATTTTTTTTACTGTTTAGAATGCATTACTCTAATTTACTTGAGTTCTCTTTATCACTGCAGAACTCAAAATTGTTTGGAAATAGTTTTATCATGGTAATCCTTTCCAGACCAATGTGTAGCTATAGGTGCTTCACTAAGACCATTGCTTATGTCTTTCTCTCTTGGCCTTGTGTTAACACCCACTGCATGTGCACCAGGAAACTGCCAAAACTTCTGCTTTAATAGAGGTCAGGAGGTACTTAATATTGCCCACACATTTTTCTTTTTGGCTTAATTTTTGTTAAATACAGTATGGTATGGTGAAAAAAGTTGTATGTTGTTGTTCTTCTGACGTTGTATTTCTCTAATCCCCAATATGATCAGATTACTAAATTTTTACACTAAAACAATTTAGAGAATTAAGTAGAGGGGGTACTAACTTTTGAATATGACTATAATTGGCTTGACTGTTACTATTTGTGGATAATGTCATTTTGATATTAATTAAAATATAATGTACTTATAAAGTATTATAAAGGTGTGTGTAATGCAAACTCACTTCAGTGGATACATTCTAAGAGCTACGTCCATGCCTGGGCAATAGGATAAGAAAGCTGCCAATGCGGTCTCTTCAAACAACCCAAATATTAATATTTTGTTTCTAAACAAAAAAAAAACATTATAAATTATTAAAATACAAAAGAGCAACATAAAATGTAAGCAATTTTAACAGTTTCTAACAGTTCTGGTAATAAAGTTCTCCAAAACTATGCAACTGCTCAATATATTTTCTATAAATTTGTTCACGTACTTCATTCCCTGTTGTAGGATGGAATTCCTCCTGGTCTTACAGATGATCAGATCAGCCCACTGCACAATTACTATGCTGGCAAAGAATGCAGTATGACATGTGTACTCCACAATCTTTCTTCTTTCATAAGTCTGCAGGAACAATGAGAAAAAAACAAACATGTTGTGTACTTTAAGGTATACTGTAGTATATGGAGCCGAAATTCTGCATTTTAGCTCTTTAGAGTTACATAAGTATTACATACCCATTGTTGACCATAACTGTCTTCAAGATCATTGCAATATCTATCATCCCAATTGACACGCACTCCTATTAAGTCTGCAGGCAGGAATCCATTCTCAGCAAGAATCACAAAATAAGTAAAGAATCCCGCAGTAGCTTGCATCATCCCTAAGATTAAAAAAAGAACCATAATTATTAATATTTGAATTCATTTATATGTTTCCCTTATTTCCTCCCAATTTATTCATTTGTCAATTCCCACCCACTATTTATAGCTCTTTCTTATTTTAAGGAAGCCACTGACTAGGGGCAATGAGGTACTAGACTGTACCTAATAAAGTGCCACATACTGTACACGTCAGTGCTATGCTGTTTACTTTCTATCTATTTACCTATCTATCTATCTATCTATCTGATCAACAGGTAGAGGAGTTTTATAAAGTGTGTATAGTAATAAATAAGCACGGTTTTACAAAGAAATATAGTGGGCTAATAAGTTAGGGCTAGTGAGGGTGAATTAATCTGGCTTATCAAACATTTTTTTATAATGAATAGGACAAAAGTCTTCAGGCAATAAAAATAAAAATAAATAATATGCTGTGACCATTGCAGTCACAAAATCTCAAGCCAGTTAAACACATATGGTAATCCCACTGTTTTATACTTAGTGTGTGAGAGACTATCAAATGTTTCTTACCAATCTGACCATAGGCCATACTAATAAGCCTTTCATTCACCAACTTGTCTGTTTTAGCGTTTCTGGGCTGTCTCTTCATGATATCACTTTCAGCAGCTTCATACGCCAAAGAAATGGCAGGAACCTAAAATATGAGTCACAATTATTCCATCATCTTTATTGTTCTGTTGGGTCGATCTACTGTATATCTACCTTAATTGGAATCTTACCATGTCAGTTCCCAGGTCAATACATAAAATGGTGACAGTGCCTAGAGGAAGTGGAATGTTTGCAATAATGAAGAGCAGAAAGGGGGAAATCTCCGGAATGTTGCTGGTCAGAGTGTATGCAATAGATTTTTTCAAGTTGTCAAAAATCAGGCGACCTGGAGACAAAATTACATTTTAGTAAAATGTAGATTACTTGATTATTATTAACCTGATAGTTTAGTAGCTAATCATACCTTCTTCTACACCAGTAACGATAGAGGCAAAGTTGTCGTCCAGGAGAATCATATCAGCAGCCTGTTTGGAGACGTCAGATCCAGCAATACCCATTGCTACACCAATATCAGCCTTCTTCAGAGCAGGAGAATCATTAACACCGTCACCAGTCACAGCTACAATGGCTCCCTGTAATCAAAACAAAATGATGTACTTATTTCTTAACCTAAACAGCAATGGTTAAAATTTTAAAAGAAAACTATTTGTATTGTACTAACTGTACCTGCCGCTGACAACCTTCAACTATAATTAGTTTCTGCTGCGGAGACGTTCTTGCAAAGACAATCTCAGTGTGGTGACTTAGGATGTCATCTAGTTTTTCTGAGGTCATGTCCTTTAGATCTCCACCATGGACCACACACGCCTTTGCATCCCTGTAAACAAGCATTATTTGAGCTACTGTTCTAAATTTCGCAACACTTCAGAATGGATTTTAGACATGTCCAAAATTTTGCAGTTACCTGGGATTGACATCCCCAACAGGAACATTTAATCGAGCAGCAATGTCTTCCACTGTCTCATTGCCTTCTGAGATGATCCCAACACCCTTAGCAATGGCTTTAGCTGTGATTGGATGATCACCTGTAACCATGATGACCTGTAAATACAAAAATGATTTGAGACTTCCTAAAGAAAATCAGTCATCTTATTATGTCAGTATGAGAAACTAAAACACTGCACCTTGATTCCAGCACTCCTGCACTTGCCCACAGCGTCCGGCACGGCAGCACGGGGAGGATCGATCATGGCCATGAGTCCTACAAAGCACAGGTTCTCCGTAGGGAAGTTCACCTCATCAGTATCAAATTCAAAGCCTTCAGGAAACTGATCGTCAGGGAGGCTGTAATGGCAGAAACCTACAAAAGAATAAAAGAATTTAATTTGTTAATGTATTCTTTAGTTCATTCATGAATTTATTATAAGCTTCATTAACTGCTTACACCTGGGGAGGGTCATGTTGGATCCAGCATATACATTTTACACACATTCACAACTAGGGACAACTTACTGTAGTCAATCTATCAACTCAGAGAAACTAAAGGAAACCAAACAAAACTCCAAACAGGACTGAACTCAGGATCATATCAGGGACTCTGGAGCACTGAGGAGTCGAGAAGGTCAATACTTTAAGGGGTGAAATTCCTGTCTACTGTCATAACATCCACACAGTGTGACCTACCCAATACTCTTTCTCCAAGACCTCCAAGTTCCACATAAGCGTTCTGAAAAGCATCCTTCATTTCATCATCTAGTGGCTGCTCTTTTCCTTGAATTATTATAGTTGAGCATCGATCTAGGATTCTCTCAGGAGCTCCCTTCATTACAAGCAAGTGTTTTGTCTCTGAAGAGTTAGAGTTTTTGTGGATTGAGAGCTGGGGACAATTAAATGGTGTTAGAACGTAACTGCTTTATTTATGCCAAGAACAGAATGCATAAGTGATGCACAGACTGCACAAGAACCTGGTATTTATTGGTGGAGTTGAAAGGTATCTCAGAAATCTTTGGATATTTTCCCCTCATTTCGTTTACTGGACCACAGCAGAGCTCAATACATTTCAGAAGAGCAGACTCTGATGCATCACCAGCAGTTTCTCTCTGTAAAAGCATTGGATTTATAATAGAATATTTGCCATTAAATAATGCTTCTTTGACCTCATTATTACATATACTGTAATAATATAATTAATATCTGCTTTTTTTTGAGGATTCATGAAAAAAATATAGATTTAATAGTAAGGCACACCTTAAGGATAGGAACGTTGGCTTGATCTCCAAGAAAGACCGCACGGTTGCACAGGCCAGCTACACGGGCAAGGGCAGACCAGGTAGGAGAGCTTCTGTCGAACGAGGTTCCACTTTGGTTCTCGGTGGTATCGGCTTCATGGATCTGGTTGTCAAACCACATATGCGCCACAGTCATGCGGTTCTGGGTCAGAGTTCCTGTCTTGTCTGAGCAAATAGTGGAGGTGGATCCAAGTGTCTCCACCGCTTCAAGGTTCTTTACCAGACAGTTCTTCTTCGCCATACGTTTGGCAGTCAAAGTCAGACACACCTATTATAAGTAAATAGTTGTTAGTTGAAATTTGTTCAGTTTAGAAGTTTAGCAAAGTTACATCTGAGTGACGCAGAGCAAATACACATTAGTGAACTAACACCCATCAGTTTTATATTAGCCACAAATAAACTTTGAAAGTGTTAAATGGAAACTGGGGATTTTACTGTGTTAGAGGTTCTCAGAATTTTAACAACAATAATAGATCAAATGAAACACGATAGAGTAAGCTGAAAAAAAATACATTAAATTTAAAAAATCATATTCTAGCAAGTTTGGGTTATTTTAATATTATTTGATGCATGTTTAAGTATTACTCAAAGTAAATATTAATTCTTTTTTCACTCACAGTTACAGTCGCAAGCAGACCCTCAGGCACATTGGCAACGATAATTCCAATGAGGAAGATGACAGCTTCAAGCCATCCATATCCAAGAATAAGGGACAAGATGAAGAAGGACACGCCCAGGAAAACAGCCACACCAGTAATAATGTGGATGAAATGTTCAATCTCTTTGGCAATTGGTGTCTGTCCAACCTCAAGACTTGAGGCCAGGGTAGCGATTCGACCCATCACAGTGCGATCACCTGTGTTGATCACAATGCCTCTGGCAGAACCTGAGAACAATATTCCAGCCTCAACATTTTAAGGTCTTCACTGCAGGTATTATATATAAGGCATTACAATTCTCAAAAAAAAAAGTATTACTTACAAACATTCCTGATCTTACAAACCTTTTTTTTTAAAAAGATGCATAGACTGTGTCTATAGAACCCAGAGGGGCGTGAACATAATTAGCCAATAAGAATTTTTTTCTCTGTTGTTTCTATGTAGATAATGAACACCAGGGGCTTAAGGTGCTCCCTGAGGTCCTGCTGAATGTCAACCTACTGTAGGCTTCTGCCATGTAGCTCAATTAAGGCATGAATTAAAGTTAATTAACCAAATAGGCAATTGATTTTGGTGCTTAATTGCAAGGGATATTCTTTCACATGATAGTCATGTCACTGCATCAGGAACATTCAGTTTATTAAGCATTAAAATAAAAAGCTTAATTTGGAGGAATGGAGGAAAATCTGTGAATTTCCATTATTGATTTTCTTTACATATTTTTGGATATATTAGACTGTTTTGGGGTAGGATTTCTTGAAGGTCAAACATTTTTTAAATAAAAGTACTGTCGGATGTATTAAAGCCAAGAATCACGGTATGACCTGGTTTTGGCTCTTATCACGCAGAAGGACAGAAGGATGGATTTAGTTTTCAGAAAAACAGCACTCATGAGCTCATGTTGTTGGTTGTAATTGATGTGCAATAGCCTTGTCCTTGGGTTCTATGAAATGCATTTTGATTTTTTTTCTTAACTGAGTTAGGCTTTGGGTGTCCTCGAAATATTTTCTTTTTGCGTCTTTGGACTATAATCAGGGCTATAATGCCGTTTGTTAATGTTTGTATTGATCTATGTATGAATTAAGGCATCTATCTTTAACAAGAAATATATTTTTCTACCTTCCACACAATTTGTTGAAAAGAATACGATGTTCCTTGTTTCCAGAGGATTGTCATTGGAGAAATCAGGAGTACGTGTCTGAGGCTCAGATTCACCAGTAAGAGATGAATTGTCCACCTGAAAGTAAGCAAATAAAGGTTATTAGAGAAATGCTAAGCCTTTGTGAACTAATGTCAATTTTTTAAAGTAAATAAGCAATTGAGGATCAATGTATAGTTTTCTGTTATATAGATTTATGTTAGTATATTATTAATAGTAAGTTATTTGAATTGTTTTAAATGAACCATTGTTTACCTGTCTTCAGCATAATATATTTAAAATGATTTAAAATCTTTTTCTCAGGTACTTCACACATTTCTTTCACAGCCCTGTTGTGTTCATTATCATTCTTAATTGATATTGATTGTGTCTGTCATGGGGCAGTGGGCATTTGACCCCATAGGCCTCTGATAGATCTCGTTGTTATTCTTATTTTTGATCACTAATTGCGATAAACATTAAGGTTAACATTTAGATAAACATTCTAAAAATTTTTGAAAAAAATAGCTAATATCTGTCAAGTGGGATTTTTTCAACTGTTGGTGATTTAAAAGCGGTAAAGGAATTATCATTACACAAATGTGGTAGAAGAAAATTGTTAAGAAATTTGAAGGTTAAGCAAGGTCACCTTGCACCCATGTGCTGCAATAATGCGAAGATCAGCAGGGATTCTGTCACCACCCTTAATCTCCACAATGTCACCAGCCACTACTTCCTCGGCATTAATGCTCTTCTTCTCACCATCACGGACAACCAGGGCTTGCTGAATATCAGAAAAAAAGCCTATTCACATGACCTTTCTCCACATTCCACTGAGTGGAATCATATTTAATTTTAATACCTGAGGGACAAGGTTCTTAAAGGATTCCATGATCTTTGAGCTTTTAGCCTCTTGGTAGTATGAGAAGCATCCAGTGATAATTACAACAGCAGATAGAACAATTCCAAGATACAGCTGCAGAAATAAAAAACGTATAAGCATGGGGGGGGGGGGGGGGGGGGACAGAGAGAGAGAGAGAGAGAGAGAGAGAAGGAGAGAGAGGGAGGGAGGGAGAGAGGATGGGGGCGTGGGAAGGGACAGGTGGACAAGGTGTTCTTTTAATATACCATGTAAGCTGACACCACTTACATTTTCAAAGAGTAGGTATCATTTATTTTTCTTACATTGTCATTTGTTGGTTCATCTTCTGAGGCAGCCTGGATTCCAAACGCCAAAAAACAAAGAATTGCTCCAATCCACAATAAAGTGGAAAATCCACCAAAGAGCTGTTTACAGAATTTGACCCATTCTGGGGTTGTAGGAGGAGGTGTAAGAGCATTGGGTCCATCTCGGGCCAGGATCTCTTTTGCACGAGAAGCGGACAAACCCTTTCACAAAGTGCAAAACTTGTTAGAAATGTGTTAATGGAATTTTTTTTTTTAAATAATTGTTCTATATTATTTATTCTCAAATAGTCAGAAATTTAAGAATCAAATATTTATACATGTTTTAATGTTGTTGTTTTTAAATATATAAAAGTATTATTATATTCAGTCACATTTGTAATTTTTTTCTACCCTAACCTCTACTCACTTTGTCAAGGTCAGAGCCATATTTACGATGAAGCTCATCTAACGTCAACTTATGATCATCCTACAGGAAAAAAAATATGGAGATATTACAAGAATGGTAAAAACTAAGATTTACTAGATTTCTGACTTTTAATTTGTAAGCAAGCCTCACCAGATCGACTTCTTTTTTAAGATCGGCCATGTCCTTCTCCTCCTTCTTCCCTTTTTTCTTCTTCTTTTTCTGCCCATCTTCTGAGGTTGCTGCTAATTTGTACTTATCGCTTCCCTTCTGTCGAAATTGTGGCACAAAAACTTTACACTCAAATAAAAGGTCAGATAACATTACAGCATGACAAAAACCCCAGACATGTTATAAATCTTTAAAGTTATTTACTGCAATGGTTTTGCTTAATCAAAACCATTTCGACTCATTAAAGCAAATTCTAAATTTTAGAACACTTACACCCAATCCCATTTTGTCTTTTTATTTAGTGTCCAGCAGGGATTTTCCTATTCCAGTCCTCTGGAGACAGTAGAAGAGCTCCCGCTGTTCCAAAACGAGCTCACAAACCTTTATATCCCGCTTGCTCACCTGCCTGCAAGGGAGGAGATTTGAATAAACTTGGACAGGATTGGCAGATGTGTGTGTGGTTTATAATTTCTAATTTATGATCTATTTAACCTTCATTCCTAGGTTTGAACTTTCAATGACAACCACTAGTAAAGGACAACCAAAGTCCTTTGCAGTAAAAACGTAGCTGGTTTTATGGAATGCTATTGCTAAGGAATCTGTAAATCATTTACACAAACACGTATAACTATTTTTGACTGAACGACTCCTAAGACGATACCTGGAAACGAACATAATCTCACTGCACTGTAATGGAAGATGAGGACATTTAATAGCAAATAATGACAGGCTACCTTGTCTTCTTTATGCCACCAGGGATTTTTAAATGTAGATCATGTTTTGTAAACTGCTGACTGTTTGTTGTCAGGTGGTGTAGAATAGCTTAAGATAAGAACAGTAAATCTGTCTTTTCAAAACTCCCACGATTCTCATATTCATTTCTGTACAGTACAAAAAGTGGCTGAAAAAACATCTACATCTATGTGAATTTTTCTAAAGTGTCTCTCGTACCATTAACATGTAGTTTGTTGTGTTAGATACCTGAAGAAACAGTTCGGCAAGGACTGAAGACTGAACGTGAGGTGCAGAGATATAAATGGGATCTAAACAGTGAGCACGTGTTTGACTGAAATGAAAAGATTGTAGTTTTATGAACTTGTCTTTAACTTCAAGAGCAGCTGTTAATGATTAAAATAGACACTGTTCCACATAGTTACATTTTGATCAATCCTATTCCTCCCTCTCATAAAACATCAACATTCATTAACTTGGAACTGAGCGAGAGAGGGAGAGATCGAGGGAGAGAGCGAGAGAGAGAGCGAGAGAGAGAGCGAGAGAGAGAGAGAGAGAGAGAGAGAGAGAGAGAGCGAGAGAGAGAGCGAGAGAGAGAGAGAGAGAGAGCGAGGGAGAGCGAGAGAGAGAGAGAGATTATAGTGGAAGAACCAGTTTCATGCAGCAGGTCACCCAGACTACTGTACTGTATATGCTGAAGAGCAAAAGAAATTCAGCTCAGATAATAAAATTCAGCATTAGGATTACAGTAAGTATCTAACTGGTTCAGGAAAGAAACTTTGTATTCACGCCTCTTAAAAGCACAGTACAGTAAGTTTAAGGGCATTTTACGAAGTTTTGTATAAATAAATGAAGTTCTCCTCTGCAGCAGAGGGACGTTTTGGTCTTGCTTTCCTGGGAAGGTCTTCATGAGAGCCAGTTTCATCATCATGGTGCTTGATGCAAGAACTATTCCAGAACAGCTGACCTTCATGTCTTAAAATAACACCTGACTGCTGTTGCTGCTATTGTTACTTAGTTCCCTGATTCCATGTGTTTTTTTAATTTGAATTAAATTAAATCCATTACTGTTCTACAATGTAGAAAAGGAATTCCAGACTTGTGTTGAAACTTTTGACTGGTATTGTGTATGCATGCAAATTAATGGCACCCCATGCAGGGTGTATCCCGCCTAGTGCCCCGAGTCACCTAGGAAAGGCTTCTGGCCTCCCACGATCCTGAACAAGATAAGCAGTATTGACAATGAAATTGTTATACAAGAATAAATATTTAGTAAGAAGTCCTTTACTCTTTAAAACCTGCTGGGCAAAGACATAAATAAAAAATACATCTGCAGTACTCTGGTGTCACCCATGCTTGATTGATTGCTTCCTAAAGATCATCTACAGAAATTGGCCACAGAAGTTCAACATTTAATTAGAATTCCTGGGTTTAGTCAATTTTGTGCAGTGGTGGACTCCCCGACTTCAGGAAGTAAAAGTCCTGCCACATATTTGTTCCATCCATTAACTAAACCAGCTGGTTCTAATAATCACAACTCTTCAGCCAGATAGACTCTCACTATTTAGTGACATCACTCGTTTGGGCTTAAGGAGAAATCCTTATTATTTATTATGCATCATTTGTGGTTCATTTATAATGTGGGCTTGTGCACATACTGAATCTCATAACTGGAACAAGGGCATGTTGTGAAGTCCTCCCAGTACAAAAGCTGACATTTTATTTGTTACTTTTCTAGCTGATAAGGAAAATGATTTATGTCTCAACATCAACATCCAAAAAAAAATTTTTTTTAGAGGACCATGGAGAGATCAGTCTTCACAATGTACAGTATTTCAATGTTTAAATGAGTGTAAAATAAAGTAATCATCTTATATCACGTGTGGTTATTTCAGAGAATCGTTTTGTAAGCTCTGTAACATATTTTGCTTTATAAATGAGTAGTGGGAGAGGGAAATCTAAAATAAAATGAATAAGTCTAGTTTTGAATATTAAATGAAAATTATATGCAACAGTGGTTTTGAATAAAATACCACTGCCGTTTAATTTATTTTATTACAGTCGTATATGAACAGCATACCCATGAGGCAGAAATACTAAAACAATAGATTCTTTGTGCCACAGAATAACTCAATGGAATGTCAGGTCTAGGTCTGGAAATGGCCACAGTCCGTCGTGCACAGTAGTGCTTTTGTGTGAGCGAGACAAGTGGCTTGTAAGAGACCTTTGTTATCTTTCACGGCAGAGGAAAGTGAATTGTGTGCTCAGGTTACCTGACTCCAACATCACCCTTCTCAACAGAATTTTAACATTTCTTCTTTAGCAGAAGTACTTTCTCACACCCTTTATGCTTTTGACATTTTTCCTTTAACAATCATAACATGTTTGTACCCTAATGTTCTGTAAGGTCAGCTAAGTATAGCGCCTTCTAGCTCAGTTTTTGTTATTTAGCATGAATAAACTATGTATCAGTATGGACAAAAATACTGAATTGATTTATAATACTTTTACATTTCTAGAGCACTATTAATTTTAATAAGCACTCCTTCATATTTGGATTGTAAGCTTGTTTCTCATGTAGTTGACACTAAAATGCTATAATACGCCACAAATTTCATAGTTATATTACAGTTTTAAATTAAATATTATATTGATTTCTGAAGTGAAAACAAAGGAAACTATTTTATAAGTATACTGTAAGCAGCCAAAATCTATAAAACAGATTAAAATTACTTCCAGTTTGGAATTTTATTAAAAGGTAGCTCAAGGGAAAAATAAATAAATAAACTAGAGGCATGTGGAAAAGAACAGCTGTGTACTGTTGGAGAAAAAAGTAGCTTTGAACCACAGAACATCTCGTGAACTTCAAATCTTGGCGCTGGTACTATAATGTTCTGGGATTGGGTGGTAACAAGTGGCACAGGAAATACTGGGCATGGAGCTGGATTAAAATCAGATACCTTTTTTTTTTTTTTAAACAACAAGGCGTTGTGACATTAATGTCCTGCGGGAGGACCTGACGAACAAACAGGACCTGAAACAATGATTTAAGATTTCTGAATCAAAATGCCTCTACTGGCGGCGCGGTGGTGTAGTGGTTAGCACTGTCTCCTTGCACCTCCAGGGTCTGGGTTCGATTCCCGGCCAGGCTCGATTCCCGTCTCTGAATGCATGGAGTTTGCATGTTCTCCCCGTGCTTGGTGGGTTTCCTCCGGGTACTCCGGTTTCCTCCGACAGTCCGAAGATATGCAGCCTAACGGCTAATTGGCGTTCCTAAATTGACCATAGTGTGTGTGTGTATGTGTGTGTGTGTGCTCTGCGATGGATTGGCACGCTGTCCAGGGTGTACCCCGCCTCGTGCCCTGAGTCTCCTGGGATAGGCTCCAGGTCCCCGCGACCCTAAATACAGGATAAAGCGGTGTAGAAGATGATGAATTCCTCCACCAAAATGAAGTGAGTCCTAGAGAAAACATTTAGATCACTTTGTTGCTAAAGGATTTTCTACAGTACATGTGGCTGAATTAAAAGATATGCTGGGTTAATAATATACCTGTTGTTTGTTGTCCCACTGAGGTTATTTAATTTGTTTGGATTAGATGATGATGACCACATATTTGTATTTAGGCCCTGATGAATAAAAAAACAGAATTAAGGCAGTGTGTACTTTATTTTCCCAATGATTGTATTTGTCATTGTTACTCTAAACGTTTGACCTTCAGCTCTCCTTTACCACTCACTTGACATTACCTGTAGCTTTGTTCCTTTTGCTGTTTGTTGCTATAAACTATAGTTTAGATTTTCTGCATACTTCCATGTGTTCATCAAACGCAGGCACTTACAAAATACAAGCGTATTCTGGATGCAGCTCAATTTCATTTATTGATGCTCACGAACCTCCAAAAAGCAAAAACTCATAGAGATACAGTAGATTGAAAAACAAAATAAGGGCGGAGATCAACAAAGCACAATCTAACGTAGTCCATTCTCCAGAAGACAAGAGACTGAACACCTGATTGGCTTCAAGGTTGTGTGCAGTGTCAGATGGAGTGACTTAAGTTTTTCAAGGATATCATAATCTTGTTATCTTGATAAAGGGAGATCTTTCATCAGGGATGTATCTTCGGACATAAACAGTACCTTAGTCTTGCTGGGATTTAGTTCCCGTTGATAAGAAGATAAATACATTCTTATTGCCTTCTTTAGAGATAAAACATAATATATCTGAAAATTTTTCAAAAGAACAGTCCAAAGTAGCTAAAAATGAAATCCCAGATATATTATGTGCATTTGAGTCCAGGCTGTACATACTGTACATGGCACGTGCACGAGGAGTGTACATGTTTAGTGTTGGCAAGTGGAGGTGGAGCCTGTGTTTAAACTGCACACAAACAATGTGCCCTTGACGTGTTGTTTACTATCAACACTTCCTGAAGCCAGACATTCTTGTACTTCATGTCAGTACTTTTTATTTTTTCTCTCTTTATTAATAGCGGTTGTGCTAATACTGAAAGAGGTGACTTGGAAATGGAAGGTTATCTGGTGCTTGATGGGTTTTGCAAATACACTTGACAATACTGTTCTTGCAAGAACCCATTCCAGTAACTCGCATCTGTATGCTACCTCTACATACTCTTATAGCTCAGTCACTAATCCATAGCTCTGTTCACTGTGGTGATTTTATAATGTTTAGTAAAGACATGCCTGTGCACATCACAACACATCACGTTTCAACTATTTCTTTAAAAAAATACGGATTGAGAAATTTTGGATGTAGTAAGCTACATGCTGTGCCTGAATTATGCCGTGCTACAGTATGACTGAAACCACACTGGAGATATATTCTGCTTGGTCTGAGTCATGTCCCTTGATTGCAAATTTATGCCATGGCCCACTGGAATCCTGCCAAGCACCTTTAAAGCTAAGCAATTTATCTCTAGCCCTGTACTATCCTAACCAATCACAGCTCATCTGGAGATCATTGTGCTTGCTAACGTTACTGGACCCCAATCAAGGTCAGTTGCTCTTCTATACTGCTAGTCCCTGTTATTTAGTTTTTTGACTATTACGTTAAATCAAGAAATGCCTTGGCTTATGTTTTTCATCTTGTAATAAACTTTTCATGACACTATCATAATCATAAATATAAGAATTAGAACCAAAATCATTGCAGTTAATGACTGTCTAAGCCTTGAAACCTATGGACATCACCAACTGCTGAATTTCTAATAACTTTTTTGTTATTATTGTTTTTTTTGTTTGTTTTTTTTTAAGTAAAAGGGTCCAGTAACAAGGAGTCAAAAGATGGTCCAGAAAGTAAGTTGGTTATGAGAATAAAGAGGAACAGGCAACACGCTGGGGTGGGAAGAAGTAAAAGAGTGTGTGTGTGTGTGTGTGTGTGAGAGAGAGAGAGAGAGAGAGAGTGTTCTCATGAACAACCACACAGATGGGATCCTTATTATGTAATCACAAACTACAAGTACACTGTGTATGTAAGACACCCAGTGGGGACTACAGAGACTACACAATATGGAAAACTAGCCTCTCCTACAAAGTAAATCCTACTGGGGTGTAAATCACCCAAGAGATACGGGCCTGATACACTCGTCCCCAGTGGGTTAGGCTGCTGAACACAACCCTCCTGTGGCTGAGACCGTGGTTGCAGTCTCCTAAAGACCTGAAGTGATCGAATCGCCTGCAGTCATGACTGGACGTGTTGGAGGGGACCCAGATGTGGCAGCAACACATCTCATAGGAAACAAAAGAGGAGAAGCAGAACCTGCTATGACTGAGATTCAAATGGGTGAAACATCATCAGAGCCCCCATGCAGGTAAAACAAGCAGAGGAAACAAAGGACAGTTATGTAGCTAACATTGGAGAAAATGAAGATAAAGAGTTGGAGGCAGAACCAAATCCGGAATGTATGCCCTGTCCATGTGTGCATGTTCTGCCTGTACTTGGTTGATTTTCCCCGGGTACTCCGGTTTCCTCCCAAAGACCAGCAGATTTGACTAATTGGTGTTCCCAAATTGTGTGTGAGTGTGTGTATGTGTGTGTGCTCTGTGATAGATTGGCACCCTGTCCAGGGTGTACCCCGTCTTGTGCCCTAAGCCTCCTGGGATAGGCTCCAGGTGTCATGTCGTACTCTCTCTCTCTCTCTTAGTGTATCACACATACACGCAACGCAAATGCAGGAAAAGGACAGTCTTTATTGATCACAAAACGGCTTTCTTGAAATGCAACAAAAACACTTAAACTACGACCCTCCGGTCGGTTACCAGGCACGGTCTGCAGGCGGGATTACAAGTAACTATTAACTCGTCAGAAAAACGTCAGGAAACAAACAGAAACCTCTCTGGGTCCACAGAGGAATTTACTCAGAAGTCGAAGCTGCCCTGCTTCGCATGCCTTCGCCTGCAGATACCGCTTTAGACCTGGGGGAGAAGAAAGACACACACACAAGGGTTACGTGAGATTGCATAACGGTGACCAGACAGTGTAGTGTGGGTTCGGCTGGGTTAAATAGTGAGACACGTGAGGTGGGCACAGGTGATCTCTATCTAATGTTAATGGGTGACAATGACATACGTAGACACACTAGGGGGAGACAAAGCTACGGCTCAGTAATCCGTTGAGCCGGATCTTTCTCTCCGGGGCTGAGGTGGCTCGGATGTGACATTACCCCCCCCTCCAGGACTGGCTACCTGAAGGGGAGGTGGGTGCTTCCCTTGCGTTACCAAAGGGGTTAGAGACCCACCGGCCTGATGGAATTGCCGGCGGGCGGGTCGGCCTGGAGGTCGTGGCGCAGGACGATCCGGCCGAGCCCGATGAAACTCGGAAATGAGTTCCGGGCTCAGTATGTTCTTTGCCGGAACCCAGCTGCGTTCCTCCGGCCTGTACCCCTCCCATTCCACTAGATATTGGAGGGAGCCCCCCCCCCCCCCCCCCGCCTCCGGGAGTCCAATAGTTGTTGGACTCTGAACGCTGGAGCGCCCTCGATCTCCACAGCCCCGGGGAGCGAAGGGTCTACGACACCTCCGTCCAGCGGCCCCCGTATCACTGGCCTGAGAAGAGAAACATGAAAACGGGATTAATACGCATGTGTGTGGGTAGTTGTAATTTAAATGAAACAGGGTTAACTTGGGATATTATAGGGAAGGGACCAATAAACCTGGGGGAGAGCTTACGACAGGGGAGGTTGAGAGAGAGGTCCTTTGTCGAGAGCCAAACCCTTTGTCGAGAGCCAATCTCCTACCTGGAGCGGAGGACTTTCCCTTCGCCGCCTATCGGCGAATTTTTTGAAGCGGCGAACTGCTTGGGAGATGTGGTTATGCGCCCCCTCCCATACTTTTTCCGCTTTCTTGAACCACTCATCCACCATGGGGATATCGGTGGGAGTGGCATCCCATGGACAGAGCGGTGGCTGATATCCGAGCATGCATTGACGGCGGTAGGCCGGTTGAGGAGTGTCGTAAAGAATTTCACGCATATTCCGCCCAGACTAAAAAGTCTGCCCATTCATGTTGTCGACTACTACAATATGCGCGAAGGAACCTCCCGAGGTCCTGAATAGTCCGCTCTGCCTGTCCATTAGTCTCGGGGTGATAGCCTGATGTTAGACTAACTGTGGTTCCCAATTTCTGGAAAAAAGCTTTCCAGACTTTAGCGATGAATTGGGGACCCCGATCGGAAACAATGTCCTCCGGAATACCGTAGTAGCGAAACACTGTATTGAATAAGGCTTCAGTCACCTGGGAGGCGGTCGGGAGAGAGCAGAACGGAATAAAGCGATCCACTACTACTAGGACTATCGTGTACCCTTTCGACACTGGCAGGTCCGTCACAAAGTCCACCGCTAGGTGTGACCACGGTCTGTTAGGTGTTGGCAAGGGCATTAATTTACCAACTGGCAACCCTCGGGGACTTTTAGTGGCTGCACAGGTAGCGCAAGACGAAACGACTGTTTTCACTGTCCGCGCATATTTGGCCACCAGAACTTAGGTTCTAGAAGTTTTAAGGTTTTTAATTCGCCGGGGTGTCCTGATGAGAGATTGGTATGTGCATCCATCGTCACCCGTTCCCGTAGTGCGTCCGGCACGTAGGTTCGGCCCGGAGGAAAGCCCGACGGCACGGGTTCGGACCGTGTCGCCTGGACTATCTCCACGTCGAAGTCCCACGCGATCGGAGCCACCACGAGTGATGTGGGCAAAATGGGTTCCGGAACCGGTGTTCGGTCCGGCGACGCGAAACAGCGGGATAGGGCATCCGCCTTTAAATTTTTCGAACCGGGGCGATATGTAATGATGAAGTCGAAACGAGTGAAAAACAGCGCCCAGCGGGCTTGACGAGGGTTTAGTCTTTTTGCTTGTTGGAGGTACTCGAGGTTCCGGTGATCCGTTAGTACCGTGAAGGGATGTTCAGCTCCCTCCAACCAATGCCGCCACTCCTCTAACGCCGCTTTTATTGCTAGCAGTTCGCGATTACCGATATCATAATTGCACTCGGCAGGTGTCAATTTCCGCGAAAAGAAAGCACAGGGGTAGAGCTTCTCTGGGTGGCCAGTACCGCTCTTAGTCCTACCTCCGACGCGTCGACCTCAACTACGAAGGGCTTATTAGGATCGGGAAGTTTTAATATGGGTGCTGATGTAAAAGCTTGTTTTAGACGCTGGAAAGCGAGGCGCGTTTCCGGCGTGAACCCGCTTAATCGCCGTGGTTTACCCTTTAATAAGCTGGAGAGCGGTGCTGCCAATGTGCTATAGCCCCTAATAAAGTGCCGGTAAAAATTGGCAAATCCAAGGAAACTTTGTAGCGCCTTCACTGAGGTGGGCTCCGGCCATTGTAGTACCGACCTGACTTTGGCTGCGTCCATCTGGACCCCCAGTGGCCCTATGCGATAGCCCAGAAATGCAACCTCCTTTGTGTGAAACTTGCACTTCTCCGCCTTCGCATAGAGCCCATGTTCCCTCAGGCGACGGAGAACGGTAGTTACATGATGAACGTGCTCCTGGTATGACCGCGAGTATACCAAGATATCATCTAGATACACTATGACAAAACGGTTTAACATACGTCGGAACATGTCGTTCATGAACCCCTGAAATACCGCAGGTGCGTTTACCAGTCCATAAGTCATTACATTATACTGGTAATGACCTGATGTCATGCTAAATGCAGTCTTCCATTCGTCACCCTTGCGAACACGAACGAGGTTATAAGCGCTGCGGAGGTCCAATTTAGTAAAGATGGATGCGCCGCGGAGCAGGTCGAGTGGGTGCTTGTACTTTACTGTGATTGCATTGAGTCCCCGATAATCAATGCAGGGTCTAAGGCCCCCGCCTTTTTTTTCGATAAAGAAGAACCCTGCCGATGCATGCAACGTGGAGCGACTAATGAGTCCCTGCTGGAGAGCCTCACTCACATATTACTCCATTGCCCTAGTCTCTGTCAGGGACAATGGATAAATACGCGAGCACAGCGGTGCTTTCCCCGGCAGGAGGTCAATAGCGCAATCCCACGGGCGGTGAGGGGGAAGCCGTGCTGCTGCCCTAACACTAAACACGTCTTGAAAGTTAGCATACTCTGATGACACTAGGGTAGATACTAGGGCGCGGGGACTTTCGACTGTCGTGGTTTGGGCCATCAATGGCGATGGCATACAGAATTTTGCGCACCGAGGAGACCATGATAGGATGCGAGAGCCGGCCCAATCGAAATTAGGGTTATGGGAGCAAAGCCATGGGAGGCCTAGCACGACGGGCTGACTCACCTGGGAAATGACATAAAATTTTAACTCCTCAGTGTGGCCGGGGAAAGTTAATCGTAGGGGCACGGATATCATATTAACTGGCGATTGACCTAATGGATTGCCATCAAGAGCTTTAATCTCGATCGGGGTTGGAAGCTTCGACACTGGAGCGTGCAGCGAGGAAAGAAAAGAAAATGAAATAAAATTCCCAGCCGACCCGGAATCTATTAGGGGGGAAACAGACACAACATGATTATTATAAGACAAGGTGGCATTAATACAAAAGGAATGGGTGGTGCGTAGTGGCGTGCTAGGAGTTACTTTTAATAAGGGGCATTCTTTTATGAGGTGTCCCCCCCCTCCGCAGTACAAGCATAAGCCGGCAGTGAGTCGGCGGCGTCTCTCCTGTGCGGACAGCCGGGATGTGCCCACGTCCATGGGCTCCGCTGGTGGGTTATCGTGCGGCTCCGCTGGGCTCCTACTGAGGTTGGTGCGTCGGTGCGGTTCGAACCTACCGTCTTCGTGGAGGGCTGCCGTTTTTGACCGCGGAGGTGTTGATCGAGCTTGATGGCCAGCTGGATATTCTCATCCAGATCCATCTCCGCATCTCTGCATGCCAGTTCTAACTGAATTTCTGGCTGTAGTCCATCTCTGAAGCGGGCGAGCAAGCTCTTCTCGCACCATTCGCTCTCCGCGACCAAGATTTTAAATTTCACAGCATACTCCGCGACGGTGGCTTGTCCCTGCTTTAGCCTCAGTAGGTGCTGTTCTCCCATCTTTCCCTGATCAGGATGATCAAAGACCGCGCGGAAGGCGTGGAAGAACCGCACGAAGTCGCTCATGTCCCGGCCACCCGTGCTCCACATGGCGGTGGCCCAGTCCATCGCTGGACCTGTGAGCTGTTGCGTGACGAAACTGATTTTTCCTCTGTCATCCAGATCGGGATAGGCCATGAGGTACAGCTCACAGGCCAGGAGAAATTTTTTACAGCCCTCGGGGTCCCCCGCATATCTCTCCGGTGGAGCAGCTCGAGGGGGGGATCGTGAGAGGCGCCTGGGTGCCGTGGAGGGGGGCGACTGACCAGTCGCGATGTCCCGGACACTATGGGCGAGGTCATTTATTGCCCTGGCTAGGCTGTCCATTTGCCCCTGCTGCCTGCGGATGTAGTCCATCATGGGCACAGTGTCTTCAGGCAGGGGCGTTCCTACTGCGTTTCGGAATGAGGTCTGGTCATCTGTCATGTCGTACTCTCTCTCTCTTAGTGTATCACACATACACGCAACGCAAATGCAGGAAAAGGACAGTCTTTATTGATCACAAAACGGCTTTCTTGAAATGCAACAAAAACACTTAAACTACGACCCTCCGGTCGGTTACCAGGCGCGGTCTGCAGGCGGGATTACAAGTAACTATTAACTCGTCGGAAAAACGTCAGGAAACAAACAGAAACCTCTCTGGGTCCACAGTGGAATTTACTCAGAAGTCGAAGCTGCCCTGCTTCGCATGCCTTCGCCTGCAGATAGACCTGCAGTTATGGACCTGGGGGAGAAGAAAGACACACACACAAGGGTTACGTGAGATTGCATAACGGTGACCAGACAGTGTAGTGTGGGTTCGGCTGGGTTAAATAGTGAGACACGTGAGGTGGGCACAGGTGATCTCTATCTAATGTTAATGGGTGACAATGACATACGTAGACACACTACGGGGAGACAAAGCTACGGCTCAGTAATCCGGTGAGCCGGATCTTTCTCTCCGGGGCTGAGGTGGCTCGGATGTGACATCCCTGAATTCAGGAAAAAGTGGTACAGACGATGAGTGAGTGAGTGAGATTACAGGACTAGAGGAGGACTATATGAACTGGTAGAGCAGAAGCTAAATATTTTGGGGCTTGTTTTATCTGTCCTGTGGGGTTATACATTTTTAAGGAGAGTAGTGTTAAACCACACAGTTCATGCTGGCATTTTGATGCAGTGTTTTTAGATGATCATTTTAGAGAGAGTTTTTGTTTTATTTCATTTTTACAAGTGAAAAAGGAAATTTTCAGTTACAGTATCTTGACAGGAGCTGACCCTTGATGAGCTACGGTACGTAGACACTACAGTCAGTGGGTGATGAGAATGGGTGGTCAGCTGGTATTGATGGGCAATCAGTCAGGTTTTACAAGGCTTTCTGGTTGGAGTTAAAGCGGGACATGCTGTTGAGTAACCATACAGCAGTCCTGTCCCTATTGCCAAAGGATGGAGACATTACTGACTGGACGATCTGGTTAAAATCCTCTCAAAAGAATTAGGAACAAGACTGGGGAAGGAAATGAAGCAAGTCACTTTAACCAGATGTACTGTGCATCTGGCAGGTCAATCTTTGACAATGTACACTGGATTTGTTAATTTTTTTTCATCTCCAGGTTATATTGTCTAAAGACCAATTCAGGCCTGTTAAAGTGGACCAACAGAAAAGAGACCCACTTCTTTTTTTATGGTCATTTTTCTTATAGATAATTCAGTTGTCTTTCTTGTCCACCTTAGATCAGATTTGGTCTCAGTTCTCTGTCTATTCACATTACTCTAGAGCTTTCAGACTTTTTCTGTTTGAATTATTGGCCAGCGGCCGTTCTTAACATCACTGCCAATGTCACTGCTATACCAGCCCTAGCAGGACCTTCCGGTAAACAAATGAATAAAGTTGTTTTATTTTTATTATTTGGGTAAAAAGGGCGGCGCGGTGGTGTAGTGGTTAGCACTGTCGCCTTGCACCTCCAGGGTCTGGGTTCGATTCCCCGGCCAGGCTCGATTCCCGTCTCTGTGTGCATGGAGTTTGCATGTTCTCCCCGTGCTTGGTGGGTTTCCTCCGGGTACTCCGGTTTCCTCCCACAGTCCAAAGATATGCAGGTTAGGCTAATTGGCGTTCCTAAATTGCCCATAGTGTGTGATTGGGTGTGTGAGTGTGTGTGTATGTGTGTGTGCCCTGCGATGGATTGGCACCCTGTCCAGGGTGTACCCCGCCTAGTGCCCGAAGTCTCCTGGGATAGGCTCCAGGTCCCCCGCGACCCTGAACACAGGATTAAGCGGTATAGAAGATGAATGAATGAATGAATTAATGAATTTGGGTAAAAAGCACAATAACATTACAGCTCCAAGCTGTAAAACCCCTTACTGTGTATCAGCATATACAGATGATGATCTGGTCATCCTTATTTAACAGAGAGATACTCATAAAGGGTTTTTACATTTTATCTTCAAAAATGAAGAGGAACAAGAGAGAAGCCATTTTATTTATGGACAATGTAGCATGGACAACTAGAAGTTTTAAACATGGCAGAGTGTACCTGAGGGACAGTAACTATGTAAAAAAATGACTGGAAAGACAAAGTTGAGAGAAAAAGAATGAATGAATGAATGAATGAAAGAAAAAGCAATGTTTAAATAAATGGAAATAGCTTTTTCCAAAAATGTAGTAGCATCAATGTTATGGCACAAACTGGCCTCTAAAGTTTAAAGGCCTATAGGGATTTTTTTTTTTGAAACTTTGCATTGAATAGAACAAGAGAGTAGACAAGGCACATTATTTTTTCCAGAAGATCTACAGTATACTGTCTACAGTTTGTAAAGAAGCTCTTAAATACAGTAGGTAACTCTAGAGAAGCTCTCATGGAGATCTGCAGCACACCGAATATTATGCACAGTATGGGGTCTAGACAAGTCTCTAATGGACACTAAATAAACAAACCCCACTGTTTTTTTTTTTTTTTTACCTTTTCAATATTTTCACAAAAGGGAGAAATGTTTGTCACTCTGCTGGGTCCTCAAGTATCCTAAGTACTATCCCAGTATCCCAGCTCAGGGATACTGCATTCGAGAGGTCAGCCTTGAGGAACATGAGCCCAATCCTGACTTAATCATCGAACCCAATTTATCACAGAATTCCTCTTCTAAAAGACTGGGGGAAAATATGATATACTGTACCTCAACAAAGCCTCTGGTAGGACCCTTAACCAATCATGTGTAAATGTCTTTAATAAAAATGGTTATATAAGAGTGTAGACACACCCTGGCACAGTGTCACTGAGATGAATAGTGATGTAAAGCTAGAGTGGAGAACACTCTGGAACCACAAAGCAGGTGACATGCAGGGGAGAATATTACACGGTATTGTCTCAATGAATGCTTTTATATGCACTTTAAATCCAGGGCTGATATATGAGTACCCTTTTTGTTTGCAAAGGCAGACAGCATTTCATGCATTTATATCATGCTGCTTTTCAGTTACGTACAATGTTCAGAACCTTAGAAAGCATTTTCAGTGGTAATTTTACGAACTGTTTCTTTTTTATCTTTTGTTTTAAATTAAAAAATAATAATAATTTTAAGTGTCAGCTGATCAATTTTATCCTAGGACAGCAAAAAATAAAAAGACACAAAAACACATAAATGATTAAAATAAAGGAGTGCTAAACACACACACACACAGTTTGGTGAAATGCATTTTTAAAGTTGCATTTGTGACGTTGCAGCACAAACTTATAAAAGGAATTTCTTTATGGTCACACTACCTGGTATATAAAAATGAGATGGAGGTCCCTTTTGAGTTTGGTCCCTCTTAAAGTTTTTTTCTCACTCATTAGGGACAAACTGATAAAGCTACAGTATAAATGTACAGTATATATTTTTAAATACTTTTCCTGATTTTTTTGTGCTGCTTTGCAACAACAACTGTTGTTAAAAGTGTTATACAAATAAATGAAATTTAATTAAGTATTAAGTATAACTGTGAAGAAAAGACCATTGGACAATATGTAATAATCCAGCAACAAGCCGTGGCATCTGGGTGGAAGGAACATGCCACAGATTCTTGAGCAGGTTTAAGGTAATAAAGGTGGTATGACCTTAAGTAAACAGGTAAAAATCTGTAACGCTATATGTTTATTATAAATACATTTAATAATGGACTTTGAGTCCTATTTTGCTTTAATGATCTATAGTGTGCCTGCTGAATTTGTGAAGGAATTGCAGCAATGCATGTATGCAGTTTTATTCAATTTCATTTTCCATGACATGGACACATTAACCTTCTTTAGTTAGTGTCTTATCTTATATCTTGCTTTTGTTACGACTACACAATACTGTGTCAGACTACACATCACAAACTATACACCCACACGCACACAGCATTAATGCCTCAATTTGCATAAAACTGCTAAATAATCCACTCAGTCACCTTTCCTGTTGTTAGCTAGTTATTTGCCTAGCATTAGTCAGAGGTTACTAAGAGTAACTTTGTTGTGGTATGTAAATTAACAAATTTATCATTACTGTGGTATACTGTGGGCTCATCTTAAAGTGCTGTAGTGATGTATCTTATCGCAGGTTTTGGTCATTGATGTGCTGGAAGTCCAGATGGTGCTCCAGAAACAATATGGGCTTTAACTTTAAAAATAAGTGTATTAATTTTGAGATCAGGGTTGGCCTGTTAGGGAAAGATGGCACCTATCTTAAGCTTTATTTCTTGCAGCATAGGTCATAGTCTTAACAACATGCTTAGGCCATCAGTGAAAATCCAGAGCCCTTGCCAAGTTGAAGACAAACAGGCTAAACTGACTGCTTGCTGTACAGAGTTATCACTTACGTTCCACCATATTGAGACTGTTTCAGTTCCCTGAGATAAATAGAATGTAGGAACACTGTTTTAGTTTCAGTATTCTAAATTGTCATACAATTGCATTACAGTTAAATATTCTCATAAAATTCAATTTTACTGAATGCACAGCCAACATTGATCAGTCCTAGCTTGTTAAATATTAGAGTGATTATATGTAAAATGCCAACTGGTAATAAACATATTATGGATTAGGAATTTAATGTACTAACAATGAGCTAGGATGGCAAATCTTTTCTTGCTTCAGGTACTGTCACTCCTGTATACCAGCGCATTTGCGAATCATGGTTGTCTGTAAGCTCATGCATGCATCCATGTTGAAATTGAGACTGGTACTTTGGCTGTAAATCTGTACTTGTTTGCCTCCCTTTAACTATTTGGCAAATATCATGTGATTGTTATCAAGTGAATGCGAATTGGCGAGATCAAATCAGCAGGAAAATAAAGAAAACAAAGACAATTGTGTGCACACCTCTACAAAAGCTGGGGAAATTTGACTATAGTATCAGGAATAATCAGAGAAGTCAAAATATCATGATACTAATGTGCAACAAAAATAATATAAACATAATATCCTTCTATGATGCTTCTAAAGTTTGTAGTTACGGACGACTTGTAACCAGCTTCTGATTTCTTTCCTCTGTAATAATGTAGTGTACACAGCATGCAATATGTCTGACCATTCTCAAAGCCAAAGGCAACATAGTCATCAATGGACAATGCTATGTTACACCAAACCTTGTAGTACAAAAAAAATTACCATCCAAAAGCTGCTATATTCGTGAGGGGCCATGACTGGTTCCGGTTATGGTACACTATATTGCCACACTATTCTTATTCCATAGGGTTTAATATGATGTTGGCCCCACCAACTATATAACAGCTATAACATCTTCAACTCTTCTGGGAAGGCTTTCCCCAAGGTTTAGGAGTGTGTTTAGGGGAATTATTGAACATTCTTCCAGAATGGCATTTGTGAAGTCAGACACTGATGTTGGATCAGAAGGCCTGGCTCACAGTCTCCATTCTAATTCATCCCAAAGTTGTTTATTTTAGGTTGAGGTCCGGACTCTGCTCTTCCACACCAAACTTGCTTATCCATGTCTTTATGGACCTTGATATGTGCACTGATGTGAAGTCATGTTGGATATGGGGTGGGGTTGTTTTTCAGAACAATTTCATGCTCTCAGCTCTGTATGGATAGTTTGAGATTACCCCTTCCTGTTCCAACATGACTGCACACCAGTGTACAAAACAAGCTTCATAAAGACATGGATAAGCAAGTTTGGTGTGGAAGAACTTGAGAGGTAGCCCAAAAAAAAAAACACCCTCCTTCTAGCTCTAGGGTCTTTGAGTTTGATAAAGCATAACAATAAAAACTTCGGTATTGGTGAGTGGTTGCCATGAAAACAGCTATTACTCAAGTAGGGTTTGATGACATCTTGCAAACTTTGGGGATTTGAGGACTGAGGCATGTGGGCCAGGGGTAGCTCAGTGGTTAAGGCATTGGACAATGATTCGGAAGATCTCAGGTTCAAACCCCACAACCACCAAGTTGCCACTGTTGGGCCCTTGAGCAAGGCCCTTAACCCTCAACTGCTCAGATGTATAATGAGATAAAAATGTAAGTCGCTCTGGATAAGACCGTCTGCCAAATGCCTAAATGTAAATGTAAATGTGCTCTGGCTAATATGATGAATTGACAAATGTTTGTGAATATCTGGCCATAATACCCATACCTTGGCCTTCCCCAAAGTGTTAACACAAAATTGGAAGCACACAGTTGTACAATTTAATCCTTCTTTAATCCATTAATCTTATATCCATTAAGCATTATAATCTACCTTCATTTTCATCACATGGGCGTGATGGGCTGGTGTGATGGCCATATACAGTAGTGTATCTTCACCCAACTGCTAGGGATGCTTGGATGTTACTGTATGTGGAGATGCGTGAGCTTTTGTGAAGATTTTTGGCTTAAATTAGAGGGAAAAAAATAGTACAAGAATTTTGTTTATGGACATCAAGCAAGGCTATTTAAATAAGCTCAGGTTTTATTTGCTCTGTGGAATACACCTCTGCACTGTCTGGTGTCTGCTGAACTCATGTGTGGGAAAGAGCGCAGAAAGAGACCTCCCTCTTGTATTAGTGTGTCCTAAAGGTCTCCCTAATTGGGTTATGTGTGAAGTAGGTTTCTTTCTAGCAATTATTTCAGCTTGGCGGCAGGCATACTCTGGAGATCTGCTTGCCGGCATGCCATGACTCTGGAGTGACACTAGTCTGTAGATGTAGAAGAGCTGGATGCTCAGCCCCTACTAACATTTCACTCTATAAGAAGCATATTCTCTTTATTTATACATCTCCAGGACATCTTTGTTACAGGACCTGGATGTAGCCATTTGTCCAGGTCATTAATGCCACCCCTGGGTTTAAATGCTAATTACTTAAATTGCTGTTACTGTATTACTGCCATATTTTATTTGTCATTTAGTACCTGTGTCCAAGAAAATTTTAGGAATTGTAAAGACTACATGACCCTTTAGGTCAAGCTTAGCATATGTCGTCTCCACAGCCTTTAGGGTTAAAGCCATTAAACATTCATATAATTTTAATGTAAAACCCTTTAATTACATATTCGTGATAATTCTTAGTATTTTTTCTAAATTTCTCCAATATACAGGATGTGAACGGCCTAGCTAGCCTAGCCATTGTCAGAAATGTAAGGAGACAAGGCTGCAGGTACAGGCTTTTCTTTATTGAACATCACAAATAATATAAGATTATAGACAACACTACAGCACATTTAGACCTTATACGCATTGTCCAATCAAACACATAACACAGAAAGGATGGAAAAAATAATGATTACGGTACGTTATTATAATCTGTTGGTGCATGAGATTTGGGAGCAGTAGTGCAGGACCACCATGTTGCTTACCTGCAGCAATTTGTCATGTTCTCTCCTTCTCACCTTAATTTTAGGACAGTTCCTTAAAAACAGATGTATAGTTAGAATAAGTTAAAATAAGTTCGAAGTAGAACTTTTTTAAAAGAAAGACCCTGATTGATCCAAAGAACCCTCTGACCAAACCCCTTGAGAAGCAGGATTTTTAAACTTCACAAGCTGACAGATGTTGTTGAGGCTAAAAAGGTCAATGTTTCCTCGAATTTTGTGTTGTTTTAGCCAGCAGGCTGAGCATGTTCTCTCAGTGGTGAACGGGAGCCTGTGGTGTGCGTCAACATGAAGAGCAGACATGGTATTCCAAATGCACCTCACTACTCTAGTCGTATTTGTTCAGATGGCGTAGTGTGCTTTTCTTCATGCACTCTCTGACTCTTGTTCTTCTGAAAAGCAGCTGCAGTCATATCAGATCAAAACACACTACATCAGATACTAATAAACATATATTTTTGTTCATTCCTAGTCAGTGGCCAAGTCAGTGCCCCTGTTGTAATTCCATTTATTCAATTACTTTCAGATGACAGAAATTGTCACTATTAGTTTTCCATTTACGTGTACACAGGTTTAATTGTAATTGCAAATTGATTTGAACTTTGAAGGACTTTGGACTGAATGGAAAAAAAAAACACTTTTAGTAAAACTTTTGCCCATATTTTAAAAGTTAATGTATACAATTAAATGTACAACATACAGTATAGCCAAAGGTATGTAGACACCTAACAATTACACCCATATGGGAACCCAAATTTTTGCCACAAAGTTGGCAGAACACAATTGTCTAGAATCAGATTGTATGCTGTCACATTAAAATAATGTTTTACTAGAACTAAAGAGCCCCAAACTTGTTCCAGCATGATAACGCTCCTGTTAATAAATACGTAGTGTGCCCACTTTTGGTATGAATTGAAACTTGTCTATCATCAGTGCCTAACCACACTAAATTCAGTATTCACAATCTTGCTCCAAAATTTAAAGGTAATCCTTCCCAGAAGTGTGGAGGGTATTATAACAGTAAGAGGAACATAAATATATACACAGATCCTCCATAACATTATGACCATGTGCGTTATATTGAGAATTTCCCCCTTTTGCCAGAAAAATTGTGATGCACTATGTATTCTATCACCTTTCTATAAGAACCAGCATTAACCAGCATTAACCTACAGTAGACTCGATTTGAGCTACAGAAGCT
The DNA here is from genome assembly GCA_030522415.1 of Channallabes apus. Classification (NCBI taxonomy): domain Eukaryota; kingdom Metazoa; phylum Chordata; class Actinopteri; order Siluriformes; family Clariidae; genus Channallabes; species Channallabes apus. Next base: position 22,542,987 of record CM060124.1, on the reverse strand, counting down.
CTTCTAATAGATCGGAATACACGGGCCAGTCTTCATTCGCCATGTGCATCAGTGAGCCTTGGTCCCTATAAGTCTGCCACCAGTTCACCGGTTTAGCTTTTGGTAGGTCTTGGCCACTATAGACCGGGAACATCCAAGAGCTGTGGTGTTGGAGTTGTTCTGACCCAGTCCTCTAGCCATCACAATCTGGCCCTTGTCAAAGTGGCTCACATCATTATGCTTGACAATTTCTTTCTGCTTTTAACACAACAACTTCAGGGTAAAGGTTTTACTTGCTGACCTGACTAATTTATCCCATCCTCTTCCAGGTGCCACTATAATGAGATATAGAAATGTAGCTACTGTGACAAGGGCCAAATTGTGATGGCTAGACAACTGAGTCAAGACCTACCAAAAGGGATCCAATGAAGGACAGGGCCATGGGTCGCTAAGGCTCACTGGTACACATGGAGAGCAAAGGCTGGCCTCTGTTGTGTGGAGCTCAAACTGCTGGTTCTTATAGAAAGGTGTCAGAACACACAGTGCATTACTGTTTTGGTGGCAAAATGGAAGGGGGTACTACTCAATATTTGGCGAGTGGTCATGATGTTATGGCTGATCAGTGTAATGAGAAGTTCATCAGGCACTTAATGAATGTGCAATTTGTTAAGTGTCCACATACTTTTGGTTATACTGAGTTTTTCAGTTAAGACATTTGCATAAATAGTTATTTAACCAAATTCCTAATTTATCTGGCATTATCAGATCACTTGTTAATAATAAAATAATTATATTTGTGACATTTAATTAAATAAATAAATACCAGAAGTTCAAAAGTAATCAAGTTTGCATTAAGCCATTCCACATGGTTTTGGGACAGAATTTGTGTGTGTTTTCTTGTGATTCCACCCCTGATGCCTAGTAGATTGACTGGTCACGCATCCACAGTGGATTGGCTCTGAATAAACTACAACACTGACAATAAAGTAATCACTACGACAAATAAATGAATGAATGTACAGAGACCGGCAGTGGCACAGTGGTATAGTGGCATCGTGGCACCAACGCCATTCTCAGCTAGAGTAACTGTCTGTGCAGAGTTTCCCTTTCTGTGCTCACATAGGTTTCCATCTCCAAAAAAACATGATAAGTAGGTAGACTTGATTAGGTAACTTGCCTGAAGTTGTGTGCATGAATGAGAGTGTGTGGGTGTGTGTGCGTGCTGGATTGATTTGCAATGAACTGACGTCTGATTCATGATTCAACATGAAAAGGAAAATGGTTACTGAAACTGTGTGAGTGATAAACAAAGCTCTAGCTCCCTCCGCTGGTTAATATGACTGTGTTGAAATGCGTGAGAAAGAGAGCTTATAGAAAGTGGAACACAAATACAATGGGAGGAGGCGTTAAGTTCTGTTTAACAATACCACAAAGATACCACTTATTATCAATCAGTTGATGATTAAAGGTAATTAAAGATGGTATAGCAGAATAACCTCAGTTTTAAAACTGCTTCTAATAATGTGATATCGTAGTTATATACAGTAAGCACTACATGCTCAATATTCCAATTTGTTAACATCTACAGCATTTGGCAGACACCCTTATCCAGAGCAATTTACATTTGAATCTCATTAGATATTTGAACAGTTGAGGGTTAAGGGCTTTGCTCAATGGCCCAACAGCAGCAACATGGTGGTGGGGGGTTTGAACCTGGGACCTACCAATCAGCAGCCCTGTTTGTGGAAATAGCAATCTTAGTCGGTTAAAGTAGAACTCCACTCCACCGGCTAACTCTTTTTAGCAGCATGAGTTCTGATGTAGAGCTTGACAAAATGCTCTATGTTAATGGGTTTCTGATTGGAAGATCAGGGATTCAAGCCCCAGCACCACCAAGTTGCCACTTTTCAGCCCTTGAACAAGGCCCTCAACTCTTTCTGCTCCAGGGGGCTGTATCCTGGCTGACCCTGCGCCCTGACCCAAGTTTCCTAAAAGGGACACTGAACACTGAATAATTTAAAAAATGTGTAATTCAAGATGTTTATTAAGCATTTACTGTACCCTTTCTTGTCCTGTGTAGAGCTAATTTTTGTTCTTCTTCTTTTTTGTTGTTTAATGGCGGTTGGTTACATTACCAGCTGATTTTCCAGTCCAACCTTCTTTAAAACGCCTAAGGCTTCCTTCCCCGATCTTGTCCTGACTTGTTCTGTGTCTTGAACTCTTCTCCTGCTTTATCCTGTACTTCCACTCTCTTTCTTCTCCACACATTTCTCTTAGGTATCACTCAGCATCTAGCTGGAGGTCTGTGGGCTGCATTGCAGACAGCCATATATCTCACTCTCCTCAGCTTCCCTGTCCTTTAAAGCCAACTTTCCAGTCCAGTCTTTCTCATAAACAACATTAAGTGCTTCTTACCCTGATCAGTCACTCCCTATTCTAAAGGTCTCTTAACACTGGCTTCTCCTCTCCCTAGTTCTTGGAGCTTCACCACCATAAATCTAACCTCTCCTGCATATATTTATATAACATGCTGTACAGTTTCTCTTTCATACCATTACTCACAGAATCATGTTGGGTGTTTAAGGTTGCTGTCTCCAGTTCTTAGTCTGATAATGAATACTTCTTAATACTTCTTCTTAATACTTCTTCTTAATACTTCTGCAAATACTTATTTTTTTTTCAATTGTTTCCTGAAAATGACTCTTTGGTTCATTATCCCACTTCTGTTGCCATTGTTGTTGCCTTTTACACCCTCTGACTTTGATATTTTGATATTGACTTCAACATCCACTTTTTTGGTTGCTCTCTCACATTTTAGTATTAACATAATATAAGCCTTATTCGTATTGCAGTGTTTTTTTTTTTATTAGGGCTCAGAATTGTGCAGTATACAGTGACATCCTTTTGTGTCAGCAAAAAATAAGCAATATGATGAACTGAATTTTCAGCTATACAAATATAACTGAGATGGGAAAGAAAGTTGCATTGGCAAAGGAATATCACAGATAGACATGATCACATGTTTGTATGGTTGTTTTCAGCTGTTTCTACAACACTCTCCAAAAAAGCTAATTTTTAAAGAATTTTTGCCATGTCACAGTCATGTCATGTTACAGTATTGTAACTTTCATTCTACTTGGCATATCTAAAAACCCAGATGCACAGTTTGATGTCTGAAGCCTCCCTGTTTGGCAAGGCTTCCATATAAGCACACATATAATTTGAGAAATAAATGATGATATATTAGAATAAATACAGCAGTCATCACTTGGCCCCCGCGGTCCATCAGTTCCTAGATAGATGGATTGACCTATGCTGTGTTGATGGCACAGATCTGTGCTGCTTGGGTTTTATAAAATATTATAAGATACCTCCTGCGTGTATGACGTCTTCTGATCTAGCATGTTGTACGTCATTCGACTGGTCAGTGGTGACATCTTTTGGGGGTTTTTTTTAGACGTAAGGTTTTGAGGGGGTGCTTGCGTGAGCTTGGAGACGTAGATTTGAGGTCACATCAAAAATCATGTCAATTCAAGATGATAGAGGTGTAGACCTGAGGTGTGTTCAACTGAGGTGTTTATCAGTGTTCCTGTCTGTGTGTGAGCAAATCACCCAGCTGACTGTCCTCAACGTTTGGGTATAAAACCACATTAATGAATTTAGCTTTTATAAATGACTATTAATTCTTCACATGCTGAAGCTGAACACTAAGGCAGAGACAAAAAAAAGAAAAAAGAAAAAATACTCCTGCACTTGTTCTGGCTTTGACATCAATCGTCGTCATTTCCGCTTTTGGAAACAATTTAACTCAGCGCCATAAACACACACACACACACACACACTGACTGCACTGGGGATTTTGTAAAAGTCCCTGAATAATGAAACAGGCCTCGGAGCGGCGCGTGCTGTCCGCGGAGAGCTCTGCGTCACGAGCGCACCCGTCTGCGTAAAACAGCCTGTTTGTATTTTCCTCCAAAACGGCTCCTGTGTGTGTGTGTGTGTGTGTGTGTGCGCGCGAGCTCGACCATTATTGTTTACATCCGCCATGCAGGAGTCGGATGAACGGAACGGCGCGGCGACGGCGGACGTGCAGGTCGACGAACAACCGAACGCGCTGATCGCGTGTAAAGTCGCCGAAGAGGTGTTTAATGAGACGCGCGTGAAGGTGAGGCGACACGTCACGCGGTCTAGCTTCAGCTTCAGCTTTAGCATACAGGGGCCTAAATGTATTAACACTGTTTACACATCAGTCAGACTGGGACATGACATGAGGTGTGTGATGAATCATCACGAGTTGCTTAGTAGCTAGCGAGCATCAAAGCGCAACAACATCATCAATAGATCAAACGATTATTATACTTGAAGTTTAAACATAAAAGCTTGTTTGTATAACGTTCTGTTGCTCAAGTATATAAAAAAAAAATTAAGGACTATATATTCTCTAATCTATAGAAATAAATCAGACTGTAAAATACCAAAGTCACAAAAATATTCTGTTTATCATCAAACAAATACAAACAACATTCTCCATTACTGAGAAAAAAAGAGAGTAGTATTCACACTGTAGTAGCTTTATTTTTCCTGACAATGTGAAAGAAATGTACAAAACAGGAAAAAACTGTCATGTTATTATAGCAATTGCATGCAGTGTGCAATGAGATACAGTGTTTGGTTCAGAACCGAACATTGTAGTTAGCATTGTATTTATTTAACATTGTATTTAGCAATATATATTGCATGTATAAAAATCTAAATACAATGTTCGGTTCTGAACCAAACACTGTATCTAATTGCGCGTGCGCACACACACACACACACACACATATATATACTACTGTTCAAAAGTTTTAGATCACTTTCTAACTCCATGATTGTTCCTGATGTTTATTTCTTTCTACATTGTAAAGTTTTGCTGAAGGCGTCCAAAAACTGCATGAATCTCCTTTGAACAGTTGATATTGAGATGTTTCTGCTACTTCTGCTCTGTAAAGACTTCATAACGCCTCTAATCTGAGGTGCAGTTAATTGGTCATTTTTCAGGCTGATAACTCTAAATGAACTTCTCGTCTGCAGCAGAGGTAGGTTTTGGTCTCGTCCTCCTGGGACGGCCTTCATGAGAGTCAGTTTCATTATGGTGCTTGACGGATTTAGCAAATGCACTTGACACAATACTGTTCTTGCAAGAACTATTACAGAAATGCTGATCTCTGTGTCTTAAAATAACAACTAACTGGTGTTTTTGTTGTTGTTACGTAATGACCTAATTCCATATGTGTTATTTTATAGTTTTGAAATCACCAGTATTGTTGTAGAATGCAGAAAATAAATCACTAAACAAAAACAAAGAAATTTGCAAGTGACCACAAACTTTTGAACGGTTGTGTGTGTGTGTGTGTGTGTATATATATATATATGTGTGTATATATATGTGTGTGTATATATATGTATACACACACACACACACACACACACACACACACACAGTGGCACTGAAGAAAAGACAGGAGGCAGATCTAGAGGTAGCAGAGCTGAAGATGTTGATGTTCTCTTTGGGAGTGACAAGGATGGATAGGATCAATAATAAGTTCATCAGAGGGACAACCCATGTGAGATGTTTTGAAGATAAAGTCAGAGAGGCCAGATTGAGGTGGTTTGGACATGTTCAGAGGAGAGATGGTGAATATATCGGTAGAAGGATGCTGAGGTTGGAACTGCCAGGCAGGAGGTCTAGAGGAAGACCAAAGAGGAGATTTATGGATGCAGTGAGAGAGGACATGAAGTTAGTTGGGGTGAGAGAAGAGGATGCAGAGGGCAGGATTAGGTGGAGGCAGATGATTCGCTGTGGTGACCCCTGAAAGGGAACATCCGAAAGACAAAGAAGAAGATGAATATTATGCGCAGATCGGCTTGTGGATTAATTTACCACCCTTAGTATCATTCCCAGCGGCACAGTGGTTTACTGGTTAGCACTGTCGCTTTGTACCTCCATGTTTCAGGTTTGATTCCTGTGGGATTGAGTTTGCATGTTCTCGCCATTCTTGGTGGGTTCCCTTTAAGTACTTCAGTTTCCTCTCACAGTCCAAAGAGGCAGATTGGGCTAATTGGCGTTTCCAAATTGCCTGTAGTGCGTGAATGAGTTTGTGGGTGTATGTCTGTGTGCACTGTGATGGATTGGTACCCCATCCAGAGTGTACACCGTCCCATGCCCCAAGTCTCCTGGGATAGATTCCTTGCCTCCTGCAACCCAAACGGTATGGATGACTAGTGAGTGAGTGTGTCCAAAATATCCTGTGATATACATCTAACCCTAGATTAGCATATATATATAATGGATAACTGTAGGTTCATGTGCATGGATTTTGCATGTTCTCCTCGTGCTTGGTGGGTTTCCTCCAGGTACTCTGGTTTCCTCCCTGAAAAATCAACCCTTCGCAGTGGTAACAGTATTAGTCTGTGTGATTGCAGGGTTCGCCTGGTTGATACCCTGTCAAAAAAAGTTTTTTTGGAGATTAAAATAGGCCTATGTTTTATTGAAGAGCAACTTGTGCCATTGGTTACTAACTTCTGACTCCAACAATGAAACCCATGTTTAGATTCGGTGTCCGTCATTGACCCTCTTTATAAAAAGAGGAAACATTCACTTTTTCCATGTTGTCAAGAATATAAATGCAGGTTCAGGTTAAAACGTGTGTGTGTGATATTACATTTTATTTTTTCCTAAATGTAAAACCTTAGACATGGGTTAAAAGGAGACTCTACTGTACAGTGTACAAAAATACACTGGCTGAGGTATTGCAAAGTGTATATATTGTGTAGAATGTAACGCGTCATGTAGGTGCATGTAATGAGCATGGGAGTAAGATAAAAGTAAGTCTGGGTCCTGGGCCTTGGTCATGAGTTTTATCTTGATGGTTTACATTTTGTATCTTAGATGGTTGGGGTTGGCCAAAGACTTTCCCACTTTCTGGGAGTCATGCAGGTCCTGAAGTGACGCCTGACTGCAACCAGTCACTCTCTCAGCAGAGCAAATGTTGTGACACCCTTCTCTTGTCCTTGGCAGTGGAGACAGTGATGATGATGATGAAGCAGGTCAAGCACAATAATGGTGCTATTGACTTTGGCAGGTTGAACTTGTTGTGATGTCTTGTGGATTATCAAAATGAAAGATGCACCATTTGATCAGCCAGTAACCTCACTCGAATGCTTTTCAGCGTGATTTGCGACGGAAAAGCGTTCGACCCTGTATTACGTTTCCCTAAAGTAAACTAGGTACAATATGTTCAGTCTTTAGTGGCTACACAAGGATCTGTTTAGCTGATGACAGCAGATTAGCTGTTATTTTGCAAGCAACAGATTAGACCGTATAATGTTGCTTTTTAAAAACGAGGGAGGTGTAGAGGAAGACTTTTGTCTCAACCAAGTTACAGGAAATTCTTTGTTGTCTTTTTTTTGTTTTTTTTTTTTGTCATCTTCAGGACCAGTTTGAGACACTGTTTCACCAGTTTGATGTGGGAGTATATTTCCAGTTCTTCAAAAGCTTTCGCCGTGTACGCATTAACTTCACCAACGCTGTGGCTGCTGCTCAGGCAAGAGTGAAGCTTCATAAGAGTGATTTCAATGGGAAAGAGATGCGCCTCTACTTTGCCCAGGTAACAATCATCAGCTCCGACCAGAGTTTACTTCCCGTCCAAAAAGACAAGTCCCTATTCGTATTTAAATAAGCAAATAATTGTACAATTTCTGCACAGATGAATAAACTGGAATAATTTTATTTCTCCTCATTTCCTAAAATCCATGTCAGAAAAGTCAGTGGTCAAGATAAAGACGTTACCCTGTTTAAGGTCAACTTTTTGTCCTTGCATCAAGCAAAGGTAACAACTAAGGAGAAATGACTTGAAGTGGGTAAAAATAGTGGTAAGTGGCAATGAAAAACTCCCTGAGATGGTAATAGGAAGAAACCTTCAGAGGAACCAGATTGAACAGGGACCCCATCCTCATCTGGTGATAACGGATAGCAGGGATGAGATCAGCAGTCATACGGACGCTTAGTATAACAGAAGATGTGTGTGAGTGTGTCCGGGTAAGAAATAAAGTGATACATCCATCATACTTAGTGTCCATTGTACAAGTCACAGTGTTATGATCTGGGGTTGATCCAGTTGATCAGGTCTAGACTAAGAAACCTTACAGTATGTGGCAATATGATGTCAGCTGACGATCTCAATGTACTGAATGTCCAGGTTCTTCATGAGCTTTTTATTAATATTTGTTCTGGGAGCATGAGAAATTACTTTACACTTGACTAAGTAACCACTGAAAGTCTTTGGGATGTTCTGAAAAAGACTTTACAAAGTGGTCCAAGTCTCCCATCATTAAGACTTCAGCCAAAAATAAATTGAACACCTGGTGTTCATTTAAATAAATGTTCTGTTGCATAATATTGTCAACCTTGCCATAGCAAATTTATGCAGTAGTCAACAAAATATTAGATTGCGCAACCTTTTTCGCTCGGCATCGTATGACCTGAAGTCTGTTTTTAAACTGACTGTTATTTTATTTTAAATAAGTTACTTTCTAATGAAACGCGTTGACGTTGCATCAGTTTAAGGACTGGTCAGTGATAAAGGTGCAAAAGGCAAAGAAGGTCAAAAGGAAATATGGATTGTTTTTTAATAAATATATAATTTCTTTTTATTGACTCTGTTTTCTATCCATCTCTTTTCCATCTCTCCAATCTGTCGCTGCTCTGTTCTTCCTCCAGTCTGTGCATATTGGCAGTCCTCGACTAGAGCCTCCAAAACCAGAAAAGCAGTTCCTAATTTCTCCTCCAGCTTCTCCTCCAGTGGGTTGGGCGCAGTCTCAAGATGCTACGCCCATCATTAATTATGACCTACTGCGTGCTGTCTCCAAACTTGGTCCAGGTAAACACACACTACAGCAGCATCAGTACAGAATTGAAAATCTGATCTTAACCTTTTCTAATTAACCTTTGCTAAATGGAACTTGCAGTCTAAAATCATAAAGTGAAACGGGCTAGACTAACTAAATTTAGCAATTTATTTATTTTTTGTTTGCTTGGTGGTTTTTTATTTATTTTATTTATTTACAGCATTTTTGCAGACGCCCTTATCCAGAGCGTCATACATTATTATCTTATTACACAGCTGAGCAGTTTAGGGTTAAGGGCCTTGCTCAAGGGCCCAACAGTGGCAACTAATGCCGTGAACCGCAAAGAGGTGAAAACTCAATTTCACTGTCGAAAAGCATTTTCAGGAATTTCCAAAACATTAGCTGTACCATGGAATATTACCAAGACATTACCAAAAGCAACTTGTCCCGCCAAACATAACTGAAAAAAGATCATCTGGGTGATGGGGTGGACACTCAAATCGATAAACTTTTTCACTTGATTATAAGATTTTAAATTAAAATAACATTCAATAGTCTATGTATCAATAGTGTAATATGGGACATGATTTAAAATGCGGATTATTAATGGAATGCTGTATATTGTCTAATTCTGGTCATCTTGTTTTTATAAGCTTTGGAATCCAAAACCGTAACTGAATGTAAATGTTTATTAATCACACGGTTCTAGTACACGGCTGAACCTCTGAGTATAATTCAAAAGATCCGGAGTCCACAGTTATAAAAAGGTAATAAAACGTAATCTTCTTCTAATGTCCTGTTTTAGGTGAGCAGTACGAGTTGCACAGCGGAACCACCACGACCCCCAGTGTGATCGTTCATGTTTGTGAAGACGACAGCTCAGGTGGTGAAGATGAACCAGAGGGAGGATCACGAGCGCGGCCCAAAATCATTCAGACTCGGCGCCCGGATTATTCTCCCTCTGTCAAGAAGTGAATTTACTGACCGTTCTGGCAAACTAGTAATCAAACTGGTAGCCCAGACTTCCTTTCACATCAGCACAGAGGCAGCAAATACTGAAATGGAAAATCCCATCTTTAGTATCGCATATAATTCTGATGTTAATTCAAGTAGAACAGGATATTTAGAAGTGCATTTAATTTGATTAGAATTAACATAAGGCACTTCTCCTTGGCGTTACATGCATTACTGAGAAAGGGGCAGTTTGAGGGCACTAGCCTGTGTTTTTCTTTTCTTTTTTTTTTTTTTTTACATACCTTTGTATGTTTGTGTAAAAGTCCTTTGCACTGTTGAGGGCCACTGATGTCGACCAAATCCTCGTCATTATGTCGTAGCGTGGTGTCTCTGTCTATGTTGGTTCTAGTATTGTGCAAAATTGTAATAAATGTTGCTGCAGTTTTCAAAAATTCTTATGCACTTCGGGCCGTATTCAGAGTTAAGTGTGTGTAGGGATGAGTTACTACTGAAATTACAGCTAATAATGACCTGATAATGTCGATAGGTTTGTCTGCCACAAAGTACTAAATATTTATCATGTATATGAAGATGTATAAAATGTATATGAAAATATGGAGAGTGCCAGGAAAACGTATTTTACCCCTTTTGTCACACTTCATTGATGAAACTAATTATAATATTGCACAAAGAAAGCCATTTTTGCAATTTTTAAATGATTATTTCATTTATTAAGGAAATGTGAAAAGGTAATTTCCCCTAAACCGAGCAATCGGTGTTTAGTTCATTTTAATCTTTGCTGTGTAAGTTTTTATAAACTGCTATTTTATTCTGCTTTTTTGCAAATGTCAGGAAAAAAACTGAAAAATGTAATGCGCTTTGTCTCTTTTATCTAAAAAGGCCACTTTATTTCTCTCCCAGAGCGTCAGCTGCTCCTTCAGTCACTTTCTATCCTCCTTCTTTCTGGCTTAAACAAAAGCACCGATCCGTCCCAAGAGCTCCACACAAATTCAAATCAAATTGATTGTTAATGAAAGGAACCCGAGTCATCTCTGAATGCGGCCCTTGAAAAAGATCGCCTTATTACTGTACGTGCTACACGTTTGACATGCCTCGAGTGTTGTTTCAGCTGTTACATAAAATGATCTGATGTGATCTGTTGTGTTCTGTTGTTTGTGGAGATTAGTCTAAGCCACTGTCAGAGGATAAAGAAAGTAAAAACTTTAATACATGTATATGCATCCTGTGATCTGTAGCATCTCAGTACTCCGGTCAGTATTTGGTGTTTTTGACTGTAGCCCTTTAAATAAAATTAAATAATCATTAAATAAGCTTCAGGATTATTCAAATAATTCAAATATCTTCAAATAACTTCTCATTTATGGACAACATCCGTTGTCTTGTGTTCATCTTTTGAGCTCAAAACCAAAAATGTCTTCAATGTATAGCAAAATAAATTAATCAAAATAAAAATTGGCTTTGACATTCCAGTCTTTCCAGAGGAACTCAGCTGTGTGTGTGTGTGAATCTTCAGTGAAATCATTAGTCTTGTAATTCACCAGAGATTTTTTTCATTCATTCATTTTTTTTTTTTAATCATCGGAGTTTAAGATGTAGGTGTGCACTTGAGGCTCACATATGACCTAAGGCCAGTCCACCTGGCCTCATTCCACAAAAATGAAAAAACAAAATTACTATTTAAAATAAAATTACTGAATAAGGTCAGACACCAGAAGAACTACTGCATCACACGGGGCCGAACAGGGAAAGACTTCAAGGCTACGGGCCCGGACCCCAAATCCCCCAGATCTCCATCCGATTGAGCCCCCATGTGGTGTTCTGGACAAACGAGCCCAGCACTCAAAGGACCCACAGCACACCCCCACAGGGCTCGTGAAGTCATGTCCATATTTAAATACCATTAAAGAAATACAGCTAATGCTACTATGATTTTTATTTTAATGGATGCTGTTGTATTGGCTGAACTTGGCAAAAAAATGTCATGTTACTATGCAGTTACATTACCTCCAACACAGTACATTTGAGACAATGATATGAAGAATTTAATTGCAAAGCTTTATTTGAGCAGCCAAGTTAAGGAGCGGCAGCTAACTGTCTTTATGGCTTTGTATTACATTCCAGGAGATATAACCCTTTCTAATGTTAGACGCCATTACTATTTATCTATTTACATGAACACCTCACAGGACACTCATAGAAACAAAGTGTATAAATGGTCTAAAGGTATCCATTTTATTTATTTATATTTCATCTTTATAAACAGGCTTTACAGTGCAATAAATAATAGTATAGTATAAAAATGTAGCACACAACACTGATTAGCTCCGGGTAAACAAAGGAAGCAGCACCCTCGTGGCCTTTTGTCAGCACTTTCTCCACGGAGAGTGGGTGTGTTTGTACATCACTGTGGAAACAAAGAAAAGTCAGAGTGAAATGCACTGACATTGAAAAACACTGTGCAAGCACTTTTTCTCACATAAAATATTTACAGTTACTGACTCTAGGGTCAGTGTGTGAGCTGCGATCCCTTTAGCACAATTAGATTTTGACAGCTGGTCAACTTTTACATTTAGGCATTTGGCAGACGCTCTTATCCAGAGCGACTTACATTCTTATCTCATTACACATCTGAGCAGTTGAGGGTTAAGGGCCTTGCTCAAGGGCCCAACAGTGGCAACTTGGTGGTTGTGGGGTTTGAACCTGGGATCTTCCGAACTGTAGTCCAATGCCTTAACCACTGAGCTACCCCTGGCCTGAGCTAACTTTTGGCCTGTGTTGTACCAGTACCCCCAACCCGGCCACACCCACCGACCAGACACTGTTAAATCAGGAAAGGTTTTGTCCAGAAGAGTTTCAGTAAGAATGGCTGTAGACTACCTACAGCAATTTCATCAGGAAATGGGTCAGATCCCAATCTGTCATTGAGGGAGTCAACCACCATTAGTGATTGTAATTATTTACATTGTGAAAAGGATTTCCCAGTGAGGTCCTCATTCATCCATCATGTGTGTATGCCCTGTGATTTACTGGCCCCCTGTCCTGGGTGTACCCTGCCTTGTGCCCCAAGACTCCTGGGATAGACTCCAGGCTCCCCGCGCCCCTGTATACAGGATAAAGCTGTGTAGACGATGAGTGAGTGAGTGAGTGAGTAAAGGTTCAAGATCCCATTTACAGACGTATATAGTTTTTAGGAAACTACCTTCATTTCGCATTTCGACTGAAGTGTTCTTTGGTGCGGTTTAGTTGCAGCATGCACATCCCATGTGGTTCTTCCCTCATTCTTCACAACACATTTTTGGACAGATGCTGCATGTTGGTTAAACCCAGCTGATGTTTTGTTCAGGTTTTTGCCTTAGTCACTATAAAACTTTTTTTGAGTTCAAGTACTTCCACAATCCTGTTCCTCGGACTTGACTCCCGTTATATATAGTTTTATATACAGTAATAAAAAAAACAAAAACACTTATGAATAAAGCTGACATGGTTAACCACTAAAGAGAATAATGATTACAAACATACAATGAACATAACAGTCAGCTGCCTGCCAGGACACTGCAGTGGTCCGACATTGTGTTTATTGTCATGGGCAACCAGTTCTGGTGAGCTTGTGCGATAAAAGGTGCAATACAGATTTATATAATCGGAAACAAAAACCAGGACATTTCGTGCCCTGGGAAACATGGTTTCCAGGACAGGCAGCACACAATAGGGACTGTCCTGTGAAAAACCGGGACAGGTGGGAGCACAAGTGAACACTGTCAGCCAAATGAGGACAAGCAAGGATTTTAAGCAAGGATTAAAAAGAATTACTATAATGTAATGACTGTAATTGCCAAATCTTATGGCTTTAACTTGAATCATATAATGTTTCATGAGATATCAATTATCCTAAATAACTCCAGATGTGGTGACCGTAGACTGTACTAGCTCTGAGATGTTTTCACTCGCCGTCACAGTTGTACTACACGTGTTAATTACATTAGATGACAGTTGCCAGCATGGGTGAAAGTAGGTCTGTACGGTTGGCAGTACTGAGGAGAGAGTAGCTGCCTGCCAAAACCCACATTCAAACTCAGTCATGGAAGCACTTTCAGCAAACACATCTGATAATGTCATGTCATCTTAAACAACGCTGTGTTTCCTTAGTAATTGCTTATAAGTCGTTCCGAATTACCTCTGAACCACCCACGCTGTTCTGTCGCCACTAACACAAGCTACAAAGCTAACTAGCTTCTAACACAAGGCTGAATCTTAAGTCCTTCTCTAACCCCTGATCAAGCTATTTGGGATTCAACCCTGAAACCCCAGAAGTTAGCTGATATTCTGGAGTGGAATAAGATGAAATATAAAAAGACATTGAACTGTCCAACACCTCCATGGGTTTATTCTCCTTACCTTTTGGCTACACCAGTACCACTAAGAACTTAAAACTAAATTCTTCCCTGCTAATTACACTAACTGTAGGTAGTTCTGCCAGGCAGGATAGGTGGCGGAGCAAAATAACAAACGTATCGTAACCTGTTGATAATAAATGGTATTTGTGGAACTGTTGTGTTAAAGCAATATCACACTCAAGGTCACACTGTTCTGCTGGATATCAGCACATCTGTTATATCTTCAGTACTTTGGCTGTGTCCTCGTTCCTACGACCGCATCACAGCCGCGCTGATATCCATGAAGAATGATGTGTCAACCCGATATGTGCACAGATCTGTGTTCACAGCTTTTAATGTTACACAGACACACTGCTTACTCTGTTTATTCTGCTCTCTCGAGCACTCCAAGCTGTTCAGTCATCCTTCTTGTTGTCAATAAGTTCCTGTGTTTCCTGTGCAAGTTTTCTCTTTGCCTCTAACTGCTGTTTCAGTGCGGCTTCTGCTTTCTTCTGCTGATACAGTTTGGCTGCAGCGAACGCAAGACACAAGAGAAGAGTCTTGGCTGCCAGAATGTAGAACAGCAGGGGAACATTTTCCAAAGCCTAAAACAGAAGAGTTATAAAAAATGAGGAGAAATAATAAAACAGACAGGTGTGTACACTGAGCCAATGAGACAATCATTCTCATAAATGCACAGAGGGTCAGCAGTAACCGAAAATGTATAATAAATCTGAATTGGATACGTGTACGAGGATGAGTCAAAAATTATCTGCACTCCGGTTATACTAAAACTACTGGTGGCTACACAAGTCATGGAAGAGCATAAACAGAAGTGTTTGGATATCAGCAAACAGAATTTGCCTCTATTGGATACTCTGAGGAAGGTGAAAGTTTCTTAAAGAGAAGATAACAAGACAGGGGTTCATCCCTACAAGCAGTAAACGGCAGAGTACGGAACGGAAACATCCTCAATCACCGACCAAGAAAAAGTTCAAAAGTCAACCATCAGCTGGAAAATTGGTGCTTACAGATTTCTGGGATTCTCAAGGGCCAGTGTTGGAACATTATCGGGAAAAAGGTTCAATAATCGACAGTGCTTGTTACAGTGAGACACTTATTGAAGAGCTGAAGCCTAAACTTTGGATTAAACGCAGAGGACTGACAATCCAAGGACATTGTGATCTCACGTGACGACGCACGCCCGCGCACTTCTGCCCACACTGTCGGTGTTAAAGCGTCCTCCCTATAGTCCTGATCTAGCTCCATCTGACTTTCACCTGTTTGGTTCCCTGAAAGCAGAACTATAGGGACGAAGATTCGCTACTGGTGAAGAAGTGAAGACAGCAGTGCGTTCGTGGCTCGCAGCTCAGCCTAAAACTATTTTTAATGAAGGAATAGGAAAGCTTTTTGACAGACGGACAAAGAAAAATGATGTATTTGTCTTTTCTAAAAGTTATTTTAAGTTTCTTCTACAAAAAGTGTGTATAATGTTTTTGCCTCATTCTCATAAAGACACCTAACATTACTACACTATGTAAACCACCAAATAACCATGAATACTGAGAACAATCGAGAAACGTCTAGAACAGCTGAGGGCTTTCTGGAGGGGGTGGCGAGGGGGGTGGCGAGGGGGGTGGTGTGGGGTGGTGTGGGGGTGGATCTAAAGAGGGCAGAGCAGCTGTTTTACTGCTGCTACTTTGTTACATCTTGACTGAACACATCTTAAGTATCCATGATGAGATACAGGCCTCATTGGCTTACAAGCAAAACAAGATACTCACGACATGTTTATGTTTTATATATATATTACAACTTTACACGACTGTATGATGCTGAATAAAGGTCAGTAATAAACACTACTCAAAGCCTTCACGTATGACGTCATACCTGTCGCTCATCCATGAGTGAGTAAATACAGACTAGTTCTCTCGACATTAATAAATGAAAGACTTTTATCCTTACCCTCCAGTTGATCATGTTCCTGTCTTGCTTTCAGGTCTTCAGGAAATCTCCAACATACACACACACAGAGCTCTCACTCATCTCTTACTTATAGCGCACTCCGCACTCTGTAAACCTACGTCCCGCCCCGAACATTACCGTCCAATAGCAACACGACCTGTCTCAGGCGCGTGAACCAATCAGGACAGATCCCGCCTTACTTTACGCTATTTCACCCATTCATGGGCTGTGTTCTAAATATTACCCTACTTCCTGTTCCTTATACAAACGTTGAGAGAAAAAAAGGAATGGCTGTGTTCCAATCCACACAGTGTACTTTAAGTGTGTGCTCCCTTCTTCTCTGGACAAAATTCAAAATTCCACCATTCAAAACACAAAGACGTAATTTCCTCTTAAGCACCGTGGATATATTTCATTATAAATTATTTATCCTACTTCTCCTTCTTGTAGTAAAAATATAAAATTTAATAGCGTATTGAAAAAAAAATACTGGAATAGACTTCAAATAAAAACAAGTATATGACCAATATGTTTATAATATTTATATAATCATTTAACTGAGGCTTCACTCATTTTGTCCAGACTTTTCCCCCCAGGGAATATGCAATGTCAAAGAGTTGCTGAAATACTGTAGTGCTCTGACTCTTTTATTGTTACCTTCTCAACAGTGTAACCACACCTAAGGAAATGGCATCAACACATTGGAGAATTCCTTTACAGACAAAGGGATGGAATAAACAGAGATTAACTCAGTATAAGTATATATTTGCTGTAATTAAATAATTAAGCAATTGATTACTATAATTAAGTAATTGACCAACTAAGATGATGTTATTGTTAAATAATAATAATAAAGAAAGATAGATTTGTTTTTGTAAGTGATGATCCTGTTTCAAAATTTAAAAAAACTTTTAATAATCGCCTGTAAATAGCCATAAGAAGTGCTGGAAAAGCACCAAGTGTAAGCTCGGCCGCGATCACTTGACTGCTGCTTAATTAGAAGATCAGGTCGTTCTGGTCGAAGCTCTTTAGCTTTTTTTCTTTCTTTGTTCGATCGCCTTGCGAAGGGGTACTTTAGCAAATAAATTACAAAATTTTCTCCCATATTCAATCACTATTCAATATATTAACTAACAATCTGCTGACCGTTAATAAGACTCGTTGAGACTCGCCCTTACTGACCGTAGTGATGGGTCGTTCATGAACTATTTGTTCTTTTTGAACAAATCTTTAACATGACTCAGATGAATGAGTCATCTTGGAGAGTGATTCGTTCACTTTCTATTGGGTGCGCATGCACAAAGCATCGCAAAACCTCCGTATGTTATATACAGGAAACAGTATTGAACGATTCTCAGCAATACGTTTTCAAGTCTCGAGTTGTTCGTTCTTTTAACACGTGACTCCCATAGACGCAATGCGTCTAGATTAAAAAAAGATACTAGATTCAAAAGAACGAATGACAGATTGGAAGGTATAAGAGGTGAGCTGCTCATTCTGTTTATTATAATATGTCCTTAGTTACATTGTAATATTTTCATAAATGGAACTATAGCCAAAATTTGTGTATGTAGACGTATTGGGGGTATTTTTATTGAAAACACAAAATTTTTATTTATTTCTGATCAAAAGAATGAAATGACTCAAAAAAAGATTTGCTCATTTTGATGAACGAGATTGAAAGAACCGAGTCACTAAAATGATTCAAACTTCCCATCACTAACTGACCGGCTGCTACTGTTGATGAGACTGTTGATGAAACAGTAGGTAATTTGCTCTGGAATTTTTCCAGACGTCGTGGGAGAGAAAGACAGACATGGCATTTTTTTCCGTGCTCCTATGAGGCGCAATGACTGATGGGAAATTTTGCATGCCCACTTCCGGAGAAGTGATGACGCATTGTTCACTTGCCCCCTAAACCCTTCCCTGAGGTTTGGAATCACACCTCACATGTCGGTACACCATGTGCTGTGCGTGTAAGCGAATCTAGCAGTAACATTTCTCTCCTCGGCTGCTGTTTTTGGCGCCTCTCCGCGGTGTAACGAAACCTGACGCTGTTGAAATGAGACGCGTGACGTTTGCTCGTGCTCTATATTCGATCGAGAAAGTGCTAGAAAGTGAAAGGTTTCATCTCGAGCACGTTCTCGATCGAATACAGCGCGTGCGCAAACATCGCGAAAGCTCTTCTCTAAAAAAAACTAAAAAGTTCGCTAACAGCTGACGTCATTAGATAAACCTGAAAATATAAGATAGTATTATTATTTCCTGGCTGGTAAGTTTAAAGAGAACGAAAAAAAGCAATCTATAGCTTTCATCCAGTATGTATATTAATATCCAAACTGTCTTTACATCGTTATTAAAATGTGCACCATTTCCTCTCTGAAATAATCTACATTATAAAAATGTGTGTATGCTTTGATCTACAATAATAACAGTATGGTATTGGTTAGTCGCTTCACACCTCCAGCGCTGGGTTCCGTTCCTGCCTCGTGCTTGGTGGGTTTCCTCCCCAGTCCAAGGATATGTACTGTAGATCAGGCTAATGGGTGTTCCTAAATTGCTTGTAGTGTGTGAATGAGCATAATAACATAATAAAGGAGCAAGTGTGTGTCTCCTGGGATTGGCTTCAGGATTGCTCTATACTGTACAGGGGCCATATATACAGGATAAAGCAGGATAGAAGATGAGATAATAAATCATAAGAATAATAAACATTTCCGAACCTTTCCAAAAGGCATACTGTCGAAAAGTGGCTGTATTCAACAACAAAGACATCTGACCTTGAGAACTTTGTTAAACAGTTAACATTGAAAACTGTAATAAACAGAAATGAAAGAACGACTACTAGAGGTACAGATTAGAATTTTTTTTGTAGACTTTCAACCTAAACTTGTATGTTCTTTTGTTTATGTTCTTCTGATTATCATATAATCATATAGCAAGTGTTTTCATGCTGAGAGTGCTTCTGTGACTGGTTTTGTATGTGGGATTTGGCACTGGCATCTGGAAAGTTACGTCTGTTTTACTCACCAGAAGTGGGCAGGGCCACGCTGGACTGACATTGTTAGGTCAAGTACAAAGGGTCTATAGTACCCAAACATGTTGAACCTGAAAATGCAACAATCATCAGGATTTTTTCATCAGTATTATTCAGCCACCAACTGTGCAAGTTCTCCCACTTCAAAAGATGAGTGAGGCCTGTAATTTTCATCATAGGTATACCTCACCTATGAGAGACAAAATAAGAAAAAATAAATAAAAAAAATCACATTGTAGGATTTTTAAAGAATTATTTTTCCAAATTATGGTGGAAAATAAGTATTTGGTCAATAAAATGTCTTATACTTTGTTATATACCCTTTGTTGGCAATGACAGAGCTCAAACATTTTCTGTAAGTCTTCACGAGGTTTTCACACACTGTTGCTGGTATTTTGGCCCATTCCTGTTGATGTTTTGGGGCTATCGGTGGGCAACACGGACTTTCAACTCCCTCCAAAGATTTTCTATGGGGTTGAGATCTGGGGACTGGCTAGGCCACTCCACGACCTTGAAATGCTTCTGACGAAGCCACTCTTTAGTTGCCCGTGCGGTGTGTTTAGGATCATTGACCCAGCCACGTTTCATCTTCAATGCCCTTGCTCAAAATCTCACGTTACGTGGCCCCATTCATTCTTTCCTTTACATGGATCAGTCGTCCTGGTCCCTTTGCAGATAAACAGCCCCAAAGCTTGATGTTTCCACCCCCATGCTTCACAGTAGGTATGGTGTTCTTTGGATGCAACTCTGCATTCTTTCTCCTCCAAACACGAAGTTCTATTTTGGTTTCATCTGACCATATGACATTCTCCCAATCCTCTTCTGGATCATCCAGGATTTGAGTCCCTGGCGGCGCAGTGTGGTACTGATGGTAGCCTTTGTTACTTTGGTCTCAGCTCTCTGCAGGTCATTCACTAGGTCCCCCTGTGTGGTTCTGGGATTTTTGCTCACAGTTCTTGTGATCATTTTGACCCCACGGGGTGAGATCTTGTGTGAAGCCCCAGATCGAGGGAGATTATCAGGGGTCTTGTACTGTATATCTTCCATTTTCGAATAATTGCTCCCACAGTTGATTTCTTCACAACAAGCTGCTTATCTACTGGAGATTCAGTCTTCTCAGCCTGGTGCAGGTCTACAATTTAGTTTCTGGGGTCCTCTGACAGCTCTTTGGTTTTGGCCATAGTGGAGTTTGGAGTGTGACTGTTTGAGGTTGTGGACAGGTGACTTTTATACTGATAACAGATGCCAATAATACAGGTAACGAGTGGAGGACAGAGGAGCCTCTTAGAGAAGAAGTTACAGGTCTGTGAGAGCCAGAAATCCTGCTTGTTTGTAGGGTTAGCGTTAGGCTTAACATAATTTGCAAATAAATTCTTTAAAAATCCTACAATGTGATTTTCTGGATTTTTTTCTTGTTTTGTCTCTCATGGTTGAGGTATACCTATGATGAAAATTACAGGCCTCTCTCATCATTTTAAGTAGGAGAACTTGCACAATTGGTAGCTGACTAAATACTTTTTTGCCCCACTGTATATATACAGAATAATAGTAATGAGTACATTATTGTACTGTCTTTTAACAAGTTTTAACAAGCCATATAATCATCCAGTATGTAGAGTTTTTGTGCCCTTTTTTGTTTGTTGTCAGAAAAGTAATAAAAAGAATATGACAACAGTGAAATAAAAATGTAAAGCTAAAATGACAAATGTGATGCTGGCAATAACTGTTTTTTTTCTATTTCCTCTTATATTATTCAAAATATAGGGAAATAGTATTTTCCATAGCCAAGCCTGAAGTCAGTATTGAAGATGCTGAAAATGGAGTTGTACAGTACATCCTTATATCTGGTTTCCTCCGGGTACTCCAGTTTCCTCCTAAAGTCCAAAGACATGCAGGTTAGGCTAATTGACGCTCCCAAATTGCCCGTAGTTTGTGAATGAGTGTGAGTGTTGTATGTGTGTGTGCCAAACCATCTCATCACATACAGTACATGTATTTCTTGTCCATTACTGTTACAACTGAAGAACATTTTAGAAAATATATCTTGTTTGAAAGATGTTCATCCACTTGACACTCGTATTTTGTGAGCCAGTTCATTTCAGAACAAAGAGCTACTGTGAGCAAGGCAACTGTAAAAAAAAATCATAAGGCTGGTTCATATAAACAGACCAGTTATTGATGCTGTCTTCTTCAACAAAGGACAAGTGTTTTATCAAGGATTCCAGCAGTCTTGTACTGGCACATTTTAGGCTACCCTGGATTCTGGAACAGTAGCAGTTCAGGACAGTCAGATAATTCAATATATTCCTAAATAATAACAATAATGTCTAACTTGTCTTAGCGTGCATGTTGAAGATTTAGGTTTTTTTTTTTTTTTTTTAGTAAACATTTACAGTTGATCATGCATCTTCAGTTTAAAGGTCAGAAGTAAGAAACGAGCTTCTTCCTATTTTTTCAAAACGTTTTTTGATATTTGAAATGGCTTGGTTTGATACAGCAGCTAAAACGCTTGGATTCCCCAGTATTGAGCTGTTTGTTAAGGTAAGAAATTATTCAATCTTGCACTCTTTTCTTTGTCTCATACCCTAATTAGAAACACATTGCTTAATTTTTCATAATATGATAGATGTTCAAGTGAAACCGGGACTTTTGATTGTGCAGAATAACAGAACGATTATGAGAGTAAAAACTCCTTTTATTTTCCAATATAATCCCCTGATACACTTATGCACTTATTCCAGTGTTTCACTAGTACCTGGATACCATCAAGGAAGAAAGTTTTCTCAGTACACCGGAGCCGTGATCAGACTGCCTGCTTTATTTCTGAAAAGCTGGCCTCCCAGCAACTCCTTTAATGGCGTAAACATGTAGAAATAACTTGGAGTGAGGTCAGGACTGTACAACAAACTATTATTCATGAAAACCACTGCACATTAAAGGGACTCAGCTTGGAGTTCCTTTAATGTGTGAGTGTTTTTCATGAATAATAGTGTGTACAGTTCCCACTAAAGACGCGTCTCTTCCGCAAGTTGGTGACATCAATTTTCAAGGAACAGGCATTCCACTCGCAGAATGCTTTAATTTGGTTAAATGTCAGTTGGCTTTGGACCTTCATTCACGAAAACTTTGATCACTGGGAAAAATGCCTGTTGTAATATTTTAAACAAACCTTAGTTTTGCTTGCTGCCACGTAACTTTTTTAGACGTAGACCTACAGTATGTAGTCAAAAGTGAGAGGTTAATGAATATAGGTTAACAGAATCTTCTCTTCACTGGAACATGTTCCAGACTGACAATCAGAGGTGGGCATGGACGTATATTTCATTTAACAGTACGGGGGGACAATAAATATAAAATTTCTCATGAGCAGTTTTTGAAGGGGACACAAATAATACAGTCAAATTGTGCTTATAAAGAAAGATACAGTACTGTATGTCCCCACAGTGAAAACCTTTGCTTCTATCATTATTATTGTAGTATGGAGACTGCGCCATTATGGTTATTTTCAAAGTTTTTCTCAAGTTCAATGACAAAGCAGATTTTTCTTCAAAACTATTTATTGCATTGTTTATGTTGTATACATTTAAACATGACTGTTATTGTGAAAAAGATATATGAAATAAGTAATGTTTTGTAACAAAATCAATTATTAAATAATCAATTTACAGTAACTGCTCTATGTTAAAAAAAATCTGTCATTATCCCTTCAATAAAAGCACTACACTAACCCGACACTGTACACCTGATTGACCCTGGTCTACCTGTCCCTCAATCATTTCTGTCTCCTTTGCCTGTGATTGATATTGTGACATTAGTATTTTCATAAGCATAAGATATATTTTCATATGTCCATTTTTATTTTCTCTGTCATTTTATGACACTGCAGGGCAAGTTTATTTATACTGTAGCACATTTCATACACAGTGGAAATTCAAATTGCTTTACATAAAGAAAGTAAAACTATCATAAAAAATAATCACAACAATAAAAACAAGGAATTAAAAAAAAGGTTTAAAATTGTATTTAAAATTAATTAAGACACTTAGAACAGAATGGATATTGATTATACAAAACAATACAGTGGTGTAAGTTCGGACTAGGCACAGTGCTCATTTAGTAAATGTACAGCTAAACAATATGTTAATTGTGGCCGTTAATGTTAAGTTAACATTATGCCAAGTCGTCACAAATAAAACACTGCATGGGAAACAGCTTTTGCGTGCAGTGCACTATGCAACAAGCTAACGTTAACTAGATAATAACGTTATAATAGTAATAATTTAATCGCTAATACGGCAGATTCATGGAAAATTACGTTTGGTAATCAGCATTTTTGCAGCAACTAATTTATGAACGAGTCTGCATCAACTACATTAAAGAGAATCGCTTTATTTAAAGTGAATAAAATACCCGACTTACATTTAGCAGGTGCTCTTATCCAGAGCGAATTACATTTTTTTTTTAATCTCATTACACATATGAGCAGTTGCCGAACTACTGTGAGGAGGGGGAGGGGGAACTCAACTGTTTCTAAAAGCATTTTTGTGTGTGTGTGTGTGGGGGGGGGGGGGGGGGTTCTACTTACACAAGTATATTAGGTATACATACATATATTTTTCACAATAGAGAATGTAATTTTTTATATATATATATATAAAAACCCTCGGATTTACGCCCATGGCAGGTGGGTAGTAGTAACAAGTTACATTTGCTCCATTACATTTACTTGAATAACTTTTTGAAAACATTTACTTGAGTATATTTGTGAAGAAATGCTACTCTTACTCCGCTACATTCAGCTACACTCGACTCAATACTTTTATTACCATTTATTCTACACATGCAGCCGGTCGATCTACCGCATGTCTGTTTCACCAATCAGATGTAGTAACAATATCACATGACTCCGTAATTCAGTTTGACCAATCAGCCGCAGTATATATATATATATATATATATAATTATTATAATAATATATAACTATTATAATTTCTAAAAATAAAAATCTGAGCTTACGATTGAAACTCAGTTACTCCATACTTTGTACTTCTACTTGAGTATTATTATTTTGAAGTACAGCTACTCTTACTTGAGTACATTTTTTGGCTACCCACTGCTGACAATGCACATGTGCACAATGTGCTGCATTGGAAGACAAGGTTTCCTCAGCATCCTGCACAAAGCCTAACCTCAACCTCACTGAGCACCTTGTAATGTTCAGATGTCCACAAACTTTTGTCCATACAGTGTATATATAGGCGGCGCGGTGGTGTAGTGGTTAGCACTGTCGCCTTGCACCTCCAGGGTCTGGGTTCGATTCCCCGGCCAGGCTCGATTCCCGTCCGAGTTTGCATGTTCTCCCCGTGCTTGGTGGGTTTCCTCCGGGTACTCCGGTTTCCTCCCACAGTCCAAAGATATGCAGGTTAGGCTAATTGGCGTTCCTAAATTGCCCGTAGTGTGTGAGGGTGTGTATGTGTGTGTGCCCTGCGATGGATTGGCACCCTGTCCAGGGTGTACCCCGCCTAGTGCCCGAAGTCTCCTGGGATAGGCTCCAGGTACCCCGCGACCCTGAACACAGGATTAAGCGGTATAGAAGATGAATGAATGAGTGTATATATACAGTATATATTGATAAGCTACTGTATAAACCTGAAGAGAACTTGAAGAGAGTTGTGTCTCTTGCCTGTCTCTTTTTGTGTTTGTGTTGATTGCGTGCACTTTTTTGCTTTGCAGGCAGGAACTGATGGGGAAAGCATTGGAAACTGTCCCTTCTCTCAGAGACTGTGCATGATCCTCTGGCTAAAAGGAATCATATTTAAAGTCACTACCGTGGACCTTAAAAAGTAGAAACTGATTTTATATACTTTCTATAGTGTTATATTGATTACTTATTTTGGAAAGCAAGCAGATTTTATTTTGCTCTTCTTATTTTAATGCTGGCATAATTGTATCTTATAGGAAACCACATGATTTGCAAGAACTTGCACCAGGAACAAACCCACCATTTATGACCTTCAATGGTGAAGTGTTGGTGGATGTGAACAAGATTGAGGAATTTCTTGAGGAAAGGCTTTCACCACCACAGTACAGGATATCCCAATATTTTCTATCTGTTCAACCAGTTGTTTTGAGTGCAGTTGCTTCTTGAATTTGTGTTCCTGTTTGCCATTTTTCACTCACCATATGAAACTACTTCTAAAGGTATCCCAAGCTGGCTGCTAAACATCCAGAGTCAAACATTGCAGGAATTGATGTGTTTGCCAAATTTTCTGCCTATATCAAGAACTCACACAAACATGCAAATGATGGTAATCATTCTTATTAAAATGGTACTTTGTATTCTTCTTCTTCTTATATACTGAAAGTAATGCAGAAGTGATCATAACTTTTTATTAACTGACATGCACTATAAGTATTAAGTATAAGTATAAGTATTTGGCCAAACCTGTTACAATTATTAAATTCAGGTGTCTTAATCAGGCCCCTTATACCAACATCACGGTGTTCCAGTGCACAAAGCAACAACTACTGTATAAAGACATAGTTTGATGGGTTTGGTGTGGAAGAACTTGACCGGCCTGAACACAGAGCCCTCAACCCCATCGAGCACCTTTGGGATGAACTGGAATGGAGATTGGGAGCCAGACCTTATCGTCCAACATCAGTGCCTGACCTCATAAATGTTTTACAGAATGAATGGTCATGAATTAAAGGGAATCACTACAAAATCTTGTGGACAGCCTTCCAAGAAGTGTGGAAGATGTTATAGCTGTAACTCCATATTGAAATGTATGTATTTGTATACAATGTCATTGCAGGTTTGGCCAAACACTTTTGTCCATATAGTGTAAGTCATTTAGATTGTGCATGTTGTTAGAGTAACTCTTCCTCTATACGAAGGTGCTACTCAATGTAGTCTCCATCACAAGTGATGCATTTGTGCCATCTGTCGAATCCTTTTTGAAAATCCTCATTGGCACAATTGATGGTCTCACACTGCATAGGTTGTCTTTACTGTTTATTTCTTCTTCTTTAAACTTCTTCATCCATCTATACACATTGCTGTTGTCAATGGTATCATCTCCATAAACATTCTATAGTGCATCAACTGCGATTTTCGTAGACCAATCACGAGATGGGTGCAATTATGGTGCAAATGCAATTGTGGTTGAGAATGGTTAAATAGTCCCTGTGCTATTTCATAAACCTATGTTAGTTGATAAAACGTTATGTAAACTTTTGCATTACGTTCAATACAGACGTTGTATTCTATGTACATTCTTTAGCCATGGAGAAAGCTCTGTTGAAGTCCCTGAAGAAACTGGATGACTATTTGCAGTCTCCATTGCCAGAAGAGATTGATGCCAACAATTCCGATGACCCAGGACAATCAAAACGTAATTTCCTGGATGGACCAGATCTAACTCTGGCAGACTGCAACCTGCTTCCCAAACTTCACATCATCATGGTAATGTATCTCATTAGAGTTTGCATACAGACATTTCAGTCAATTTAGATGACTGCCTGAATCAATCTTTAAGATTTACATTTATCAAGTGTTGATTGATAGCTTTTAAAAAAACAAAACAAAACTTGCCAATGCATCACTTAGGCTGTTTTGGGAAACTTACAGATGCCAAACAGTGATTGCTTGATTATATTTTGCCCTAGATTGTTGCAAAGAAATATAGAAGTTTTGAGATTCCAGCCTGCATGGAAGGGATTTGGCGATACTTGAACTCTGCCTACCAGAGAGAGGAGTTTAGAAGCACCTGTCCTGCAAAACAAGAGATCGAGTTTGCCTATTTGAATGTTGTCAAAAATCTAATATGAGTTTGGTGTTAGGGAAAGAGATTGTGAGAGGAAATTGTGAGCGTGAGATAGTGTGGGAGAGAGGAGAGTTAGTGTGACAGAGTGAGTGAGAGAGAGGAAAAGATCGAGAAAGGAGACAATGTGTGAGAGAGTGAGACTGTGTGATAAAAAGCGTAAACAATCCAGCGAGAATTATGTTTGCTAAAATGTGGCATCATTTATTTTGCAACATTATGGATGTTGGAAGACAGTTGGTTGTTTTTAAAAGTTAGCATTCATGTGAAACAATGATCTCAGACCAACGCTGACACACAACACACAACCATTTTGCAAGTAGGGCTTTAAAAAAATCATTCTTTCCTTAGCTGACATACAGACTTAAACTTCTCATTTACAGTTTCATTATGCATTATTATTATTATTATTTTTTTTTTTTTTTACAGATAATAAATTGATTACTCAAACACTAGTGAGGTTGTTTGGTGTAAAAATAAAACATAATTTCATAAAAAGAGCATCATATCAACAGTCAAACATGGTGGTGGTAGCGTGATGGTCTGGGCTTCAGGACCTGGACGACTTTCCATAAATAATGAACCATGAATTCTGCACTCTACCAGAAAATCCTGAAGGACAATGTCCTTCCATAAGTTTATGACCTCAAGCTTAAGAGCACTTGACTTATGCAGCAGGAAAATTATCCAAAGCACACCACCAAGTCCATCTCACAATGTCTAAATAAAAGTTAAATTGAGATCCTGGAGTGGCCTAGTCAAAGTCTGGACTTAAATCTGATTGAGATACTGTGGCATGACTGAGAAAAGGCAGCTCATCCTCGAAACCCTCCAATGGGGCTAAATTAAAACAATTCTGCAAAGAAGAGTGGGACAAAATTCATCCACAGAGATGTGAAAGACTCATTGTCAGTTATTGCAGTTGTTTCTGCCAGGGTGGCACAACCAGTTATTGTGTAATATTAAAATTATTTTGATGAATCATTTAAATGTGACAAATATGCCAAAAAAAAAAAAAAACAAATCCAGAATGGGGCAATTTTTCAAAGCACTGTATGCTAGAGATGTATTCCAGTATCAGTCCGGTGCCAATGTCATACTGTGTTCCTGTATTTAGCGCAGCCGCTTCACAGAGCCCCAAAACGCAACCAATCCCCCGCCTTGTGTCAAAACAAGCACCTTTTTCCACTAAAATGAACTAGGTGCTAGGTCATGTCTGGTGCTGGTGCCGGTTCAATAGCGTACCTCCAGTAGCGTACATACAATAGCGTATGTAATGATTCCTTCATTGGAAAACAATGGCAGTTCTTTCACTGTTTTTGTCATGAGCTAGAGAGTCACATCATTACATACGTAGCCCCCTGACGTAGGCAGTTCTTTATTCTGGCCCCTAAAGTGTTGGTGCCACATGGAACGGTTTTTTCTGTCTGAGTGGCGGTGCTTTGGGTGTCTAAAAAACAAAAAACTGAAAATTGGGCACCAAACTAGCTCAGGGAACCACCTTAGTGAAAAAGGGGTATCGCTCAATCTTCAGACTTTTGATGAGAGCCTGAGGTGGAACTATCTTTCTGGTCTCAAAGAAGCATTCAATAGTAGCAAACCATCATGAGAGTAAACTGCGAGAACAGCAATCATGTCAGCTTGTGTTTTCTCCTTGCTTTTTAATGTTAGCAAGTTAAAGTAAGGCTGCATTTTGTGTGCTAACTTAGCAGTGCTTCTCTCTGTAGTCTGTATTGCTACCTGAGCTTAGACGAGCGTCTCTTGGTCTTTCTTGTCTCGACTGCTTGCCAAGCACTTCTGCAGCTCTGTTCTGTTACAGTAGTGACAAAAGAAAAAGTGAAATACAAATATGTCATTTGATAAATGCAAACGGGCAACAGTGTTTTTAACAGCTTGTTTTGTTTTAAAATAAAAGTCACTCTATATGCAGAGCAGTTTCAGGGTTTTCACACTAGCAATGGCAGGTATATTTGTTAATACGTTTCAGATGTGGAGCATTCGTAACAGTTCCCGTTGTGTCTCCTGGTGCTAGTAGCCAAATAGAAGTTCTTATATTAGTACTTGGTTTGATAAAGGGTCATATAATTTATTCCATGTCCTTTGATATTATATTTATTCTAATAGGGAAATAATGTTATAACATCACACAAACATTATGACCATCCTATAGTTCACTAGGATAAAAATCCTCAGCTTGAAAATTGTCCTAATGTTGGCAAATTTACCAGTTTTGCGATGTTGATATTTGAAGTTTCAAAATAAAGCATTAGAAGGAACATTATTATTATTTTTTTAAATAAAGCTCTAAATATTGAACTCATATTTTTTTAAATAGATTTTCTCATTTAAATAATTGAAATATATCACTTCATTCATGTCTGAAATAGTTTTGTCAATTAAGTTACTAACAGAACTCAAAAATGTCCTGTAGTGTAACTCCAAGATTTGCCTCATTCTCATTCTTCTCTGTTGCATAAATTTTTAAACACCCTGTATACAGGAAATGTCCTCTTATTTTGTCAGTTGCAATATTTTATGTATAATAGCTCATTATCACTTTTGTGAATGTTATTTGACAGTCAATTATGTTACATACACTGTTATGGCTTACAAATGTTTTTGAATGGATCATAATAAGGACATCATCAACTATGTTACCTTGTAGTGTATATAATAAGTTAGAACTAAATTGTTAATGTTTAATCTTTGCAGCTAGCAGTTTTATTACACTGAAAAAAATTACTGCCCTGAATCACTTTTTGTTCTATTTATATACAGTACGTATATATAATAATGACTTTGTGTCTTGTAATTTGTCATATCTGTGAGTTTTTCCATCAGAAATTAAAAGCTAATATTTCTTTATCTATTTGATTTCTAAAGTCTGACAAACATTTTATTTAATGAAATTTATTGTTTTATTAATGCATGAAAAACAATTGTTTTATATAATTTCTATTAAATAGGTTAACAAATGGTGTCTTCTTTTCATCCTTCTATAATTCTTTATTACTTTTTATTTCTGCTTTTTTTTTTTTTATTTTGTTATCATTTATGTACACTATACTGTATATCTCTATGCTGTCAATACTGTCTATGTAAGTAAATGATACAAAACATATAGAAGAATAGGATTTGGGAGAGAAAGAAAAGAAGTCCGATCTCTCATCCCTCTGGTCTCCTGCTGACTTGGACAGTCTTGTTCATTGGTTGTCGAGGTTACACTGCTAGCAGCCCTCAGAACCATCAAACAACTTTTAAAGCCATAATATCAACAGCTTGGGTTTATTGGTTATACTTTGTCACCAGAGAGACCCTAACATAGAGAATTTCAGGCTGGAGCTTAAGCAAATAGTCAGATAATGTGAAAGAGCTGAAAGGAAAGAAAAGCAGTTCCACTGAAAAACAAAACTACATCTGTACCCGAGCCCTTTAAATTTCTGTCATTTTAAATTTCTTTAATATTCCACAATAATCACCAAGAACATAAGGTACAAAAATAAAAGTATTTTTATTATTTAGACCTTTTTTTTGCGTGCTTGTAAAATTGTATTGGTCATACAGCATTCACTTGTAGGTGTTGGGGTTAACAGGCTCTCGTGTAGTGGCGCTACACACGTCATGTGAGGTCACTGAGGTTAGTCGTGTTAATTATGTTGTTGAAGTATCAATTATCAGATTCGCTTGCTGATGAGCATGAGGTCATGTGATCTTGAATTGTGAGAAGTTCTTAATTCTGAGAGCAGTATTTCCAGAAGCAAACTGTAAAAAAAAAAAAAGAAATAAACAAAAGCAGTTAATAATATTATATATTATATAATATAATTATAAGAATACAATTTGTATCAAGTAGTTTTTTTTTTTTTACTTTAACAGAAAATCAATCATATACTGTATTTGCGGTGCCTTTAATTATGTTTTGCTGTTAAATTTCAGCTCACCTCTTTTGTTAGTTTTCTTGGGAGTTGACGGCAAAGACTTTTTAAATGCCTTTCCGCTCAGAAGTTTGGGATCCGTTTGTTCAGTGCTAGACCTTGGGGAAGCACCTTTACTGACCACATTTGATGCTGTAGTTGATTTCATGTTCCCATCAGTGATCTATAATCATGGCCAAAGATGCCAAAAAGATTAGCAATAGGCTACTGGAGGAAAAAATGCAGATTATTTAACAATGAATGCACGCATTTCTTGGGGTAGTTATAAACCTACCATTTTGTTCTTTTTTCCAGGACTGCGACTGTTGCTATTACCTTGAAAGACATAAAAACAAGACATATACTTTTTTTACACATTGTGAGTACCAATGAATCTGGTTAAACACCGAAACTTCTGGTTTACTTCTCACTTCCTTATTTTTAAGTACTGTATACTGTTCATTGAAAATACAAAGAAATAAATAGGACAGACATGTACTTTTGAAAATAAAGAATATAAATGTAATGCACTATAAAAAATATACTTTAATACAGAATATTTCTAAAAATATATTTTTCTTTAATTAGTTTTTAGAGTAGGGCTTCAAGAATTTTCCTGAGAAGTTTCTCGAGAATGTAAGGAGTTGCATTACTATAAATCATAAAATCCAACTTCAATGTTAAATTCTTATCAATTTCTTGTTATTATAGGGTTTATCATAGCATGAGTAAATATTATTCACAACTGTAATGGTTTTCACCAGATAATGAGTAACTATAGTAAAATGTTTACCTCTTGTTATGATGGTGACATGGCTGTTCAGTGATCTTTGAAGCTTCTCAAGAGCACTCAGCATATGCAGAATCTTCTCTCGTCTGTCTGGTGTGCTGTCGACTGTTGCACCTTTGGTCTCTAACGAAGTTTTGCGTTGTTTATTTGAATTAACAGTCACCAGAATTTGCCTGACTGGTTTGTGAACACGTCTCTCTTCCATTGGTGCATGCTCCTTTCTATCTGGGTCGTCCATCACAGAACCTTGCTTCAGCTGAACATCCAGCCTCTTAACTGCTGATAATGTGTTTTCTAGTCCATCAGAAACAACTGGAAGTCTAGGGACCATCAGTGTTTGGCTTTGAGTGTCTGCTGCTGCCAATAATTTGTCCAGATAATGTGGACTGCTTGTGGCTTTGTCTAAGCTACCTGAAGATCTTAGATGTGTTATCATTTCCTGTCCATCAAAATACTTAGTCGTATCATGAATGTCTGGGCCACTCTTCCAAGGATGTGTTTTTTGGTCACCTTTGGATTAAAATGAAATATTAAACATGTGAGTGCTTGTAATCTCATTACACATTAATGTAAAGCTGAAGCATGCAAAAGTGAACAGGAAATGTTTATGTCTTTCCTTTTCTATACCACGAGACAGATGTAACCAACCATCCTGTATCATAAACCCCATTTTACAAACCTACATTTACATTTACATTTAAGCGGACGCTCTTATCTAGAGTTCTTGGGGGTTTTCACCATTGGATAAATCCTTACACTGGTTACTAGGCTACTAACTTTGGGGGTGATGAATACACTTATTCTAAAAAAAAAAAAAAAAAACATATTACAACATCACACAAACATTATGTGTATCTTATTAGCATGAAAATTGTCATCATGTTGCCAAATTGAACTTTTTTTTTTTTTTTTGCTATGTCCACTTTTGCAGTTGAAGGAATAAAAACCATTAGAGTAAACAAGAACTGATTTAAAATTTATTTTAAAGGTCTAAATATTGAAGTCATATTTTTCTCATTTGAGTCATTTTAATATATTACTTTGTTAATGTCACTTTATTAATGATTTACAAAAGTGCTTTGAAGTTTCTGTCATTGGACAGATCCTTACACTGGTTACTACACTAGGTTACTAACTAAGGACCCTCATGCAAACACTGTTGTGAAGGGTTTTGGAGGTCTTTAGTTATCGCTCGCATAAAAAAAAAATGTAAACCATCTTTCCGCAATGTCAGAGTGTTGCGATATTCGAGCTTGTCAGATCATCATATTCAAGCTTGTGATTAAGGCTAAACATTATACAGATAACAGGACAACATTATATATTGAGCAAGTTTAGAACATTAACAAATATGAAAAATAATGTTCCTAAATGAAAGAACATCAATTCTTCAAGCATATAATTTTCCGTTCTTTTATGTTCTTTAATAATAATGTAGAAATAATACACTATTGTTGCAGTAATGCTAGTTTATTATAGTTTATTCTATTATGTAATATATCACAATAATTAATCAAACTGTGCTAACAATTTACTTTGCACAACTTCAATCAAAACATTATCACTGAGAAAGGGATCGTTGAATTAATTAAATTAATTTAGTTATGTACAACATTAGTTATTATATCAGTTATTACAAACGTAAAAAATATTTAACTATAAACAGATACTTTACCTTTTACTGATGTCTGCTGAAGGTCTGGAACTTCTGAGGTTATTGGTGCAGCGTCCATAGCTGGAGCTAAAATCAACAGTGCAACAACTGATAATAATTTCAGCACGCATTCTTTCTGCATCTTGGCTTTATCTGGAGTGGTTTACAGTTGCTTTTCAGAATTTTAGAAGCAAGAATAAATAACCAGTATAGACTTTAATTGTCGTCTGTTTCAATACATGATATATTCGATACACACACTTGTTACTCTAATGCGCCCCTACAACGAGAAGGCTTGTCGAGTGTGTGATGTCTATGTTCCTGCAAAGCTACGCTTCGCTCTCTCTACCATCATGCAGGTGCTTTCACTCCTTTTAAACCAAGTAAGGTTTGGATGTGGGGTCAAGACCTCCCTTCTCAATGACCCGTCTTAAAAAAACAAAAAAACTTCTTCTTATCATGGATTGGCGTCTTGGTGACATTTAGGACTGTGTTTGGTCTTGGGGCCTTCCATTGTAAAGAAGGCAGCAGGCAATGGGCCCTTCTGCGTCAGAGGCTCTTTCTCTTTTGGCCCCTGTGCAAACACATTAGGAAATGCCCTATCACTGCTTATACAGCAGGTCTCCTGGCCACTGTACTTCTCCATATAGACAAAGGGAAATGTCAAATCCAAAGATTATTCATACATCTCTGCAAATACAGTCATAAATCCAAAACATGTAAATAGTTGAATGCATTAGTACAGAGTGCGTGCTATGTGTAGCCAAATATAAATAAAATGATAAGCTTATGTGGCTTTTATAAGACAAATGTTATATTATTACAAGATTGTACATTTAATTAACTGTGGGTTAACATGATGCTCAAATTCAATCAAAAACAGAATGTTTAATAATCTGAAAGTGTTAGATTTGGGTGAGAAAGTAATTGCAGGTTTTTTTTTTTAATGGTACCAACAATTCCAGTCTCTATTTGTCTCTCTGATGTCAGGAGAGAGGGACGTGGAATTTGGACGAAGCAGACGACAGAGGAGACAGAAGCACAGCACTGGATAAATGGAGGTTTAAAAAGCCAGTTGCTGGGAAGGCACCACTTAACCTGCAAGTATTTAGTAATTCATTACCCTTGTATATTTGAACACTGACTCATTCTTTGACATGTGTGTATCTGTTTGCATGTTTTTGTGCCAGTACTTACATGGAAGTTATATAATGTATTCTTGTTCTTTATTAAAATTCCTTGGTCCTATATTTAGATCAGTGGGAATAAATTCTCCTGACGCTCTGCCTGTTTAAATGATCTTTTCCTTCTTTATGTGAAAACTATTCAAGATGCATGTATTCACTAAGTGTGGTACTGCTGAAGTCATAAGGACCTTAATTTTCTATAAATTACCATGAAATACCTTTAAAAGATAACTGAGTTTCTCTCAACTTGTGGTGACAGAAGGAGGCATGGACAGTGACGTACTGGGTGTACACTGGATGCAGGGGACGTGGGGTGACACTTAATAATGTTATATTTTTAACATTAACATTTTTACATTGCTATGCAGCAACACAAGGAAATAAAGAATGTTCATATTTTCCTAAGCTGTAAAAATTTGGTGATGGAGAATTAAAAGGTTATCTGACTTGTTAAAATGTCTCTTTATAATACACTAATCATCTCATACACTGCTTGGCCAAAAAACATTGCAATTTAATGAGACCAACTTTAGCTTTGATTATTGCACGGATTTACCCTGCTATTATTTCAACAACCTTGTGCAATGTGACATTTATTTCCGTAGAGAGTAACATTTTTTTTCCCTTTGGAGATATTGTATGGGATTACTGTAATTAGATGAAGATGGAGATTTGAAACTTATAAAGAGTTCTTGATCACTTCTCAAAGACCTTCAGTGGAGTCAGAGCACTGTTGTGGACAGTTCTTGTGTGAAAATGATTCCCCATGATCTTTCACAGACTCTTTCACAATTTGAGTCTTGGCATCTGGACTCATCAGAACACATGACCTTGTTCCATTGCTCCAAAGTCCAATCTATATGCACCCTAGTATACAGTACTAAAGCATTTTACCACAGCCTTTTTTTTCCTTATGAGTCTCACTCAAAAAAAATCTTAATGGCCACACAGCTATTTAGTCCTAATCTGTGAGTTCTATTCACATTGTGTGTGTGTGTGTGTGTGTGTGTGTGTGTGTGTCACTATT
The DNA here is from genome assembly GCA_030522415.1 of Channallabes apus. Taxonomy (NCBI): domain Eukaryota; kingdom Metazoa; phylum Chordata; class Actinopteri; order Siluriformes; family Clariidae; genus Channallabes; species Channallabes apus. The sequence goes on along the minus strand of CM060124.1, from coordinate 22,507,371 downwards.
AAACATAACTCTGGTTTTTACTGTTGATTTTTTTTTTTTACCATGCAACTTCATAATGCCTTTCAAGCATTTATATGATCTCCATTCAAGATGTTTTGATGACCACAAAGTTGATATCGCTGCACTATCTTTCCAGGTTTTAATAATATTTTGAGCCCAGTTCCAGTAATTCTAACCCTAGAATTCCTAACCAATTCCTAACCAATTCCTAAACCTAATCCTGGTTTTCTTTGCTTAATGCAGGCCAATAATTTAACCCTTCTAAAATTGTGACCTTTTTTTTTTTTTTGTCAGGCAGTGTATTTTTACATTATCATTAAAGTTGATGTTATGAGTGGCTGCCATGTTATTCAAGAACAAAAGAGTTACAAAGACTCACTGGTAGAAAGATGGTGATTTCCTGCAAAATAGAACGTACAGTATTTTCTGTTAATTATTTTCTGAATGATCAGATGTATTGTATGTATATGTTTTTCCCCTTATCCTAAAAATAAAATAGAAGATTTAGTGGATTATGTGTATGTTAAAGCACAACAAAAAGATTGATGAAGAATTTACTCCACAGATTGTCGCTGTACATGCAGAGCAGTTTCAGGCTTCAATGTAAAACAGCTCTGACTTGTCGAAGCAGGGGCTCCACACTTAAAGGCCGTGCTGCGTTACACTGTAAAAAAAATTCTTGCTACTCCAACTAAAAAATTTCTAGTGACCTGTTGCATCTAAAATTTTTAGTTGGCTCAATTTAAGTTGTATAAACTATTTTGTTTTTGCTGTGCTGATTACCTCTAAATGTACACACAAATTGAAATAAAACATTCTGTCAACTAAATGTTCTATGCTGAATAAACGTGCCTAGTTAGGCCAACAAGCAGTCTCAAATTGAAATATAATGTTGTGTCAATTAAATGTTCCAAGTTGACTGAAAGGTATATTTTGAATTGGAAATTATGCTTGCATAATTATAAAATTAACATCTTAAAGTTTACTTGAGTAGGTTATTCACTGTGGCCACATTTCAAATAACATGACACATTCCTCTAAATTTGAATATTTTTTTAATGTAAACTTTAAACACCTGTTAAAGACTATCAACATTGATTAAGTGCAATCCAGCTACTCTATTTCAACAAATAAACAACTGCTGCATTGTTATAACAAAATATGCAAATAACATTCCAAAATGCAAGAATGAAACTGTGCCCTTAACATTCATGTTACAAAGCTTACTAATATCACACTCAGTCAAAACAGTATACTGGAAAAATAGACTTCTGCCTTGTAGAACAAAACATACTGATATTTCTCAGTAAAAACGTGCAGTGGCTTATTTGAAAATAAAATATTTGCTTTAACTCAGAAATGGTTTAAGATATTAAAAAAAATAAATGTTGTGAAATAATTTTGCCAAGCTCCAAGATTGTTTGCAGATGCAGTAAGCACTGTTTCCCAGATATTCTCCCTAATACCTGAAATACAAAAAGAAAAATATATGAATAACTAATTAAGTAACCGTTTGTAGTTCAAAACCATTAAAAATCCTAGACAAAAAATGTCCGTTTAGCCATTATAACCGTTTTCAGACACTATAAGGTTAATGAATGATGAAGGAGTGAGAACATTAAGCTCCCTCAGTGCCGCACTAACGCGCCGTCTTTTTCAAATAGCCTTTGAAATTATCAGTCATTAAGATGATTAAAATGTATGTAACATAATTAAACTTTAGCGGTTTCATAGATTATAATGTCAATGTACATACCATCTGAAAAAAAAATGCGTTAGGAGCTGAAACGAGTGCATTGCCAGATAACTACTGTAACACTCCAAATTATATAAATAAACACTCGAAAATATAATGTTCTAAAGCTTGCTGCTGGATAATATATATGTTATAAAGCTAAAATTGCTAATTACTTTGCAGGACAGTTAGTTTCCATGAAGTACTCACCATTTCGGGAGGAAATAGCGGGAAGTTCGAAAATTCTGGAAGAACGCTTTTGCGCATGCGCAGAGGTCCCTCTTGTTCGTCCAACATAAAATTGTTTGTGTGCAGTTAAATGTTTCATGAACACAGTTTTATTCGTTGCCTCGATGAAACTTTCGTAGTTGAGTAATGAAATTTATACAATCATTGAGAAAACATATTTTTCTTTTTTGACACCAGCATTATATTAGCCCAACATATATTTCTTTGTTCCAACAACTATTTTCAGGATTTATTTTTTACAGTGTATCTGGAACCAAAACATTAGCAGAAAATGTTTCAAACCCTGTCAGTTGCGAGGTGGGATCTGTATGGTCGTTTTTCTGTCATTTGTGTTACAGTAGCTCTTCTGTGGGATCTGGCCAGAGACATTAGACTTTGCTTCTTACACTTATCAGTGAGACTCGGGTTCACATGAACTTGTTCACCGGTTGCCACCAGGAGCACCAGACCACCAGGAGCACCACACCACCAGGAGCACCACACCACCAGGAACACCACACCACCAGGAACACCACACCACCAGGATCACCACACCACCAGGAGCATCACACCACCAGGAGCACCACACCACCAGGAACACCACACCACCAGGAACACCACACCACCAGGAGCACCACACCACCAGGAGCATCACACCACCAGGAGCATCACACCACCAGGAACACCACACCACCAGGATCACCACACCACCAGGAACACCACACCACCAGGAGCACCACACCACCAGGAACACCACACCACCAGGAACACCACACCACCAGGAGCACCACACCACCAGGAACACCACACCACCAGGAACACCACACCACCAGGAGCACCACACCACCAGGAACACCACACCACCAGGATCACCACACCCACCACCAGGAACACCACACCACCAGGAACACCACACCACCAGGATCACCACACCACCAGGAACACCACACCACCAGGAGCACCACACCACCAGGAGCATCACACCACCAGGAACACCACACCACCAGGAGCACCACACCACCAGGAACACCACACCACCAGGAACACCACACCACCAGGAGCACCACACCACCAGGAACACCACACCACCAGGAACACCACACCACCAGAAGCACCACACCACCAGGAACACCACACCACCAGGATCACCACACCCACCACCAGGAGCACCACACCACCAGGAACACCACACCACCAGGAACACCACACCACCAGGAGCACCACACCACCAAAAACACCACACCACCAGGATCACCACACCCACCACCAGGAACACCACACCACCAGGAACACCACACCACCAGGATCACCACACCACCAGGAACACCACACCACCAGGAGCACCACACCACCAGGAGCATCACACCACCAGGAACACCACACCACCAGGAGCACCACACCACCAGGAACACCACACCACCAGGAACACCACACCACCAGGAGCACCACACCACCAGGAACACCACACCACCAGGAACACCACACCACCAGAAGCACCACACCACCAGGAACACCACACCACCAGGATCACCACACCCACCACCAGGAGCACCACACCACCAGGAACACCACACCACCAGGAACACCACACCACCAGGAGCACCACACCACCAGGAACACCACACCACCAGGAACACCACACCACCAGGATCACCACACCCACCACCAGGAACACCACACCACCAGGAACACCACACCACCAGGATCACCACACCACCAGGAACACCACACCACCAGGAACACCACACCACCAGGAGCATCACACCACCAGGAGCACCACACCACCAGGAACACCACACCACCAGGAACACCACACCACCAGGAGCACCACACCACCAGGAGCACCACACCACCAGGAGCACCACACCACCAGGAGCACCACACCACCAGGAACACCACACCACCTGGAACACCACACCACCAGGAGCACCACACCACCAGGAACACCACACCACCAGGAGCACCACACCACCAGGAGCACCACACCACCAGGAGCACCACACCACCAGGAGCACCACACCACCAGGAACACCACACCACCTGGAACACCACACCACCAGGAGCATCACACCACCAGGAGCACCACACCACCAGGAACACCACACCACCAGGAACACCACACCACCAGGAGCACCACACCACCAGGAACACCACACCACCAGGAGCACCACACCACCAGGAACACCACACCACCAGGAACACCACACCACCAGGAGCACCACACCACCAGGAACACCACACCACCAGGAACACCACACCACCAGGATCACCACACCACCAGGAGCACCACACCACCAGGAACACCACACCACCAGGAGCACCACACCACCAGGAGCACCACACCACCAGGAGCACCACACCACCAGGAACACCACACCACCAGGAACACCACACCACCAGGAACACCACACCACCAGGAACACCACACCACCAGGAGCATCACACCACCAGGAGCACCACACCACCAGGAACACCACACCACCAGGATCACCACACCCACCAGGAGCACCACACCACCAGGAACACCACACCACCAGGATCACCACACCCACCAGGAGCACCACACCACCAGGAACACCACACCACCAGGAACACCACACCACCAGGATCACCACACCCACCAGGAACACCACACCACCAGGAGCATCACACCACCAGGAGCACCACACCACCAGGATCACCACACCACCAGGAGCACCACACCACCAGGAACACCACACCACCAGGAGCATCACACCACCAGGAGCACCACACCACCAGGAACACCAGACCACCAGGAACACCACACCACCAGGAACACCACAGCATTTTGGAGATGCTCTGTTGTCCTCACAATTTGGCTCTTGTCAAAATTACATGAATCCTTCTGGTAAGCTGCTTAATATTCCTCCATTCATATCCTCCAGTCATATTCTTTTGCTAATCCAAAAAGAATCCATCTAAGAACTTGCTGGCGAGGAGTTTATTAATCAGCAACAAAAATAGATATTATTATTATTAGTAGTAGTAGTAGTAGTATTATGTGGAGATCCATTTATTACATTTTTTAAATCAGTAATATATATTACCTATATTAGTGATTTTATTATTGATCACTGATTGACTCGTCTTTTTTAATTTTATTTCATTTCATACTATACTGTACTTTCTTACAAATCTTTTTTTCTTAATTCTTTATTAAATGCTATTTATTACCATGAATTCCATACCTTTTATGTCTGATGTAAAGTGTCCTTGGGTACTTAAAAGGCAATTATAAATAAAATATAAGAATTATTATTATTATTATTATTATTATTATTATTACCAAAAAGTATTTAGTAGACAACTGTAGAACCGCCTTTCGCTTGCAGCAAATGGATTTTCCTCCTACAAAGGTTTTGAAATTTAAAGGTTGTAAATTGTTAAAAGTGCTTTATGAAGCAAATTGATTTGAATTAAATGGTATTATTCTGTCTGAAAAATCACACAGTTTTTTTTTATGCTCATTGTTACTAATGCAAAGTATTGAAGTTCACTTAACTAAACTTGCAGTACATAAACATGATGGTAGATGGCGCTGTAATACTGCAAGTTTCAGATGGACATCATTTCTATGTCCAGAGAACCCTTTCCACAGGCGCTGCACAGCCACCTAGAAGTGGTGTAGTGAGCACCTCATGTCCCTGCCAGAAAACCCACAAACAAGATTACATGATCATGTGAGAACAGGAGCTGCTGGTATTGCTGCAAGGATGGATGTTAAACCTAGACCATGCAGTCACTGAAGTAACGTATTACACACAGGAGGAGCAGCCTGAACCTGTGGCCCAGCACAGATCTCTGTTTTTAATTCCAATAAATAACCTGATGTGTTTTATGTAACTCTTAAATGAATTATGCATTTAATTTAATCCATGATTTACATTTTCAAAGAAACACTGATTATGTTTTGAAAAAGAAACAAAACAAACAAAAAAAGAAACAAAACAAAAAAAAAACCTGTACCTTAATAAATTTACTGTCAAGAAGCTCATCAATTTTGTCACATGTCTGTCAAATCCATGTCTGATGTTTGTCTGTGAACTGCCAATGTGGGGAGAAACAAAAAAAATAGAAAAGATGGAAACGTGATGGACAGAGCAGGGGAAGAGAAGGTCAGAGCCCAGAAAAGAGCGATTTGTTTTCAGTGAAACTGGAGAACCCACCCCCACTTACCACCAGCACAACCTACAGCAGAATCAATTACCACTTGTGAGGATGAAACCAAAGCCATGCAACACAGTAAGGGCATGACTCAAGGAGTGTGTGATTGAGGGTGTGCATGTGTCTGTAGGTGCGAGAGAGAGAGAGAGAGAGAGAGAGAGAGAGAGAGAGAGATGAGGGTTATGTATTTAAAAATGTTTTCATTATTATTAAGTAATTTCATACAAATCCTTAGCCTTCTCTCTTTCTCAGTGTGTGTGTGTGTGTGTGTGTGTGTTCTCTACTCTACCACTGGGTGCTGAGGACAGCCTGTGTGTTGTCACTCTACACCTCGAGGACACTGTGGCTCACCAGAGGCCAGTGTGGTTCAGCATGGGTTTGGAAACGTCTGAAACCTCTAACCACAGGAGCACGCTGGCCACCCAGACTGTCAGGGCATCGGCAATCACGAAATAAACTAGGGCTATGCCATTCCACAGAGCATGAGACCCAGGCAGGGCACCATATCTGGTATATAATATTCACAAGCCTGTAAGAAAAACAATGTCTAAATGTGCTTAACACATCTCATTTAAGTATTATAATAATAATAATAATAATAATAATAATAATAATAATAATTATTATTATTATTATTATTATTATTATTATTATTATTATTATTGCTGTTGTTGTTGTTAAACTGCAACAACACTGGATTATCTATTACAAAAGCAGTATTAATAAACGTCCTATTTTATATTTATAAAAATAATGTTTTGCTCACACTGGCAAGGGAATATGATGCAAAAAAGTTAAGCAAAACAGTGTGAGAGAACTCTTCACAATAAAAAAACATATTGATTATTATTGGTTTCATATATATGTTGTTGTTGTGGGTTGTTCGGCTGCAAGGGGTCGCACATACAAGCTTGGCACAGGTTTTACGCCAGAATCCCATTTTTTCCAGGCTTGGGACCGGCACTGCATCCAGTGGCTGGGGTTTGGCTACTGACTGGGAATCGAACCCAGGCCTTCCCATATACCCATATAAACATATACCCATATACAGAGATTGATTTATATTATTGTATATATCATATATTGTATACCAGTATATTTAGCATTTAAATATTTATGCAAGTTTTTCTTTTCCTGAAGAATACCTTTGCTGATTTCCTGATGCATTTCTTTGCCTGACTCTGGAGCCGTACCCTGTACCGGTGCTGCATAATGAATCACATAAACATTTATGACACGATATGGTCCTGTGCAAATATTTAATCACAAAAGGTGGCAATTTATTCCAAGTAATATGCACACAGTCAGGAAATTATGTAGAGTTTATCAATAATTTAATTGTTTGTTTATTTTTTTAATTATTTGTATTGATAAATTTATAATGACAAACATCCTCTTAATGAGGTTATTTGTCCAGTTATTTACTATTAGCCTGGATGAACATGTTTCAATACAAACTGGTACATTTACTACTTAAATATCAGTTTAATGATATGTGTGAAAATAATTGCAATGTGATTTTTTGGAAGGTAACATACTGTACAGGTGACCTCCAGTTAATGCCTTTGTTAATGTTTTGTCAGTAACTAATAATGGCTGTTTTCATTCCAATATGTCATCATGTCTATTTATTACACCCAGTCATAACACATTTAAGTAAACTATATAATTTAGAAACACATTCCATTTAAAAGTCATTTAATTTGAGCATCTATAAAATGTCCAACACTGGGACAGTCGCTTGTCTTTCAGCTCTGATCAAAATATGGCAAATCTGCAGAGAGTCTGAGAGAGAGAGAGAGAGAGAGAGAGAGAGAGAGAGCTTTAAGGAGTAGAAATAGATGGATGAAAGGAGAGGAGTGAACAGAGCAGAAGGATAAAAGTGTGAATGGGTCCTGAAGGAAATCAAGGAGGACAGTACAAGTGATTGGTTACTATTAGCAGACTCTAATGGGTGTGACATCGATAAGGACTGTAACTTGATCTCATGTTTTTTAGTGCTAACTGCTGCACTCCCGTCCAGCCATCAATCATTATCGCACTCGGACTGGATTCCTTAGCTTGCTAAATATTTAATAAGCTTTTAAAAAGAAAACAGGCAGAAAATGAGAGTTAGAGAGCAAAAAGAGATCACCTCAGATTTTGTCCTTTTTTATACGCATTTCTCTTTTATTATTCTAATGATGGAAATAATTTATGCACACATATACAGTTTTGTCATTTTCTATTTCTCTCTTTTTTCCCCTCTCCTAATTCTCAGGAAATCGTAGTTAAAATGACTGACGTTTATTAATAGACGCATAAATACAGCAAGCTGACCATATCATCACATACTACTGACATACACCCAAAGTCACAGCACATCAGACTCTTCCCCAGTCTACTGGATCCATAATTAAAGTATATATTACTGCACATGGTGTGGTGTCAGGTGACCAGAGGCGAGATCTGATGCCTGGAGATCTGGTTCTGTATCAGTGGGCCCATTAGCAGGTATGAATTATACATTCAATGCCAACATCTGCAAAATGATGGAGATTAAGAGAGCGAGGATCAGGCAGAGTGGACATTCAATCAAAATTGAATAATAATAATAATAAGAAGAAAACAGTTCATTCTGACATCATTCAGTTGACCTATCAATTGACCTATCCCATGTCTGTCGTTTTTTTAACTTTTTTGTTTTAGTGTACTGATGAGAGTGAGTGAAGGGTGCAAGAAGGGACATATGCTGACAGTCAGGCTGGAACTGGCCAGGCACTTAGACACTGAATGGATCATGACCGGACAAAGGAATGACCAGGCAACTGGCATGATTATTAATGTCTGTAGCTTTGCTCAGACTGAGACCTGGCATGGAATGCTGCCTCTGAGTCGTCTCTAAAGGATGCTGGACATCAACAGGTTCATCATAGCAGGCAGCAGGAGAGGAACAGGTGCTTGTTAGGCTGTCAGGTTGGCCTCCCCAGTGCATTCAACCTTTTGTTGGAGAAAAGTGCAGACTGCCATTCTTTCGACTTCACCCTTGACCCCTTGGTGTTTGTCTCTACTGGCAGTTAAATGCACAAGTTAAATACCCTTAGGGAGGCACATATTTCTTAATGAGGAACCCTCGTCACCAGCTGAATGAATTCCACTAGGCTTCCCAGACTTGCATGTGATTAAGAAGTAAGAAGCTGCACCCAGAAATGAGCCAGTGACCGTAAGACCAGCACAGTGTGCACAGGATCCACTCTCTTTCACCAGGCTTCGCAATGAAAAGAATTAGCACTATAGCAAAACCATGGTTCAAACTGTACTCTGTCAAAGGCATTCAACCTCATGTTCAACCTCATATGAAGCAAATGCTAACATGCCAAATCTTAAGTTATAAGTCTTACTATATTGTAGTTCTATCACCATGTCTCTCTCTCTCTCTCTCTCTCTCTCTCTCTCTTTCTGTCTAGATGTCTCAAAATCTCTCACTAACTCATTCTTTGTGTCTCAAAGTTCATGTATCATAATAAACTGTATGTCTTAAATTATAACTGTGATTAATTCTTTTGAAAATACTATTAATACTATACTATTAAGTGTTATGATGTAGTATGTAGACTGTGTGTATAGATGTATAGGCAAGAAAAGCTTATGTTAATATTTTGAATAAAATCTGGGAATAGAAAATCTTGAACTCTTGACCATTTAAGCCTGACACACGGCAGTCTGTAATGCATGGGGTGTTTTAACTTTCTATCAAAGCCAACATTTACTTTTTTCAGCAATTTGTGCTGCATTGGACATTCTGTGGAATCGGACAGGATGGACAGACCTTTGGCCCAACAGACATAGAATACAGCCTCTGGTTTCTCATAATCCTGTAAGAAGTTTATATTAGTATTGATAATCAGTGTGATTCAATTCTCATGGCAGTTGTGTTAATGATATGGCTGATTGGTGCAAAGCAAACTGTCATTCTGTGCTGCCAATAAAACTAATATATAATGATGCAAAATAAGTACTTGGTGACAATAATGCTAAAAAGAAATTTTGATAAAAGTTAAAAGCTAAACTTTGCATCTTATTGTTGGATGGACTGCAGTCTTTGGCTAAGTTTTGACTAAGTTGTTATTTTAGATCCACTGCATTTGTAATGTTGATCAGACAATCTGGTTGTTAGTGTTTTGTGTTTTAGTTATTTACTAAGGTATTTTTTTTAGTGCCAGATGAAATGTATTGTAGCATAAATGAATTTTATTGTTATAAATATTGCTTATTAGAATTAATGGGCAAGTGAGATGATGTCCGTACATGCAGACTGCGTAAAATATACCTGCAAAGACATACACATAAATTTGTCTCACCTAAATTCATATGTAAATCAGAATTCTTATTTGTTTTAACTAAATTAGAAAATATGAGAAATTATTATTATTATTATTATTATTATTATTATTATTATTATTATTATTATTTACTTTCCACAACTGTAAAGGTAAACAAATTTTAAACAACACCTATTTCAAGGTCTCTTGCTTTGAATACTGCAAATGAAATATTAATGTGGTATCATTAAAATAAATCCTGGGATAATATTAGTTGTTGATTTTGATTAGAAAAATTTATAACACTGTACAGCACAGTCATCTACTTTATTTGAAATTAATATGTAAAAAGAAGTAGTGGCTAAAGACTTTTGCACAGCTCTATATTATATATAGCCATACATACACATCCACAAAGCCTATTATTTAGAAGTGTTATTTATAAGTTTTAATTTAATAAGTTGCTTAGCTGAGTTTTCTGTGTGTTTGAATTTCAAAAATAATATTCTAGAGATCACTATGTATTTTACAAAGAGAGTCTGTGCAGCATAAAAAAACAGCTGGTTTTCCACAGATTTGTGTAGGCTAAAAAATTCCTGTATAACCAGCTTCAAATAGAGAAATAAATATAAATCAGTATAGTAATTGATAAAATGATGACATTGCATTCTTACTATTTTGCTTTAAAAATAACACATTAATTTTTTACCTTCCATGTTTCAGATACGGTAATACTAGCAATTAATACGCTACTGTTATATATTTACGTATATTAAGTTCAGTATTTTATTTTACTTTTTGCAGTAAAATGTCAGTTTTAATTTGGTTTGATAGCCCTGTTGTGAATCATAACAGCAAGCTGTTTGCATGTACTTGAACTGCATAAATATGAGTAATAAATAAAGTGATTATTAATGACTGAAGCGTCATTGTATTGTGCATCAGTAGTTAGTGCTCTTCACATATCTGTGTAATACCAGCTTACTATAAGAGAGTAAATGCACAATATACAGTATTCCATCTTTTTTTTTCTTGACCGGAAAAATAAAAATACAACCTGACCAGATACACTTTTTAGGTCTACAAAAAAAAAAAAACAGCTTGACATTGACATTATATACACTGCAATTTTTTATATTGTGATTTTAAAAAAATACTTATGAAAACTAAATCTATTAATTCAATTAAATTCTATTAAAATATTTCAATTACAAAGTTTTGTTAGTCTTAATAATAAAAGCTTTGCCATATGATGACTTTCTGCATTTTCTGGAGTTTTACCAAATTGTTTATGTTGTTTTATTTTAATTGTTCTGTTTAAATTTATGAACCCATACACCTCTCTCGCATCAACAGATAAACATGCAGCCATAAACATTGCTGAGACACCATAGAAACGTATAACATTTGAAGCCTCTATGTATACTAAAAAGTGTTTTATATAAAACAATAAAATAATAAATTTTCTTTCAAATGTACTGTATGTGGCTAATTTATTATTTTTATATGAATCACTTTATAAATGGACTTCAAATGAAAAGTGCTAGATAACTCATGGACATGCTTAACAGGTACAGTCCGTTGTAAAAATAAAAATAATTCTAGTGATCTGTGTAATAACAACTAAATGTAGAAGAGAAAATTTTTTTAATATAATTAATGTATTTTTTATTTCTATCTCATTTCGCATCCCTGGTTCCTACTAATTCCCTGGTGCGTCTCTGTTGTCATCTCGAGTAAAGTTAAAAAATAGAGTAGGTGGACGATTAATGCCATTTCTGGTGCAGGAATACTTAATGAGGACATAGGATGAATTGCAAAGGCATCAAAGTACTAGAAGGTCTCTTTATTACAGTGGCATCATTACTTTAATTATCAAGTAAAATAAAAACACTGTCTAGATTGAGATCAACAAAGGTAATGTAGTTTATCAGTGATATTTAAGCAACGGCTATCAGAGCAATTAATCTTTAAGTTTCGATTAATCACAATCTTACACATACAGTACTGTACCAAAACAACCTGTGATGAAGCTAGTGCGTTAATTTAATTATTTTTGTTTAAAATTAGACAATTGTAGATATATATATATCTTTTTTTTTTTTTTTTTTTAGATTTAATATAGTGCACATGAGATAATTGCTGAGACAGCAAAGAAACATATACAATGTGATGCCTCTAAGCACATAACATTCAAATGATACCACTCAGTTCAGACTCTGGGTTACTGATCACAAGGTCAGTGATTCAAGGCTCAGCTCCACTAAGTTACTGCTGTTGGGCCCTTGAGAGAGGCCCTTAACTCAGTCTGCTTCAGTGATATGTGATGAAAATAATTGCACTGTGCATTAATGTATATGTGAAAATATAAATATCTCCCCATCATTACAGCTGAGATTATTCAGCTCCAAGTTCCATATGTACTTTTTCATATGTATTAATAAAGAACCTCATTCCCTGAGTGTGGTTTGCATTATTAAAGTTGATAAATCCCCCCAAAATGAATTTAAGTCTAGTGTTTTCTTATACAGATGACCTACAGTACTCCAATGCTCTGCTTCATATTCTAGAGAAAACCTTCACATCCCGAGGCTTCATTTAACATTGTGTATGATATCAGTCTCGGCCAGACTGTTGTATTACTTGCCTTGCTTCCATTTCTCTTTATATATGAACTCTGATTTCTATTTACGTGCCAGTCCTCATAGTGATTTATGATACACACTTAAAGAAAGTGTATTCTCCTTCGGTGACCTTACAACCACAGAACACTGTTAAACACATTTACAGAAACATGTAGGTAAATAAAATAGAAATACCTAAAAATAAAAATATAAATGTGCCAGTGATTCGACCTGAAGAGTAGAGAACCGTTAGTTTGTGTAAAAATAAAAAAAAAGAAAAGAATAAAAGAAATCACAGATTTTCCATGAAACCTATCAGAACATTAGTCTCAATTTATTTGTTCAGTTGTGCAAATCTGTGCATTGATTCTCCCTCCTGTCAAAGGCTTGTACAAAAAGAATTAGTCAAAAGAATTCCCCCTGTTGCTCGCAGCATAGTCTCAGTGCTTTCTACACAGATCCATTAAGCTGAATTAAATCTATACTAAAAACAGAGACTATAATACATGTCGCTTAGTGCATAACTGATATGCAAGTCAAAAAGGATAAACACTTTTGAAATTTAGTGCATTTAATCAATGTCATCGAAACATCCAAAAATGCAGAAGAGAGAGAGGGAAAGAGAGAGAGAGAGAGAGAGAGAGAGAGAGAGAGAGAGAGAGAGAGAGAGAGGCTGTGTGATGCAGCCATAAAATAGTAAATATCTAACCTACAGTATATGAAACAATGTAATAACAATACAAGCCTTCTGAATTTACATTATCAAAAACAGCTACAAGGTCATGAGGGTCTGAAGCCTATCCTAGGAGTCTTTGGGCATGAGGCAGGGTACACCAATATAGGGTGCCAATCCATCGTGGGGCAGACACACACACACACACACACACACACACACACACACACCCACACACACACACACACACACCCACACACACACACACACATTTAGGCATTTGGCAGACGCTCTTATCCAGAGCGACTTACATTTTTTTTTTATCTCATTACACATCTGAGCAGTTGAGGGTTAAGGGCCTTGCTCAAGGGCCCAACAGTGGCAACTTGGTGGTTGTGGGGTTTGAACCTGGGATCTTCCGAACCGTAGTCCAATGCCCCCCTCCCCCTACCCCCCCCACACCCACACACACACACTCACTCACTCACTCACACTCACACACACAAATCGGAGGTAGCATCGGGGAGAACGTGCAAACTCTACCATTAATCCAAGGTTTCAAAATGTACTGTATCATTATTGTCTCCTAATTTGATCTGAATTTAATCTTCCTTTTGTTTTGCACTCTTTAGTCAGATTTGAACTTAAATGGATGTTCTCCCAGTGAATCAGATATTTTAGATAAATTAGTTCTTTAGGAATCCTAATTCATTAAAAAAATTAATTATTACTTTTGTATGTATTAATACTGTGTCTACATTACTACAATAAATTGTATTTTTAAATCTATGTGTTTAAGTTTTATGAGTTTACCATATACATATCTTTTCCCTTCTGCATTTGTTTCTTTTATCTTGGAGTCGCCATATCAGATTATTTGATCCACATAAACTGTCACAGGTTTTACAGCAGATTTCCTTTCTGTTGCAGTCCTGCCTTTTTCTAACCGGACTTGTGATTGGCACCGCATGCAGGGGTTGTATGTGGGGGGTGGGGGGTGGGGGGGTTGTAAAGGGTCTTGCTAGAGAACACAACAGTGGTTCCCTAGAGGTGGCGGTGTGACCCCCAACACTCAGCAACCTAGACCTGGAACTGTACTAACACAAACATACAGTTACTTACCGTTCTTTCATTTGGTCCAACTCGTGTATCTTGCTTAAAATTTTATAAAT